>JAPTHN010000019.1:10717635-11382162 GCA_026936325.1 Platynereis dumerilii
TTTTTAAAGTCATACATCAAATAGTTATGATACTTTAACCTGTTTTTGGTGGAATCAGGTATTGGTGAGCTACGTAACATCTTGTTAATATAACCTAAGATTAAACAGGAGTGACTTACTGACTCCTGCATAAGAACTTCCCCTGGTTGTTCATTGTAATCAAAGGCATTGGCACGGCACAATTGCTATTTAGTTATTAGTTACAGCAGCTTGCGTGCAGCCACCTCTTCAGAGCAGTGTCGGAGTAGAGAGTCATATATCAGAGTTGGGAGTCACAGTTTGGAGTCAGAATCGGGAGTTGAAGTCGGGAGTCAGTTTGGATTTGGAGTTTGGAGTCATGGAGTTGTTGGTTTTTCGGTGGAGTCGAGTTGAAGTTTGAATTGGTTTCGATCGTGACCTGACCAACGCCGTCAACCACCCACACAACCGATTATAACATATATGTTCGTAAAATAGCAATTGGTTCAAACATATTCTTCTGACTGGGTGATAGTAAATGTAAACTCCATTCAAGTTATTTAACAGGTGCCTTACTTGATACCAAGAAAATCCTCAGGGCACTAAGTCACCAAAGTTGGCCAACTGCTTCATTTGTATTTTATTCCTTCGAACTTAGCTTGATTGGATATTCAGCGTGTTAATTGCATGCTAGCACACAATTAAAAAGAAGAGAGCACTTAAAAGGCACATCTGTGACCTGACATAACCATGTTGCTGACCCCTTATTTCATTGACCACCTTGTTTTTGCAATCTTCTTAGACAAGTTCTCTTGCTACAACGTGTTATGGCTTTGCAGTTTTCGTGCATTGGTGAGGCCAGAGAAAATTGATTTTTGGCTTCGCGTCTCAATTGAAAAAACTGATTTTCTGCTGGAAAAAAGGCTAACCCAAACTTTGTAATTATTTGATTGATTTGACACAATAAAAAATTACTTCAGAAATGTCCTTCGAGAAGATTTGAAAAGTTAAAAATCAATAATGTCTGGCCTAGGCGTTCACAAACTGCATAATTCACTGTAATATTATTTGTCATTATTATGATATTTTAACAGAAGTACCTTTTAGTTAAAGTTCTGAGAAAACATGAAAATGCCCTCAGTGGGTCACTCAGACAGTTGTTCCTATCTTGAAACTAATTCTTACACAAAGTATGCTGTGACTCATGAAGGACGTAGGGGGGGGGGGAGGGGGAACGGCAGTTCCTCTTCCTTGGCAATTTGTAAATGTATGCATTTTTTCAATAGAATTGTTTTTGATATCTAAAGTCAGAGTAAATTTAACAAACTTTCTTGAGGTTAAAGAGAATAAGTTTTGAAACAAAACTCAACTGGAATCAGACAATTAATACTGAACTTCAAAGGCTCAAGGCAGGTTCTCAGAAGAAGTTTCAAAACAGACCATTTGAACTCATGCAATCCGTCTGTCTGGTAGAGAAGTAATCAAATCTTCTCTGAGGTATTTTTTTGAAGAGTTAACAAGTGCAAATCTATTAATTCAGTAAAATTGTTTTTATTCAGTTTTCTCAAACCTGTTTTCAAAGGTTTTTAAAAGAAGTTAAAACAATTGCCCAACTTTAATATGATTATATGAATTTCCATAGTATCCACAAAAGTCTTTAGTTTTTGCGGATACTATGGAAATTCATATAATCATATTATGGAATACCAAAAGTCAGGATCTAACAAACATCAACTAATTACCCAACTTGTTGTTTTGACCTGGACCTGGCAGATAACACAGATCTGTACTTTATAAGTTCAACAGAGAAATGAGTTAAAATCACAACACAAGGATATTAATCTTGGTGTATGTTGTTTTTTGTTTTTTTCAGAGAACTTGGAAAGGAGTAACGGAAATTGCTGTAATAGATGAGTGGGAGGCTGCAACAAAGTTCTGACAATGTCAAAATGGACTATATGAAACAATTATAAAGAGCCAAAGAAAGAGAGTTCTACGATTGGGGAAGTGGCTTGGAGCCGCTGTTTTCATAATGTTACCATAGTCCGGCAGTATCAAGTAAACCCGTCAGCAAAACCTTCTACTTGTTTCTGCATTCCTTTGATCTGAGCTTGATTTGACTGTCTCGTGATACCACACACAATTAAAAGTAATGTATAGATATCAGATAGCATGGTTATTGGTAAGTCTATGAGCTGACCTATATCCAAGGGCACTGACTACTAATGTGATGACCATTACACTCTGTCTTTTTTCTGCACTTTTACAGACAATATTTACAGTACAACCCAAAATAAAGTATGAAAATTTTCTGTCAGAAGTCCTCTGTTTATCTATTTTGCCCTCCCTTCTCCTCTCCACCCCAAATCTCATTGCAACTCCCTTTGACTCATCACAACAACCTTAGCCCACATTAATAACTCTATTAAGACAGCTACCGATGTGGCTGCAATTAGCAAAGGGGCACAATATCAATCAAAGATGATGGGGGTGATACAGTTTAAATTGGTCTTGTTTAAATGCAATTTTAATGTAATTTATAAGGTAGTTTCAAGTAGCTAAAGGTAGGAAGTGATTCAGGGGTAATCAAAAAGTGTGAAAGGGCAAAGTAGTGGCTGAATCTTCTTCCCATTGGAGTAGTCGTACTTTATTTTGGGTTGTACTGTAGATAGAGCACACTTAAAGGGCAGGTCTATGAGGTGATCTTACCAGCAGACTGACTACTAATTAAATGAAAATTGCACTCTCTCACTTTTCTGCACATTTGTCGCCATTTCTAGAAGCAGATTGCCATTTGATTATCAAAGATTTTCCCGGTATTGTTCAGTTTTCATGTTTTTTGAAACTGTAGTCTGTGCGTAATAGGTGCATAATTATAATATTTTATGTCTGTGGCACAGACTGAATGTTTATATTTTGCGAGCGCTTTGAACAATACTACTTTGTGTACATTGTTAGCATGAAAATAACATTAAATATTTGTACAGTAAAAATCACTTGTTCGGCACATAATTGCATATTTATACATATAAATCAGAATTATTCAGCAACTTCATTGCCATCTTCTTAACATTTGAACTAAACCTGACCAAAGCTTTACCAGCTCAAAACACCTCATTCATGCATCCCACTTCCCTAAACAGTTCATTAAGCAATTTGTGCACTTATCACCTCTAAATCAAGATTTTAAAAGACATGTGCCACCTTTATTTCTATTTTACTAAAATTCACTCGATTATATTAGACAAACCAAACTAACATTAACCATCACTTCATCATTGCCACTACCAGGGCTGGGTAAATTTTCTTCAAATGCCTCTTATAGTGCAATACCTAAAATTCCTACATATCTGCCTCTTATGGTGCAATACCACAAGTACTTACACATCTGATGGGACAGATACATACATACTACACAGATACTTCATGGCTTCAAATACAGAAAACCCACTTTTGCCCATGCTTTCTCATTCTTTTTTTCCCCATTAACAATTGTAGCATTATATAATTTGACAAACTGCTACCTGTATTATTTATTTACATAAACTCTAAATATCATTATTTATAATCCTGCCTTTTACAATGGGTAATTCTAGTATATATATATATTAGATAAGGCTTCAGACGTGCAACTATCACCGTATGTTGAACACTATCAGTTTCGTTTGACTTGCCAAAGGGCAGAAGACCTGAACACTCTTATGATCCAATTATACAGTCTATACTCTTCTACTAATTGATAAGAATGTGTCAGAAATTGGAACCCCGGTTGATAAATCAGAATTACAATAGGTTTAGGATATGTTTGATCAGAGAACTCCACCCATACAATGGGCCATACACATGTTGCAGATTTCAGGTTTCCATCAAAACAACCAATTTCTGTGAGGATGTGGATAACCAGCTCATGGTGTATTTTGGAATATGAAAGTGAGATGTGATAATTCAATTCTCTTTGATGTCTGGTACTGTCACAAAAAAGGAACAGAAACAGAAGGGATGTTTATCTAATATATATACACATCAGTTTCGCTTGACTTGCCAATGGGATGGTCTACTGAACAGTCATACGCATGATCCAACTAAAAAGCCTATACCGTGTATACCCATTTGCTAATCCATAAGAGCATGTGAGAAATTGGAATCCAAAATGATCAATCAGTTTAAATACAGGTTGGATATGTCTGATCAGAGGGCCACACCCGTAAAATGTGTCATGTGCATGTTGCAAATTTCAGGTGTCAGTCAAAACTACCTATTTCACTTAGAGTGGTGTATTTTGGTTAGAAAGTGGGACGAGATAATTGAATTCTCTTTGATGTCCTTCAATCCTGGGTGGCAAAAAATGAATGGATGAGATCTTTACCAGTATATTTCATATTGAAAAAAAAAGTAAAATGTAAAGCAGCCTAATAACTTGGAATCTGGTGTTCACAGGCTAATACAAGCAAGTTGCAACAACTTGTAAAGGCTACTAATTGCAAGCTTGTGGTTTCTTAAGTCATACATCAAATAGGTATGATACTTTAACCTGTTGTTGGAATCATGTACTGATGAGCTACGTAACATCTTGTTAATATAACCTAAGTTTAAACAGGAGTGACTTACTGACTCCGGCGCAAGAACTTGCCCTGGCTGTTTGATGTAATCGAAGGCATTGGCACAATGGCTATTCAGTAATTAGTTACAGCAGCTTGCGTGCAGCCACCTCTTCAGAGCAGTGTTGGAGTAGAGAGTCATAATTATTATATCAGAGTTGGGAGTCACAGTTTGGAGTCAGAGTCGGGAGTTGAAGTCAGGAGTCGAAGTTAGGATTTGGAGTAGGGAATTGTGGAGTTGGAGGTTTTTTGGTGGAGTTGGAGGTGAAGTTTTGGTTGGCCTTGATACCTCCAACACCAACCACCCACACAACCAATGATAACATAGGTTTGTAAAATATCAATGTGTTCAAATACTTCTGACTGCCTGATAGACTGCCTGATAGAGACTGTGAACTCCATTAAACAGGTGGGATACTTAATTGATATGAAGAAAACCCTCAGGGCACCAAGTCAGCAAAGTCGAGCAAACCACAGTCATTGTTTTTTGGATTCTTTTGATCTAAGCTTGATTGGATATTCAATGTGTTAATCACATGCTAGCATGCAATTAAAAGGTCAAAAGGATAGAATACTCAAAAGGCACATCTGTGACCTGACATAACCATGTTGCTGACCACTTATTTCATTGACCCCCTCTTTTTGCAATATTCTTGGTTCTAACCTTGCACGGAGATTCCCTTCATGTTCTCTTGCTATACAATGTTTTATGGCTTTGCAGTTTTCAATGCATTGGTGAGGCCAGATATAATTGATTTTAGCTTCTCAGATCAACTGACCCAATGGAATTTCTGCTTACAAAAAAGGCTTACCTACTATTGTATCATCATTTATTTGATTGACACATTAAAAATGAAATTGGAAAAGTCCTTTGAGAAGATCTGAAAAGTTAAAAATCAATAATGTCTGGCCTTCACAAACTGGATAATTCACTGTAATATTATTTGTTAGTATTATAATAGTGTGACAGAAGTACCTGTTTAGCTAAGTGAGAGTAAAATGAAATGCACTCAAACAGTTGTTCCCATCCTGTAGGCCTAACTAATTCTAACAAAAATATCCAATGAGTCATGATGGAGGAAGTGGTCAAAACAACAATTCCTCAGCAATATAAATGCATGCATTTTTTTTTTCAATATAACTGTTTTTTGTTATTTAAGTCAGGGTAATTTAAACTAACTTTCTTGAGGTTAAAGAGAATAAGTTTTAAGCAAAATTCAACTGGAATCAGACAATTAATACCTAACTTCAAAGGCTCAAGGCAGCTGTTCAGAGGAAGTTTCAAAACCAGATCATTGGAACTCATGCAATCCGTCTGTCTGGTAGAGAAGTAATCAAATCTTCTCTGAGGTATTTTTTTGAGTTAACGAGTGCAAATCTATTAATTCAGTAAGTTTGTTGTTTCATTTTTTTCTAGAACATATTTTCAAAGATCTTTTTAACAAGTGTAAAACTATTAGACAACTTGTTGTTTTGACCTCTACCTGGCAGATAACATAAGGAGTTCAAGAGAGAAATGAGTTTAACTGACAACACAAGAATATTAATCTTTGTGTATGTTTTCTTTGTGTATGTTTTTTTTTCCAGAGAATTTGAAGAAAGAGGCTGGATATTACTTAAACAGAGGAGTTGGAGGCTTCAACAACTAACAGTGTCAAAATGGACCGTATCAAAATAGTTATAGAGCTTAACATGTATAGATGTCTACAATTGAGAAAGTGTTTGGGGTACATACATGTACTATGTGCCACTGGTTTATGCAACAATGGTCTTTTTATGTCTCAAAAACAAATGGCACTACTTTGATATTCACACAAAATGGTGATGTATGTGCCATGGAGCTGAAATCCTGTATATTTTTTCAAATTCTGATAATGCAATGAGGACTGTGAGCTATGTCATATTCCACATTGCATAGATGTGGCTTGAGGTTTAGTCAACAACGACATTCGTGCTTCTTTTGCTGATAAATAGGTCATACATAACGAATTTGAATATGTTAAAGATTGCATAGATGTGGCTTGAGATTTGATCAACAGCAACATTTGTGCTTCTTTTGCTGATAAATAGGTCATACATAACACATTTGAACATGTTAAAGATTGCATAAATGTGGCTTGGGGTTTAGTCAACAGCAACATTTGTGCTTCTTTTGCTGATAAATAGGTAATACATAACACTTTAGAACATGATCAAGATTGCATAGATGTAGCTTGAGCTTTAGTCAACAGCAAATATTTGCTTCTTTTGCTGATAAATAGGACATACATAACACTTTCGTACATGACCAAGATTGCATAGATGTGGCTTTTGGTTTAGTCAACAGCAAATATTTGCTTCTTTTGCTGATAAATAGGTCATACATAACACATTTGAATATGTTAAAGATTGCATAGATGTGGCTTGAGATTTGATCAACAGCAACATTTGTGCTTCTGTTGCTGATAAATAGGTCATACATAACACATTTGAACATAATAAAGATTGCATAGATGAGGCTTGGGGTTTAGTCAACAGCGACATTTGTGCTTCTTTTGCTGATAAATAGGTGATACATAACACTTTTGAACATGATCAAGATTGCATAAATGTAGCTTGAGCTTTAGTCAACAGCAAATATTTGCTTCTGTTGCTGATAAATAGGACATACATAACACTTTCTAACATGACCAAGATTGCATAGATGTGGCTTGAGATTTGATCAACAGCAACATTTGTGCTTCTGTTACTGAGAAATAGGTCATACATAACACATTTGAATATGTTAAAGATTGCATAGATGTGGCTTGAGATTTGATCAACAGCAACATTTGTTCTTCTGTTGCTGAGAAATAGGTCATACATAACACATTTGAATATGTTAAAGATTGCATAGATGTGGCTTGATATTTGATCAACAGCAAGATTTGTGCTTCTGTTGCTGATAAATATGTCATACATAACATATCTATGTTAAAGATTGCATCAGTCCGCGCATAGACGTCGGACAATCGGCTTTTGCCGATCGTTTTTTCAATTGTCCAACCATTCTCTTGCTCTGGTCAGTCAAAAAGGTCGACAGCAAAGGCAGACAGCAATGAGATGGACAATCAGCAAGCCCTGCATTCTGATTTAGATAGCAATTACTGCTGTTTCAAGTGGGACAATCTGATGCTAAGTGAATTGCAATAACCAGGTGTCAAGACTAATTACAATCAACTATTAAGTATTTCAGAAATTTCTTTATTCTCTTTTATGGTCTTGTGTTGCCAGTTAATTTGATGCCTACATGTAGTATTTACTCCACAAATGTACTTGATTTTATTTGATTAAATCAAATCAGAAGTTTCATGATTGAACAAAAAGTGAACTTTCATAGCAGGTTCAGAATCAATAATTGAAGCCTGTGATTATTCTCCAATGTTGTCATTTACAACAAAATATACGCACCCTCCAATTAGCTGGAAATAATTGGAATTGACTTAATACTTATTTGACTGTTTTATGCCTTTAGCAGTTAATTTTTCACTATATATAGGCTAGGTTATTATTCGTTTACTTAAAGCAATGCAGACAGATATGAAATTAAAATATATTAAATTGGTTGCTGCTGTGACATCTTGGTTGTCACTGTCAACAGATAAATTCTGTACAATTAGGCCTATTTATATATTTTTTTATACCAGGAAGAAAGGTTCCATGTTTGTCTGACCAAAGTGAAAATTGTCTGACCAGAGCTTTCTCACCGTCAGACAAAATGTCTGACCAAGGGCAATTTTCTTTCGCATGCACTGGATTGCATAGATGTGGCTTGAGATTTGATCAACAGCAACATTTGTGCTTCTGTTGCTGATAAATAGGTCATACATAACACATTTGAACATGTTAAAGATTGCATAGATGTGGCTTGAGATTTGATCAACAGCAACATTTGTGCTTCTGTTGCTGATAAATAGGTCATACATAATACATTTGAACATTTAAAGATTGCATAGATGTGGCTTGAGATTTGATCAACAGCAACATTTGTGCTTCTGTTGCTGATAAATAGGTCATACATAACACATTCGAACATGTTAAAGATTGCATAGATGTGGCTTGAGATTTGATCAACAGCAACATTTGTGCTTCTGTTGCTGATAAATAGGTCATACATAACACATTCGAACATGTTAAAGATTGCATAGATGTGGCTTGAGATTTGATCAACAGCAACATTAGTGCTTCTGTTGCTGATAAATAGGTCATACATAACACATTTGAACATGTTAAAGATTGCATAGATGTGGCTTGAGATTTGATCAACAGCAACATTTGTGCTTCTGTTGCTGATAAATAGGTCATACATAACACATTTGAACTTGTTAAAGATTGCATAGATGTGGCTCTTAGGTTTATTCAACAGCAACATTTGTGCTTCTGTTGCTGATAAATAGGTCATACATAACACATTTGAACTTGTTAAAGATTGCATAGATGTGGCTCTTAGGTTTATTCAACAGCAACATTTGTGCTTCTGTTGCTGATAAATAGGTCATACATAACACATTTGAACATGTTAAAGATTGCATAGATGTGGCTTGAGATTTGATCAACAGCAACACTTGTGTTATTTTGCTGATAAATAGGTCATACATAACACATTTGAACATGTTAAAGATTGCATAGATTTTGCTTGAGATTTGATCAACAGCAACATTTGTGCTTCTGTTGCTGATAAATAGGTCATACATAACACATTTGAACTTGTTAAAGATTGCATAGATGTGGCTCTTAGGTTTATTCAACAGCAACATTTGTGCTTCTGTTGCTGATAAATAGGTCATACATAACACATTTGAACTTGTTAAAGATTGCATAGATGTGGCTCTTAGGTTTATTCAACAGCAAGATTTGTGCTTCTGTTGCTGATAGATAGGTCATACATAACACTTTTAGATTTAGATTAGATTTCTTTTATTTATCCACACCATGTAATTTTTTTTACAAATATATACCAAATCAACATATTATTTTAGTACAATACAGCGTGAAAAGGGGAAGCATTCGAGTACTTCTACTGTAACCCAAGGGTGAATGCATCCCCTAAAATAAACTACAGATATAATATTATAAAATATATACAAGACAAAATAACTTTGACAAAACAATACAAAATAAACGCAGTCGTCGATCGTTTTACAATTCATAAAGTGTCTTAATTCAATATACAATGCATATGAATTTATCATTTTCATCACCTATAGATTCAAAGTTAGTAAAATATATAATAAAACATAAACTATATAACTTTGGTTTATGCTTTATACAATTCATAATATCT
The DNA here is from genome assembly GCA_026936325.1 of Platynereis dumerilii. Lineage (NCBI taxonomy): Eukaryota > Metazoa > Annelida > Polychaeta > Phyllodocida > Nereididae > Platynereis > Platynereis dumerilii. The sequence continues at coordinate 10,727,494 of JAPTHN010000019.1, forward strand.
AACCTTTTTTTGCAATACATGTTGTACTCTTTGCAACATATTCAAAACGTAATATAACACACAATACTATTATCATTTACCTAATTGTAACCTTCTATAATATGATTAATAAAACCTCTTGAGAATGATCTACTATTACTCTTATTTTAATTTCATTTGCTAATAATAACCAATAATTCGGAGCTCTACCTAAAAAGCTGTTGTTATAAATTTGCAATGTATGCTGAGGGGTTTGTAGCCTATTCCTATTTCTAGTTTGTCTCTGATGTCTGACAACTTCAAACAGATTAACAATCCGTTCTGGCAACACATTATTTATGTATCTAAAAGATATATTTAATAGTGACAATTTAATCTGATCTTCTATCATGAGTAACTTAGCTTTTCTATAATACATCTTCAGACTTGTGCGCCTATTTAAATTAAACATTGCTCTAATTGCTTTGTTTTGCATTACCTTGATTTTTCTCAGACAAGATTGGCTTAACATAGAACCCCATGAAGATTTTGAACATGTTAAAGATTGCATAGATGTGGCTTGAGATTTGATCAACAGCAACATTTGTGCTTCTTTTGCTGATAAATAGGTCATACACACATTTGAATATGTTAAAGATTGCATAGATGTGGCTTGGGGTTTAACCCCGACAAAAGATTGACCATGTAGTCATTGTCGACCATGGTTTGACCATGGTCGACCATGGTTGACAATGAAATGACCATGTACCTGACCGTGAACTAATTCTGACCATGTTTGACCATGGAATGACCATGAAAACTTAGACAATTTCCTTTGATGACCATGTATGACAATGAAATGACCGTGAGGACTTAGAAAATTTCCCTGAATTATTAGATGACCATGTGTGACCGTGTAATAACCATGAGGACTTAGAAATTTTAATCACCGACATTTATGACCATGTGTGACAATGAAATGACCACGGGGACTTAGAAAATTTCTCTCATTTTGAATGCCTGTCATTTAATCACGATGAGAAAAATTTGAATCTAGTTAAAAATAATCTTTCATTAACTTGATGATCGTATATATGACCATAGAATGACCTAGATTTAGAATTATTTTTTGTTTATTTGCAGATCTGTGAGATCAGCAGATATTTTGTGCATTTCTGTGATATCCTATTGATCAAGACATCAGAATTTCATGAAATGGGTAACTAGTAGATATCACATATTCATTATACATGCAATTATAAAATCATAGCATACGACAAGTGCCTATCAACTGCATTCGAAACAGAGTGAAATTATTTTTATGGCAGAGTTGCAGATTGATTGCAGATCGATTGACCCATTTTGAATTTATGCTAATCAAGGCCTTGAAATGACAGAAAAAAAACTGTAGTTCATGACCCATTATGTGTAAAAGACTAAACATGGCAATTTGACATTTGGCACTGTTTGACATTTGATTGCTTTGCTTATGTTTGTAATTTCTCGTATTGTATAAGTTTTTGTTCCTGTAAATCTCTACCATAATCTGTGTAAAATGTTGCAGATTTTTACTTCTGATATCTACCTGTTGATTGCCATCATCTCAGACCAAAAAGACTTGAAATATTTGTCTGATTTAATACTGACCATATATGACCATATATGACCATGTATGACCATCTGTGACCATGTAATGACCGTGTAAGTCACATGACATACCAGTGTTGCCACCTGCCTTATAAACAGTGCGAACTTTTGGAGGGAAAGTTTTTAACTGCAAACATCCGGCTGTCTGGAGCTAAATTACCTAATCTAATTGAGTTTCGGTGAGTGCTAATGACATAAACTTCAAGTCCACAGCGACATTTGTGCTTCTTTTGCTGAGAAATAGGTCATACATAACACATTTGAACATGATAAAGATTGCATAGATGTGGCTCTTAGGTTTATTCAACATCAACATTTGTGCTTCTTTTGCTGATAAATAGGTCATAGGCCAACATAACACTTTCGAAGATGACCAAGATTGCATAGAGGTGTCTTGAGGTTTAGTCAACAGCAACATTTGTGCTTCTTTTGCTGATAAATAGGACATACATAACACTTTTGAACATGTTAAAGATTGCATAAATCCAAGTGGTAACAGTGGCTTGAGGTTTAGTCAACAGCAACATTTGTGCTTCTTTTGCTGATAAATGGGATATATACATAACACTTTTGAACATAAAGTTTGCATAGACGTGGCTTTGGATTTAGTAAACGGCAACATTTGTGCTTGTTTTGCTGATAAATAGGCCATACGTAACACTTTTGAACATGTACAAGATTGCCCAGATGTGGCTTGAGGTTTAGTCAACAGCAACATTTGTGCTTCTTTAGCTGATAAATACAACATACCTATTACATTTGAATTGAGTAGAAAGAGAAAAAGGAGGAGGAAAATAAGGAGCAGAAAGCAAGATGAGGAAAAGAAGGAAAAGAAGAAGAAGGCGAATAAAGAAGAGAAGGAAAAGCAAAATAAGATGAAGGAAAAAAGAAGGAGGAGAAGGGGAAAGAAGAGAAGTTGGAGGAGATTGAGAAGAAGGTGAAGGAGGAGGCTGAAAAGTAGCTGAAGAGAATAATTAAGGAGGAACATGGAGCAAAAGAAGGAAATAACTCTGCATGGTTGGCTAATGCACTCTTGAGTTCTCTTATGCCTGCTCCCCTGTGCATTCCAATGCTGCTTTTCGTTCAATTTTTTGGCAGCAACTCAGAAAATGTGTCAAGGGCATTTTTTTTTTTGAGGGGTGGGGGATGTAACTCTGTTTTTTATACATTCAACAAAAAAAGAAACGTCCCCCTTCATTCTTTGTTTATGATTTTTTTTTTGGCCAAAACTAATTCAACAGCATTGATCCTGTTATAAACAAGTATCAATTCAAAGCTGAATAACATGAGTCATTTCCGTTGCTGTATGAGTCTGAAGGTGATCTGTAGCTATCAGTATCAAAAATAAAGCAGAAGTGCCAAATTTCCCGCTTTTCTTGGGTTCTATGTCACACTCTTCGAAAAGACACCCCAATTTTTTTGGTGAGATGTGGGACATTGTGGGTATGGGGCCATTTAAAGAAAATACCCAAATGTGATAAACAAGGTCAACGGTGAACAGGAAATGGTCACACTAAAATAATTTTTGGCACATTGATACTTGTTTATGGTAGGATCAACACCATTGAATTAGTTTTGGCAAAAAAAAAATCTTACAAATTGTAAGCAAAAAAACGAAGGGGGACGTTTCTTTTTTTGTTGAGTGTATAGGGAATTCCGAGTTTAAAATTACATCTGTTACAATAAAAAGATACATTGACCTACTCCCCCCTTTTCCTTGATGTATTTTCTGAGATTTGTGGTGCTGCGAGTTTGGATGAAAGCAAAATTATTTAATAGAGCAGCATCTGAAGGCATAGCAGAGCAGCCTTGAGAAAGCTCAAAAGTGCATTAACCTAACTAACCAGAGAAGGTAGTTAGGAGAGGGGGGGACCAGAATCAGGAGGAGGGAGAGAAAAAGAAAAAAACTCCTGGAGAAGGAGGAACAGAAGGGGAAAGGTAATATGTGATTATTCAGCGGCCAATTGCTTACATGATCAGTCATCCCCGGCCTTGGCCACTGGGGTATGCATGGGGTCTTAAACACAAATGGCTTTGAATATGTCAGCCACAAGAGGGCAGCAAAAGACTGCAGCTATTATCAGAACAACCTGCTGGGAAAGTTCGGTATCACAGAACTTCACGGTCTTCACCGTCAACTGACAATGACAAGTTGCATGAGATCCAGCTCCATTAATTTACCTGCGAAGTTTTCCAGTGTGCATAACAAAAAAAAATTAGGCCCTAACTGTCTTTTCGAAGCGAGACAAAACAAAAAAAGCCCTGACCCGACTCCCTATCCTCAAGCAAACCTATCCACCAGCAAACATATATCTGCCATGAGGAAACACGGGAAAATGACTTTCTGAGAAAATAAAATAAATCCAATCTAAATCTAAATCTGAACTCTTCATAATTAAGTAAACTACTGTGACAAAAAAAACTAGTACCAATAAAAGTTTTGTTATTTTTGTGGCAATTTCGCCAAGAATATCCCGAAGGGATCACTCACTAAGAGAGGGTATAAAGGCGCGGCTGGATGCTTCAGGTAAATTAGGTTTTTGGATGTCTTGGATTAATGGTTTTGGTATATATACAAATTTTATGAAATCTGATTTATTTGGTTCCGGTTTTATTTGGATGCAGGTTTTATTTGGTTCCGGTTTTTTACCTTTTTTTTTCCCCAACATGTTTGCAATCGCTAGAATTAGCTCAAAAGATTATTGTCACTGTCTCGAAATCATGCAGATAATGAGATTAAACTGGTAGCAGAAAAGTTTTTATTTGCAATGAAGGATTAAAATGGTTTATGGTTTAATTTGTGTTGGTTTCCTGATTAAAATGGTTCGAGTTTTCAAAGAGTGGTGGTCCAGTGGCGCATCAATCCGGACAATCCCTGTGTAAAAGTTTTAGAGCTTACACCAGTCACTTCCTCGAGGGTGGGGGGGGGAGGGGGTCAGGTACTCACCAAAAGTGCATATTATTAGAGGCTCCGCTGGATGGGTAGGCCTACTGCTTTTTTTGGCTTTCCTGGATTAAAATGGTTTTGGTTTTTTACAATTCCAATTAATTTGGTTCCGGTCTATTGCAACCCGCACATATTTGATGGCTCAAAAAGACAATTTCAATGGTATCAGATGATCGGAATCATAAAGATTAAATTGGCTGCCGAAATTTTAACGAAAGATTTATATAAAAAATGGCCTGTAGTTTTGGCGTTGGTTCCAGATTAAAATGATTCCGATTTCAAAATTGCTGTGGCGCACCTGTGAAAGTTGATCAGGGAGTAGCTACCCCCTGGAATCGCTTCCCCCAAAATATTTTTTCATAAACAACTTGATGAACACCGCACACTGCAAGGTCTTGTCCGAGCATAATTTAATTGCTTCATCCCAGAAATGGTTAAAGATAGCCATGCGTGGGTCATGGGTTGTCCCATTGAAAATCTAAAGTTTTCGACGTAGCACTAGGAAAATTGGTCTATATTAAACAATTCTTAGCCAAATTTCATGAAATTTTAGATTTGGGTAGCCTACATATTTTACTGCTGACGGCACTACCTTTGAAAGCAATTCCTGCAGGTTGAAATCACTTTAAATAACAAAAACTGTGTGAAAAAAATGAGCAAAATCTTCTGCTCCATTTACAGCACAATGCCATTAACGTCATCAGTCTATCCTACGATACGATACAATACGATAAGAATTTATTTCATGTAATACATGAAATTTGTTTCTATGACGTCACTAGCAGTTTTTTGTTACATCATCAGCACTACCAGAAATCGACCAATCAAATGACCCGGGGGGGGGGGGGTACTCACTCTATCAGGGTGTATATAGAGGCGCCGCTGGATGGTTTAGGTTTTTTGGCCTTTTTGGATTAAAATGGTTTTGGTTTTTTGACAATTCTGATTAATTTGGTTCTGGTTTTCGCAACCCCAACATGTTTGGTACCGTTAGAATCGGCTTCAAAAGAGGATTAAAATGGTTTAAAAACCATGAAGATTAAATTGGTTTGCAAACATTTTAGTGAAGGATTAAAATGGTTTGTGGTTTTGGCGCAGTTTCCGGATTAAAATGGTTCTGGTTTTCAAAATTGCCGTGGCGCATCCGTATGCAAAAGTCCGCTAAGTACCCCCGGGTCAAATGACGCCTTTTTTTTTCTATGTATAAAAAAAATTCTTTGGGTTCACAGGATTATTCATTCTTTTCAGCATGTGGAGAAATAAGAAATAGGTGCCGTCAGTATATCTTGATTATCCTTTAAACCCTGTACGTCTTTCAATTCTCATGATTTTCCAATGGGAGGATTCATGACCCCTCCCAGGGGTCCAGGGCTAGGTTAAAGAACCTTGATTAATATGTCTGAATTTTTATTTTACAAATTTACACAAGCCCACCTAATTTTTGTAGGCACTGAAGTGAATGGCAGCCACAGGGTTTTAAAAAAAAATTTTTTTACTTTTTTTTCTGACAAATTTTTCTGGTGTTGATTCAGATGCCTGGTAAAAATTACCAATAATTTTTACTTATAAAAATGTTTGGTGTCCTGCTCCCTGTACAGGTATCTTCTTGCAGCCTGTCCTGTACACCAGACTCCAGAGGCAGCGGGAGCAGATTTTGGATCCCTGTGGCCCGGAATGAGAAACGGCGCGAATGTGTTGAGGTCACTGCGCATGCGCACTTCAGCCGAATGACAACATGGACGGCGAAAGGGAACGGACCGAATTTCAAAATTTGTTACAAAATCTTATGAGCCCTGACAATAGTATCAGGGTAAAAGCTGAGGTAGGTTCTTTAAAAGTTCGTTCGATGAATGGGACAAAAAAATTCGGGTGTTTTTACCCTGTTTTCGTGGTGTAATTTAACCAACGTGGACTGGGTACCTCATGGCCGATGATGAACTCGGTTCACATGTGAAAACTCCAGTCAAAAGAAAGTTGAAAACTCAATTAATCCCCTGTCCTTCATATCCACGTGTTACTTTAAAGAGAATTTGATGATTATACTTCATTTTGACCCTACTAATTGATTGATTTCTCAATGAGAAGCCCGCTGTTTAGAGTGGAATCAGCACTTTTCCAAATTTTTGGGGGTCCACGTTTTGCCAGTGACTCAGCTGCTCAGCCTGTTCCAGTGGCCAGTCTCAGCTAGTCAGTTGCTAGACATGCTAGACATGGGGTAAAAGTGAACTTTAGAACTCATGTTTTATGATGGGGCTATTTCTGTCTGTAATTCTTGATATTTTGTTGTTATTTTGTTCATGTTTGAGTCATACTGTGCATCATCATAGGAAAATCAATCTTGTATAAATTTGTTTTATCCATTAAAATTCAAGATAAATTTGTTCAATTATAAGTTGCGATTGTGATATAATTTCATTGAGATTATGTGAATTTATGATGTTAACACTGTGCTTCATCAATTCACCAGTATGATGGATTGATGGACGAGGTGTCCGTTTTGATAATACTTTTTTTCTCAGGTTTTAATATCCGGTATGTCAATACATGTATTTAAAATTATATTTGGATGATAACGTCATGTAGACCTAGCATCATAATTTAGTTATCCGACGAGAGTTTGTTGATTAAATTACGAAACCTGTCGCGGCAACGTCGGGTCATTGTCTCACTGGTTAATTTGACATTTAATAAACTAGAAAGTGGGAAGTAAAAGAATATTATAGATCTGTGCTCTGCTGGACGAGGCAATGATCTGGTACGACAAAGGATTTTGTAATATGACAGTCTAACTGTCTGTGCCTCTCAAATATAATGGCACATCAACTAGATTGTAGTATGGTATCTATCACTGGTCATTGGGTCATTGTTTATGATTAGATGTCACATTATTGTTATTCAAAACGATTTAAACACTTATGTGCTAACCTTACATTAGACCTGTTCAAAAAAGACTTTCTATTTTATTTTAATGCAGGATGCAGTGATTCCCATTCTCCAAGCTATAGAATGACCAAATATGACATTTTTTTCAATTTTGAACTTTGGGAATGCCTGCCTCATGAGCCATGAAGTTTTAATGATTAATTTCATTGAAAACGCCAAAAATATCAGAGGGGGGTGTTATATTTCTCCTCATATCTTCATCAGAATTCATTGTAGAGCAAAATGGATGGTGTTATATGGAAGCTTGTTAAATTATCTTTCAAATGAGACCAATAACTTGGTATTTGAGACACTTTCTGTTCTCTTCAAAGCAGAAATGTGTAAATTTTAGGGAAAATTTTGATGTCGATTATTGTATTCTGCCTCATATGCTAATCCAAATTGATCATAGAGCAGCATGAGTGGTATCATTCAAATGCCTATAAAGTTGTCTTTAAATGGACACCATTTTTAAAATTATTTAGATAGTTCTCATTGTGTCTGAAGCAAAAATGCCTGCATTTCAAGGAGCTCCCTGCCCGATCTAATTCATTGCAGCATTGCATTGAACAGAAAGTTTACAAAATCTTTTGTCTTATTAAATAATTTCATTGATATTGTTTCCAAGTGATTGGGACATTTTAGAAATTCTTTTCCATGTCCTTAAAATGACTTTCTATTGAGGAAATACATTGTTGGATTTGTGCTGAATCGAAATTACCTTCGCACATTCTTGGAAAAAAATGAGCGACATATTTTAGAAAATGCAGTTAAACTTGACTTAACATTTTTTGAGCAACAGCATGCCACAGTTGTCAATTCTGATAATTATGCTATAAGTAACTTCTTGTGCCACTAAATTAATAATGACTTTAATTATGTTTGAGGTTTACAATTCAAAGATTAACACAATATTGACAATAACAGGTCTATGCAATAAAATGTAAATCACTCATGACTTAAAACTATCATCCACTAATACTATGACATAGATGAGGGACTAATATCACAAATATAAATTGAAATAGTAATTACAGCGTAACACAGTTCCACACATTGTGTCTATAATGACTTAAAGGTAGCGGAAGGAAATTTAACACAACTTTTGAATGTGGGTTTTTAAACTCTCCACCTACATACAATTAGTCTATATGCCCCAGCTAGAAAATGAGTCACCCAACAAAACTGTTCTGAGAATGTTGCTTTCTGGTAAATTCTTATTATTTTATGACTTATGTTGAGTAATATTGATTTATTGTTTAAGCAAAACTGTGTGTCAATGTAACAGACTTCCAGCCACTCTACCCAACATGTTGTTCTTGATCTTTCCAAGTTTCTGCTGGCTTAGGTATCCATCATAAACTTCAAGGTGCTTGAGCTCAGACAATGTGTATCATCACAATGCAATAAAATCCAATATTGTGTTAATCTTTGAATTTTCAACCTCAAACATTATTAAAGTCATTATTCATTTAATGGCACAAGAAGGACACTTATTTATAGCAAAATTATTAGAATTGACAGCTGTGGCATATTGTTGCTCAAAATGTTAAGTCAACTTTAACTGCATTTTCCAAATATGTAACACATTTGCTCCAAGAATATGTCTAGATAACACTGGCTGTTGAAAAATAACAATACTAAAGTCATCGATGATGTTTGTTTCGATTTAGCACAAATCCAAAAATGTATTTCCTCAATAGAAAGTCATTTTAAGGACATGGAAAAGAATTTCTAAAATGTCCCAATCACTTGGAAACAATATCAATGAAATTATTTAATAAGACAAAAGATTTTGTAAACTTTCTGTTCAATGCAATGCTGCAATGAATTAGATCGGGCAGGGAGCTCCTTGAAATGCAGGCATTTTTGCTTCAGACACAATGAGAACTATCTAAATAATTTTAAAAATGGTGTCCATTTAAAGACAACTTTATAGGCATTTGAATGATACCACTCATGCTGATCTATGATCAATTTGGATTAGCATATGAGGCAGAATACAATAATCGACATCAAAATTTTCCCTAAAATTTACACATTTCTGCTTTGAAGAGAACAGAAAGTGTCTCAAATACCAAGTTATTGGTCTCATTTGAAAGATAATTTAACAAGCTTCCATATAACACCATCCATGTTGCTCTACAATGAATTCTGATAAAGATATGAGGAGAAATATAACACCCCCCTCTGATATTTTTGGCGTTTTTAATGAAATTAAACATTAAAACTTCAGGGCTCATGAGGCAGGCATTCCCAAAGTTCAAAATTGAAAAAAATGTCATATTTGGTCATTCTATAGCTTGGAGAATGGGAATCACTGCATCCTGCATTAAAATAAAATAGAAAGTCTTTTTTGAACAGGTCTAACCTTACATGCTGTTCTATTAGGCCCCATTTAACCTCATAAGTCCCGAAATCCCCAGGTGGCACCGTAAGTCCCAGTAAGCCCCCTATGTCCCACTATGTCCCGGCAAGCACCTTATGTCCCTCTAAGTCCCAGTAAGCCCCCTATGTCCCACTAAGCCCCGGCAAGCACCCTATGTCCCGCTAAGTCCCAGTAAGCCCCCTATGTCCCACTAAGTCCCGGCAAGCACCTTATGTCCCACTATGTCCCGGCAAGCACCTTATGTCCCTCTAAGTCCCAGTAAGCCCCCTACGTCCCAGTAAGCCCCGGCAAGCACCCTATGTCCCGCTAAGTCCCAGTAAGCCCCCTATGTCCCACTAAGGCCCGGCAAGCACCTTATGTCCCTCTAAGTCCCAGTAAGCACCCTATGTCCCACTAAGTTCCGGCAAGCACCCTATGTCCCACTAAGTCCCGGCAAGCATCCTATGTCCCGCTAAGTCCCAGTAAGCACCCAATGTCCTGTTAAGTCTCGTCAAGCACATTATGTCCCACTAAGTCCCAGTAAGCACCCTATGTCCCATTTAGTCCCTGCAAGCTCCCTATGTCCCACTAAGTCCCAGTAAGCACCCTATGTCCAACTAAGTCCCAGCAAGCACCCTATGTTCCGCTAAGTCCCAGTAAGCACCCTATCCCGGCAAGTTCTGTATTCTGCTAATTTGCTTCACCCGTCATTGTTTCCTGCGTCATGTTCCGGTAAGCTTGCAAGTTCCATGTATCCTGGTAAGGCCCCATTCCATTGTCCTATTATCTCCAGACAAGCTGAGTATGTTCTGGACAAAGTGACACTGATATTACTGTTACGACATATACAACAAAGCCGACAGAATGAAGTTTGGTCTCGGCAAACTAAATAACCGTCAATCTGCGTAAATTCCAGAAGGGAAATTTTCAGTTTACTTTTATGAGCAAAATCCCAGCTGGATGTCTTTCGGATGAGACGTTAAATTGGCGGCCCCTTGTACAGGGTTGGCACAAAAAGCCCACCCCCCGGGTTTAACCCGGATTAAACCCGGGTTTAACCCGGACCGGGCAAAATGGTGTTTTTCCCAAAAAGTGGTCAAAATCCGGGTAAAATGGCAAATTCTCTTAGAATTTGCTTGCAAATAGCAGAAATAGGAAAGAAACAATGCTGTAATCAGAGAAACTTAAAACAAATTCATTTAATACAAAATAGATAGCCTTATACCATTCGACACTCTGTCAGCCAATCACATTACAGTATTTCAGGGGAATAATTCCCATATTCTTTGTTGTCCAGTTATCCTCTCATGTTAGACTGTATGAGTGTTTGTCTCACGGTATAAGCCAGTTATTCACCATGGGATCAGGAATATGTGTTTATCACACCTCGGCCTAAAGGCCTCGGGTGATAAATCACATATTCCCTCTCCCGTGGTGAATAACCTTTACTTATTTTGACACTGAAGTGACTCAACTGTCCAACTGTTCAACTGTAAATGTAAGCAACAATAAGTATTATACTATTAACTCGGTCTGATTATGTAATTATAAAATCATGAGTGCATCTGCAAAATTTGTGAAATCATTGATTCACCACTGTATCACCAGTCCAGCTCCTCTCTACCCCTCAGGTGACGGTAGCAGGTGACCAACTTAGCTGCCTTTTAAAGCCTAATATTTAATTGACAAAGATTGCAAATGCTGTTTTCATTACTCAATGGTCAGACGCACTGAGAGCAGACTACAGAAATTTTAGCCAGTGTTCAAATCAATAAATCCCGGTTTTAACCCGGATTTTGGGAAAAAACCCCGGTTTAAACCGGGTTTTGACCGGTGGGCCGGGCAAAATGAATAAAACCCGGTTTTTTTCCAACCCTGCCCTTGTATCAGTGTCTGTGCTGGGCAAGTAAAAGGTCCCTCACATGGGGTAAATGTGCAACATGTCGAGGACTCCTGCTCTCTCTCTCATCTCATCAATCAACCCTCGTGAGCACCCAGAACTTGGCTTAGAGGGCTGCACTTACCATATCTATCTATCTATCTGGTACTATCTCCTTAACAGCAGGGACTCAACTAGACCTGCTGGCGCCTGTTGACTTTCAGGAGGTCAGGGCCCCCCAGACTAGAAATTGACCCCAATTGGTCTTGCTAGAACTGTTGTGTAGGCGATATATAGAGACGTCAGAGGATATATAATTCAAAATAGAAATCATTTTATTCACCTCTCCATTAGCATCATAAGTACCGTAATATGGGGTGAATCGGGACAGTTTTGGCCGTTTTTCTGTTATAGAATGGCAACAAATCAACCCAGAAATCAAAATATGGTGTCAAATTATGTCCGAGCATAATGTCTAAATATCCCCAAGAGCATGAAACGATATCTTAAATTTCCGATTGCCTATGCCCATAAAACCACTGTCCCAATTCACCCCTTACTTTGGGGTGAATCGGGACACTCCCTTATTTTCAGAAGGAATACTTCTTAGCTTTTTTAAAATGATTGCCACTTGTGAGTAAATATTAGAAAACAATGTTTAACATACCAAAAATGTATTTTCAGGAAAATCTAAAATAATTTCATTGATAATATGTACATTTTAAAAAATGTAATAAATAACAGAAAACTATGAAAAAATGTAGTTTTTTGCAAATTTTGATAGTGATTGATAATTCTGGACTAAATCCACTATTAATAATACTAAGTTCAATAATATTCATCAAAAATTCATGCTAGCACATTCCAATGAAAATCAGGAGGGTTATTTTTGTAGATTCCGCAACGTTGCCATTGGCCTGGTTCAGAACCCATGACCAAACATACATAATCTCATATCTAGTCTACTATTCGGTTCCTCCAACTGGCCTAAACTAGGTTATAAAAGATTCCTGTAAAATCGGTGGCTCTAGTATTTATACTTTTTCCAGTTCATGCAAAGTTTTGACAGCAGCTGAAAATTCACTTTCCGCAGTTCTAAGTTTAAGGTACTGCAGCTCACCACTTCCTGCAGTTAGAATTATAAAATTACACGGGAATATACTCTGATGTGTCTACTATAAATGTGCCAAAAATCAATTTCCTGGGTTAAAGGCAAGCTGGTGTTTTTTTAGAGAAATAGAATGCTTTCCTGTTCTGTCCCGATTCACCCCAGTGTCCCTATTCACCCCATATTACGGTACCTGATGATGGCTCCATCTAGGACATGGGGTGCTTGCCGTGCATGCAGGAATTACATGACTTTCTGGTACTTCTGGTACAAAGTGGGAAGTGCCGGTGTTTGTGGTACATAGCGGGACATGTTGGTGTTTGCGGTACCTAGTGGGACATGCCGGTGTTTACGGTAGCACAGAGAATATTGGTATGTGGCGTTAAATAGCAAAACTTGCTGGTGTTTGAAGTTATGAATCGAGCTCAAAGGCTATATTTTGCACTTATTAATTAACCTGTTTGTTACCTGTGCTGAGATAATTGAGAATTAAGCAAAATGCCAGAACATGTCTGTTTTATTCATTCGCACTGTTTTGGCAGCATCTTGTCACATATTAATTTGTCTATTTTAAGTATAGTACTTCACTTAGAATTTTAGATTTAGACCTATATATATATATATATGAAATTTGGTAAAGGGGATATCCACTGAAATTTCAGGAGCAAATTCTGTGCATTTTCCCATATAAATACATCCAAACTTTAAAATCTTCACAATAATGGAAAATATGCAAAATGCTTGAACCAGCGTTTGAATCCTCTGATTCTTGTCAGTTTCCCTAAAATGTTTGAGGGAGAAATTAAAGTATGGTAGCCTGCATAACAAAAGATGCAAATAACTCATAATCAGTCCAGACTCCTGTAGGTATAACTTATAAGTTCAAGTTCACCATTATCACATCCTTAGGTGTAGCCTTCAACGCATACAATTTTTTTTTTGGGGGGGGGGGTTTATTACGCCAACAGACCTTCTCTCCCTCATTTGTTGTTTAAAAGGTTCCACCTTTTTTTGGTTGGAGGGGAGTAAAATGAAAATTTGAAAAAGGAGGTCCTTTAGTTATAAAAAATACCACTGTTTCTGTTATTAAAATATTCCCATTTTAATTAGTAACTTTACACCCATCCCTCCAGGTATCTGCAGAAAGACACTGAGCTAAGTTTCATTGAAATGTTTAAAAGCAACATTGACCTAGAGCTACCTAATTTTTGACCTCTTGACATGGGGTCATTGGTTGAAGAAAACAAACCCCATTCTACCCCTTGGCCTATATAGACCAGTACAGTTTTGGGGTTAGGCCACGCCCCTCCTTAGCAACCCCCACCAACGGCAAAACCTCCGACATCATGCATGCTGCTGCACCCCTTTTAACATGGGAAACATACATATTTGGGGACATTTTATTCCCTGATGTTTGCATAACTCAATGATAAACTGTGTCTGTCAGGTCATTTGCTAAAGTGGATAGACTAGACACATGTGTGAATCTTTACTGTCTCCACTCTTATGATATTAAGAATAATGTGCCTGTAATTAAACCAAATATTATAAAGATGTAGATCAAGGCATATATATGCATGTGTGTAAGGGAAAAGCAAGTTTTGTTTTGCTGATTACCAATCTGATCATCATTCCATTTTCTGGGGGTTTACATATATAGGCCTACTTAATTGATGTAATGTCCTGTAAAAATAGGAATTAATTGATAGATTCAAGATAATTAATAAATTACAATACATCTCTTATATTAAAATGATAACGTACGGGATTTATCTCAAGTTATACTGCTTGCCTAATCCTCAAATTCAGCCTGCACCTTCCTTGGGATGTTGAGGCAGAACTCTCCCCTTTTCAGCTCAATCCAAGTATTCTACATGTCCTAATACATGTAAATCACATTTTTTGCGCAGCAGACAAACAAACATCTCCGCCATACTTCTCATAACACAGTGTGGCGTTACACAACCACCACGTGCACAGAACTGCCAAGCCCCTTTTCTTTCCAGGAAAAACTCGCCTATCACTTGCCTAATTGCCTATTGTACAATTATGGCCAATGCAGCTCAAACCTCCTCAATTCCAATTAAGAGTGCATCTTTCAGGGGAAGCAATCTACTTAATTCAAATCAATCACACTCCCTTTCATTTAAGGACATATAACCAGTGGCCTAATCAAGTATATTTATAGGCCTATCTTTCAAATATCGTTTTTACACAGCTCACACGCTTTTCTCCATTTATTTTAATTCCTTTTTATGCAGCAGCCCTAATTATTAGAGAATGCATGCACTTTCAAACAAACTTTGCCCACTTTTGTTGTTTCCAATCTACGAGTTTTGTAAACTGTTTATTTATCAATAGCATTACCAAACATAACTGCACATTATAACAATACACATGCCCATCTGTCTGTTATCGCCTTATCTCACACTCTCACTCCATCTCTGCCCTATAAATCACCACAGCTATGTCTATCCTATTTATCTGCCTCTCTATACAAATGTACATCTGCATCTATCGCCATCCATCTATTCCATTTATGTTCTATTTCCTTCCCTCCTATCTACGGGAAACTTCCTATGTACATGTATAATGAATCATAGAAAAGAAATAATCACTCCAAAGCACAATGCATGATGATTGATTGATAAGTTGTACATACCTTAGTATGATATCTATCAATTAACTATTGCTATTTTAATTTGAAGGTTTGTTTTTGATTTGTTACATTATATACTTGACATGCAACAATTGGAATATAAGACATAAAGAAATAATATAAGCTTCTGTAATGCATGGTTTATCCATCACAGCACTATTATTATACTTTAAAAATGACTGATTTCTACATTTCTACATTTTTCACTCCCCCAATATGTTTGTATCAATGTGATATCATCTGAACAAGTCAACATTATTTTACGAAGAAGCACATTCTGCAGCCTGATCTTGATCAATGGAGGGAGATATGTATAGGCATTTACAATGCGATTAACCCATAACAGTGATGGCACCTTTTCATTGGCATGTTAACACTAAATTGGACAGTGAATGGACACAATCAGTTGTAATATGTCAAAATATAGATTTTTGCTTGACATACATGTATTAGTGATTCACAAACATATTAAAGACAGGAAAGATTCTGGATCAGGATAACCAGCTTGTGCCTACAAAATCTACAGCTTTTGGGAAAAAGTTAAAAATAAGTTCCATAGACCTTTATCCTAACCCCTTGTGTCCAACTTGAAAGTCCCATAGCCCTACAGGGTTATCTACTGACCTAAAAATGAGTTTTAATAGACCAAAATAAAGATAATCCCATTGCAGCCTGTATGCTACTTGGGGTTGTTTGTCGGACTTTTGGCCATGGCTCTATTTACCCCTGTCACGTGACCAAATGGGGTAAAACTATTGGCTGGGCCACAGATTTGGGGTAGCTAGCTGTACTGGTCTATTTGGGTAGGTCATTAAAATAACATTTTCAGTTCCTCTCCTATATGTAAAAGTTTCACACCCTCAAACTGGGGATACTAGAAACAGCAGTAATGTTCAAGTGGCCCAATAATCCAAATTCACAACATTTTCGACCAAACCTCCTACAATTTCTTTTGGGGGTGGGGGGTGGGAGGGGTGCTGCATATTACAGTTAAGTACTAAATACTGAAAATTGATTTGCCATACAAAGTAAATAACAATGCAAAGTAGCTCTGTCGTTTACTATGGGTAATTCTAGTAGCTCATATTTAGATAATTGACATATTCATTTAAATTGAATTGCATGATACCTGCCATGATCTAACAAACTAATCAGCTAATAATGTCATTTGTTGATTAATTGAAATGTTTTGTCAGTGAAACTGTTGTTTGACACAGTATCTATCTATCTATCTATCTATCTATCTATCTATCTATCTATCTATCTATCTATCTATCTATCTATCTATCTATCTATCTATCTATCTATCTCTCTCTCTATCTATATCTATCTATCTCTATCTATCTCTATCTGTCTATCTCTATCTATCTCTTATCTATCTGTTATCTATCTCTTATCTATCTCTTATCTATCTCTTATCTATCTCTTATCTATCTATCTCTATCTATCTCTATCTATATCTATCTATATCTATCTGACTATCCGACTATCCAAGTATCTATGTCCGATTTAGGAAGGATTTGCAGGTCCCCCCTCCCCCCCCCCCCAGGTATGAGTGGGTCATGTGACCTGACGAGAGGGCACTGGAGCTACCAAAGGTTGAAGGTTGATGACTAAAGGTGTCCAACTCCAGCAATACCCTGTGTGACACACAGATTCCAGTAGAATCTATTTTTATCCTCACATTTTACCCCTACTGGCCATCTTTGGGATGACTGGTCCAACCACAGAGGGCAATTAAATGACATGTTACAACTGCTTGTCACAGGCTTACATGTATCCAGATGTTGACAGAATTTGGTACATTTTCCCAGGATAAAAATAATAACATCAAAGGAAGATGTTATGGGACTTGAAGTTACCAGGCCCCTGTCTGGTTAAATGTCCATTAGTGAGGGACTTGGTTGGCCAGATATAAACAAATGACCTTTAATGACTTTTCTAAAAATATATTCTACTGGAATCTGCTTCGTTCTATACCATTGCAAGTTGGACACCTTTAGTCATCAACCTTAGTCATCAACCTTTGGGCAGCATCACCTTGCTTTGCTTGGATCACAAACTGATATTATTAGTATTGTATAATGTATATCAATAAATTGAAAGTTTTGTGCTGGGGTGTATCTAGAAATGGCCTGGGGGGAGCATTACTTGGGAATGATTTTTAAAACAGAACATGGGGGTTTTCAAGGTAATAAACAATATTGTTTATGTATTTAATAGAAATTTTGTTTTGTCTTTGGCTTATAATAGCAATCTAAATTTTACAGTTATAATTCAGTCTGTAAAGAAGACTTTAAACAAAAATTGAGACTTTCATTGAGAACTTATATTGGGTGATGAACAACTGCACATGCTGGTGACCTTTGGCCCTTTGTGACTTCTCATGACATTTCAACAGCAGTACCTTCCAAACAGTCATGCACCTTTAATGGGGTCAAGAATAAGCTAGAATATGTGGGACAAAGTTGCCAGGGGTAATGCAAGGACATGTATGTCTGTGTAATGTATTCTATATAGCTACCTGAGCATCTATGAATGTCTAGAGATAATTCAAAGGTTCATGACCTTTTGTATTAGTATATTTTAAAAGTCAAGTGGTATCTGTTAGGAGTATTGAAGAGATCATATTCATACTCATTGCAAGATATGTCTAATACCAATATTTTTATTCGTTTAAATCAGTCAGTCAGTCAGTCAGTCAGTCAGTCATTTATCTATCTATTTATCCATCTATCTATCTATCTATCTATCTATCTATCTATCTATCTATCTATCTATCTATCTATCTATCTATCTATCTATATCTATCTATCTACTTAAAATATATCTGATTTAAACAGATTGATAATTTAATTAACATATTTTTGGTTTTGCCTTGGTTTTGAGATTTCCCACAATGTGTAACATTGCCTCATCTTGCCTCCTTTCAAAACTAGCCTTGATATTGACCTTAAAATTGGCACACATCCTTTGAGGTATATTGCCCAATATGAGATTTTTTGAGAAATCATCAGATGGTCAGGTGGGAAGAATTTGAAAAATATGTAGAATTGGTAGGAATGACCTAGCCAGTCCTAGGCATGTCTACCCAGTGGTTTTGGAGTCTTATCTCCTAAGCGTTTTTGTGGTTTGCCCTCTGCCCTTTTATTGCTACTTTAATGTCTCCAGTGATGGAGACTCCAGATTTGGGTTTGCAACTGTTTGTGGTTTTGTTAACATTCCCAAAATTGGTTGGCTTCTTCACAAGTTTATAACGTTGCATTAGAGTTCTGAGTCAGCTGAGAAATATTCAAAGACAATGTGTTCTCTGAAGTTAACAAATAACCAGGGTCCTGGGTTCAAATCCAACTCTGGCCCAATCCTTTTGACTGATGGACGGCAGTTTCCATAATCTGATAATCATTTATTTCACTGAGCACTGTGTCCTCCTCCTGTCCCTATTAGCGTGCCTGTCATATCAAATCTTTAGCTAGACCAATTGCGAAAATGCAGGACATAAAGCCCCAATCGTCTATTCAGATAGATAGATTGATAGATAGATAGATGACTGATGATTGGGGCTTTATGTCCTGTATTTATGCACTTGGTAAGTAATTAGGACAGGAGAAGGACACAGCAATGATGTGAAGGATGATTGAAACAGCCGTCCAACATAGGCCCAGGTAACCCAGCAAGAGCTGGATTCAAACCCGGGACCCAGCGACTGGTAGTCCAGCGCGCTACCACTAGACCAAAAACCTCCCCCCTGTATAGGTAGATAGATAAATTGGCAGATAGATAGATAGATAGATAGATGGATAGATGGATAGATGGATCTAGATAGATCGAAAGAGCGATAGATAGATCGATAGATAGATGGTGGGATGGGACTTGCTCAGTTGGCAGCACTCACGCTATCCTATGACTGTGTCCCAAGTTCAAATCCAGCTCTGGCCTGGTCACCTAAACCTATGTTAGACAGCACTTTCATCTTTTTCATCATTACTGCTCTACTTGCCCCCACCAGCTGCATGACCTCTTATTTTTACGCTGTTGATTTGAAAATAAAGATTCAATGACTGCCACTTAATTATGCATAAATAAATAGCAAAAGAAGGTCTACTTTCTTCATGGTAGAATGTAAGTTATAGTTTTACCAAAGGCAGATCTACCTTTGGTTTTACTTTAGTTTATGCAATGTAACTCTAAACTATGTAGTAAACATAGGCCTACTACTTGGGGATTTTGAAAATCCAGATGTGACTCATCAAAAGGGGTAACCAAGGGACTGGGGCTATAACAGGTCATTTTGTGGTTTTTGGTTGAATTAACACCCCATTTGGGCAAGATTGCGGGTTGCTCAACTTGAGCAGTTCTGAGCAGACCTGCCTAGGACTGTAGCAGGGAAAGGAGGAAGGGAGAGAGGGAGGAATCTCAGATGTATGGGCAGAGAGAGGAAGGGTAGAAAGGAGATTTCCATTATAATGACATGGCAGCACTAATGAACCATTTACAGTCAATGAATGACGAGTGCTTAAATTAAAAGGCATACAAGCTTTTTGAACCTTTCTTCTTTTAGTTATTAATTTGTAGTACAACATCTAACTTACAGATTGACCTATCTAACTTGGTCAAATGTTAAGAATGAGTGAAGTTATTTGGTGATTTAGGTGGAGAAGGGCCATTAGTGGCTCTGGGCAGCCACAGGGGGGTATTTCAGGGGTGATGATGGCATGTTGCCCAACACGTAACAAACTGGGGTCACTTAGAGCATAGAGCTATTATACATCCATGATAATACACATATCTATTTATCTGTCTGTCTATCTAACCATAACATAAATTCTTCTATCAATGGCACATCAACTCACTTTTGTATCACATCCAGCACACACAATCATTAAAGATAAACATCAGTCAATTTGGCTGGTTAACTGCCCCGTTACTGTTAGTGCTACCCCATTGATAAAGTTAAATTGCTTCATGGTTCATCTGAGGGGTCTTCTAGATGGAAAAACAATTGAGGTATTATTTTAGTTGGTAGCTTACCAAAAAAGTGACTACTCAGTAGGCTACTGGTCTTTTTTTAGTTGTAGGTTTTTTAATGAAAGGGTGTAAGGATAATTTTTATAACGATTAATGGGTTAATGCCCACCACTGCCTCTATACCAGAGAGTCTATGTCCTGCAGGCACCGGCCACCCTGCCAAGACTACCCCTGTCCTAGTCTGTTCCACAGCCCAGTGTACACAGGGTTAGGGTTAGGGTTAGATTATGGCCAGTGGAACAGGCTAACCCCTGTCCACACAGGCTGCAAAAGTAACTATTTGGGGTAAAAATTGGATATTCATGAGCTACTGGTCATTCCTGGCATGTGACATCCCTGTTGTTTTCAAAATGGTGTACACTACTTTTTAATGGGAGTTTATCGCACTATCTTCTCTCTAATACTCAAAATAGCCCATGTATTATCCATTAAGGGGTTGCTATTTTTGTAGTTAGCAAGTTTAAAGATTCAAAATGACCTCCCTATAAAGATTTCTTGTCCTCAAATAGGGCATGCCATCCTATTGTTGTGACGTCACCATTTCCCACAGGTGGCACCACTGTTTTGAGGCCTACAGCCACAGCATAAAAGCATGCTTTTGCATGGTTTTCAAGACAAAAAGGGGCCTACAGCCACTAATACCGGTCCGATATGCAAAATTTAAAAAGCATCATGGAGGAAACAATATTTTCCAGCACCTAGACTCATCAAAACTGTTACTTCTACAAAATCTGTAAGGCATTCAGCGAGTAAACTTTGATTTAGCATATTTTCTCTTTAGTGAAAAATTTCTTGCTCTGAAATGATTAAAGTTAGAAAGATGGTTTTGATGTCAAAAGATGCCTATATTAAAGGGCAATATTAATTAGAAATTTCATGCTCCTACCTGTATTGGTTTCCTCAAGACTAAGCCTTAAGTCACCCAAAAGTGCAATTTTTTAGGTTTTTTTGCGAAATTATTTTTTCAGAGGATAAAAGTCTGCTACAAAGTTTTAAAAAAAAATCCCAAACTGAATCTATCATCAAGGACTATACTTGCGGATTCCGAAAATGTAAAAAAAAGTTTTGTGAGTCCAATAGTTACTGATTTATGATGAGATACATTTGAACATGCACGAACGCAGTTATGACGTCAGAATGCCATTATAAGACATTTTTTGATAAAATCTTGTGTTGAGAGCTTAAAAAGTCTGCTATAAAGTTTGAGAAAAATTTCAAACAAAATCAGTCATCAAGGACTATTCTTGCAGATTCTAAAATGCAAAACTTATATTTTTGAAATTCTTATATTTGCTGATTTATGATGAAGTATATACTTCAAGCACAGAGCTAGACGAAAGAATAGCTATTTTTGGCCACATTCTTGTACAGTTTGGGAAAAAAATTCAAGGCATATATACTCCTTCTTCAAACATCTCATCCTCCTCCTCTTCTTCCTCCTCTTCCTCCTCTTCCTCCTCTTCCTCCTCTTCTTCCTCTTCTTCCTCTTCTTCCTCTTCTTCCTCTTTCTGCTCCTCGTCTTCCTCTTTCTCCTCCTCCCCCTGCTCCTTCTTCTCCTCCTCCTCTCATCTCCTCCTGTACTTCTCCTCCACCCATCCCCTTTTCACATACTACTCCTCCTCCTCCTCCTCCTCCTTAACGTGTCCTCTTCCTGTCCTAATTAGCCTACCGAGTACAAAAATACCGGACGTAAAGCTCGAATCATCCATTCTCCTCCTCCTCCTCCTCATCCTACTTCTCATCCTGCTCCCATGTTCAACTACTTCCACTCCTCCTATCTTCCTTATCCTCCTCTCATCTCCTCCTCCTGATTTGACCACTGAATAATACTTTTGCTATCAGAGGCGGTGGAGCTGGGGGGGGGGGGCACTGGGGGCACGTACCCCCCCCCCCCCACTTTTGGGCCCAAAAATACATAAAATGCCCCTTTTTTCCTTGAATTTACCGTAGAGAAGCTGCCCCGGGGCCCGGTGCCCCCCACTTTTCAAAGCGTTCCGTCACCTCTGTTTGCTATTTTGTCTAACCTTATGAATTTTATGAAATTGGGACTTGAAGTGTTTTTTAATTTTATATATATACTAGGCCTATAAGTTTGAAAAAATTCAGGAATTTATTGTATCGAATACATTTTAATAGGCATATCCCAATAGGCCGGGAGTCTCGGTTTGTATTCTTTTGTCATGTATGTTATGTTATGTTAGTTTATTATGATGCCAGAAAAAGTAAAATATAGATAGATTTCAAATATAGATAGAATAATAATTAGTTCATAATTAATATTGCATAATATATTATGCAGAGGGGGCAAGTTGCCCCCCCCCCCCCCCTGAAAAGGTTTTGGGGAAAATATTGGCCAAAATGGGGAAAAAAAATGGGGAAATTGTAAGAAAAATGGGGAAATGATAAGCAAAATGGGGAAATGTTCAGCAAAATAGGGGAAATAACCAAAATTAAGGGAGATGGTAAAAAATTATGGGAAATAGATTAAAAGAAATTGAAAGAAAAGGGGATGATTATATGAAGAGTTTTATAAGATTTCCCCATTTTTCTGGCCCCAAATGACATGCATCTGCAAAAAAAAACTTTTCAAAATGTAACCAACGCATATGGGACAGTTTTTGTGATCAAAGAAAGGTGTGCCAGGCCTTAGGTATTTGCAAATATTTTTAATCAAAATATGTATCTAACAAAATTTGCAAGATTTCCAGTTTTATGATTTCACTTTTTGGAAATATCCACCTTTTTTCTTTAACTTTACCAATTTTAAGAAAATTACCAAACTGTTATTTTAAACTTCCCCAATATTTCTCTTAAACCTTTTCTAACACGAAATTGTCTCCATAATTTTTGCAGTGATATTTCTGTGAACTGAAAGAAAAATTCTCAAGAGCTTTCATTTATCATGTTTATATCTCAACAGAATGCATAGAATTCTACAACATCGGTTTTCCTCCTTTCAACATTTATTTCCTTTGATTTCAGATCCTAGCTTTTCCTATTTTTTCAAAGAAATGCTTAATTTTTTCAGTTATAGGCCCATTTTCCACGAATTTCTCTAAATTGCCAACCAAGAAAGCAATTTCTTTAGCTCTTTTAAACATTTCCCAACTTTTTAGCATTTTCACGGTATTATCCAGACATATTCACCATATTATTCAGACATATTACCAAGTAATTATTAATAATTTAGGCACAACCAAAATGGTAATGAGATTCTGAAAGAACTTATTAACATTGTGTTACAATGCGCGACATGCGAAAAGCCTGTTGCCTTGGTAGTGATTATAATTTTGGGGAAATGTCTTGGTGGTTTGCCCCCCCTGAAAAAATCCTGGCTACGCCACTGAGTTTGCTTCTCAGATATATTGTATTTCTTTTCGTTTCCAGATGTTGTTAAATTTAATTAGCATTACACTAGGTTTTTCCTTTTGCTCCTGTGGTGATCTGTTATGGTTGTCACTTTCCTCCATAACACTCACTGTGAGATCGGATGACTTCAGTTCATATCCATCTTATCTTTTATAAGTTCAACAAATTCTTTCTCATTTGATTTACCTGTTAATCCAATCAATCAGAGCACTTTTGATCTTTCCCCTTTTTTTGTGCATCTGTTTTCCTTATGCAACTCTGGTGCTTTGTCTATTGATCAGTGAGCCTTTTATCTATGTTTTGGTCATTCAGCCTCATTTTCAGGTTACAGTCATTGAGCCTCTTTTCCAGGTCAGTGATTCTAGCGCCTTGTTCTGCTATTTTTTCCTGTTGCAACTTGATACTCTCTTCGTTGAAATTAATTTCTCTTTTGAGCTCCATGATGAGTGGCTTCATCACGTCTATGACAGTGACAGCCAATTTTTGCCTTTGCGAACTGTGCAAAATTGCATTTTCTATGTCATTTAACGTAGAATCCTCATTTGTGCTTGGTGTTGTCGTGGACTCAAAACATATCTCACCATGATTATATCACAAACTACAGGACTTATATAATATGCAAATATTGTGCTTGATGGTGGATTTGAATTGGATTTTTTCTCAAACTTCATAGCAGACTTTAAACATCTGAAAACAAAATTGTCCCCAAAAAAAGATTGGTAAGTCGTGCATATTGTGACATAGATCTCATTGTAAATCAGGAAATATTTGACTCTCAATATTTTTTTTTACCATTTTAGAATATGCAAGTGTTGTCCTTGGTTAGAATATTTTCTCTCAAAATAGCAGACTTTAAAACTCTGAACACAAGAATGTTGCCAAAAAGTGCCCTAAAATCGGCATTCTGGCGTCGTAACTCAGTTTGTGCATGGTGAAACATAGGCCTATCTCATCATAAACCTGCAATTATTAGACTCAAAATAAATAAATTTAGACTTTTAGAATCTACAAGAATAGTCCTTGATTTTTTTTCTCTAACTTTATAGCAGACTTAAGCTCTCAACACAAGAATTTATAAAAAAGTAAAAAAAATTGGCATTCTGACGTCATAACTCAGTTTGTGCATGTAAAATTGTATCTCATTATAGGGTAATGTTCTTTGAGTCGGACACCTTGGGGGTGACACCTTGAGTCGGACACTTTTTGTTGGGCTCCACAGGCTAATTGAGACCTCGTATAATAGTATATTTGGCACCAATTTGTAGCCCAAGATGTCCTTTATCTATGCCAAAAGTATCAGCATGATATGAACAACGAAAGTGTGTTTTTCGTGGATATGAAGATGGGCCAAAAACCCCGTTATTCTGAAAAAAAATTGTGAGAAATTTGTGTATTTTAGTATAATTTAGTCATGTTTCAGATATCTTTTGCTGGCCTATGGAATTGGTCTGACTTCAGTTTCTTTGTCATTCAGTTAGGAGTAAGCTTAACCTCCTCTGTGCTCTAATATGGGCTTTTTAAAGTGAAAGGAAGACTCTAACGCACCTGTATCTTTGTTGTCATGTTTTAAGAACACAGGTGTCCGACTCAAAGATACCCCATGTCATTTTTTGTTTCAGAAATTTAGCCACTAATTTAAAATATGTGTTTTGCCAATTGTCAATTTTCTGTTAGATTTACTAAAAACGTTTAATTTGAGGTCCTGTTTGCCAATCTTTAACTCATAGGCTAAACAAGATACCACTTTTAAAAATGTCTAGAATCTAAAGTGTCCGACTCAAAGAACATTACCCTAAATCGGCAACTATTGGACTCACAAAACTTTTTTTTACATTTTCGGAATCTGCAAGTATAGGCCTTGATGATAGATTCGGTTTGGGATTTTTTTAAAAAACTTTATAGCAGACTTTTATCCTCTGAAAAAATAATTTCGCAAAAAACCTAAAAAAATTTGCACTTTTGGGTGACTTAAGGCTTAGTCTTGAGGAAACCAATACAGGTAGGAGCATGAAATGTCTAATTAGTATTGCCCTTTAATATAGGCATCTTTTGACATCAAAACCATCTTTCTAACTTTAATCATTTCAGAGCAGGGAATTTTTTACTAACGAGAAAATATGCTTAATTAAAGTTCCAGCGCTGAATGCACCACAGATTTTGTAGAAGCAACAATTTTGATGAGTCTAGGTGCTGGAAAATATTGTTTCCTCCATGATGCTTTTTAAATTTTGTATATAAGACAAATATTAATGTCTGTAGGCCCGTTTTTGTCTTCAAAACCATGCAAAAGCATGCTTTTATGCTGTGGCTGTAGGCCTCAAAATGGTGGCGCCACCATAGTGGAAAAGCACAGAACTACAAGTCGACATGCCCTATTGGAAGGTCACATAAATTATACCCTTAGGGTTTTTTAATCCCGTTAGCTGATTGGCTGAGAAGTTAAACTATGTCAGTGCCTGGAATAGTGGCTGAGGGCTGCTGTGTGGGCAGGGTACTGCATGGGAGGATGGCACCGGCAAGTCCTGCAATGTCCCACAAGCACCAATAAGTCCCGCTATGCCCCACAAGCACCAATAAGTCCCGATATGTCCCACAAGCACCAATAAGTCCCGCTATGTCCCAAAAGCACCACTAAGTCCCGCTATGTCCCACAAGCACCACTAAGTCCCGCTATGTCCCACAAGCACCAATAAGTCCCGCTATGTCCCACAAGCACCAATAAGTCCCGCTATGTCCCACAAGCACCAGTAAGTCCCGCTATGTCCCACAAGCACCAATAAGTCCCGCAGGCACCACTAAGTCCCGCTATGTCCCACAAGCACCGCTACGTCCCGCTATGTCCCACAAGCACCGCTACGTCCCGCTATGTCCCACAAGCATCACTAAGTCCCGCTATGTCCCGCTATGTCCCAGAAGCACCACTAAGTCCCGCTATGTCTCACAAGCACGGCTAAGTCTCGCAGGCACCACTAAGTCCCGCTATGTCCCACAAGCGCCATTAAGTCCCGCTATGTCCCACAAGCACCGCTAAGTCCGGCTATGTCCCACAAGCATCACTAAGTCCCGCTATGTCCCGCAGGCACCAGCAGGTCCGAGTAAGTCCCACAAGTACCGGACGTCCCAAACGGAGCCTCCATCTGGGACTTATGAGGTTAAATGGGGCCTTCTATTTATTAAGTTGTGTTTACATAGCATTGCTAGATGGCAACATAGCAATTCTATATATATGTATACATAAAACGACCCTGTGGTGGCAAGTACTCTAGAGCTAGTATCAAAAAATTTATTACGAAAATAGAAACTCCTTAATAAAAAAAAATGTTATTGGTATTTTATCAAGGTGAGCGACTTATCGGTACTGTCACCAATATCTAGTATCTATATTTTTGTTCATTTTCATATATCTTCCCTTGGTCATTCACTCACCGTAATTGCTTAGGAAAAATTAAAATGAATCTTCTTGGAATCCTATTTTTGTAGCAAGTAAGAACTTAGATTGAGATTAACATAATCAGGTTTTTCCAAGAGTACTGACATTAGAGGTTGTCATTATCAGATTATAGAGAAATGGTTCATTAGTTTTTGAAGGATCTGAAATTTTTATTTTAAGCTTTGGTAATTTTGTAATGGTTTCATGAATTATGATTAATGTGATGGGTTTGGGGAAAAGAAATAAAGGTTGTCTGCTGAGTGAACTATGAACAAATATCTGGTGTTATAAGCCATATAAATAGCCAAGTCCAGACTATAAAGTTTTAGAATTAATATTATCACAAGTACTAAGCACTGCAGTTAGCAGCTAAGCCTTGTTTAAAATTAGAAGCCGATGTGGCTTCTGGTTGGCAGTACTTAGTGCGCATGTATGTATGAATGATGTCAAATACAGTACTTCTAATGTGGTCAATGGTCATGTGCTGGGATGTACTTCAATGGATTCAGACTAATGTGTTCACTTGATGAGTCATCTAATTGCTTTTCAAACCCAATGGTGTCTGTTCATGATGTCTGAATTCCCTTGTTTCATAAAAATGTGCCAGTTTCAATCATCCTTCACATCGCATTTTGTCACCCTCCTCACCAAATTGGCCTACTGGTGCCGTGCATTTATGAATAAACAGATTTAATGAATGCAGGACATAAAGCCCCAATCATCCGTCCATATTCTGTTGAAAAATCGAAAATTTTTGATAAGTTTTATTCATTGTATAAATGCTTGAACCTGTTAAATATACATATAAAGTCTGAGAAAGGTTATAGTTAATTAGAATTATTCAAATATTAAAAAAAAAATTGCTGTGTTTTATAATATTTGTGTGCCTCTTAAGTCCTTCAGAAGTTACAAAGTTAGAACAAATGCTTGTGAATCTGAATCACAGCATTTTAAATTTCCAATAGACCTTCTAATCAAGAAAAAATTATTGTATTTTGATGAAACATTACAAGAAAAAGCTGTTTTTGCTGATTGATGTTATCTCTGAAAATGTCTTGTGATTTGATTTCATTTTCTAACTTCAAAATGCTCAACTTGTTTTCTAGGAAGTTTGAATGGATTCACAATTTGCGTCTTTTTCTTGCAGCAAAATTACGATGGCTTGCCATATCAAGTACGGACGAGCTTTCTTATCCAAGTGATGAAAAATGCCACCGCCTCTTCCGAGGTACTTTTCTTTTCATTTGAAAACTGACCAATATGCTATTCAATTTCTTTGTATTTGAAGCAAACTCCGATTCGGATTTATTTATCAGCTTGTTTTACGAATAACCACAGTATCAGTATGACTCACTGCTCTTTGAATCTGTTGAAATTTTTGATAAGTTTTGTAATTGATGACAATAGTTCATATCTGATTCTAGGATTCGCTTATGAAAAAATTTGAGGTCTTGATATAAATAGAAGTTAGTTAAACCTGAGGCCTGACATAATTCATTTCTAGCTTCTCGGATTGAACGACCAGATTTTCTGGCTACAGAAAAAATTGAGCTTACCCACAATTTTTATCAAATTGACATTATAAAACATGATTACACCTTTCTTTGTTGTCTTGCCGACCGACCTTAGAAAAGATACTTCGAGATGATCCTAGAAGCTAAAGAACAGTTATGTCTAGCCTAAAAGATTATTCGAGATGATCTTAGAAGCTAAAGAACAATTATGTCTAGCCTAACCGAAAAGAGCACTAAGAGTCACAGAATACATTGTACTTCAGAATTAAATTATTAATTATTTCACCTTTTTTCTCAGGTTCGTGTCATGGCGGCTGTCCTCCTGCGCCGCCTCCTGTCTTCTGCTTTCGAGGATCTCTGGAAGAATTTACCCCCTGAGTCGCAGACGGAGGTCAAAGTTCAACTGCTCATCATGGTCCAGGAAGAGCAGAATGCCCTCGTGAGAAGAAGAATGTGCGACTGCACCTCCGAGTTCGCTCGCAATATGATAGGTATGTGTCGTTAATGATTTTGACGACTAAATTTTGTCATGTGCACCACTTGCTAGACACTTGCTAGAGTTGTCTTTTTCAAAAACGCTACAGTGACATCTCGTCTGACAGGACAGGGTTCCCGCTCAATTTGGAAAACCTTGAAAACCTGGAATTATGGGTTGTGCTTTTCCTGGCCTGGAATTGCCTCTAAATAGCCCACACTGGTGCTGATGGGGCGTAAAACACAAACTCACTCACTCACTCACTCCTGGCCTGGAAAAACTTGGAAAATGTGATAATCCACAAAAAACCTGGAAAAAGCCTGGAATTTGGGGTTCTCTTGTCAAAATTGAAACGGTCCAACAAATTGTGGACTTCGACAACTGTCCGGGGTGCAAACTCAGTTTGAAAGAATTGCAGGTTTAGACCTTGAAAAAAGGTTTTGGCAGCCTTGAAAAACCTGGAAAAAAGCTTGAATTTGAACTGGGCAAAAGTGTGGGAACCCTGCAGGACAATTCATGGTGCATAAGTGGCGTCGCCTTTTGCGGCTGAGACCGTCAACTGACGTGTTTGACTTGAGTGGCTGTTAATGCTGAAATAATAGACTTCAACCAATTAAAACTTGGAAGGCTCATAAGATATTATGAATTTGAAAAATATTGCCTTAGCTTTATTCATTAGTAATGTTGATGAAATCGCTCGCAATGGATGACATGCGAGTGGGCTGCAGGAACTTTGAATAAATGGACTTATGTGACCAATCCTTTCCTTTGCTTAAATGTTTTATCGTGATTTTGTTGCTCGAAACTCTTGTCTTGTTTTGCAGGCGAAGATGGGACCAACCAGTGGCCTGAAATTTTGAATTTTCTTTTAAACTGCGTTCGGTCCGACAACCCAGGATTGAAAGAGAGCGCTCTGACTATTTTTGCCGCAGTACCAGGAGTTTTTGGTGCCCAGCAGGCGAGCCATATTAACATGATCAGAGAGATGTTGATGGGTGCTTTGGTAGACCAGGCGAACCCTCAGGTAAAAATTGTCATTGTGTGTGCTGTTAGCGGGGCACAGACCTGTTGTATAGGCCGTGATAGTGGAACTCTCCTTTTTAACCGGCCTAACAGCGGAGGCCGGTTAATACAGGAGCTGTAAATGGATCAGGTGAAACCATAAACAGTAACCACAAACCAGTAACCACAAACCAGTAACCACAAACCAGTAACCACAAACCAGATGTAAACCACGGTTTTTCCCCATTGTGACCTTAATATTTCACCTACAGTTATGAAATTTGGTACAGGTATGGGCCTCTGGGTATGGATTGGGAACATGTCGAGAAATCCAAGATGGCTGCCGTTTTGTGGCGGCCATTTTGGCAGCCATCTTTCTTCATTCTTGAACTGCCCATTGTGACCTCAATATTTCACTTACAGTTATGAAATTTGGTACAGGTATGGGCCTCTGGGTATGGATTGGGAACATGTCGATAAATCCAAGATGGCGGCCATTTTGTGGTGGCCATTTTGGCAGCCATCTTTCTTCATTCTTGAACTGCCCATTGTGACCTTCATATTTCACTTACAGTTATGAAATTTGGTACAGGTATGGGACTCTGGGTATGGATTGGGAACATGTCGAGAAATCCAAGATGGCTGCAATTTTGTGGTGGCCATTTTGGCAGCCATCTTTCTTCATTCTTGAACTGCCCATTGTGACCTTAATATTTCACTTGCAGTTATGAAATTTGGTACAGGTATAGTACTCTGGGTATGGATTGGGAACATGTCGATAAATCCAAGATGGCGGCCATTTTGTGGTGGCCATTTTAGCAGCCATCTTTCTTTATTCTTGAACTGCCCATTGTTACCTTAATATTTCACTTACAGTTATGAAATTTGGTACAGGTATGGGACTCTGGGTATGGATTGGGAACATGTCGATAAATCCAAGATGGCGGCCATTTTGTGGTGGCCATTTTGGCAGCCATCTTTCTTCATTCTTGAACTGCCCATTGTGACCTTAATATTTCACTTACAGTTATGAAATTTGGTACAGGTATGGGACTCTGGGTATGGATTGGGAACATGTCGAGAAATCCAAGATGGCGGCCATTTTGTGGTGGCCATTTTGGCAGCCATCTTTCTTCATTCTTGAACTGCCCATTGTGACCATAATATTTCACTTACAGTTATGAAATTTGGTACAGGTATAGTACTCTGGGTATGGATTGGGAACATGTCGAGAAATCCAAGATGGCTGCAATTTTGTGGTGGCCTTTTTGGCAGCCATCTTTCTTCATTCTTGAACTGCCCATTGTGACCTTAATTTTCACTTGCAGTTATGAAATTTGGTACAGGTATAGTACTCTAGGTATGGATTGGGAACATGTCGATAAATCCAAGATGGCGGCCATTTGTGGTGGCCATTTTGGCAGCCATCTTTCTTCATTCTTGAACTGCCCATTGTGACCATAATATTTCACCTTACAGTTATGAAATTTGGTACAGGTATGGGCCTCTAGGTATGGATTGGGAACATGTCGAGAAATCCAAGATGGCTGCCATATTGTGGTGGCCATGTTGGCAGCTATCTTTTGTGGGTATGAGACGGGAACATGTTGAGAAATCCAAGGTGGCAGCCATTTTGACAGCCATCTTTCCTTTTTTTTAGAAATCTGTTCAAACTGCATTGATTCTATTCTAATAGTCTAGCATCTTCCAATCAACTATTTCTCCTATCTTCCAATATCAGTTGCTCAGTGGTTTAAGCAATGGCACCTTCAATTTCATTGCGCTAGGTCGGTTTTGAATCCGCGGATTCTTGTTCCAGCTCTACTGTGTTGACGAGCAGAATAAAACTATTTCCGGGAACAAGCTGCCATTTTGTACCATTGCTGAGTCAGTGGAGCTGGCATTCCAGGCCCCAGGGCACTTTTAATCCATTGAAAACATTACGGATTTGCATTGCCGAGTCTTAAATGGAATGTTTAGCATGGATTGCCACCATATTCCAGTACTTTCAGGCTGATTAGACTTTGTTACGGACCTTAGAAACCCCGGCTCCATCGTAAATTCCCAGGCTGATGTTTCCGGAAATAGTTTCATTCTGCTTGTCAACACAGGAGAGCTGGAAAAAGGAGAGTTCCACTAACACCCGCTATTGAATCTCACATCTGCAGGATCCAAGATTTGGTCCTCGTTTCCAAAATCTGGGCATCTCAGACACTTTGACGTCTGAGTTTCGGAAATTTTTGTAGGGAATGCTTGTAAAAATAAAAGAAATACACAAGTGCAGTGAAATATTTGAATTAAATATTGAAAAACCCTGATATTTAAACTATTATTTATGATGAGAATTTTTTTGCAGTGAAGTCAATTTCATTTCTCTAAAATTATGTTATGAATATATGTTTTGCATGCGCTAATTAGTCTTAGTAATGTTGGTAAAATTTGACATTGCATAAATACATTAACAAGTTATGAATATCTTTGTAATTAACTTTTTACTCTTATGATTTCATGAAATAAACGCTCGTGTTACAGGTCCGTCAGGCTGCAGCCAAAGCTGTGTGCAGTTTCTTAATAGCGAACGACAAAGAGGTCAACATTTACAATCTATTCAAAGACATGCTCCCGGCACTTCTGCAAACCATCGCTGAGAGCATCGAAGCTAACGAAGACGACACTCTGCTAAAATGGTTGATCGATTTGGCGGAGACAAGCCCAAAATTTCTACGACCCCAGCTAGAGACGATTCTTCAAATCTGCATCAAACATATCGCCGACGTGAACCTGCCCGACCAGTGGCGCCAACTAGCTCTAGAGGTCGTGGTGACCCTGTCTGAGAACGCCCCTGCCATGATGCGCAAGAATAGCAAGTTCATCACTGTACTCGGTAAATTAAGTGTTTCTTTGTTGCGGTAGCTTATACTGTGTAATATAATTGTTTTTTATGCTTGTAAATTGATACAATTTTTTATGGAATTGATACGTGTTACATTATCTTGAAAAAATACTGAAATTGATCATACTTTATATTAAACTGAAAATTAAGAATGTTTTCTGAAATCTGAGAATAATTAATTGAAAACTGAAAATAATTTATGGAAACTGAAGAAGAATTTATGACTTACAGAAAACCAGATAGTTCATTTAAACTACATCTAAAATATGACGGACCCTGTAGTCTTTTTCTCAATTGCATGGTTCTCGATGTTCGAATAACGAATTACGACAAAAGGGCAACCTCCATGCTGTGAAAGTGTGTGGTTGCTGTTGAATAGAATGCACTTCCATCTCCATGTCATTATAACAGCAACAAGGAATAATATCTCGTTCGTAATTACGTGACATAATTTCTT
The DNA here is from genome assembly GCA_026936325.1 of Platynereis dumerilii. NCBI lineage: Eukaryota > Metazoa > Annelida > Polychaeta > Phyllodocida > Nereididae > Platynereis > Platynereis dumerilii. The sequence continues at coordinate 10,761,150 of JAPTHN010000019.1, forward strand.
CCGTTCTTCTTCAGTGCCCCAGATCCTCACGATGATGGTGGACTTGGAGGAAGAGCCAAACTGGGCGACGTCCGACAAAGCTGAATCCGAAGACCAGGAAAGCAACTCCCTGACAGGAGAGAGCGCCCTCGACCGGATATGTTGCGGCTTAGGAGGAAAAGCCATGCTCCCTCACCTGCTTGCTGCTATCCCCCAGATGTTGGCAAATTGTACGTCATTAAAAACGGTGTTGATACTGTCTCAATGATTCTACATTTGTTGCATGGATTTGCTCCATCAATCGCACAAAGCGTATTAAAAAAATTAGGCCTAAGCAGAGTCCGCGAAAAGTGCCGGTTTGCCGGTCAAAACCGGCAAAAATAGCGTGTGTCCGGCAAAAATAAAGTGGTTACCTGCCCAAATGTCCGATGGTTGTGTTGGGAGAGTTAATGAGTAGTGGTGAGTTCATACAGCAATCAATGCAATTACCACAGGCCTTTGAAATCTCCAGTGCAATTGACAAACATCAATGACACAAAGTCATGTCAGAAGTGTCAATTGGATTGCAATCAATACTACAATGACGGTCAATACCCCAGCTAATTGCAATTAGCAACAATCAGCAATGACCATCTTTAGCTCAGTAAGTTTTATCAACACAGATCAATTTGATGTTGCTATCCAGCTGGCTTTTATACCAAGCGGATATATGAGCTTATATGCATGTGTAGGCCTATCATAAATACAGTTTGGATCAATTTTAATGATGAACCTAAATGTCATTATTTACTTGACCTGGTCAAAAGCAACAGAAATATGTTCAATACAAGGATTTTGAAATCTTATAATTCCAGACTTAATATTCCCCAGCAATGAGTTAGTAGGCTTTATTAACATGGTAGCAGAAATATAAATACATGATGTTTCATTGTCTCAATTCAATTGCCATCTTTAGCTATACAATGCTATACTACACTGACTTTACACTGGGGTATTTCTGAAGCAGAGGGCACACTGTAACTCAATTCCAGTTGAACTTATTTAATTTCGGGCAGACAAAACCTTATTCGGGCAGGTAAAATTCAAGATCTATTTGCCCGAATGTCCTGTACACCAAAAGCACTTTTCGCGGACTCTGGGCCTAAGTGATTTAGTTCCGAGTGAACTTTCCAAAGTTGTCCCTCAATTATTGCCGGAAAAAGATGACTTCATAAATTTTTAACAGTAGATTTCTGCCAAAAAGTGATCATTAACACAAGACGGCTGTTTTTGCAAGATGTTTCAAGGGAGAATATGAGTTAGCTTTAGAGTTATTTCCCTGGGAATTTTTGGTGTTATTTGGATAAATACATGGATATTCACGGAATGATTAACCTTGTGCCTTAATTAGCCAGCTGAATGTGTAAATTCAGGACATAAAGCCCCAGTTATCGATCCTTAATCTCCTCCCCATCCTCTTGTAACATATTGCACAATTATTAGTCTTTTATATAGTTCTTCTAATACAACTGGTTTCTCTTAATTTCAGCGGACTGGCGCTACAGACATGCAGCCCTAATGGCCCTCTCAGCCAGTGGAGAGGGATGTCACAAACAGATGGAGGCGATGCTAAACAACATCGTGGAAGCTATTCTCCCCTTTTTACAAGATCCTCATCCGAGGGTCAGATACGCTACGTGTAACGCCATCGGTCAGATGTCTACGGATTTCGGACCCGTTTTCCAGAAGAAATTTCATAGCAAGGTTGGAAAATTTGAAATTTTTTGTTCCTATAAAGTCAGAAATGTATGCATTTAATGACATATCCCTTTTCACGTTCATTAGAGTTGGTCCCTCATAGCTGCTTGGCTTGTTATTGTCACCGGCAGATCTTATCTTTGAGACTTTAACCTTGTAAAGATTTTCCCCCAACATAATTCCATAGCTCTTGAGTAACGTCTTATGATAAATTTGGACAGCTTTGTTGTCTGACAGAATTGGTTTAAAATTACTGAATTATTGGTCAGGAAAATTGTCTATAGTTTATTTTACACAAATTATACAACGATTTTTAATGATTTGGGTAGGTATGTTACATGGTATTTAGATGACATTTATAACAAAATGCAATGAATGTAACCTACAGAGCTACATATATGCCCTCAAAATAAACTCGTCCTTTCCTCCTGGTCTTTCCCGTTTTCAGGCTGTCCCAGGTCTCCTAATGGTGATGGACGATTACGCCGCTCCTCGTGTCCAGGCCCATGCTTGTGCAGCTCTGGTGAACTTCAGCGAAGATTGTCCCAAATCCATCCTTCTGCCGTACTTGGAACCCATCATTGGCAAGCTGGAGCAGGTCCTCAATAATCGCTTCAAGGAGGTGAGATGTTATGCGCTTGTCAGTGTCGTAAAAAATCGCTATCTTGAACAACAGGCGTATTTATTATGCCCTACACAGTTTTCCAGCCAGGGTATTTGAGCATGGCGCCTCACCATGCCCAACCTCATTTGCACCATGCCCAACTCCTTGTGTACCATGCCCAATTTAAGGGTAAAATGCAAAAAAAAAACCAATAAATTAAGATCTTCACTTTACAAAAGTGCCCTTCAAATCTGGAAAGTGCCATCCTTTTCAGAATTCTTGCATGCCCTAATAAAATACTGGTTGGAACACTGCTACAAGGGTACTGGAGCTAGGGGGGCATATATATAGCAGTGATGTTGCCATGAAAGGTGCGTCAGTTCGAAATGCATCGAACTACACCTTGCATACTGCTCAACACTAGTTCAATTTCACAAAATATTCATAATATTCAACATGGACTCTTAAATAAAATTGCATAATCTTATCTATTTCCTGGTATGAATGCTCTCAATGCAGTACATCAGTTCACTGGTGCACACTGTAAAAGGAGTGCATCGTAAAATCTGTACTGGCTATAAATACATAGATATTTCACAGAAAATACAATTATGTAAAATCCCAGGAAAAGAGCTTCAAGGTTCTTTTGGAAGGGGGTGTGGGGCTTCTAGGGTTTGCTAAACTCTGTTGTTTACTGTACATGACTGTCACCCCGGGAACTCACTTAGTCTGAGCCCATGGGACATTAAATGGAGGCGGGTTGTATCCAGTATTCTATGCTGGGGCAACTGAAAGACCCTGGGCATCCCTGAATTAATAGGGTATGTGCCAGACTCACAGTCTTCTCATCTCATCATCATACGGCGATCGCCTGCCTCGATATAGCCCACTAAGGTGCTGCAGAGGCGTAAAACACAAACAAACAAACAAACTGCACATGACTGCATTGTGTTATTGTGTTTGCACGTCTGTACCCTACTAAAGTTCTAACCACTTTTCATACATTTCAGCTCCTCGAGAAAGGCACAAAACTGGTACTTGAACAGGTGGTCACAACCCTCGCTTCCGTAGCTGACACCTCGGAAGAAAGATTTGGCCAGTACTATGACCGATTCATGCCGTGCTTGAAGTATATTGTTCAGAATGCCACGGGCCAAGAACTGCGACTGCTCCGTGGGAAGACCATCGAGTGTATTAGTCTTATCGGTCTAGCAGTCGGAAAACAAAAGGTAAATATTACTCCAAATATTGTTTGTTATACCATTACGTCTGCTAGGAAGTTAAATCTTGGAATAGAAGCTCTTGTCTCCTGTCACCATTCCAAGTCATACAATGAATTAGTGTGCTCTGCTTGCTATTTCTTGAATAACTAATCACATGCCGTCCATTTAAGCTGAGCCATGGCTTTGCTGGTGCTATTGACCTAAATATGCTACTTGCCCCTCTGGCAGTTTGAAAATAGAAAGTGTAACAATTTTTTGCAGGGATCGTGTGGAGATTATACGTGTTTCCTGCAGATCAATCAAAGTTTTAGTTTGTCCATTTTCTGCTAGAGGCTTAAATGGTACCTTTTGATAGTAGTTTTAAGTGAACAATGAAGACAGCATATTTTCACTTCAAAATAACCTTGTATTCTATAGCATCTGAAGGATTGACTGCATTTCTCTGTATTTCCAGTTCATGGCAGACTGCAGTGAAGTCATGGAGCTCCTCCTCAAGACCCAGACAGACTTAGAGGCCCTTCCAGATGACGATCCACAAATCTCATACATGATCTCGGCCTGGGCGAGAATGTGCAAGATCTTAGGAGCAGACTTTGAGCAGTATCTCCCCCTGGTGATGGGACCCGTAATGAAGGCTGCTTCTCTCAAACCAGAGGTCGCTCTTGTCGACGGTGAGTGTCGGGATTTGGAATTCGGTCTAACGGAGTTCTGTGCAAAGGCGGGGAAGTTGTTGGCCAAGTTGTCCTTGAAAAGTCCTAAAGAAAATCTATTTTGGAAGTTCCAGAAAGTTACAAATTTGACCTCACTTCTTGCCCCAAGTTAAATGTTTGGATTCTTCATGGTTGTTGACCAGTGTTTGTGGGTGGACTGGATGGTGGGAAGGAAATATGAAGGCCATATTTCGAATTTATTTTTGGTGTGTCCTGACCTCATTGAGTGACTAATCAGAAAAAATCCAAAATTTGGACCTAGAACGAACAAATCATCAAAAGGTGTTCTCATTTCTCAATATTTTGTGTTTACTGTGTGAATTTATGAGTACAAGTATGTACGAGAAATAGTCGCATAGCTGTAACTTACAGTAAGGGAAAATCCGGCGTGTTTAGGTCCTTAACTTCAAACTTACGCCTTGATACAAGTTGATAGTCTGGTTCCTATCAACTAGAAGAACTAAAATGTATCATTGTCTTGCAGCGGAAGATATGAAGGTACTGGACGAAGACCAGGACTGGCAATTTGTCACGTTAGGTGATCAGGTAAGCAATTATTCTTGGAACTTTTTTTGTGCGAAAGGTAGATTTTTGTGTATTGTTTGTAATGGTTTTGATGAATTAAATAATTATTCTAAGTAGATCTGACACCAGTGCTCTTCCTTAGACAAAAATGCTATTCGGCACAAAGGCCTATTTTCAGTGAAATGCATTGATGTGTGTCTAATTTGCATGCAGATATATATGAAATTTTCATTAGCCATTCCGAGGAAGCATCAGCCAATGCTAATGTGGCTAATGGCTTCGAAAAGCACTGACTCTGTTTTGGCTTAAAGCATGCCGCTGAATTAAGGAGTATACGCTCAGAATTGTCTACATCTGGACACTGATGACATGATGATAATTTTGGCTCATATTTGGCCAGAAAAAGAAATTTGAACTGTTGAATGGCATGAATGCTGTTGATTACATTTCAGATTAAAGGGAAGGTTTGTCACGATCTAAATCATGCTTCTTCTTATATTCATTGCATCATGCAATCAATTGCATTTGTTAATTCTTTATTGTCTAGTTGTGTTTGGAAATCAAGAAAAAGTTTACCGTTTGATACCGCTGTTATCCTGTTTATATTGTCCATTTCGTTTTGTTAAAAATTCGTTCTGTGTTATGTTATCGCAATTGATGAAGTCCTACCAGTCCCCCACACCGGGTAGTCCCTAATGATAATTAGTCTGGAATATTGTGAGGGAAGAGCTCGGTCGTAATTTCATATCAGATGGAGTTGGGGCTAGGCTTTTAATAGCTGGCCATTTGTCATTTACCAGAATGCTAATTGACAGTTGAATCTGGCTAACGGAAATTATGAAAAAACGCCATTGTTTTAGCCAAACTGGCTTGGAAGTTCTGACTACAACATCTACTTTGCCCATTAAAATACTTACTCAGAGCCACTGTTAGTAATCATGGAAATTTTTTTGCTTTCCCAATATTTCAGCAAAGTTTTGGCATCAGAACAGCGGGTCTGGAAGAGAAAGCCACAGCATGTCAGATGTTGGTTTGCTATGCTCGGGAATTGAAACAAGGATTTGCTGCTTTTGCGGAAGATGTCGTCAAGTTAATGGTCGCACATTTGAAGTTTTATTTCCACGATGGTAAGACTCATTCTTTTTCATATGTAATACTCGTTGGTGTGGGAATTGATGTGTCCTCATGTCTTTAGGCCTCACATAATTGATTCTTAGGTTCGCGGACCCGCCGACACAATAGATTTACTGCCGATGGAAAAAAAAAATTGAAAAAGAAAAAAAATTTTTTTTTTTTACATCATAAATTTTTTTTTTTTCACCTTTTTTTTTTGTCCTACCGACCAACCGTAGAAAAAGGGCCTTGAGAGGAATCCGAGAAGCTAAAGATCAATTATGTGTGGCCTTACTTATCCACTGAGTGTACAAATACAGGACATGGAAGCCTTTGGGATGGTCGAATCCAGTTTGGCAAATGTTTCTGGTCGGAAGGACTTCAAGTCTTGTCCGGCTGTTGATCAACGACTCTGGCAGGCCTTGCAATAAATTTTGAGGATACAGTAGTAATAACCGATTGAAATTTGAAAATTGAACCGAAGTATCCATTTCGGATCAGCTTGGGATAAGTGAGCGATGTGAAGTGGAACTGTTTTGCTTAATTTGTTTCCATTAAGGTACTCAAATCTGCTGTGAATATCCTATAATTGACTGAAAAACTTGTATACATGTGCAATTCCTATATGTGACCTGCTCCACCAAAATGGGTTCAAATCGACCAGCTGGCATATTCAGTTGTGAAAATTACTTTGTTGTACTGGAATTTGGCTTTAAAATTATGTTTTATTTGTCTTGATATCGCCTCCCAATCCAAAGATATGGCACCTCAAACATTGATGATACGAAACATCAAACTTTGCAAAAATGGCATTTGAATTTCCCGCCATTACAATAAAAGAACTAGGAAAATCAAGAATGATGCCCAATTTAGATAATTTAAAATCAGTTTTTGGTTGAGATGGTCATAAATAATCAAAGCAAATTACTTTTGCTTAAACGTGGTACCAACAGCTAAAAATCATCAAAATGTGACCTTTTGACACATTTTGCTTATTTCTGGAAAATTAAAATTGCCTACTTTGAACTCAACAGGTCACATATTTCAGTCAAAAAATCTAATATATCCTATGTTTTTCCCCCCAAGGTTGGGCTGGGGGCCCTGGTGTCAACATTAGCCATGAATTAATATGTGAATCTCTTTCTTTCAGGTGTTCGGATAGCAGCCGCGGAGAGTTTGCCTTATTTGTTAGAATGCGCAAAGATTCGTGGACCGGAATATCTGACGAATATGTGGAACTTTGTCCTTCCGGAATTGTTGAAAGCCGTTGACACTGAACCTGAATCGGACATCAAGGCGGAACATATGCACTCGCTCGGCCAAGTATGTCACAAGATATCCACATAGTAATCAATTTTCAGGGTTGCCACTGGTCAGGGAAAAGTTAGGGAAATTCAAAGTCAGGGAAAACTCAGGGAAATTTGTGATCTTGCAAAAAGTCTTGGGAAATCTCACCTTGCTCAGGGAAATTTTGCATAAAAAGTTATTCACGATACAAGTGGTGATGGTTTCGTGATAATAACATAATGGTAATGTACGACATTTGCCCGTCTTACAGTTCTAATAAGCTGTTTAATGGTTGTTAATTGGCCTCAAAATCCGGAATCTATATCTCAAGGCATCCTGAATGTGTATCCTGACGTTGTGCCTTTCTTTGTGTTTCCCATCGCAATGTGAAATCACAAAAGCCCATTGCAATCCGAAATTTTGCGCGAATTTTTTTATAGTCTCGGAAAACTTGTGTCGAAACAGGGAAAAATCTGGGAAAAGTCGGGGAATTTAGAAATCCTACTCGAGTGGCAATCTTGAAAATAGTTGTTCTTGTAATCGATTTGCATCAGGAAGTGGCTGTATATATATGTGCAAGAGTCAGAATTTGGATAAATTTGTATGCATTTGTATTTTGATTGTTCTTTCAGTGTATTGAACATATGGGAAGGAACTGTCTGAGTGAGGAATATTCAGCGGAATTAATACGGATATTGGACAAGACGTTGAAGGACCACTTTCAGAAGCAAGCAGCCAGACAAGGTATGAATTCTGTTGATAGATTGACAGGTATGTTTAGTGTAGCCCTCTAAGCCCAGTTCTAACTCAAGACTCGTCACGAGGGTTGATTGATGGGACGGGAGAGAGAGCAGGACTCCTCAACACGTTACGTATTTACCCCATTTGAGAGATCTTTTACTTGCCAATTTAACGACTCATCCGAACGACATCCAGCTGGGGTTTTGCTCTCGAAGGTCCACTGACAATTTTGGGTTCCTCAAACGGGAATCCATCAGTCTGATACGCTTATTCTTTGCTCCACGTGGAGTTTGATTAATATTTGCCCAATTAGTCTTAATTTTTCTTTTAGTTCCTCATTCATCCACGAGGGTCGCTCTTGTGTACTTATAGTGACAGGCAACGTCACCTGCAGAGATATAAATTTATTTGCTTATGACGGACATTCTAGTTTGAAAATCTAGATAAAGAAAGATGAGTACGGGCATCAGTTTGCTGCTGTGATCAGAACTGAATTTAGTTTGAATGAAGTGACTTAATATGAATTAGTTTTAGAATTTGGTTCCTCGCTTATGAGGATCTTTAAAAAAATGTCGTTGAAGTCAAGTGGCGTGTACATGATTTGCTAAAAGTTTATTTTATGAATCAGTTCTTAAATTGAATTAGATAGGTGTGCTGAGCGTTGACCGTGTAATGACTACTTGTTTCTTTTACAGAACAGAGAAAAGACGAAGACTATGATGAAGTTGTGGAAGAGTCATTACTTGTTGAGGTGAGAGTCCAATCGTAAAAATTGACAGTACCGTATTCACTTGAATAATTGTCTACTCTCGATAAAAGACTTTGCTCAGCTAAAGGCCCCATGTAAATGTTATGGTACAATATGTAGTAAACCTGACAAAACTGTACCCAGAAGAAACTCTGCCTCAAATAATGACCAAAGCAAAAAGCAGGCATAAAAAAGTTGCTTCCTTACCACTACCTACTGCTATTCAATTAGTTACGGTAAATATTTTTGCTGGTGTCATATTGTAAATTGTAATGAGACTTTGAGGCAATTTGATATCTTTGTATTTTGTAATTTTCAAAGAGACAAACTCAATATATATAATATTATGTCAGAGTTGCTGCAAATGGTGGCCTGTCTTGCTTTTCATGTGACTCGGGTAAAGATATAAATAGAACAATCTCCGGGTTGGGCGTAAAGGACCATTTAATAGATAAAATGGAAAATTTGTGCCACAAGAAAAATAATTGAATTCCTTAATTTATTTAATGATTGTGATGTTTGTCTTATTGCAGGATGACCAGGATGTGTACATATTAAGTAAAATGTCGGACATTATGCATGGAATTTTCGGAGCCTACAAAGATGGGGCCCTTCCTTTCTTTGAGCAGTTGTTAGAACACTTTGTTAAATTATTGGTAAGTGGTGATACATTATAGAATTGAATGAGGATATTGGTCAATTGAAGCTGGAATTATGTGGTGTTTTAACTCCTCAAATGTGAGCTGTTGTTTAGATTTAATTGACTGAACAAATTCCTACTCTGCGACTGCACGGTTATATTTTGTTCTCAGTTTCACTGATTTTTTTTTGCGATTTAACCCTTGTAGCCGCAATGGGGGCCTCAGAGGCCCCCCTGGGACTTTTCGCTTTCGTATCTCGCGCAATATTTGGTCAATCACATTCAGATTTCTGTGTAATCCTAGTCCAACTAATTTAAAACAACATCCAAAAGTTGAGAATGTATCAATATTGAACATGGTCACTGGCAAGACTTTGAGTTTTTTTCCGACACAAAGCCGCAATAGGGGCCTCGTAGGCCCCCACCCTTGTGCATGTCATATGAATTGTTGACGAATACTGCACCAGTTCTGCCACTTATAACAGATCAAATTACAGTCAATACAGTCACTTTTGTATGTTTGGAGAGGTGGTATTTGCCTGTCAGTCCATTTCAACAAAATTAAAATTATATTTATTTCGTTTCGAGTAAAATTTGTATAGATTTACCTTAAATCAGGCAATGTTGTCCGTTTAGCGATCTAAAACCTTCAAAAATGGATTCAGCATCATCAAAAACCCCTATAGTGATGATTTTGTAAATGTAAGCTGGTGTGATGAAAGTGCAGGACCTTTATTCTTACAAAAAACTGGCTCGAAATGGACCCCTGAAGGAATGGATCTTGTAGGGCAAGAGCCAAAATGGCCATTTTCAGTGCTCCTTTTCTCATCTGTTGCAATTTTTAGGCCACAAAATGGTTTGTAATGAAATAAGAAGGCAATCCCTATCATTTACAGAACAGTTTGGCTTTAAAAAACTTGAAAAATACTGAATATTCCAATAATGAATCAAATTGGCACAAAATCGCGAAAATTGGATGGAACATTATTTCATATTCTTAGCTATACTATTTCATTTGTTCCCAATTTCACTGCCACTACCCTCCAATTTGACTTAATTTAATATGCTAATACCACTTTTGATGTAAAATGTTTAAACTTTTGTATATTTTTGAGTTGAGAAAGGGAGGGGGCCTCAGAGGCCCCCATTGCGGCTTTGTGTACCCAAAATCCGTTGCGGCTACAAGGGTTAAACCTTAAAAAATCCTGTAAATTGACATACCTTGTTTTTGAAAGTAAAAAAAAGAGTGCAGTTCCTCAATGTAACACTGTTTTTCTTCCGATTTATTATAGATGAAAATTTTTTGTTTTTCTTCTCTTTCAGGCGATTGACCGCCCCTGGCCTGACCACCAGTGGTCCATATGCGTATTTGATGACCTGATTGAACACACAGGACCTGTAAGTCCGCGTTTATTTACTCCATGTCAGTGTTGGAGGCCTCGAGGACGGCCTCGGGCGATATTTTGATGGCCTTGGTTCGGTCTCGGATGCCAAGTCCTTAGCCTTGCCTTGGTTGTCTTTGGGCGAGTGTTGGAGGCCTTGGGTTCTCGTCTTCGGCCTTGTCCTCGGCCTTGGCTCGGTTTGATGCCTTGCCACATTATTTGAACTAGAAAACCCGTTGCAAGCTGGTATTTTATGGAGGACATGGTGGTCCAAATTGATAAACATAAATGAACATTAATATGAAAGAGTGTGCATAAAATCCAAATATAATGGTGATGTGTATGTTGTTGATGACAAACGCCAGGTTGGGCTTGGAAAACCAATGCACTTTGTACGGGGTATTTATGGGGCATACTGTGGGTGCAGCAGTTGTCAATGTGCCTGACCCCTGCTGCCACCTGGATAGCTTGACAGAAAGCATATGACCCAGTTCTGCATTGATGAAAAGTTGAAGGCAGGGTTGGCTAGTTTACGGCAAGATGGTTTTTACCAGGCGGTTTTAACCGGTAAAAACCGCCTTGCCGAAAACTAGTTTTAGGCACTTTTCTGCCGTAAACTGCCTTAAACCCCAAATTTAGCTCAAAATCCCAAATTTTGCTTGATATTGTGTAGATTTAACAAAAAATTGAAGATATTCCTATTTCTTAATTGTTGCAAAACTTACATGCAGTATTGATTGATAGAATTTCTATTGACAAATAATCTACATTTCCATCATTACAAGGCATATTTTCCTACTTTTGGGTTTGTTGACTGACCAAATTATGGCCAATTTGGAGTAAAAGGCATTTAAGGCAGTAAAAGGCGGTTTTCACCGCTTTAAGGCAGTTTACGGCAGTTTCAGGCAGATGCCGTGCGTAAAACAGTTTACGGCTGCCTATTTGCCAACCCTGGTTGAAGGGAAAGGTGTCAAATGAAGGTGTATTTTAAAGACGGTTGAAATTTTTTAAGTAAGGTACTATTGCAAAACAAAGTAAATGTCAGTGATGTGGCATACATGCAACGTTTGATGAGTGTGATGAGAACAGGGACAGAGTTATGCCTGAGACATGGACCCTAGAGATAGCACTTCTATGTTTGAATGTTTGAATTATGGAAATGCAGCATACCTTTGATATTTCTTGATCTTTCAAATTTCAGAACTCCATCAAGTACCAAGAGCACTTCCTTCAGCCCATGATGCACTACATTTGCGACAAGCAGCCAGAGGTCCGCCAAGCGGCCGCATATGGAGTGGGAGTCATGGCAAAATGCGGAGGAGACGTCTATGGTGGAGCTTGTGCACGTACGTACATATGTAGAGGTCTTCACTTGTGATTTTTTGGCCCTCATTCTTCTGTTTCATGCTGTTCCCCCCTGGCCTAATTGGTATGTGCGCTTGTCAACTGGCTTTGAGGGCGTGGGTTCAAATCTCACCCGGGAACTCACTTTAGTCCGAGCCCATGGGACATTAAATGGATGCGGGTTGTATCCAGTATTCTATGCTGGGGCAACTGAAAGACCCTGGGCATCCCTGAATTAATAGGGTATGTGCCAGACTCACAGTCTTCTCATCTCATCATCATACAGTGATCGCCTGCCTCGATATAGCCCACTAAGGTGCTGCAGAGGCGTAAAACACAAACAAACAAACAAACGACTTCTGTTTCATGCAGTTATGTAGGGATGTCATCGTAAACAATATTTTTTTGTTGCGATCATCAACAAAAACTTTTCTGAAGCATCAACATATCGATACCTTTTCACACACCCCCAGATACGGCGCAATGAAAGCTTTTTTCTATTTTAAAAATTTCTGGTATTTAAAAAATCTCATGAATTCCAAACCCATGTCTTGCATTTTACAAAAATGCGGTCTCACTCCAACTCGTTGACAGAGAAGTGAAATGGCGTGGTTTATATGTGAAATACGTGAATTCTTCTAAATTTCTTGCGATATATCTCTATAAATCTGCCAAATGCTATGGAAAAATATATTCAATGCTTGCGGTATTGTATCTATACATTATTGATTCGGACAAATTTTCCGATGCATCAATTCCGGCAATATAGATACAGGGTTCCCACAGTCTTGAGAAGTAGGGAAAAAGTAGGGAATTTCCAAAAGCCTTTTTCCTGACCAGGAAAGTAGGGAAAAAGTAGGGAATTTTGATTTTTAGTAGGGAAATTTGATTTGCTGAAGCAGTTTGCCGATTATTTTAAGCATCGATGAGTCACGATATGATAAAGTAAACTGTAGTAACACGAAAAACCTATCCTGGGTAGAAACTTGTCCTATTAGTCTCAGATTTTTTTTACTTGGGAATTTTGCTTGATCAGCCTGATATGTGAAGAATTCAATTAAATTAATAAACAGATGGCACTCCACTTGAACAATCTGTGTTAAAAGTTGTGAAGGCAGGAGAAATGAGCTTATTGATGGTCTGGAAAAATGACACATCAGTCTTGAAAAAGTCTGGAAAAAGTAGGGAATTTCCATGAGGAAAAATTGTGGGAACCCTGTCAAGATAGCAGTCCTAATGCAATGACCGCATTATTTTCAAGCATGACCTTCCTCTTATTTCAGAGTCATTGCCGCTATTGTTACGAGTCATCCAGGATCCTGAATCAAGACATCCAGAAAACGCACTCGCTACGGAGAACGCCATCGCTGCCGTCACGAAAATGTGCAAGTACCAGCCAACGGCCGTCAATGTGGGCGAGGTGTTACCCCACTGGTTGTCATGGTTACCTGTCTGGGAGGACGCGGAGGAGACTGTTCACGTCTACTCTTACCTCTGCGACTTGTTGGAAGCGTAAGTGGTCTTTGAGCGTCAATATATGTGACCTACTCCACCAAAATGAGTTCAAAGTCGGCCTCTTATCGTATTTAGTTGTGAAATTGTCTTCATTCTGCCCAATTGAGGCTTTCAAATGAAAGCTTATATATGTTTTGATATATTTCAATTCTGTCCTAAGATATGGCACCTCGAACATTCATGATACAAAACATCAAAATTAGAGGAAATGTCGCTTAAATTTCCCGCCATTGCTGGGATAGGCCTTTGAACATGAGGAATGAAGCACCATTTCAATAATTATAAATAAATTTCCAGTAAAAATGGTTTTATATATTTCAAGATAATGCCTTTGGTACCATCACCTGAAAAACATCCTTTCACTCATTTTAAGTTGATAGTCATTCAATTATTTGACAGGATTTTCTTGCTTTTTCTAGGAATAATCCACAAGTTTTGGGCGAAAACAACCAGAATCTTCCAATGATCGTACGAATTATAGGAGAAGCTTTCCTGAGACTAGCCGTCAAGAAGGATATAGCTATACGCCTGGCTAATATTGTACGACAAGTGCAGGTAAGTCTCATCTGCTAACTAAGAACTTTAATTATCTGGACGGAGTCCAGATACTGTTTGGCTACACTACTACTTCTGTCAGCCTTGACTTCCTGTCAACTTTTCCAGCATTAAACATGACATATAGTGGTTTACTCCACTCAGCTCCTATTTCACCCTCCACCGCTGCACACATGCCATCCTAATGCGTCAGAGTGATACAGCAGATAGATTAGGGCTAGATCTATCTGTAACAACTGTAGATAGATGCATACAGTGCCGAGAATAGGCAGAAATCACTAAATATGATGCATTTGACTGCTATCTGGCCCACCTGTCTGTAGTTTAGGGGGGACCAGTCCATCAATACTATACATTAGCTCTGATAGAGTAGATGGTTGCCATTGGAATGAAGCGATGTGATTGGTTGATGTCGTCTGGCTGGTTCCCGCCGTCTTTGCTGCTGTGAACAAGTAGTTCTTGGGTTTCCCGCTAGGGGGACACTCTCCGTAGCCATTTAACCTGCAAAATGCGTACCAGCGCCATTGGATTTGTATGCTGTGCTAGGATGGTGCATGGAATGGTGTTGGGTTTGCCATGGTTGTCCTGAGTTGTGATTATGACAATTAAATCATATAAAGGATATTTGTGTGAAACCAAATACAGTTAATGAATTATGATTATCTCATTATTGTCATAAATGTATCTTCATTGAGATTGATAAAAACCGGGGGGTCGCCAATTGGGGTCACCTCGGGGGGTGCACCTCGGGGCGCACCTGGGGGGGTGTATGCTGAATGCTTGGCCTAGATCTGCTGCCATCTCATTATTGTCATAAACGTATCTTTATTGAGATCGATAGAAACTGGGGGGGTCGCCAATTGGGGCGCACCTCCGGGGGCGCACCTCCGGGGGCGCACCTCCGGGGGCGCACCTCCGGGGGCGCACCTCCGGGGGCGCACCTCCGGGGGCGCACCTCCGGGGGCGCACCTCCGGGGGCGCACCTCCGGGGGCTGTGTGCTGAATGCTTGGCCTAGATCTGCTGCCAAATCTTCCAAGAAAGTGCCTGATGAGTGCAATATGTCCGTTTGCTTAGAGATTTGACTTGTTTTGTCAATAATATACACTCATATGCCATTGCAAAAAATGCATCATGATATTACTCTACATAACTCAAGCCCTACAAACTTTTATCTCTCCCAATTCAACATAAGTATCAATCAAAACACTTTTGTGCGTTGCTGCATGTCTAGCAAAATATGCATTTTTCCCTCTTAGGGCCACTTAGGGCTAAGGTCCTCATAAAATTGGACCCCTGCTACTATAATTCAGCATACCAAACGACTAGCCCTAGCTGTTTTACAATGGTCAGGTCGATTATCAACGTCCAGATATGCAAATTCCAATTTGCCTTCTAGTTTGGAAATGTAAGCTCTCAAATTGTTTCTTTATTTTTGGAAAAAAACATTTTTTTGGAATTTGGAAAAAAAAGTAGCCCTGTAGCTTAAATATGACAAATTTACTGGGCGAATTTAGTGGTGGTGAGTCACTCAGACGCCTCATTAGAGGGAACGAAACTATAAAAGTTGCCTTTTATATGGTAAGATATAGTAAAGATTGAAGCATTTGACTTCAATAAATTAAATGTCAACTGGGCCAATAATGGACAGCTATTTCAATCATCCTTTGCCTCATTGCCGTATCCTCCTCCTGTCCTGTATATCCTACTAAGTGCATAAATAAAGGATGCAAAGCCCCAATTATCCCTCCATCAATAAATTAAATTGTGTTTGTTTATTTCAGGGTAACAATGAGCTTTTCCAGGCCTGTCTGGCCGTAATGACAGAGGAACAGAAGACGGCGTTATCCAGTGCACTGCAAGTGACTCCTACGGTACCTTCCAGCCCTACCAGCTGAAAATAGAACGAAAGAACAAAAGACTATCAAATTCTGGCAATATGACGGTCATCAGAAATTTATCTCTGTACTTTTCCCCTGGAACTTCACACTGGTTAAACTGGCGATATTTAAAGACTTGAAATAAACGTCAAATTATTTAAGACATCCGTGAAGCATTACTTGACTACCGGACTACAAAACTAAAATGCTGCGTTCTGCACTTCCTGTTCGATAATTCTCGCAGCTTTGTCATTGGCGGAACTGTACATATAGTTGCATGAATATTATATGGCCAGTGAAATCATAAACCAAAGGATAGAAGAAAAAACAGATGCTCAATAATTTATTTCTTGCAAAACGCTTAGGAGTGGTACTATTATTAGCCGGTATAATGTTATTTGAGGGTGCTGCGAGTCTGTCACTATTTATATTGATGTAAAAAGGATGAGACTTCCTTATATGGATGCAGCACTTCCTTATTTGGATATGGCACTTCCTTATTTGGATATGACACTTCCTTGTTTGGATATGGCACTTCCCTATTTGGATGTAGCTCTTCTTTATTTGATGTGGCACTTCTGTATTTGAATGTGGCATTTCCTTATATTGATGTGGCACTTCCTTATTTGGATGTGGCACTTCCTTATTTGGATGTGGCACTTCCTCATTTGGATGTGGCACTTCTTGATTAGGATGTGGCACTTCTTGATTAGGATGTGGCTCTTCTGTTTTTGGATGTGGCACTTCCTTATTTGGATGAGGCACTTCCTTATTTGGATGAGGCACTCCCTTATATCCCCAGCTGGATGATCAGCCATAATTGTATGTGGCACTTTGTTATGTAAATAATTCACTATTCTTTACGAAATTTGTGTTATAGCAAGCATGCTCTTAACTTGCTTGATGTTGCTTAAACTTTGTTCAAGGCTCTGTGGTTTAAGTTGTTGTTAGTGCGTCCAGAAAAATAATTGAATAATTAAATGCTGAATTAAAGTAAAAATAACTAATCTTATAGATCTTTATATAAACTCCCTCAGTACAGATCTAAATTTTAATAGTTAGTTCAAAAGCAAATTAGATCAGATATCCAAGGTAGTGAGCTAATTAAATAAAATTATATTTCTAACTGATTTTCTGCTCTGAATAATTGTAATGAAATCAATTAGTACCACTTGAATATTTTGTCAAATAAGTTGTTTGTGAAATCTTTTAATATAAGTGAATATTTATTTGTAAGTATTTCGTACTTATGAGATATCTGTTCCTATGAGATTTCTTAAATTTATACTAATAATAACAAAATGTTGCTTTATGCAGTGTACCAAAAGTATTAAAATTTAATGGAGACTGGAAAATGAGGGATATTTATAACTGTTACATAGGTCTAATCAATTATTGCGAAATCTGTCAACTATGGGACTACTTTATTTTGCCATGTTTGAAACTTTGAATTGCTATGCATGGGTCTGGTGGATGCAGGATTTGAGAATTAAGATTTGTAAAGTGTGTCAAAAGTGCTGAAATAATTGCCATATTTATCGAAATAAATGCCCCCCCCCCTCCTTAGAAGATTACCTGAGTAACCATAAAATCTTGGTAGCAGCAACTTTGTAAATATTATCACAGAGGGTTGAGGCTGCCCAGTCAAAGATATCTTGTGTTTTCAGTCAGAAAAGAAATCTCTGAAGTCCTCTTTCTTCTCATGTTGAGATAGGCTTAATCTGGATACTGGGGGAGGTATTTTATGGAGTAAATTTGGCTGTTATGAATAATATTTGCATTATCTTTTACAGTAAAGTATACTGTGACTTTAACTGACTTGATAGTTTATTATATTATCGTTATAACTAATAAACAGTTAAAATGAACGATGTATATAACAATACAAAAACAACCGAAATGAAATGTGCACAACTGTCAGACTAAATACATACAAATGTATTTGAATTGAACTATTTATATTTGGTTAACCAGCCATTAGGAAATACGGAATCTTGGTTATGAAACTTACTATCTGTGATGTGTCAAATACAATTTATATTAGTGTAAATATTATATTGACAGATTTTACTCTGATACAACGTGTGTAAAATATGGATACTGCTTTTCTGTTCAATTGCATTTTGCTTCAATTGTCATATATTTAACATTGACTAGTCTTGAGTAAACTGTCTTGCAAATTTAAGATCAGTTGCAATTTTGTATGATCTATTATAAAATTGACAATAAAATTTAGCTTGATCCTATGTACCATTGTGTTTTTGTTTTGTATCTCTTTTTGAAGTCCCCAAGTTTTACAACTTAAAAGTTTTCTTGAATTTGTTGAATTTGAAGTGGTACAATTCTCTCAATTATCAAAATTTGTATGCAGTTAATTTAGTCTGAAACTGCTACCTCATAGGCTGCCACAGCAATTATGATTGTTATAACATTTATTGCCAGTTATTGGTACTTGAAGCTACTTGATAGAATAACAAACAATCATTTATGTTGAAATATTGCACATTATGAAAGTTACTGTGAGCCTAATTGAGTAAATTTACCTATATGTGTGACTTGTGGACATTTGACACTATCAAATAAAATATTGATAAGTGTGACATCAGATAGGTGCCTATGTAAATGTATTGCTCAACCGCAAACTTGAGAAATTCTTTGGGTGTATGAGCTAATCACTAGGTGTGGATTGCGAAATACTTCTGTGGCTTGCAGGCCTTCAATTTAATGTGTGTGCAATTTGCAACTTCACATTCAACATGAAGAGTTATAACGAACCACACACAGATGATAGATCCTGGGCTGATCAGAGCTCTGGATCATCTACCACAACTAGGAAAATTGTTAAGAAGCTGAGCTATGGGATTATGGATAACACAAACGTGTAAGTTTACTGTGCAAATTAGTTAATTGAATACCTGTGTTTTATTTTTTGTGGGCATTGCATGGGTTGGCAGAATTTAATACACAGGCTACAAAATCAAATTTTTTTTGGGGGGGGGGGTAAACTTCTCATCAGTGAGAGCCAATAGCCCAATACCGAGAATTAATTATTTAAAACTAGCATTATACCCGTTCTACGAACGGGAGGTTTGAGAGCCAAGGCATAAGTTATGGCTTGATAGCATAAGTTGACACAAACATTTAGGCCCATTGGCAAACATTTACGCCCATTGGCAAAACATTTGGGCCCGTTGGCAAACATTTGCGCCCGTTGGCCAACATTGGCTAACATGTGCACCCGTTGGCAAACATGTGCGCCCATTGGCAAACATTTGCGCCTGTTGGCAAACATGTGCTCCCGTTGGCAAACATTGGCCCGTTGGCAAACATTTGCAGCCGTTGGCAAACCTGTGCAACTGTTGTCAAACATTTGCGCCCGTTGGCAAACATATGTGCCCGTTGGCAAACATTTGCGCCCGTTGGCAAACATTTGCGCCCGTTGGCAAACAGTTGCGCCTGTTGGCAAACATTTGCGCCCGTTGGCAAAGTTATGCCCGTGGGCAAACATCTGCGCCTGTTGAGAAACATTTGCGGCCGTTGGCAAACATTTGAGGCCGTTGGCAAACATTTGCGCCCGTTGGCAAACATTTGCGCCCATTGGCAAACGTTTGCGCCCGTTGGCAAACATTTGCGCCCGTTGGCAAACAATTGGGCCTGTTGGCAACATTTGCGCCTGTTGGCAAACATTTGCGCCTGTTGGCAAACATTTGCGCCCGTTGGCAAACATTTGCGCCCGTTGGCAACATTTGCGCCCGTTGGCAAACATTTGCGCCCGTTGGCAAACTTATGCCCCTTGGCAAACAGTTGCGCCCGTTGGCAAACATTTGCGCCCGTTGGCAAACATTTGCGCCCGTTGGCAAACATTTGCGCCCGTTGGCAAACATTTGCGCCCGTTGGCAAACATCTGCACCCGTTGGCAAACAAATGCGCCCGTTGGCAACATTTGCCCTAGTTGGCAAACATTTGCGGCCATTGGCAAACATTTGCGGCCATTGGCAAACATTTGCGCCTGTTGGCAAACATTTGCGCCTGTTGGCAAACATTTGCGCCCATTGCCAAACATTTGCGCCCATTGCCAAACATTTGCGTCCGTTGCCAAACATTTGCGCCCGTTGGCAAACATTTGCGCCCGTTGGCAAACATTTGCACCCGTTGGCAAACATTTGCGCCCGTTGGCAAACATTTGCGCCCGTTGGCAAACATTTGCGCCCGTTGCCAAACATTTACACGCATCGGCAAACATTTACACCAATTGGCAAACACTTACTCCCATTGGCAAACATTTACACCCATTGGCAAACATTTACACCCAATGGCAAACATTTACACCCATGGAGACCCATTTAAACATTACACCCATTGGCCCTTGATAGCATAAGTTGACACCTCTACCCCCTAACTGAAGTGTGGACACTGGGGCATTATGTTGTTCATACATAATCCAATAGGGGAGTTGTGTGTGTAGGTTGTGATTTGCAGAGCCCTCTGTTGTTATTTGGTAAAATCATTTGTTTACATTAAATAGAGTGGTGGATGAGAAATGAAGACTTTTGAAGGATTATTACGGAATACTGTTGAGCAGTAGGGATGAGGGGACCCCCCATTAACACGGAGGGAAGAGGTTAGATGAAGTGGATTGGCATATTTGGGGGATGGGAGTGAAAGGGAGGGCAGTTAGTGGCTACATTGAGCATAGCAACCATGCTGGATTTGGTGAGTTGTGTTGCTAGGCAGCGGTAATTATATAGTGATTCCAAAGGCCTACACGGTGGCTGTTACTGAGAGACTTATTTTAAAAACTTTAGGCCTACTGGTTTCGGAAATTTAACCATATATATTTTTGCTTGGCCAATTGCTAAATCATGACTGATGATAGCCAGCAGGTCTTTGGCCATGACACAGTGAGCTAAATCACTGACAGAGATGAGTTTTTCCCGCCATGACTCTGACGTCACGCTGGATCACAAACGTCTTCTTCTTCTTCTTCTTCTTCTGTTGAGTTTCCGTCTTTCACAATCAGACGAACCTCCTTATAGGAGTAGTAGTTCTGTAATTATGTATACTGTAAAATCCATTCTGCTGTAATATGCGTACGCAGATATTATTAATAAAAACCACTAAAAACCACTAGGACCTCTAAAAGCTATTAAAGGCTACTAAAAACAAGCAGTGGTTAAAAGTCAGTAAAAACCCATGTCAATTATGACACTTCGTCCGGCTCTTCATGACTATCCATCTGCATTTCATTGAGGCACATCTCTCTTTCCTTGGCGAGCTTTGCACATAGTAGATTACACTGTAGATTCACCAGTACTCTGGTTTGTGGATCTTCGATTCTTATGGTGGTTGCTTCTTGTATCTGTCCCAGAAGTACCGTTCTGATGTACCTGTCTCCGTTCAGTATAGCAGAACACAATTCTTCATCCGTCCTTGGGGGAACTTTTTCCTCCTGTCTGTAGAAATTTTGAATAGTGAGGATCTTGCTGTTCCTATGATCTTCCAGGACTGGGCATCTCATCATCATGTGAGATATGTCCTCTTCCTCTATATCGCATAACTTGCAGATCCTGCTCTCATCAGGCTTGTATTTTGCCAGTTGTAATTGGGTTGCATATCTTCCTACCAGCATCCTAGCTCTAGCGCCGGCTGCTTCTACCTTTCTTGGGTCTCCAACACATGGTGACCATAGGTGATGGGGCTTGTCAATCTCGCTAGTAGGGATCATCCATTGCAGTGTGGTCTTCTTTGCTGCATCTTGTACTAACTTGCTTCTCCAGTAACTTTTGACTGCCGTGCTTACTTCCTGTTTCCAGCTACTTTTGTCTTTGGGGCACCTGGTGTTTGATATTGAATCTATCCCGTACAGGTCACTAACCTTGCTTATCATGGTGAACCAGCTGTACTTATTGTTGCCCATGGCTAGTTGTCGCAGTGCCATTTGCTTGATATTGTTTGTCTCCGGGAGTCTGCACACGCTGCCGAAAAGCGTTAAAGCTCTTTGATGTATCAGGCCCTCAACCGGGATACTTCCTGACAGGATGTATATGGCTTCATTCGCAGTGTTGTCCGGGAGAGCTTGGATTTGACGCAGGATTTTTTTGTAGAAGGCATCTAGCCTTGTTATGTCGTCTCTCGAGAGGACGGTGGCTTCTAGTCCATGGAGTAGAGATGGCGTGACGTATGTTCTAATGATCTTCAGGGCTGCAGGGGGGTCTATTCCGTTTGTTCCATGTAGACCCACTCTAAGTAGCGCGTAGGCTGATCTTCTTGCCTTCTGGATGTTGACTCCAATATCTGGTCTGCTTTTACCTTCAACCCAAGTGAGACCAAGATGGGTGAACTTGTCAGCGCTTGTTACACATTTTTCTCCAAGGACCCATGTCTTCTCCGGCTGTTTGCTGCTCCTTGATGGCTTGATCAGTGTAGTGATGGTAGTTTTGCTTGGATGGAGTTGGTAGCAATGCGAGTCAGCGTAGGCCTTTGCAGCGTCTAGTAGGGGCTGGACCTGTTGTATCTCATTAGTAATTAGGGTTACGTCGTCAGCACAGGTGGGGCATCCCGTGAAGATGCTTCCCACCTGTGCACCCATGCCGCTTCTTTGTATACTGATGAGGAAGTCGTTAATGTATAACTTGTACAGATGTGGGGAGATCAGGCTTCCTTGCTTTACCCCCTGTCCAACCTGATATTGCCTGGAAAGCTCTCCGTTCCATCTGACACATTCAGTTGATCCCACATACAGATCATCAATTACTCTCCACCAGGATGGTTTTATACCTGCCTCGTGGAGTTTGAGCTTAAGTTTGAAATGGTTGACTACGTCGAATGCCTTTCTGGCATCAAGGGACGTAACATAGAGAGGGACCTTGTTGAGCTTCGATTCCGCTGCCGTCTCAGTAATGACCAGACTTGCTAGGGCAGGTGATCTGTTGTTAGTGAATCCCACCTGCATATCTGAGAGTTGGCTGTCAATCGCTTGTTTCAAGTCGCTTTCCATGCAGATATGTTCTAAGGTCTTTAATAGAATCGACGCAATTGTGATGCCCCTATAGTTGTCCATCACTCTGGCGTCTTTTGCTGGTTTTGGGATCATCAGCTTGTAGGCGTCCTTGAGCGTTCGAGGCACCATTCCTTCGTTGATGATATGTTGGAAGATGTTGGAAATGGCGTTTATAGCACTTTCTGGCAGATGTTTCAAATGTTCAGCACAAAGGTTACTTGAGTCCATGGCCTTCCCTGTTTTGAGATGCTTGATCGCCTGGGTGACCTTATCCGTTGTAATTTTTACATCATCTCTATCCGCCGTAGTCAAGGCTCTTAGGTGCTGGAGTATCTGCTCATCCTCTGCGACTGTCTCAGTGCCTGCTAGTTGTTCACAGTAGTTAGCCCATTCTTCTCTGATTGCTGACTCATCTGTAATCAACTCCCCGTTGATCCAAACTGCTGGAGTTCTTTCCTCTTGGCCTCTTTGTTTTCTGATCAATTTATGGGCTAGCATCTGGTCCCGTTCAGTGGCTTGACTGATCTCCTGGATGAGCGAATTCCTATCCTCTGCCTTCTGTCGACGAAGTATTGTTCTCACTGCCTTTGCTGCCTTCTTTTTTTCATGGTAAAGAGGGTGTTCTCCATCAGGTCTTCCTGCTTCCTTCCACTTGTGGTGTTGACTTTTTGACAGTTTGACAGCTTCTGACAGCTCAGGAGTCCATCTTTTGGTTCTACTTCTTCCAATCTTAACATCCTTGTATGGAGTGGCAATTTTTGCAGCCTCGTTAATCGCCGTTTGAATGGCTATCACAGCATCCTCCAATGGCATTGCATCTGGGTTTATGGGCTTGACAAGTTCATCCACCATGGTCTTGAACTGGTCACAGTCCATCTCCTTCCGCTGATATATTCTTCTTGTGGAAACCATGCTTGCTTTTCGGGGTTGCATTTGAGTGCTACACTCCAGGGTGGTAGACATTGGTAGATGGTATGAAATATTGTTGCCATCCGTGTCTTCTAAAAGTGTGGTCTTTTTGAAGGTTAGCTGTGAGTGCTTGTTTGTAGCCTGGCAGGAGAACAGGTGGTCTATTCTGGATTGATGATTGAGGTGAGGATTAATATATGATGACTGGTCTGCAGTCGCTGCTCCAAGGTCCTCCAGGTTATTCTCTGCAATGAGCCCTCTCAGGAGTAGTTCTTTGGCTCCATTCCTGTGGTAGTGATCTGCGTTGAAATCGCCTGCCAACAGGAGGTGGTGGGTGGGCTTGTACTTCTGGATCAGCTCATGGAGGGTATCAATATCTTCGCTGAAGGAGTCTATTGCTTCCTTACTGTTCCCTGACGGTAAGTAGCAGTTTATGATACACAGGGGAGTAGGCAAGCTACATTCTGTCACCAGTATCCTTTTGTTCCCATCACACTCAATAGGCTTCATAACATGACTCAGTTCTTCTTTCCATATGGTTGCAACTCCCCATGTCCGCAGGTTCTGTGGGTATGCTCCAGCATATCTGCGTCGTCATCTATTGCCTTCACATGCATTCCCCTGCCTGGGAATAGTTCTCTGATGTCCTGTTTTTCAAAGCTCCAGAGCCAATGCTCCTGTATGCAGTTATGTCATAATTCTTCAGTAGTCCTGTGATGAAAACTTCATTCTGTCTCACTCCCTGGGCATTGAAGGTGGCAATATTCAGGGAGTTGTCAGCCGGAACTGTTCCTTTCTTGCCCCTCCATCTGCCCTTATGTCATTTACTCTGTTGATGTACATTCCTGTTGATTTCTGCAGTGCTGGAGCCACCACTCGGGACCTTTGCTTTTGCCCCTTCGCTCGAGGGCACATTGCTCCATCCCTGCTGGTTTGGATTTCCTGCAACTCTTACTCCTTCTCCTCCGGGTGGTTCCTCCATTCGTTGCTTGGTGTTTCCCCTCTCGGTTCATAAATTCTACTGTTTGGATGTCTGTAGGGGGGCTGGTGGCTTCCTCCCGGTCGGGTGGTCCCTGTGTTTATGCCTGTTGGCCTCTGATTTGCATATGTCATATGTGGCCCATAAGGCATATGTGGGACATGTGTAGGCGCAGGGATCCAGGAACGTCATGAGGGGAAGCCCAGTTGATGACTCGGGAATCTTCGCCGACACGCAAAAAGTACACATTATTCGGTCAATATTTGCTTAAGCTCACTAATTGCTCAGCTAAGTCCTGGATATACAAAATAAGCTTAAAATTGGTGGGAAAAGAGTCATTTTCGGCAAGCGGATCCTGTCTGCCCACGTGCTCCGACGGCCAGCGTGATGCATTTTGGGAAATGAAGGCCATGCTTGGCGGATGAAGACCAAAAATAACCTTGAGCTGCAACAAATAGTGCTTGCAATAATTAGTTTTTGCGGTGAAATTAAATGTACAGATACGATTTTGGTGATTTTTAGAGAAATTATGACGATTTAAGAATCGATTTTGGTTAGTCTAAATTATTTTGGCGGCAAAATCAGAGAGTTGCGCAAGGCATTTTGGGCATGATTGCCGCATGATTCATTCGCCGGCTCGTTCCTTTCTTCGCGGGTCTCTACTCTGTGAACATGTCCTATTCTGACAATGATGATAAAAGGTAAATAAGTCTAGTTTATGGCTGTATTTTTGGCTGAATCTTTCGTGAACATTGACTGACATTCTAGTGCACTGATTAAGAGAGTTTGAGTGGATACTTTATGTCAAATATCGACTTGAAAGCGATTTATTGGAGTTGACATGAATAGGCGAATCAAAGATGGCGTCTCACGTGTGAAACCATATGCGACATCATGAAAAAAGATCACGATTATACCATCATAGTCTTCAACTACATCGTATAAACTTCGCCAAACGATTTATCTACTGTTGCGCGCCGTGTTCCACTTTGGATTTGGCCGTGATTGCTTGTTTTGTCGGCAAACCGGCTTCTTGTAGGAGTGGTCGGTTTGGCCTCAAAATGGTTGTCAGGTCGCCGATCCAGAATTATTTCCTCCGATTATTTTTGGAGGAGACTGATTTGTGATTGATCGGTTTGCTGGATAGAGTAATCTGATCGGATTGTGGGTCACCTGTGATCAGTCGTGTTCCAGTTTGCCAGCCATTCATAAGTTCATAAGTTGCGTAACTTTGGGTCGTCTGAACTGTGAACTGGATGAATGAATGGACTGTCCTAGGTCCTTATTAGGTTTTGTGACGTATTTAGGTCCCATTTCTGGTCTGACGTCACATGGACCTCTAGATTAGTGGGTCAACAAGGTCATTATTAGGTTGATCACATAAGTACTGTAGCAGATGTTATTTAGTACTTATTGCTGGTAAACCGGTTTTTAGCCTTCAGTAATGTGTATTAAATTTGACAATTAATTTGTGTAATGGCCAATTTGCAAAATCTTTGAAGAGACTACAAATCAGATAAAACTATTCAAAAATCAAAATGATAGATCCTTGCAGAATTTCCACTGTTCTCAGAATTTCTCTGTTACTCTTCTTGGTTGGTGTGGCCGAGATTGAGAATAAACTTTTTAATAAGGTTAAGAAGTTTCACAAAGCGATTCAGAGGTTTTTGGACTGGGTAGGGCAAAAAGAGTTTACAAATAGCTAAGCTGGTACAGAAGGTCTGTGGCCAATAGGTCCCAGGGGTGGATACCGACTGTCCCTGGATCACCTGGCCCTATCATGACATATGTGATGGACAGCAGTTTCAATCATCCTTTACCTCACCGTGTAAAGTTTTCCTGTCCTGATCTAGTCTAGCTAAGTATGTATACCTTGAATGACATAAAGCCCCAGTCATTGATATTGCACATGTATGGTAACAATAGGACAAGCTCACCATCACCAATTCCTGCTTGTTGGTGGCACCTTGGTGCTGTCCTAAGTAATGAAGTTGTTATAATCTATCAACAAGATGTATTCGGTGTTGTCTGGTTCTAAGTTCTAACTGATCTTCCTTTCTTTATAGGTCCACCGATGGGCCTCCTCCTGCCGGTAACGAGAAGGAGCGTGACTATGACGGTCCTCCCGGCATGCAGCCCGAGGGCGATATCGAGGTAAGTATTAAATTAATGGAGGATCTGCATCTCCTATCTCTTCACAATCACAATCACAAAGTTTCAGGCACTGCTAGTAATAATTTCCTTTATAAGCCTTCCTTTTTCTCCGATTCTTCACTTATGTTCCGTGGCGTGGTGTAGTAAAATCCTGTTTTTGTACATTTTTGGCTGCTCTTGCTGCCTTGTACAAGGCTAAAATCAAACGAGAGTAATTTATTTCATATTTTTAAAAAGAAGTAAGTCCTATCTGAACTTTAAAAACTACTATTTACAATGGCTGCTCTTGCTGCCATGTGCTGTTTCCTATTTACACTCCCACTGGTTAGATATTTATATATATGTGAAATTAATTTCTTGATACTCTTTTAATTACTGACTAATCAATTCCACACAATGATAGCATGAATCTTTTTCCCTCCATTTCAGTCCAACTGGGACGAAATCGTCGACAACTTTGACGACATGGTGCTGAGGGAGGAACTCCTTCGCGGTATCTATGCCTATGGTTTTGAAAAACCTTCTGCTATCCAGCAGAGAGCCATATTGCCTTGTATAAAAGGTGAGGATGATTTGCATTTAATTTTCCAAGTTCATAGTCTTTTATGTCATGTATTATAGTTTATGTCATGCATTAAGTATTTATCTTATTAATGTAAATTTATATTGTGTAAATTGTCTGGATTATGGACTATTTCTACCTATTAAGTCCTCTTTAAACACTCATTCTTAAACAAATTTTGAAAGGATATAATAGGTACCAGCCTAGGCTACCATTCTCCCACCACAGAGCTTGACTTCACTCAAACTCTGCTTGCGAGGGTACCACAAGTCTGGGGTGTCATAAATATGCATGACTAGAGGAGGGGTTAAGACACTTAAGACGCCGTCCAATCCAGTCTCACTAATGACCCTGTTAAAACCCAACTGGACCCCTCCTGAACCCTAAGCACCTCGAGGTACCCCTATTCCGGCGCCGCTGGCATGCTGCCAACACCCCAGTATAAGGCAGGCCTGGCAATCAGGGCTTGGTTAGGAAGCCCTGAGTTATGAGGATGTAGGCTACAGTGATTAAATGAGACATGTGTTTTTGTTTTCGTCTTCAGGACATGACGTAATCGCTCAAGCCCAGTCAGGTACTGGCAAAACAGCCACCTTCTCGATTGCAATCTTGCAACAGCTGGACATGAACATTAATGAGTGTCAAGCCCTGGTGCTGGCGCCCACCCGAGAGTTGGCCCAGCAGATCCAGAAGGTGGTCATTGCCCTCGGTGATTACATGGAGGCCCAGTGCCACGCCTGTATCGGAGGAACCAACGTCCGCGAGGACATGGCCAAGCTCCAGAGTGGCGTCCACGTTGTCGTGGGAACACCCGGTCGTGTATTTGACATGATCAACAGAAGAGCACTTCGTAAGTATTTACCCCCTTCATCTTGTGTTAATTTCAAGCTCCTACAAATGTCAAATAGAGTAAAGTCAAATTAATTTATAAACAGTCAAGATTTTAGGACACTAGCTGAAAGCTTTTTCTAACCAGCATTTCTTTAGGCACTCTGAGCTTACCATCGCTTGGTCCAAGGTTCAATTCCAGATCTGGACTGCTGCATTGATGTATCATCCATTGATGAGTCCATCTAATGCTAAATAGACCTACTCGGTGCATAAATACTGGATATAAATCCCCTGTCATCCATCTATCTCTCTTACTCGTCATAACCCGTCACGGCCTGTAGTCCGGTCTCCTATTTGTTAATTTAGACAAAATACAACACCTTCCGAAAAGCACTGCTCGGAGACATTTAATTCTCTGTAGCAGCCGTCAATGAGAAGGAGAGCAAAGTGTAAGCTCTTTGGGTGAGGCAGTTGTCGCATGTGACTCCTGTCTCAAGTGGGCATACTACATTATCAGCAAGATGACTTATCAAATTTTGAGTACTCTCTACTAGTTTGAATTGGTGCCAATTTAAGAAGTCCCAAATTTTGAATAATGTATGCCTTCGAAAGGTGATCAAAAAGTATTAATTTAAGTTTAATGGAGAACGGATTTTAACAAAATTCCCTCAATCTGTAGTGATGTGGCAGTTCACATAGGTTATCTGTTAGCAAAGTTTTTCCATAGTTAAAATGACAACTCTTCCTTGAATTAAAACATCTATGACAGTCCTGTAAAATTCTACTTTGAAGTTGCAAAAACAATCCAGCGGTTGTTAAGACTTTCTGACATAGAACTTCAGTCGTACCTTCCAAAAAGCACTGCTCGGAGACACTATATTCTCTGAAGCAGCCGTCAATGAGAAGGACAGCAAAGTGTAAGCTCTTTGGGTGAGGCAGTTGTCGTATGTGACTCCTGTCTCAAGTGGGCATACTACATTATCTCAATTTATGGGAAAGTCATGATGTATTTGAAATTGGAAGTATCTTCTTTGTTGTATAAGTCTTCCCAAAAAGCACCGGGCAAGGAGATTTTGTTTGTTGCTCGGCCGTCACGGGAAGTAGATCGAGCGAGAGTCTCTTGGGTGAGACAGTCACCTTTCTTGTGGTTTCATGTCTCAATTAGACTCCCTACATACATAAGTATGATAACTAAATATATTGGCTCAGATGTGCATGCATAATGCTGGCTTACTGTAGACAAGCTGTAGTTGATTGTAGTAATCCGTAAAATTATTTTTGTCGTTTTCAGAAACCAGAAGTATCAAGATCTTTGTCCTTGACGAAGCCGACGAGATGTTGTCAAGAGGTTTCAAGGATCAGATCTACGACGTTTTCCAGACACTTCCCCAGGACATTCAGGTATGATAACTGAAAAATGAAATTCCTTGTGAGTTGTGCGTTTCAATAACAAAAATTTGAAACAAAGTTTTAATTACTGAAAATAATGCGCTTTTGTCAGTAGGAATACATTAATGTAATTTATCAAACTGCATGTAATAGTTACGATTCTTGATTAATCTTGACAATGCCAAGCTAATATTGTGATTTTAGACATTTAAAGAGTTAACGGCAGAAGAGTGCTCTAGTTTTCGTCGAAGTGGTATTCATGATCATTCGTTTTGGTATAAAAAAATTAGCGAAGGAATGTATTCTTAAAGTCAAAGTAATAAATTTCAACAACCATTTCCTCTATTTGCAGGTTATCCTCTTGTCCGCCACAATGCCTCAAGACGTATTGGAGGTGACAACTCGCTTCATGCGAGAACCAATCCGCATCCTCGTTAAAAAGGAGGAGCTCACCCTCGAGGGTATCAGACAGTTCTACATTGACGTAGAGAGGGAAGAGTGGAAATTGGACACTCTCTGTGATTTGTACGAAACCCTCACCATCACGCAGGCTGTGATCTTCTGTAACACTAGAAGGAAGGTGGATTGGCTCACCGAGAAAATGCACGGCCGTGACTTCACTGTGTCTGCTATGGTAAGTATTTCGAGAGATTGAACTTGGGAGTAGATTTTGCTGTGTATATTGTGTATTGTAGATGTCATCTTGGTGTTGCTTTGAATGAAATATTGTTATATTTGAGCAGAATTTTGTCCTTCGCATAAAGTTTCGTACCTTAAGCAATTCAATATCGTATTGGAATAACCTTTTAAAGGAAATTCTGTAACTTTTACCTTCCAAAAAGCACTGCTTGGAGATATTCAATTCTCTGCAGCAGCCGTCAATGAGAAGGAGAGAAAACTGTAAGCTCTTTGGGTGAGGCAGTTGTCGTATATGACTCCTGTCTCAAGTGGGCATACTACATAAGTCGACGAAATGACTTAGCAATCTTGAAATAAAATAATTGTAGGCCTATGTCAAAATTTGTACCGACCTTTCTGATACCTTTTGTAAAACCCTTTGTCCACTTGTGAAAAACTTAATTTGCAATTTAATCGTACCAGAACAATACCTTCCAAAAAGCACTGCTCGGAGATATTTAATTCTCTGCAGCAGCCGTCAATGAGAAGGAGAGAAAATTGTAAGCTCTTTGGGTGAGGCAGTTGTCGTATATGACTCCTGTCTCAAGTGGGCATACTACAAAA
This sequence comes from Platynereis dumerilii, assembly GCA_026936325.1. NCBI lineage: Eukaryota > Metazoa > Annelida > Polychaeta > Phyllodocida > Nereididae > Platynereis > Platynereis dumerilii. The sequence goes on from JAPTHN010000019.1 coordinate 10,792,197, forward strand.
TATAAAACATGCATCCTATGGCTATGAGTTTAGAATTAGAGGAGTTATAACTTCTATTGGCATTTGTACTCTTGATAGCAGTTAATGCGGAACTTGTGGTCTCTATCACGTTCAATACAAATTCCTTAGATGTCAGGGCCAGAAAAAATGTGAATTTCCAGGCAATTTCGTAAATTATGAGAGAGTATTTCCCTCAGATGGTTGTGAATCGAATGACTACTTTCAAGTCAAAAATTTGGGCGTTTCTTCAGAAATTTCCAGTGAGATTTAGAAATTCCTGGCAATGACATCCTGAATTCTCAGACTCTACTTTTCCAGCCATGCTCATTGTATTAGCTTGCTCGTCAATCTCCATTTCAACATGCCATGTACTAATTCTGTCCCCATCCTTTACAGCACGGAGACATGGACCAGAAAGAGCGAGACGTGATCATGAGAGAGTTCCGCTCGGGCTCCAGCCGTGTGCTCATCACCACCGACTTGCTCGCTCGTGGAATTGACGTCCAGCAGGTGTCTCTAGTTATTAACTATGACCTGCCAACCAACAGAGAAAACTACATCCACAGGTATGTGTCCACGTCTTGAAATCATTCTTTCTTTCTGAAGGTGTAAATCGGGGACCTTTATGGGTAACTTGGAACTTCCTCCTATCAATATATAATGAACATCTTTCTTTCCATCAGTTAGTGTGTAGATAGCCTGTTCTGAAGAGATAATCATAATGGCCAATCACTGAGATCCTGTAATCCTGTACCAAGGGTACGGTACGCCTTGCCTTATTGCACTCGGCCATGCCAGTCCAATTAACCTCATCTGTTCAAAATAGTTCTAATCTGACGGAACATGATAAAAGTGAAGCATGCTCAGAATTCTATGAGCCGTTATTATTTTCATACACTTGCACCTTTGCACCATTGATAATGCAGTCAGCAGCTATCCCAATTTAGACCAATGTTACATCCTGTGCCATATGCGCGCCTTGCCCATTTACTGTGATCCCCTATTATGCTTAATCGACGCATAAATACAGGATGTGCAATCTTTTGCTCACTGACCTTCTAACCTTTATCCAAAACTTACAATCTTGTTTACTGTGCGTTTCAGAATTGGACGTGGTGGCCGATTCGGTCGTAAAGGAGTTGCCATCAACTTCATCACAGCGGACGATTTCCGCACCCTGAAAGACATTGAATCCTTCTATAACACACAGATAGAGGAAATGCCCATGAACGTTGCCGATCTGATCTAGGTCTGGACTGATTTCTGAGCAGCGGAGGTTCTCTGGACTGAACCGCCCTCTGCGCCCCCCTCGCGACCTTCACTGCGATCATTGACGATTTCTAGCGACTGCGATTTTGGACGACGGCGTTTGGATGCGATTTACTGGAGTCTTTTCACATTGAACGGTAGTTCTGCAAATTCGGAGCGACCTTATTCACAGGGAGTTAATACTATTCGTTGTTGCGGATCGATTCTCCTACATGTTATAAAGTATATATATATATTGTGTGTATGAAATAAGTTGTATATTTTATATACAGCTTTGTTTTTAATATTGTCCATTATTAATCTACGTAGAGGGTGAATAGTTATCTTATCGTGTACAGGTGACTTTGTCTTAAGATATACCAGTGATATATAGTATTAGTTTTTGTATGTGCATTGGTTGACTTGTGGGAGGAAAAGTACAAAATCATTATTTATAAAAATAGAGCCTTCAAAAGACAATTCATTTACAAAAGAGATCATTTGTGTTTATTGCTGCCAATTCAATCAAATCAACAGGGCCTCGCCTGTAATTTGCATACAGTACACTGTACATAGCAATTTATATTGGCGGTTGTGTTGCTGACTCTTTGCAGAAATAAAGAGAGCCTGTCCCTTTTAAAGAGGCAGTCTCTCGACTAAACCCGCCACTTTTTTCTACCGAAGGGTATTGTGATCACCATGGGGAGTGTTGGCCGTGCGCGTGTGCGCTGGTTCGGCAGTGATGTAGGTCAGATGGCCTCGTGGCAGTGGAGGGAGTGCACTAGGGGTGGTGGCAAAACCAGCCGCAATAAGAACACACAGTTGGCTCTTCTCCTTCTGTATAGTGCCCGTCATTTACATGTACCAATGTTCAAATCTAGGAATATTAAAATATTATACTTTAAATTAATCTGCTTTGAAACAGTTTGTTACTAAGTTATTGGTATGTAATATTTTTTGAATTTGATATTCTTCAATTTGTTTTGCAATGATCTATGTCCGGCTTAAAGGTTAAAGCCCTTGGATTATTTTCATGAATTTGGAGTATTGTGCTTGAAATTTATAACCAGGTGTCTCCACGAGTGGTATTGGTCAAGCAAGAGATCAACTATTTTGTCTTTCCCAAAAAGTACAAATGTAACTTCTTGGTGCTGGTCATGGATTCAAACTCAGGGATGTTCCAATGTTGTATCAAGATAATCAACTTGTGTGTATAGCAAAATGGGGTTGTCCAGTTCTCCCTTTGGTCCTGTTCTCTTCTCCCTACCTGAAAATAAATTCGCTTTATTAAAAAGCTTTTGACAGTTTGTCGTAAGCTTGTGACTTTCATCTAAGTTTGATTAATGTATTTGGGGAAATTATACTGACTGACCAGCCAGTCTGCTGTGAAGCAGGGGAGCAAGGCTGCAGTCTGGTGCAATTCATATCCAATCGGGTGTACAACTGGGATCTGGGGCACTATGGCAGTTGCCGATCGGGTCCCCGTCCAGGAGGACCAGCCGGACTTTTGCTTGCTGGGTTGCTTCAGAATTGCACGTGAGCGTGGACCTGATTGGCAGCACCATTAGTGAAATGTAGCCTGGTATATAAAATATCTGCGGAGACTCTTCCAAAAACCCTTTAAAAATATTGCATGTTCTGTTTCAATCCTGTCTGGCGCAAGGCCAACATTTGTCCCACAGAAGACTTGCGACCCTGTTGTCTAGCCTCTGGATTTCAGGAAGCCATTCCAAAATTTTTGCAACTGTCTTTGGTTATGCTCGTCTTGACTTTGGTCAGTTACCTATAATCCGTTCTAAAAGGTAATGTTCTGGGTAACTAGGATTTGTCGCCGGGAGTAAAGGTGTGATATTTCAAATCCGTGATCTGCTTTACCACCCTGCGTGACAAGGTTAAAATAGTTTTTTGTTCGAATGTTTTCTTCTGAGTCTGACCGCTCCATTTTGATAAATTAAGTAAACGTGTTAGTGCGCATGCGCTTCATTAGTCTAAACTCGTGATCTTTTGGTGCTTGATGTTCCTCCATTTCAGTTAATTTTTGATTTGCGTCTGGAAAATGAGTCCACTATCCACCAGATGGCTTTATTCTGAAAGGCCCCATTTAATGCTGTTTGGGATTGTCACAGTGGGAAAAGATGGGAGATGTAAAGTGTTTTTAATGAAATTCAATATGGAGTCCCTTTTAATGAAATGGATTTCTGAACCTGGAGATGTAAAAGGTTCATTCCAGGATAGGGGTGTATTTTGATATTGTTACCGAATTCTGCTGGGGTGCAGGTCGCCTGCCTGAGGTTGAGAGGCCCCAGTAGCTATCCGTGTTCCTCTGGTTGCAGCGGGGAGGGTTGGTCTAGTAGTAGCGTGCTGGGCTGCCAATTGCTGGGTCCAAGGTTCTAATCCAGCTCTCGCCAGGTCGTCTGGTCTTATGTTGGACGGCTGTTTCAATCATCCTTTACCTCATTGCCGTGCCCACCTCCTGTCCTAATTAGCCTACCCAGTGCATAAATACAGGACGTAAAGCCCCAAATCATCCATCCATCCCTCTGGATGTAGAGGGCACCCTCAATTCCAGTTTTATTTTTTGGAACTGGCTGTTTGCACTTGGAGTGCCAAATGAGCAGATTTGGATGCTTTTTGATGAGCTTCCTCCTCAGATGTGGATGAAGTATCCAGGAAGGCCGATGGGTCTTTCAGGGATGGGCGTCTGAGTTATCTGTTGGCGTATCTCCCCTGGGGAGGGGTTCTCGCCCGAAATATGACGGGGGTGCTCAGCTGAGCGTCTCGCACCCAGACCCAGTAACGGAGTGCCGGGAAACCAAAAATAGGACCCTGGACTAGGGAAAATGCGCCCTCAAAGAGGCATCTTTTTCGGGTCGGCTGTATTATTTTAATTATTTGTCCCAAATAATTTTTTTAGCCACCATGGATGACCTTCGGAAGGTGATTTTTATGAAAAATTCGGAGTGTTGGAAATGTTGGACCATGTCTAGGAATATTCAGTCCTCATTTTAGGACCCTTAGCTAGGGAAAATTAGCCCTTGAAGAGCCCTTTTCAGCCGAGCATAGGTGTAGACCACATATAGTGAGAACCCCCCCCCCCCCCCCCCCCAGGGTATCTCCATGAGGAGTACACCATGGCCATTCTTGCCCGGTCCTTGAGATGTTTGCTCTGGTATTGTGTTGTCTAGCCGCAGAATTGTATGTGAGTGTCATATGAAGTGGATGTTACTCCTGAGGTCCTGCCATGTATTTTAAGCCACCGTCTCAAGGCTGTTGAACTTGTTTCTGCCTTGGCCTGGATGGAATCTTGAAGAGCTTCTGACTTACGTCAGGGTGTCTGCCAATCCTTGAAAAGTTAGGAATTTGAATTTTCATTTTCCAACTGTCTCAGCCTGTTTGAGGAAGATACATATGGTATTTCTAGATGATCGTTTGCCCAACTGTCTCAGCCTGTTTGAGGAAGATGCATACGATTTTTTGAGATGATTGTTTTCCCAACTGTCTCGGTCTGTTCGAGAAGATACATATGATATTTTGAGATGATCGTTTGCCCAACTGTCTCAGCCTGTTGGAGGAAGATACATATGATATTTTTAGATGATCGTTTGCCCAACTGTCTCAGCCTGTTCGAGGAAGATACAATGATATTTTGAGATGATCGTTTGCCCAACTGTCTCAGCCTGTTGGAGGAAGATACATACAATGTTTTGAGAAGATCGTTTGCCCAACTGTCTCAGCCTGTTGGAGGAAGATACATACAAGGTTTTGAGATGATCGTTTGCCCAACTGTCTCAGCCTGTTGGAGGAAGATACATATGATATTTTGAGATGATTGTTTGCTCAACTGTCTCAGCCTGTTCTAGGAAGATAAATATGATATTTTGAGATAATCGTTTGCCCAACTTTCTCAGCCTGTTGGAGGAAGATACATATGATATTTTTAGATGATCGTTTGCCCAACTGTCTCAGCCTGTTCGAGGAAGATACAATGATATTTTGAGATGATCGTTTGCCCAACTGTCTCAGCCTGTTGGAGGAAGATACATACAATGTTTTGAGAAGATCGTTTGCCCAACTGTCTCAGCCTGTTGGAGGAAGATACATACAAGGTTTTGAGATGATCGTTTGCCCAACTGTCTCAGCCTGTTGGAGGAAGATACATATGATATTTTGAGATGATTGTTTGCTCAACTGTCTCAGCCTGTTCTAGGAAGATAAATATGATATTTTGAGATAATCGTTTGCCCAACTTTCTCAGCCTGTTTAAGGATCGTTTGCCCAACTGTCTCAGCCTGCTTTGTCTGCATTCCTGGAGGTAGATGATATAAAACTTCCAGATTTTAGTCTATTAGAAAATGGATGGAAGCCAAATGTGAAACAAAACTTTGCAAAGAACGGAGAAACTATGCAGCAAGTTATCAGGGATGCACTTTTCAAAATTAGATTTCCCACAATGACTGTGCAAGATTTTGCCAATTCTGTTACAACCATTGATGGGTTTCTGACAGACAGCAGATCAAACAGACTTTCCAGAAGATAGCAGTTTTCAACAAGAAGGATATTGAGTGTCCCTTTCCAAGTGCATTCCGTTGTTGTAATGAATCCCTTTACACAACATTTCGTGATATATGGGACAATTATTTAAAAAGGAGGTACTTTTAAACTGGGTGAGAACCAATGTTTTGATGCGAAATCAATGCCGCTATTTATTTTTATACAGTGCTTAATTATCCCTGTTCTTTCTGTCAGATCATAACTGCCTGGTGTGCCGGTTGGTCACAGATTTTCATCCTCACCTTTTTGACCTTCATAACCCAAAAGGGTTGCAGGTTCTTTAAATAACCCACTTCAACTCGCCTCGAGTACATTTCTAAAATGCTTGTAGCTGGCGAACATCGAGCTTATGATGAAAAAGCCAATGAACCTTCTGATCCAACACAAAGATGGAGATTGAAGCTTGCGTTTCACAAGAGCATGGAGACAAACCAATGTTTTATTCTGCTGTGTATTAGAACTGTAATTGATTCCCTCCCATACATATAGTATTCTCATTGTTACGTCAGTATTCTCATTGTTACATTTTACCTTTGCTGGAGTATTGAAAATGTCTGCTATTTTATGAATGAAGCTGTCAGCTTTGAGTCTACACTACTTCAAGAGAAATGTTGTGATCTGTTTGAGGAAGATACATATGATATTTGGAGATGATTCTTTGCCCAACTGTCTCAGCCTGTCTGTGGAAGATACATGTGATATTTTGAGATGATTGTTTGCCCAACTGTCTCAGCCTGTTTGAGGAAGATACATGTGATATTCTGAGATGATCGTTGCCCAACTGTCTCAGCCTGTTCGAGGAAGATACATATGATATTTTGAGATGATCGTTTGCCCAAGTGTCTCAGCCTGTTGGAGGAAGATACATATGATATTTTGAGATGATTGTTTGCCCAACTGTCTCAGCATGTTGGAGGAAGATACATATGATATTTTGAGATGATCGTTTGCCCAACTGTCTCAGCCTGTTGGAGGAAGATACATATGATATTTTGCGATGATCGTTTGCCCAACTGTCTCAGCCTGTTGGAGGAAGATACATATGATATTTTGAGATGATTTTTGCCTGTCTCAGCCTGTTGGCGGATGATACATATGATATTTTGAGATCGTCGTTTGCCTAACTGTCTCAGCCTGTTGGAGGAAGATACATATGATATTTTGAGACGGTTGTTTGCCCAACTGTCTCAGCATGTTGGAGGAAGATACATATGATATTTTGAGATGATTGTTTGCCCAACTGTCTCAGCATGTTGGAGGAAGATACATATGATATTTTGAGATGATTGTTTGCCCAACTGTCTCAGTCTGCTTTGTCTGCATTTCTGGAGGTAGATGATGTAAAAATTCTGGTTTTTATTAAATTAGAAAGTGGACGGAAGCCAAATGTGAAATAAAACTTAGCAAGGAATGGAGAGACTATGCAGCAAGTGATCAGAGATGCACTTTTCAAAATTAGATTTCCCAGAATGACTGTGCAAGATTTTGCCAATTCTGTTACAACCATTGATGGGTTTCTGACAGACAGCAGATCAAACAGACTTTCCAGAAGATAGCAGTTTTCAACAAGAAGGATATTGAGTGTCCCTTTCCAAGTGCATTCCGTTGTTGTAATGAATCCCTTTACACATCATTTCGTGATATATGGGACAATTATTTAAAAAGGAGGTACTTTTAAACTGGGTGAGAACCAATGTTTTGATGCGAAATCAATGCCGCTATTTATTTTTATACAGTGCTTAATTATCCCTGTTCTTTCTGTCAGATCATAACTGCCTGGTGTGCCGGTTGGTCACAGATTTTCATCCTCACCTTTTTGACCTTCATAACCCAAAAGGGTTGCAGGTTCTTTAAATAACCCACCTCAACTCGCCTCAAGTACATTTCTAAAATGCTTGTAGCTGGCGAACATCGAGCTTATGATGAAAAAGCCAATGAACCTTCTGATCCAACACAAAGATGGAGATTGAAGCTTGCGTTTCACAAGAGCATGGAGACAAACCAATGTTTTATTCTGCTGTGTATTAGAACTGTAATTGATTCCCTCCCATACAGATAGTATTCTCATTGTTACGTCAGTATTCTCATTGTTACATTTTACCTTTGCTGGAGTATTGAAAATGTCTGCTATTTTATGAATGAAGCTGTCAGCTTTGAGTCTACACTACTTCAAGAGAAATGTCGTGATCTGTTTGAGGAAGATACATATGATATTTGGAGATGATTCTTTGCCCAACTGTCTCAGCCTGTCTGTGGAAGATACATGTGATATTTTGAGATGATTGTTTGCCCAACTGTCTCAGCCTGTTTGAGGAAGATACATGTGATATTCTGAGATGATCGTTGCTCAACTGTCTCAGCCTGTTCGAGGAAGATACATATGATATTTTGAGATGATCGTTTGCCCAAGTGTCTCAGCCTGTATGAGGAAGATACATATGATATTTTGAGATGATTGTTTGCCCAACTGTCTCAGCATGTTGGAGGAAGATACATATGATATTTTTAGATGATCGTTTGCCCAACTGTCTCAGCCTGTTCGTGGAAGATACAATGATATTTTGAGATGATCGTTTGCCCAACTGTCTCAGCCTGTTGGGGGAAGATACATACAATGTTTTGAGATGATCGTTTGCCCAACTGTCTCAGCCTGTTGGAGGAAGATACATATGATATTTTGCGATGATCGTTTGCCCAACTGTCTCAGCCTGTTGGAGGAAGATACATATGATATTTTGAGATGATTTTTGCCTGTCTCAGCCTGTTGGCGGATGATACATATGATATTTTGAGATCGTCGTTTGCCTAACTGTCTCAGCCTGTTGGAGGAAGATACATATGATATTTTGAGACGGTTGTTTGCCCAACTGTCTCAGCATGTTGGAGGAAGATACATATGATATTTTGAGATGATTGTTTGCCCAACTGTCTCAGCATGTTGGAGGAAGATACATATGATATTTTGAGATAATTGTTTGCCCAACTGTCTCAGTCTGCTTTGTCTGCATTTCTGGAGGTAGATGATGTAAAAATTCTGGTTTTTATTAAATTAGAAAGTGGACGGAAGCCAAATGTGAAATAAAACTTAGCAAGGAATGGAGAGACTATGCAGCAAGTGATCAGAGATGCACTTTTCAAAATTAGATTTCCCAGAATGACTGTGCAAGATTTTGCCAATTCTGTTACAACCATTGATGGGTTTCTGACAGACAGCAGATCAAACAGACTTTCCAGAAGATAGCAGTTTTCAACAAGAAGGATATTGAGTGTCCCTTTCCAAGTGCATTCCGTTGTTGTAATGAATCCCTTTACACATCATTTCGTGATATATGGGACAATTATTTAAAAAGGAGGTACTTTTAAACTGGGTGAGAACCAATGTTTTGATGCGAAATCAATGCCGCTATTTATTTTTATACAGTGCTTAATTATCCCTGTTCTTTCTGTCAGATCATAACTGCCTGGTGTGCCGGTTGGTCACAGATTTTCATCCTCACCTTTTTGACCTTCATAACCCAAAAGGGTTGCAGGTTCTTTAAATAACCCACCTCAACTCGCCTCAAGTACATTTCTAAAATGCTTGTAGCTGGCGAACATCGAGCTTATGATGAAAAAGCCAATGAACCTTCTGATCCAACACAAAGATGGAGATTGAAGCTTGCGTTTCACAAGAGCATGGAGACAAACCAATGTTTTATTCTGCTGTGTATTAGAACTGTAATTGATTCCCTCCCATACAGATAGTATTCTCATTGTTACGTCAGTATTCTCATTGTTACATTTTACCTTTGCTGGAGTATTGAAAATGTCTGCTATTTTATGAATGAAGCTGTCAGCTTTGAGTCTACACTACTTCAAGAGAAATGTCGTGATCTGTTTGAGGAAGATACATATGATATTTGGAGATGATTCTTTGCCCAACTGTCTCAGCCTGTCTGTGGAAGATACATGTGATATTTTGAGATGATTGTTTGCCCAACTGTCTCAGCCTGTTTGAGGAAGATACATGTGATATTCTGAGATGATCGTTGCTCAACTGTCTCAGCCTGTTCGAGGAAGATACATATGATATTTTGAGATGATCGTTTGCCCAAGTGTCTCAGCCTGTTGGAGGAAGATACATATGATATTTTGAGATGATTGTTTGCCCAACTGTCTCAGCATGTTGGAGGAAGATACATATGATATTTTTAGATGATCGTTTGCCCAACTGTCTCAGCCTGTTCGTGGAAGATACAATGATATTTTGAGATGATCGTTTGCCCAACTGTCTCAGCCTGTTGGGGGAAGATACATACAATGTTTTGAGATGATCATTTGCCCAACTGTCTCAGCCTGTTCGAGGAAGATACATATGATATTTTGAGATGATTATTTGCTCAACTGTGTCAGTCTATTGGAGGAAGATACATATGATATTTTGAGATGATTGTTTGCTCAACTGTCTCTGCCTGTTGGAGGAAGATACATATGATATTTTTAGATGATCGTTTGCCCAACTGTCTCAGCCTGTTGGAGGAAGATACATATGATATCTTGAGATGATCGTTTGCCCAACTGTCTCAGCCTGTTGGAGGAAGATACATATGATATCTTGAGATGATCGTTTGCCCAACTGTCTCAGCCTGTTGGAGGAAGATACATATGATATCTTGAGATGATCGTTTGCCCAACTTTCTCAGCCTGTTGGAGGAAGATACATATGATATTTTGAGATGATCGTTTGCCCAACTGTCTCAGCCTGTTGGAGGAAGATACATATGATATTTTGAGATGATTGTTTGCCCAACTGTCTCAGCCTGTTGGAGGAAGATACATATGATATTTTGAGATGATCGTTTGCCCAACTGTCTCAGCTTGTTGGAGGAAGATACATATGATATTTTGAGATGATCGTTTGCCCAACTGTCTCAGCCTGTTCGAGGAGGATACATATGATATTTGAGATGATCGTTTGTCCAACTTTGTCAGCCTGTTCTAGGAAGATAAATATGATATTTTGAGATAATCGATTGCCCAACTTTCTCAGCCTGTTGAAGGATCGTTTGCCCAACTGTCTCAGCCTGATTGTCTGCATTCCTAGAGGTAGATGATATAAAACTTCCAGATTTTAGTCTATTAGAAAATGGATGGAAGCCAAATGTGAAACAAAACTTTGCAAAGAACGGAGAAACTATGCAGCAAGTGATCAGGGATGCACTTTTCAAAATTAGATTTCCCAGAATGACTGTGCAAGATTTTGCCAATTCTGTTACAACCATTGATGGGTTTCTGACAGACAGCAGATCAAACAGACTTTCCAGAAGATAGCAGTTTTCAACAAGAAGGATATTGAGTGTCCCTTTCCAAGTGCATTCCGTTGTTGTAGTGAATCCCTTTACACAACATTTCGTGATATATGGGACAATTATTTAAAAAGGAGGTACTTTTAAACTGGGTGAGAACCAATGTTTTGATGCGAAATCAATGCCACTATTTATTTTTATACAGTGCTTAATTATCCCTGTTCTTTCTGTCAGATCATAACTGCCTGGTGTGCCGGTTGGTCACAGATTTTCATCCTCACCTTTTTGACCTTCATAACCCAAAAGGGTTGCAGGTTCTTTAAATAACCCACCTCAACTCGCCTCAAGTACATTTCTAAAATGCTTGTAGCTGGCGAACATCGAGCTTATGATGAAAAAGCCAATGAACCTTCTGATCCAACACAAAGATGGAGATTGAAGCTTGCGTTTCACAAGAGCATGGAGACAAACCAATGTTTTATTCTGCTGTGTATTAGAACTGTAATTGATTCCCTCCCATACAGATAGTATTCTCATTGTTACGTCAGTATTCTCATTGTTACATTTTACCTTTGCTGGAGTATTGAAAATGTCTGCTATTTTATGAATGAAGCTGTCAGCTTTGAGTCTACACTACTTCAAGAGAAATGTCGTGATCTGTTTGAGGAAGATACATATGATATTTGGAGATGATTCTTTGCCCAACTGTCTCAGCCTGTCTGTGGAAGATACAATGATATTTTGAGATGATCGTTTGCCCAACTGTCTCAGCCTGTTGGAGGAAGATACATACAATGTTTTGAGATGATCATTTGCCCAACTGTCTCAGCCTGTTCGAGGAAGATACATATGATATTTTGAGATGATTGTTTGCTCAACTGTGTCAGTCTGTTGGAGGAAGATACATATGATATTTTGAGATGATTGTTTGCTCAACTGTCTCTGCCTGTTGGAGGAAGATACATATGATATTTTTAGATGATCGTTTGCCCAACTGTCTCAGCCTGTTGGAGGAAGATACATATGATATCTTGAGATGATCGTTTGCCCAACTGTCTCAGCCTGTTGGAGGAAGATACATATGATATCTTGAGATGATCGTTTGCCCAACTGTCTCAGCCTGTTGGAGGAAGATACATATGATATCTTGAGATGATCGTTTGCCCAACTTTCTCAGCCTGTTGGAGGAAGATACATATGATATTTTGAGATGATCGTTTGCCCAACTGTCTCAGCCTGTTGGAGGAAGATACATATGATATTTTGAGATGATTGTTTGCCCAACTGTCTCAGCCTGTTGGAGGAAGATACATATGATATTTTGAGATGATCGTTTGCCCAACTGTCTCAGCCTGTTGGAGGAAGATACATATGATATTTTGAGATGATTGTTTGTCCAACTGTCTCAGCCTGTTGGAGGAAGATACATATGATATTTTGAGATGATCGTTTGCCCAACTGTCTCAGCCTGTTCGAGGAGGATACATATGATATTTGAGATGATCGTTTGTCCAACTTTGTCAGCCTGTTCTAGGAAGATAAATATGATATTTTGAGATAATCGATTGCCCAACTTTCTCAGCCTGTTGAAGGATCGTTTGCCCAACTGTCTCAGCCTGCTTTGTCTGCATTCCTGGAGGTAGATGATATAAAACTTCCAGATTTTAGTCTATTAGAAAATGGATGGAAGCCAAATGTGAAACAAAACTTTGCAAAGAACGGAGAAACTATGCAGCAAGTGATCAGTAGGGTGGCCTAAAAATGTACAGGAAAATTTTTTTTTCTGAAATTCACATCGCATACCCCCTCATTTTAGGAGAAATGGTGAAAAAAGCACCTTGTTAAAATTTCATGAAAATCAGTCAAGTCTAAGTGGTCTCTCAAGGCCCCTCAATTCTCACGAAAAAGAAACATTTCAACCATTTTCGCCAATACGCGGATAGCCAAAACTTTGTGAATTTTTAATGAACAACATTCTAATTGCCATGGTTGGAAAGGTATCAAAATTAGCTTCAATTTGCATACCAACATCAATGGTCTAGGATGATATCTTGGCTCCCATGGACTCTTCAGCTGACAGCGCTAATGTGCGAAAGTGTTTACTGAATGATCAAACCTGTTCAAGAAAATATTTCCATTAAATTTCACTGTCAATTAACATCTTCTTATTCTCCAAAAGGCAGGATGACCCGATAAAACATAAAACTTTTTTTTTTACCATGGAGAAACCCGCTTTATGAGCTGTAAAGTTTTAATGTTAGATTTTGTCAAAAGTGCTGAAAACATCGGAGAGTGGCTGTTGCATTTCATAGTTTAACTTCATAAGAGTTAAATATAGGACAACATAATTTATATCATGTGAAACATAAGAATATTGTCTTTCAAGTGGTACCCATCATGGTGCCCTGTAATAAATTTGGATGAAGATATGAATTTGAAATACTACAATTCCCCCCTGCTATTTTATGAGTTTGCGACACACTTCAACATAAAATTTCATCACTCATAAACCGGGCATTCCCATGGTCAAAAATTTTTTTTTTTTAATATTTGGTCATTCTGGAACTGGGAAAATAAGAATCACAGCAATTTACAGCGAAAAAAAATAAAAGACTGGCTTTTATCAGGATCGGTCGTTCAGCAACAATTTCATTCACGAAAAGTGTAAACTGAAGAGACCATGGGAGTTGAGATATTATCTTAGACCAATAATGTTGGTATGCAAATTGAAGCTCTTTTTGAGCCCTATCCAACCATAGCATTGAAAATGTAGTACTGTACAAATTGACTAAGTTATGAGGAACCGCGAATTTGCGAAAATGGTTGAAATTTTCCTTTTTGCTAAGAATGGAGGGGCCTTGAGAGACCACTAAGACTTGACCGATTTTCTTGAAATTTTTACAGGGTGCTTTTTTCACAATTTCTCCTAAAATGAGGGGGTATGCGAATAGAAAATCAAAAATTTTGTTTTTTGGGCCACCCTAGTGATCAGGGATGCACTTTTCAAAATTAGATTTCCCAGAATGACTCTGCAAGATTTTGCCAATTCTGTTACAACCATTGATGGGTTTCTGACAGACAGCAGATCAAACAGACTTTCCAGAAGATAGCAGTTTTCAACAAGAAGGATATTGAGTGTCCCTTTCCAAGTGCATTCCGTTGTTGTAATGAATCCCTTTACACATCATTTCGTGATATATGGGACAATTATTTAAAAAGGAGGTACTTTTAAACTGGGTGAGAACCAATGTTTTGATGCGAAATCAATGCCGCTATTTATTTTTATACAGTGCTTAATTATCCCTGTTCTTTCTGTCAGATCATAACTGCCTGGTGTGCCGGTTGGTCACAGATTTTCATCCTCACCTTTTTGACCTTCATAACCCAAAAGGGTTGCAGGTTCTTTAAATAACCCACCTCAACTCGCCTCAAGTACATTTCTAAAATGCTTGTAGCTGGCGAACATCGAGCTTATGATGAAAAAGCCAATGAACCTTCTGATCCAACACAAAGATGGAGATTGAAGCTTGCGTTTCACAAGAGCATGGAGACAAACCAATGTTTTATTCTGCTGTGTATTAGAACTGTAATTGATTCCCTCCCATACAGATAGTATTCTCATTGTTACGTCAGTATTCTCATTGTTACATTTTACCTTTGCTGGAGTATTGAAAATGTCTGCTATTTTATGAATGAAGCTGTCAGCTTTGAGTCTACACTACTTCAAGAGAAATGTCGTGATCTGTTTGAGGAAGATACATATGATATTTGGAGATGATCGTTTGCCTGTCTCAGCCTGTTGGAGGAAGATACATAATTATGATATTTTGAGATGATTGTTTGCCCAACTGTCTCAGCATGTTGGAGGAAGATACATATGATATTTTGAGATGATCGTTTGCCTAACTGTCTCAGCCTGTTGGAGGAAGATACATATGATATTTTGAGACGGTTGTTTGCCCAACAGTCTCAGCATGTTGGAGGAAGATACATATGATATTTTGAGATGATTGTTTGCCCAACTGTCTCAGCATGTTGGAGGAAGATACATATGATATTTTGAGATGATCGTTTGCCCAACTGTCTCAGCCTGTTGGAGGAAGATACATATGATATTTTGAGATGATCGTTTGCCTAACTGTCTCAGCCTGTTGGAGGAAGATACATATGATATTTTGAGATGATCGTTTGCCCAAGTGTCTCAGCCTGTTGGAGGAAGATACATATGATATTTTGAGATGATTGTTTGCCCAACTGTCTCAGTCTGCTTTGTCTGCATTTCTGGAGGTAGATGATGTAAAAATTCTAGTTTTTATTAAATTAGAAAGTGGACGGAAGCCAAATGTGAAATAAAACTTAGCAAGGAATGGATAGACTACGCAGCAAGTGATCAGAGATGCAATTTTCAAAATTAGATTTCCCACAATGACTGTGCAAGATTTTGCCTATTCTGTTACAAACATAGAACCATTGGCTGATTTCTGACAGACAGCGGATCAAAAAGACTGAAAGAATGAACTTTTATTTGCAACTTACTCATGAACAATACGTTCTTATATAAAATTTTCTTTAACAATATCAACTAACGTAAGTTGAAGGATGAACACCCGAGTAAAACGATTTACTATGCCCTTTTGGGGGGGGGGGGGGGGTGCCCCTCCAATATACATTTTAAAAGTACAAAATACAATTTCAAAAAATTTATTGTAAACATGTGCCAATACACTTTCCTGAAGATTGCAGTTTTCAACTAGAAGGATATTGAGGGTCCCTTTCCTAGTGAATTCCGTCTATGCTATGAATCTGTGCAAAGCGTTTCAATATATATGGGTCAGTTAATTAAAAGGAAAATGCATATAATAAAGGCAAACAAATCTTAGCAATTCCAGACACTCAATCACCGCATAAATAAGGCTTGAGGTTTAGACATCAGCAACATTTGTGCTTCTGTTGCTGATAAATAGGTCATACATAACACATTTGAACATCAAGATTGCATAGACGTGGCTTGAGGTTTAGTCAACAGCAACATTTGTGCTTCTGTTGCTGATAAATAGGTCATACATAACACATTTGAACATCAAGATTGCACAGATGTGGCTTGAGGTTTAGTCAACAGCAACATTTGTGCTTTTGCTGATAAATAGGTCATACATAACACATTTGAATACATAACACATTTGAACATTTCCGAGATTGCATAGATGTGGCTTGAGGTTTAGACAGTTCAGCAACCTTTGTGTTTCTTTTGCTGGTAAATAGGTCATACATAACACATTTGAACATCAAGATTGCATAGACGAGGCTTGAGGTTTAGTCAACAGAAACGTTTGTGCTTCTTGTGCTGATAAATTGGTCATACATAACACATTGGAACATGTTTAATGTTGCATAGATGCGGCTTGAGGTTTAGCCAACAGTACCATTTGTGCTTCTTTTGCTTGTAAATAGGACATACATTACAACATTTCAGGTGGACTATAGCGCAAAGGCACTTAATGTAATTTTTATTTTGAGGAAAAGTTGGTAAATAAGGGACCATTCAGAATTTATGACTGGGGGGGTGGGAGTTTTGCTGGAACTTACAGTCAAAAATTGATACCCCCCCTTGAGTATCATGCGAATTTTTAGTACCCCACCCCTAGGTATCATGCGTATTTTTAGTACCCCCCCCCTCGACATACAAAGCAATACACACATATATATACTGTTATACATGGCCACGCATACAGACTCGCGTCATTTCGCGGACTTTTGCCCGTAAAAAAGTCCAAATAAAATGAGTTTATGCGTGATTTTTAACATTTTTTCTTTGTTAAAATTTCTTACCCCCCCTTTGAAGTGTTGTCAAAAATTGATACCCCCCCTTGAAACACGTGTGAAAAGTTAGTACCCCCTCGGCCAAAACTCCCATTCCCCCCCCCCCAGTCATAAATTCTGAACGCCGTGAACGGTCCCTAAGTCCTTCCGATTTTCCTCTTTCGGTTCTTAGACAGTTTTTCATGTAATTTAAGGGTAGGGCCTAGAAACTCATAAATAGGTAGAAATTTATTTATCCATTTTTTTTTTCTTTAAAATTTCAAGTTAGGCAGAATCAGTGGTGATTAAATGTGCCAAAATTGTTAATGACATTGGTATCCTTTGGACGGGAATGGGACAATTTCTGATGAGTGACCTTTTTGCTGTCAACAGTTGTCGTAGTGGATCAAGAAGTCTCTCTCTCTCACTCTCAGACTCTCAAATTCTTCTCACAATATTTTAATCTAATTAGATGTCAACTTGTGCGAATATTCCATGAAAACGTCTTTTTCAGAACTATCATGCATGACACATGCTTGCATTTATTCTCATTGTTGCCTATTTACAACAATTGTAAATGCTTGTACAATCTTGATCAAAATGCAGGAATAATTTGGATTTTCAAGGTGTCAGGGCTTCGAGGTTCTAAAATCCATCTTGAAAAGTGTTAGTATGTCCTATTTATCAACGAAAGAAGCACAAATTTGTCTGTTGACTAAACCTCAAGCCACATCTATGCAATCTTGGAAATGTTTAAATGTGTTATGTATGTTCTATTTATCAGCAAAAGAAGCACAAAGGTTACTGTTGACTAAATCTCAAGCCACATCTGTGCAATCTTGAACATGTTCAAAAGTGTAATACATGTCATATTTATTAACTAGAGGAGCACAAATATTGCTGAACATTGATTAAACCTTAAGCCACATTTATGCAATCTTGAACATGTTCAAAAGTGTCATGTATGTCCTATTTATCTGCAAAATAACGCATGGTTTCTGTAGTCTAAACCTCAAGCCACATCTGTGCAGTCTTGAACATGTTCCAAAGTGTTATACATGTCTTATTTATTTGCAAAAGAAGCACAAATGTTTTGACTAAACCTCAAGCCATCTGTGCAATCTTGGAAATGTTCAAAAGTGTCGTATATGTCTTACCATTTATCAGCAAAGGAAGCACAAACATCGCTGTTGACTCAGCCCCAAGCCACATACATCTATGAAACCTTGAATTTGTTCAAAATAAAATGTTATGCGATAATAGTATTGCGATACTCAAGCGTGCGCTGTAGATCTATCTTAATATCTATCTTATCTATGGATGGAGTGCTGATGAGACGTAAAGCACAAACACACACACACGATATCTATCGATGGATGCGGAGTTAGATTATTAGATCTATAACATATATCTTATATCTTATATCTTATTATGTCTTTACATATATGTCAATCTGTCATCCATCAATTTATCATCATACTGTGACTTAACTCCACAAGCCCCCGCAGGTCTCGGGCCTCCTCGTGGCGGTGGGTGGTAACACAAGGGTGAAGTCCTGTATCTCTTGTGGCCAACACGAGACAGTGCGCAAGCACACGTCTCCCCGACGGAAATGGGGCAACCTGTTTGCCGTGGGTTGCGACCCGTGTCGGAGGATGAAGGGGTCCTGGTAGTTGAGTTGGTTGGGACTAAGTTGGTCCATCCCATACAATACACTACTTTGGCCTGGATTTCTCCTGGACGGGAGGCTGGATTGGCCCGGTCCAGTCAATCGGCTTGTCATGTTCCAATTTGGACTATGGTCCTATTTGGCCATGGCTGATGGGTCAATCAAGGAAAGTTGTGACAAAGTGTACATACCGGCCACATTTCTGATGTTGATTGCGGTTGTATTACTGAATTAACTTTCTTAGAGTATATCCTCCATGTATCCTTGGGACGAGGGTACTGGGCACAGCCCTATCCACAGTGGTCTCCCCCTGTTGGGCTCCGTGGTGGGTGGGGAGCATGGAGGATGAATAAATGAACTCCCTATGGCTTCATCTATCTCGCATTCAGCTCCGGATCGTGCCTCCCCGGATCATCAAGGCACGCGTTCCCCAGGGGGTTATCATTCTGGTGGCATTGGAAATTGTTCTACTGGTAACTATTCATCGAAAGAATTTCCCTCCCTGGGAGAATATTTTGACAACCAAAGAATGACTTCAAAGAAACGCACAATGAACAGATCATCAGACTCCTTTGCAAGTGAACAAGAAAAGCGAACCAGACATGACTCCGAGTCTGAAGACGAATTATACCAACCTCCTCCTACACACTGGCCAAGGTTCTTGGTCATAAGTGGTGACCACCCTTCCTTCAGACGCCTCCATGCCATTGGCATTACTAAGGGCATCCATGGCATATGTGGTCAACCCAAGGGTATTAAGAAACTGAGATCTGGTGATCTGCTGATTGAAGTCGACAGGTCAACGCAATCACGTAGTCTCCTGCAAGCTAAAGCACTTTGCAGTTACCCCATAGAGGTCACCCCTCATCGATCACTGAACTCCTGTAAAGGTGTAATCTACTCCCAGGACAACATCACTTGTGAAGAAGATGAAATTAAGGAATACCTGGCTCCTCGTGGAGTAACAGCAGTTCAGAGAATCTTTAAAAGAGGTGAGCCAACAGCCACCCTCATCATTACATTTGCAGGCAACAAACTCCCTTCTCATCTTGAAATGGGTTGGGAGATATGCCCAGTCACACCATATGTTCCCAACCCAATGCGCTGCTACAACTGCCAGCAGTTTGGCCATCACGGAAGAACTTGTACAAAATCATCAGTGTGTGCAAAGTGCGCATCAAAAGAGCATACCAGCAGCCATGTAAACCCTTGCACAGCACCATCTAAATGTGCAAACTGTCAGGGTAATCACCCAACTTATGATCGTAACTGCCCCACCTGGAGAAGAGAACAAGAAGTTCTGAAAATCAAATCCACCCTGAATGTTTCTTTCCCAGAAGCCAGGAAAATTCTTCAGGGTAACAAGAGTGCTAAAACTTATGCATCTGCTGCCAAGTCAGCTAAAGAGATCGGCACACAAACTGACCTGACCTTGACGTCAATGGCAAAACAACCCACTATTCCCCCAGCAGACCTTCCAGATACTAATGAAGAAGATTACCCTGAACCAATGCTCCATCTTACCCCAAGAAAACGGATCAAACTGACTGGAAATCACTTAAACCGAAGTCATGCCAGTGAAACTGAAGAGGACAATGAGGATTCATCTTCAACTTATCAGCTGGCGATGG
The DNA here is from genome assembly GCA_026936325.1 of Platynereis dumerilii. Classification (NCBI taxonomy): domain Eukaryota; kingdom Metazoa; phylum Annelida; class Polychaeta; order Phyllodocida; family Nereididae; genus Platynereis; species Platynereis dumerilii. Next base: position 10,812,380 of record JAPTHN010000019.1, read on the forward strand.
AAGAACAGAATGACAAAGAACCAAATGCAGACAGACGTGAGGAAGATCAAGGAAGTAAGGATGAACACAGGACTGTAGAAGAAGCAAGAGACACAACATCTAAAAAACAACGAGAAGGCAGATGTCCAGATCTTAAAGAACACCTACATAAAATCCTACAAGGAAAAACAGACCTACAAGAAAATCGAAAATGGTTTATTGAAAACTTTAAGGAAGCTTCAGTCAAATGGCTGGAACATTTTCAGCTAGCCAAAATGGCTCAAGTACTGGTTGAAAGAACAGGAAAGGAGATGAACGACTGGCCGCAAGAGAAGTACACCACGATTGAGGACATCTTCAGAGTGACATCCAAAAATACATACTCATCAGAGTATTATGGAGTGCTGACTCTACTCGTCATACACAACCTTTTATCAGTTGCTCTAAAACTCGCAAAAAAAAGAGAACAACAGCAGGAGATATCTTCTCAAACCATCTCAACCACTCCTCCAGAGAGGCCGCCGAGAAGAAAACGGGCAGCAACTAATAAAAGTTCGCAACAATTATCTTCTTCACCAAAAGCAGCCTCTCCTGCTAAGAAAAAACCTTCCTCAATCCCAGCTCCAACTCAAACAAGTTGGAGACCTCCCATACATAAGGTACTTGACAAAAAAGCCCAAAAGTAACCACACAAGAAAATGACTTTGGAAAAATTGTCCAATGGAACTGTCGTGGCTTCAGAGCCAATTTTGATGAACTTGACATCTTGGTGTCAGATCTTCATCCTTCAGTCTTCTGTCTGCAGGAGACATATCTGAAGTCCACGGACAGTTCCAGATTTAGAAATTATCAATTTTACAATTGCTACGGAAATCTAATTAATGATAGAGCCCATGGTGGATCCTCTATCATGGTAAGACAAGATATCATTCATTCTTCCTTAAATATTGATACCAACCTCCAGGCAGTTGCGGTACGCATAACTGCAAATAAAACATTCACCATTTGTTCTATATATGTACCACCAAGTCATCATCTAACAGATCATGAATTGAATGAACTTTATGAACAACTCCCACTTCCATGTCTTATACTTGGGGACTTTAACAGTCATCACCCATTATGGGGAAGCTCTCACACTAACAATAAGGGACTGGTTATCGAGGAATTTATCTCCTCCAATGATCTCTGCATCTTCAACGATGACACTTATACATATCTCCACCCCGGTCATGGAACCTACAGTTCCATTGACCTCAGTATATCTGACCCTTCACTCTTCTTAGACTTTACCTGGTATGTCTTGGATGACAGTCATGGAAGTGACCACTTCCCTGTTATCCTTGAGAGCACTACAGGCTCCCAAACAACAAATCATCCTAGATGGAGACTAGACAAGGCTGACTGGGGACTCTATGAGCAACTAGCAGCTGATCGTATAAAATCATATTCATATAGGAATAATGAGTACCCCATGGAACAACTCACTGAAGATATAACTGCCATTGCCAATTTATCCATCCCTAAAACAAAAGCGGGTGTATTCAAAAAAGTAAGACCTTGGTATGACTTGGAGGTAAAGGAAGCCATCAAAAACAGGAAGAAAGCTCTTCGAACATATAACACCAATCCAACTCTAGCCAACCTAGAAAATTTTCGAATCCAAAGAGCCAAAACTAGAAGATTGATCAGACAAAAAAAGAGGGCTTCATGGCGTAACTATATCTCCCAACTTAATGAAAGAACACCACCTTCTAAAGTTTGGGAAATGATAAAAAAGATCCAAGGCAAAATGTCCACATCCCAAATAAGTCATCTCATAGTTGATGGAGAAGAACATACATCGTCAGATGAAATATCCGATAAGCTTGCTGAAAAGTTTTCTTTCAATTCTTCTTCAGAAAACTACACTCCTGAGTTCCAACACTTTAAGGCTCAGGCAGAACGCCTAGTCTTGAATATTCGTTCAAACGATCACGAAGAATATAATAGTCCTCTCACTCTTGAAGAGCTTCAGAAAGCTCTACAAAAAGCTACAGATTCAGCTGTTGGCCCGGATGAAATTCATTACCAACTTTTGAAACATCTTCCTCCTCCGTGTCTTGAAGTCCTCCTTGATGTCTTTAATAAAATTTGGAACTATGGAACCTTCCCCACCTCCTGGAGAGTGGCTACAATAATCCCAATTCCTAAACCAAATAAGGATCATACTGATCCTACAAATTACAGGCCCATTGCCTTGACCAGCTGTCTTTGCAAGACTATGGAAAGGATTGTTAACGAAAGACTTGTCTGGTATCTTGAGTCAAATGACTCTATTTCGGAATTTCAGTGTGGTTTTCGGAAACAAAGGAGCACGGTAGACCATCTAGTCAGATTAGAGACGTACATAAGAGATGCTTTTATAACAAGGGAACATGTTGTAGCTGTGTTCTTTGACTTAGAAAAAGCGTATGACACAACCTGGAAATTTGGCATTATGAAAGACTTATTTGAATTTGGATTGAGAGGAAGACTCCCTCACTTTATTGGATCCTTTTTAGAAGATCGATGGTTTAGAGTCAGAGTGGGGTCAACACTTTCAAGTGAATATCCCCAAGAAATGGGTGTCCCTCAGGGGAGCATTTTATCTCCCACTTGTTTTAACATAAAAATTAACAGTATTGCCAAAGCTATTCGTGAAAATGTCATGTGTTCACTCTATGTCGATGACTTTCTTGTTGCACTAAAATCCAAGCAGATGTCAACTATTGAAAGACAGCTCCAACAAAATCTAAATAAGCTTCACAAATGGTCTCAAGAAAATGGTTTCAAATTCTCTAAGTCGAAAACAGTATGCATGCACTTCTGTCATCTGAGAACTCCCCATCCTGATCCATCACTTAGAATCGACAATTGTGCCATCAAAGTGGTCAATTCTACTAAATTTCTCGGTCTTACATTTGACTCAAAGCTTTCCTTCATTCCCCACATCACGATACTTAAGGCAAAATGCCTGCAGTCCTTGAACATATTGAAAGTAGTGGGAAAAATTAGCTGGGGTGGTGACACTACCGTTCTTCTCAGGCTTTATCGTGCAGTAACTCGGGCACGTCTCGACTATGGCTGCATCGTATATGGCTCAGCAAGACCATCATATCTTCGATCTCTGAATACTGTACACAACCAGGGACTCCGTTTGAGTCTTGGAGCATTCAGGACATCTCCGGTGGAGAGCCTGTATGTCCTGGCAAAGGAGCCTCCTTTATCACTCCGAAGACTAAAACTTTCTCTCCAGTACACTGTCAAACTGGCTGCTAACCCCTCTAATCCAGCGTATCCAACTGTCTTTCATCCTAACTTTACAGAGCGATATGACAGACGTCCAACTGCTATTCGACCTCTAGGATTGAGGATGAAACCACATCTAGAAGCTGCAGGAATAGATACCTTCCTGATTGCGGAACATAAAATATCACAAATACCGCAGTGGAAAATAAAGACTCTAACCGTCAATATGGAACTAGAAAAATTGAAAAAGGCACAAACAGACCCAGTTGAGTACCAACGAAGATTTTATGATATGAAGTTAAAATATCAAGATTACAAATTCTTATATACAGATGGCTCAAAGGATGGAAACCGAACGGCTTATGCTGTTACTTCCTGCAAAACAAATCTGCACAGTGAGCGCATTCCAAATGAAAGCTCAGTATACACTGCTGAGCTTTTAGCAATCTACAAAGCCGTATGGCTTGCTGGAATGTCTGAGAAAGACAAATTTGTAATTTGTTCCGACTCCAAATCGGCAATCCAAGCTCTTGCCAGCAAGAGATTAGATCATCCCATATTACAAGACATACTCATGCTCCTGTCTGGATTAGACAACAAAGAAATTGTTTTCTGCTGGATTCCAGGTCACGTGGGAATTCCTGGAAACGAAAAAGCTGATCTTATGGCGAAAAATGCTCTTTCCAAAGATCTTACTGTTGATACTATTCCATACACGGACCTCCGTCCAACTATCAACGATTATATAAAATCAGGATGGCAAGTTATGTGGAACGCATGTGAGAATAATAAGCTCAGAGTAATCTTTCCTAGAATCAGGGATGTACAACAAATTACCTCTAGAACACGGAGGGACCAGGTTGTGATTCATAGGTGTCTTATTGGACATTCAAGACTCACACATTCGCATCTCCTACTGGGTGACCCAGCCCCAATTTGTGAGAAATGCCAATGTCCCCTCACGATTAAACATATCCTAAAGGATTGTAGAGATTTTCAAACACAAAGAAATGCACTTCTCCCAACAAACCCACTTCGACTTCTCGTAGATAAACCAGAAAACATAATCTCATTTTTGCACCAAACACAGACATACTACAAAATATGACGAAAATAAACAAAGACAAATAACAACCTAGCAAGCCTCAATATAGCCCAATAAGGTGCTGCAGAGGCGTAAAACACAAATACACACACACACACACACACACTTAACTCCACAAATCACCAGGCAGCTCCCAAGGCCATCAATAAATGAAAGTGCTTCTAAAGTGCTGTCCAACTGGACTATGATAACACACAGCCTCGTATACTACTAAGGCCACACATAATGGATTCTTAGCTTCGCAGATGCGCCAACACTATAGATTTCCTGCCGATGGTGAAAAAAAAATTGAAAAAAAAAAAAAATTTTTTTTGACATTATAAAAAAAAAATTGTTTTTATTTTATTTTTTTGTCAGACCGACCGACCCTAGAAAAAGTGCCTTGAGAGGATCCGAGAAGCTAAAGATCAATTATTTGTGGCCTAACTCACTAGGAGCTTGCACATCAAAGTGAGGCATAAAAACTGAAAAGAAAGACGGCCAAGGAACCATTGATTGTGACCACACAGCCTCGTTATGGCTCTGGCCTCTGATTGGATCTCTCAGAAGTCATGTGACCAGTCATGTGACCAGCGTATGCCTGAATGCTTGGTTGACTTATGTGTTAAGAGTCGTTTGAGGCTGTATAGTGTGTCAGTGGATATGGTCATCATAAGGTGGGTGTCTTGTTTATGATGTTGTTTAAAAAAAAAACATGATATTGTCTTAAAACCTGTAAACTTATATGTGCGGAGAATGAGTGTTCACACTCTAAAATAATTCAGACAAAATTGGTTTTTTAGATTCAAAATGGTTTTTTGAAAAACCAATTTTCAATGCAAAAAACCAACATGGATTTTTTTTTAAATCCATGTAGGTTTTGCATTGAAATTTGGTTTTTCAAAAAACCATTTTGAATCTAAAAAACCAATTTTGTCCCGACATTTTTTAGAGTGCATTCATACAGATTTTGGCACTTTGTGAGTCATAATAGCCGATGAAGTGTCATATTCTCTATGGTCAACATGGAAAACATTGAGGCTGTTTGATTAGTCATGATCAAGAGAAGGCCATTTGCTTTGTCATTTATAACTGATTTTAGGGTAAAACTCCCGATTCATAATCATTTTGTTTGCCTGTCACCAACAAGCGGGATAAGTCTCCTTCAATCAAATTAACATTGAAAGAATTGGGTATGACCATAACAATTGAATCATCAGTATATGATGTTTCATGAAGTCCCATTTTTTGCAAATATTTGCCACTAATTCTGTATTATTTATATTTATATATGATTGTATGTTGTTTGCGTTTTGAAAACAATAAATCTTTCTAAGTTTTCCGGGCTGTAGGCTCTCTCACTTGTTCGTGGAAAGGATACTTTTCATGGAACTGCCAATGAAATTAAAATGACTCAGGTTGTTCTTGTGAACGGGAAAATAATGTGCAATTATTTGACTCTAATCGATGACCGGATGAATCTTTTTTTATGATTAAGATTGAATCTTCTAACCTGATGAGCCTGGCAGTTTTTTTGCTGCACTCGAAACATAGTGCCAAGTTATTCGACAGTCGTGTTTTTTTGGTCATATCTCATAAAGAATTTTTAAAAATACCACATAAATTTTAGTAGAAGATTCTTCTGTGTGAATTTTATTTCATTTCGTTTGTGCTGTCAAGAGTTGTGGCATATATTAGGGGTTCAGATGAGCCAACACTCTAAAAAATGTCGGGACAAAATTGGTTTTTTAGATTCAAAATGGTTTTTAGAAAAACCAAATTTCAATGCAAAAAAACCAACATGGATTTTTTCAAAATCTATCTAAGTTTTTGCATTGAAATTTGGTTTTTCAAAAAACCATTTTGAATCTAAAAAACCAATTTTGTCCCCAGATTTTTTAGAGTGAAGTTATTGAGTACATTGGTGTGATGCAGGAAAATTACAACAAAAACCTAGAAATATTTGATGAGTATGGCATGGATTTATTCTAAATACCAATGCCCCTGAGTTAGCCCGTATTCAGACACGAATAAGAGGCAATTCTAAGTTAATATGTTTCATTGGAAAATCATTTGATTTACTCTGCTCATACAAATTAAGGGAGCTATAAGGTTTCATTGCACACTCCCATTGGAATGACTTTTCATAGCATTTTGGCGTGCTGTTTCAATATGGATGCAGAGATAAATGTGGCTGAAAATTATAGCATAATGACCTGTCAAGGAGTGTTATCTTTCTCAAGTCCAGGAGAGACTTTTTATTTCAAGTTGCATAGGTTGCTTCAAAGTGGAGGAATTCAAAGCTCCAAAACATAGCATCTAACTTCAAGGAAATTGATAATAGACATGGGTTATTGTCTATAATTATGTTCTTGCAGCATAGCAAAGCAGAGCCCACCTAGCAAATTGACACACATACCCCCTGATTTATGCCATACTCTTGACTGGAATGGGATACAATTTACACAGGAAGAAGAACCTTCTACCTGAGCCCTCTCCTTTCGATTAAAAGACCTCATAACTTTGTGCTCTGTGTTCTTTTTGAGTCACAGAGAAAAGAGAAATCTGGATAATGTCCATCATCCCAAGTCATACCATGACAAAATGGCCCATAACCTTTGCTAATTCATGAATACTTAATAAACTGACCCAGTTTTGGCTCAGCCAATCAGGGACTGCTACATCACAGTTTGAAATTGTTGCTTCCGTTTCACACAGTTACAAATGGAGAAATTGTGTATTGTTGAAAGGTGCTATCACAGTTCCGAAAATTCCATTGAATTATGTACTTTCACAGTTCTGAAATGAAATTGTTTGAAAGTTTGCTTGTTTTACACTGTTTTTCTTAGTTGCCAGTAATCCTCTAAGTGTTCATAATCGGACTAAATCTGCCTGCAAAATGCTTATGACCTAAATAAGCAGCCAATCACAGAAGAGGTTGGAAATAGCAGAAGGCCCTGTCCATTTTAGCAGGGCTTGCGTGGGGAGGATGGATAATGTCTAGTCTAGGGCCCTATGTCAGAAAATATGGGTTCGTGTGCGTCAAGACGAAGAAGTTTGCCAACATATTCCATTTGAACGCAAATTTTCTCAGCTTTCCAATGGTACCTACATGTGATGTTGGCAATTTTTATTTTGAGTTTTCATTATGAAATCGCCCTCCTAAAGTAGGCACTATTTTGGCAGATTTTAACCGATTTTCACCTTATATTTTGCCAGTTCTAACAGTATTTTCAGAAATATTGCATTATAAATCTGGGATTTTTTTGCTCTCTTACTTGTGTATCATATGAAAGGATATTTCCCCAGCTTTCAAACGGGTATATATATGTTAAAAATTTTAGTTTTTACAAATCCATGGTCAGTTTGCCCTTGAAAGAAAAGGCCATATTTTCATGTGTTTTCTCTGCATTTTTTGGCTACCCTAATGGTATTATAAGAAATGTACATTTTCTGAGCTATTTTCCACTCTCACTTTTGTATTATATACCATATGAGATAGATTTCTTTGTTTGTGTTTTACGCCTCTGCAGCACCTTAGAGGGCTGTATCGAGGCAGGCAATCGCCGTATGATGATGAGATGAGAAGACTGTGAGTCTGGCACATACCCTATTAATTCAGGGATGCCCAGGGTCTTTCAGTTGCCCCAGCATAGAACACTGGATACAACCTGCCTCCATTTAATGTCCCATGGGCTCGGACTAAAGTGAGTTCCCGGGTGAGATTTGAACCCACGCCCTCAAAGCAAGTTGACAAGCGCTTTTACCAGTTAGGCCACGGGGGAACTCCATATGAGATAGAAATTAGACACAACAATGAAGTGAAAAATACTTTTTGACACTTGTAACCTCAATAGTTAAATTTGCATGATTTAATTTCAGTCACTTTGTTACCTTGGAGTGTTGACATCTGAACTGGAGGTTTGAACTTCTTTTCTAAATACAAAAAAACAAAGATGGGTCGAAACCGGATAGGAAGTAAGAGACCTGAGGGCTCTGTCATCAAATCATGGGGAGACTACTCTGGGCTCTCGGTGGAATCTACAAGAATGGACTCCATAGCGGATTTTAAGGAGGAGCCGGAAGGGTTGAGAGAACAGTGCTGTTCAGATGCACCGATGTCAGCGGTATGTGAGCTTTGTAGTCATTTTAACGATCAGTCAGGCCACACATAATTGATCTTTAGCTTCTGGGACCTTCTGGAGATCTATACTTTGGTTAAGAGAGTCTGTTGGGTGTGACAATGTAATGTGATGTAATGCTCCTACTGAGCGCAGGTTATAAAACCTCTATGCTCAGATCTTCTCTCTGTGTGATAGAGAAAGAAAAATAAAGCTGGAATCTTAATTTCAATCGTGTCAATTTAGTCCAAAATGTGGCTAAACTATTTTTTTTCCGCGTAAGTAGAAAATTGTTCTGTCAGATGATCAGAGATACAAAAAACATCTAATTTGTCTGAACTATTATCATCAACAAGACACATTTGACATCCCCCCCCCCCAAGTTTGGTGTATAATGATTTTGAATTGTTGAAGTAAAAGATATGTACCAATGTTTATAACTTCAGGAAACCCCCAATTCTTATTGGACCTGCTTATTGTAAATTCTACTGAAAAATATATCTCTTTAAAATTGTCATTGCTAGCCTCCTCTCCAAAATAGAATTGAATTCTAGCCGACCTTTTCAAAAAATTTGTGACATCGGTGGACACTGATGGTTTGCAACGTTTTGGTGAAATTTAACAATCTATATCCAATGAATTTCAAGAAATACGATTTTTATCATATCAGCAGAGGATTGGTATTTTACTATTTATAGTTTCAATACGCTATGAAATAGTAACCATTTTTGGCCTTTAATTCAGGTAGAACCTAATATGCGTATTTATAGACTTAAATAATATCATATCGTATGTACAAGCAAATACTCTGTCCTGTAATTTCAGATGGGAAGAAGACTTCAGATGGGAAGAATGATCTTCATTTTATTCATTCCCATCACTGGCATCATCATTTATGCTGGGACTGACACAACTTCGGCTCTAAATGATAAGACAGATGTTCAAGACATCAAATTACGGATCGAAAAAGCGCATGACATCGGTGGGTTGGTCCACGCTCTTCAGTTAGAGAGAGCTGCGGTGGTCTTGTTTCTTGCAAAAAGCGATTTCTCGTTCATCAGTATTGTGGTACGAGCTTTTTCTGATACCGACAGCTTAATCGGACGCTTAGATAAATGGCCGTTGCAAGAGGCTGACGAGTCCCTGAAGAGTCGTGAGGCAATGATGGCCCATCTGGATTACGAACGAGATCTGGTCCTCCAAAGTGACGTTTCCCTCTACAACGCCATCACATTCTACAACAACGCAAATGATGAGATGTTGAAAGAATTAAAGAGAATCTCCAGTAACATAGAGTTAGAGAGTGTATGGCAACTTCTCCTGGCTTACAGGACACTGGTTCAAGCGAAGGAGAGTTATGGTGTGGCTTCCTCGTTCATCCTCGAGTTTTATTACAACCGCATGTTGAAGCCGGTGGAGATGAATTCCTTCATTGGTGAAGACGCCCTCGCTGAAGATCACCTGAAGAGCACCTTCAACGCTGTGCCTGAACTTCAGGATATCTTCGAGTCCAAACCCAAGGCCGACTCCTCTATGCTGTAAGTTCTGGAGGTTTTTGCATCATTACTATTCTGCCAATTAAACCGACCTGGAAGTTGGAATTCTATTCCGGTAGAAATGCATCCATTCACACGGCAGTGCATTGAGCAGTAGTTTGACACTATTTTTCAAGGTTCTAAACTGACAAAAATGCATGTTAGGAGGTTCTTAACTGACAAAGATGTGTTGTTGAAGGTTCTTAACTGACAAAGATGCATGTTAGAAGGTTCTTAACTGACAAAGATGCATGTTTGAAGGTTCTTTACTGAAAAAATGCATGTTAGAAGGTTCTTAACTGACAAAGATGCATATTAACAGGTTCTTAACTGTTAGCCTGCAAAGATGCATGTTGGGTTCTTAACAGACAAAGATGCAAGATGTTGGTTTTTTACTGACAAAGACACGTGGTTGAAGGTTCTTTACTGACAGAGATGCATGTTAGAAAGTTCCTTACTTATAAAGATGTATGATAGGAGGATCTCAATGGACAAAGATGCATGCTAGGAGATTCTTAACCGACAAAGATGCATGTTAGGAGATTCTTAACTGACAAAGATGCATGTTAGGAGGTTCTTAACTGACACAAGTACATGTTGGAAGGTCCTTAATTAACAAGAAATGTATGTTACAGTTTGTCACGTCAAGCATTGAGACAGAAATTTAGCATTGTTTGTACAGTCCATGAAAATCAACACGATGATATTGGAGCTTCAGAAAATACCAAATTGACAAGAAATAAGTCTGGGTTGGCGCTGGAGTGCACTTTTGTGACGTCACTGCCCATTGTGTGTCAGATAGGCAGCATCACAAATGTCAACATTTTGCAAAATTTGACTGCCATTTCCATAAATTGGCAAATATCAGACAAAAATGTCAACAAAACATCACAAAAATGAGATAATCATATTACAACAGAGCTAAGCTATACATAGGTATGTGTATTTCTCCAGTGGGGCTAGCGGTTGCTGAGATATCTGGCTAAACGTCTGTCCTCTGCTTGACGTGACAAACTATAGAAAGTTCTTATTATTAAGTGACAAAAACACACGTTAGAACCTTAAAAGGGGGTGTCAAAGGGACAACAGAAGACTTCCATTAGATCCCTCATTAAGTGTGTATTTTCCACTGCGTTTCTCACTTATGATGATTTTTGCAAGGAAAAATGCTGTATCAGGGAATAAGAATTCACTAGACTTCCATAAACACTGACAGGCTATCATATTTTTTTTTTTTTGTAAATGACAGCAAAGCTTATGCAAGGATGCCCCCCCCTCAATTTGATACACACTGGAAGGCCTATTATTGGGAAATGATGATTTCTTGCTAAGTAAGCATCCAACTGCAATAAGTAGCTGTGTGATGTTTTGTTAATCCTAATAACCTAAAGTAATCCATACACATCTTTAACACTTGATAAACCATGCTGAAAACATGACATTCAGAAAATAATGAACTTGAAGATGAACAAGATTATCACCTTGAACTTAACAACTAAAAGGATCAAGTTTGTCAAAAGAGATTACCCATCTTTGGCATTCTTTGCTCTTTTGGTCTCTTTTAAGTGTTTCGTAATCCACAGGATTTAACTGGTTTAATCCGTCTGTTTTTCCACGGCTCGATCATGTGTGTAATGGTCATAAACTAATCCGATCAATGTTTGAGTTCCAGCCAAAAAAAAATATAGGTGGGCTTCAACTTGAAGTTCAAGGGGTATTTTAATGTGTCTTTATAAGTAACTGCAAAATCGCCTTGATCATCCTCTTCTGGGATATTTCAGAAAAATGGTAAAGAAAGAGGATGTTCTTCAAGTGTATGTAACAACCCCTACAGAAGTAAGGCCACACATAATTGATCTTTAGCTTCTCGGATCCTCTCAAGGCACTTTTTCTAGGGTCGGTCGGTAGGACAGAAAAAAAGAAGTAAAAAATTATAATTTTATAATGTCAAAAAAAATTTTTTTTTTCCTGGAAATCTATGATGTCGGCGGGTCCGCGAAGCTAAGAATCGGTTATGTGTGGCCTAATAGATATCCCATGCAATATAGTCCATGAACAATTCCATGCAGATAAATGGATGCTAAAATGTGTTAAATTATCATTTCTTGGGCAAAAAGTTCCTGGCCCTGCCACATATTTGCTTGTGCTCTGACAGTGTGTTGAGAGGCCCGGTTACAAAATAGCAAGCTGGATTATCTTGTTTAGCATTGTTTGGCATTTACTGTTTGTTGTAATCACATGTTTCGAACCTCAGTTCAGTGGAGTGCGCTGATTAGTAAAGGGAGAGGGAATATTTGATTTATCACCCGAGGCCTTTAGACCGAGGTGTGATAAACACATATTCCTGATCCCATAGTGAATAACCGGCTTATACCATGAGACAAACACACAAACAGTCAAACATGAGAGGATAACTGGACAACAAAGAATATGGGAATTATTCCCCTGAAATACTGCAATGTGATTGGCTGACAGAGGTGTCGAATGGTATAAAACTGTGAATTCCATACGTATGGTTGTGGGACCGTGATTCATGCGCTTGCCTGCAGTGTACAAAAAGTGACCAAGGTCTCAACTCTCAAGTACTGTTTGTTCACTCGGTCAAAATTGAGCATAAAAAGATTACAATTGGGTATAAATTACCTTCACGAATGCAATACAGTGTCAATAATAAAACAGAAGCACAAGTGCTTGGAGCCAAGACAAGCATGAGTGAAATGATAATTTTCAATTGAGCAATAAAATCATAGGTGATGAAATCTAATGTCACGCTTACTGGGACTTTAGTTTGTTCTGTTTTTTTTTTGGACTTAAAAACACTTTCATTTTATGGGTGGCCCCTTGATAGCGGCCTACTAGCCTTAAAGGGGTCACCCTCAATAGAGAATTGCTGTATAACATATCAATTATTTATTTATTATTTATGTACCTTGTCCTCTATTGAAAATAAATATGTCTGAGTCTGAGGCTGAGTCTTACTTCAGCGACATGATATTATGAATCATAGATTCTGTTCCGTTTTATATCAATTTTACAATACAATTTCCTTTTTATTTCACTATATTGTTCTACCTGTGCTTCATTTCAGCATTTATGAAGCTGCAAAGGAATCCGTAATGTACAATATCGCTACTAACTATTCTGTGAATGACGCCGAAGGCGATTTCTTCTACGACAATATGACAATTCTCATTAAACTCTTACAAGAAACCAGAGACGAAACAGAACTGCAGATTATGACGCGGCTTGACTGGACTTTAAGCAGTGCTTCAGCGAAGGTGGGTGTGATCTTTGCTTGTGTCATTTGAATGAGATTAATACGCAAAATTTGGTGTTGTTATATGGAAGGCCCCACTCACATTAACAGTCAAGAGAACAGACTTAATTGCATGTGTGTTGCTAATTGTCACTGATTGAATTGCATTTGAATTGAATTGACTTGAATTTATTTACTTAATATGGTCTAAAATCATTCTAAGGAACTGTACAATGAAAATGTATCTACAATTACATGTAAACTTGAAATTAAACAGCAAGTGTGCAGAAATAGAATTAAAATCGATATTTACACGTAGTATATTTAAAGCCAAAATGTTCATTAAAAAGGAAAGCATTAAGCTTTCTTCGAAAGAAGTTTTTGTCTTGAGTGAACTCAATGTCATGTGGTAAAGTGTTCTCAAGTGGCGTCACTAAGGAGGGCTAGGGAGCTGAGCCCCCCCCCCCCCCAAATGGAGCTTTCAGCCCCCCAAAAATCTTGGGCAAAAAAAAAAAGTTCCTTGTATGATACTGGTAGTAGATAGATAACCAGAACCGATAAAAAGACATAGTATGTTGTGCACTATTTGACATTATTCTTGCAGTTTGTCTATTTGTTATGTGTGTATAAATCTGCAGACATCCAAGATCTGTGGATTTTGGGACGGCTCGCACTTCAATCCTTTGGGCTCTGACAACGCTTCTAATCTTCAGGGCTTCAGCCCCCCCCCCCCAAACTTGCATTTTTAGTAACGCCACTGTTGTTCTCCAATACTTCAGAACAGCAACAGAGAAACTTCTGGCGGAAAATGTAGCCCGCTTGGTATATAGGCTAATTAAAGATTTGTTGATGAATTCTATACAAAAGGACATTTGGTCTTGAATTTCTTCATCAAAATATATTCTTAAAAGTTATAATAGTACTTTCTTTCCCAGATAGTTTCTGAATTTGTACTGTATCATAAAGTTCACTGCAATTTTGTCTCAAAGTATCCATAAAGTTACCAAAAATCTGTTAGCTTCCAGGGTACTTATATAACATGGGTGACTGATTTGGATGCTCACCGAAAATAACTTTTAAGTGCTTTGCAATTATGTAATGGGTTGTATTTTCTCTCTTAATGTCACAGTGACATACCAGAACCCGAAAATTGATTTTTCGAAACGATTATTTCTTTGAAGAATTTCAAAGGCTGTGCCCAATATTTGCCGCCTCTTAATTTGTTGGTGAACCTCTTTAATTAGCCCAGTTCCCACATATTATGAAATTAGTGACTTTTGTAATCCTTGCAGCAAAATTATTGGAGCTCTTTGCAGATAGGCTGTCCAATGGAAAAATTTGTTATCTTATTTTTCAATTTGCAAACTGACTTTGCCACATCATTGACAATTTTCTTTTGGTCTCCCAACCTTATTTGATGAAATACTTCAAGTCACTGTCGTTCATTTGGTTTGTGTATTGTCACCTGTGCTGCCAGATATGACAAGCACTGAATCAACTGATTAACCATAACTGACACAACAAAACATTTTTAAGCAAGTGACATCACACGACCAAGTTGAAAGTTAACTTGGAAACTGTTAGGTCTGCTAATCCGCAAACAGCTATAATTGGATTTTACCGAAACATTACGAGAACATTATTGTTGACTCAAAGTACATTTGAAGTGTTTGAATTATTTAAATTACCAAATGTAATCTGATTGTACTGCAAAAATGCCTATACAAGGGAGTGTATTTGAAGCAAATGGATTTGTATATCATATAAATGAAGCGTAATTTAAATAATTCGAGCACTACAACTGTACTCCTTTTAGCTGATGGCATTTGCAAACATTTGGCAAATATTTTGGGTTGTAACCTTTTTTCTTGGGTTAGGCCACACATAATTGATCTTTAGCTTCTCGGATTCCTCTCAAGGCACTTTTTCTAGGGTCGGTCGGTAGGACAAAAAAAAAAAGGTGAAAAAAAATTTTTTTTATAATGTCAAAAAAAAATTTTTTTTTTTTTTTCAATTTTTTTTTTCCATCGGCAGGTAATCTATTGTGTCGGCGGGTCCGCGAAGCTAAGAATCAATTATGTGTGGCCTTATTTCTTCAGGTTGTATCTTCTGCCATATTGATGACAGTGGTCACTCTAGCAGGCCTCTTCCTGGTTATCACTGTGCACAGGATGACATCTTCAATCCAGGAATTCGCGAAGGAATCGAGAGACAAAGCCCAACTCATCCATGTGGAGAAACAACGCAGTGACAACTTACTCTGTCAGATGTTGCCTAAATCTGTGAGTATCTCTGTTCATTTTCTTTCTCTTAAGTTGTAATGTCACTTTTGTAGATACCGGTGCTCCTGACAGCTCCTCCCTGGGAAATATGAATAAATTAGCAAGTCAGCATCGATATTACATGTGAGGAAAGATGCGAGAATATGGACTCATTTTCAATGAGGAATTTTGAAACAGCATACAAAGTTGTCAAAACATAATTCACAGTTTGAGAATGCCCAAGACAATTGAATGATAATTTGAATGTTTAATTGTTGTCTGTTTGTTGTTCCAAGATTTTATGTGTAGAAAACTACAAACAATTAATTAAATTATGGATTTCAAACACTGGAAAAAAGCTACAAAGGATTAGAATACTTCAACATTTTATAACACTTGTGGCAGGGCCACTCTATCATTAGATTCAACCCTCACCGACTTTCTTTTTTGGATAACACTGATCTTTGAGCTTAGCCCTACTATATACGTAATGTATTTGTGGCATATAAGGTTACAAAGGCCGGAGGTTTTACGAGCCATGAATTAATTGATCGGATATCTAATAGATCAATCGCAGGGAATCCCATCATCATTTTGACTGCAAAAAACAGACTGACCTCCGGCTTGGTGATACTTTTGAGGGAAAATGATAAAAAAAAGTCATGATAGTATTTCATAGTATGTAATTTATATGTAATTTAGTCTTCTATTTGGACATATGATAGTATTTCATGTTAGTATGATATTTGGACATATCAATCATCTATAGATATGATGTCCGCCAACGCTCCAATTAGCTCAATGACTACATTAAAGGAAAGTGCTAATGGTTACTTTCATGGCTAATGTAAACACCCACTCCTTCTGTCACAAATGTATATATATGATGTGTATATATATATTTATAAATAATTAAATATTGGTATTTAGTGAACGGTTCCATGAACAACGTTTTGGCCTCCTAATAGCCTCAACACGACACTTATTTCTTTGGAAAGGGCAGGATCTAACTGACAGCTCCAGATTTTAATGCCCTTGCTGCTGATAGTGTGGTTAATAGAATTCAGCCAGCTATTTTGTGGTATAACTGAAAATATAACTGAAGGTACATTTGCACTACATACGTATCTAAGATATACAAATTTGAGAGCATCTTTTCCGGTTCTATGTAAATCCAATTGTGGATCTGCATTCTATAAGTAACTGATTATACACTTCATATTACAGTGTACAACTATCACAGTGCAATATGCTGTGGTTTGCCCTGCACAATAGAGTGAAACTAACCCTTCAGATGCTTTGCATTTGATATAGACTAGGCCTGGTATCATCCAAGAAAAAAAAGTTCAGTTTTATTAGCAATAAAAATATTTTAATTGCTTGAGTACAACATCGTATTGTACTAAGGCACATAGGCTGTAACCAGTGTTCGAAATAAGGGGGGGGGGGGGTCAAGGGGGTTTTGAACCCCCAAATGGTATGAGGACCCCCCCAAATACATTTTTTAGAGGGACCCAGGGGGGTCCTGAAAAGACCCCTTCAAATACAAAATGTGCAGGATTCGATCCAGAAATGGGGTTTTCAAAAATAATTTTCCAGGATAATGCACTCTTAGAATATTCAGAATTCATTTTAGAGTACATGAAGTCTTTTTCTAAAACCCCTGAGCTTCTAGGGGGCCTCCGGCGGCCCGCGGTCCTCTGGCGGCTCGCGGACCTCCGGCCCCAAAAGCTTCAACCCTTCGGGGCTTGCCAGTGATAGACCCCCCCAAATGACAAGGCCTATTTCGACCACTGGCTGTACCTGGCCTCATGCTCAACTCCTGTCCAACCGTGACACCAATTAAGGAGACGACAAATGAAAGAGGTAGCAAGACACATAAAAGAAAGTACTGCACTTGTACTTGTGGAACTTGAGCCGAAATAATCAATCAGACAATCACAGATTAAGAGTCGGATTAACCAAATGGTCTGGCCACACTCTATAAAATGTCGGGACAAAATTGGTTTTTTAGATTCAAAATGGTTTTTTGAAAAACCAAATTTCAATGCAAAACCAACATGGATTTTTAGAAAAATCCATGTTGGTTTTTTGCATTGAAATTTGGTTTTTCAAAAAACCATTTTGAATCTAAAAAACCAATTTTGTCTGAAATTTTTTAGAGTGCACAGCGGTCAAGCAATCGAACAGCCTTTGTAACAATCAGGTCATCTCCAATAATCAGCAAGATACTTCAGACAATATGAGGAGAAATGGCAAAGTCCCTGTGATAAACAGACCCCCCCCCCCAAGGTAATCTTGTGATATGTAACACCAACTTTGGTATACTAAATATATCTCCAGCTGTCAGTGATGATTATAGATTATCAAATAATCAACAAGATACTCTAGACAATATGAGGAGAAATGGCAAAGTCCCTGTGACAAACAGACACCCCCTCCCCCACCCAGGTAACCTTTTGATATGCAACACTCACTTTGGTCAATAAATATACCTCCAGCTGTCAGTGACGATTATTGGTCATTTCATTGTTTCGACAGATTTCTGTGAATTTTTTCCCTGAATAACTTTCTATGTCAATAAATATTGTATTTCATTTGCATTTATTACAGAAAATACGTATTTGCAGTAGTTTATCTGAACAATTATTGAATTATTTTGCCAGGATGGATGGATGTTTGGGGCTTTACGTCCTGTATTTATGTGCTTGGTGGGCTAATTAGGACAGGAAGAGGGCCCTGGTGATCGTACAAGAGCTGGATTCGAACCCTGGACCCAGTGATTGGCAGCCCAGCGTTCTACCACTAACCTAGCCCTCCCCCAATTATTTTGCAAGATGCGCTTAGTCATAGAAAATTCTATGCGAATATTTGCAAACAATGAGTTTGTGTGGCACCCCAAAATTGCACTCTTGGAACAATTGAGCACTTCATGGGAGAAATTCACCAGAGATAACCAATTTCCTTGATCTTTGGTTTTGTCCGGGCTGAGAGTCCAAAGGTCAATTAAGGTCAATCATTATGACCTCTTGTGTCCAACATCAACTGAAAGAATCTTGATAATTGACCAGTTGATGAAAGGTGGGAGCTACATGTATTGATATTTCTTGAAGAGTAAGTTGGTATTGTAAAGGAACCATTAGCCCCGTCCTTTAATGCTAGCCATTGGACTAATTGAGATCTTGGCTGAGACCACGTATAGATGATTGATATGTCCAGAATGATATCATGCTAAGATGGACATATACAGGTACTGTTATCAAAAATAAATATGCATAAAGAAAATTTGACTCAATTTTTTTTAAGCCAAAAAAGAATATTGCATAAAAGCGTCAGGAAAATTCTGATTTTGAATTTTATTATATATGTCCCGAACATTATCATTACTATTGACTCTGGACATAAGCTACACTTAAAAGTAAGTGGACAGAACTAGTAGACTTACATTTATATAATTTACAGTTACATGAAGTTTTCGGAAAATTTTCATAGAAATTAAGAAAGAGAAAAAAATTAAGATTAAATGGACCATAAATTCATTGTAAGCATTAAAATGCGGAATTACCAGTATCTCCCAAATTAATGGTGAAAATGTCATAGTGCATGGTGAAGTCTAATTGTGGCAATAACATTAATTTTGTCTTCAGCAGTTGGTGCGGCACCTTCTGTAGACTAGTATGCACATCATTTGGGATTTTGTGTTGTGGTTGTCAATAACTGAGCCACATAATGCGATTTTGGCCCGCAGAAATTACTCCTGACAAAATGTATCAAGTCGCATTGAGTTGGAGTATAACATACAAAAAACTGCATTAGTCTTGATTGGGGATTAGGGAAGAGATAGATAGCCTATGTGATAGATATATAGATCTTCAAGGAATCCATATTCTCACAACAATGTAACTGTGTGAAGCAACCCATTGCTCTAATGTTTCATGGGCCCTTTGATAATACTACAAAACCATATTGACACTTTTTGTGATAACAATCGATTTATTATACTTCCCTTTCAAGTTTCAAAGCCAGGTTTAGTCAACTTGATGATATCAAATGCCGTTTTCTGTAAATATATGGTTGTAAAACTAAAATTGTAGCTTTTCAGTATAGTAAATGTCAAAACTAGGTACTCGTAAAGTAAAAACATGTCGCTTTTTGTCTGGGCAATGTCTGCAGTTTATCAAAGAAATAAAATCACCTTGATAATACAACAACAAAAAATTTTGTATTTCTTG
Organism: Platynereis dumerilii; assembly: GCA_026936325.1. Taxonomy (NCBI): domain Eukaryota; kingdom Metazoa; phylum Annelida; class Polychaeta; order Phyllodocida; family Nereididae; genus Platynereis; species Platynereis dumerilii. The sequence goes on from JAPTHN010000019.1 coordinate 10,832,118, forward strand.
GCATAGATATCTGACTATACATTTAGTATGGTCAAATTTCTTTGCCAAGAAATAATAGTTTATTTTTCACCTTATTTGACTATTCTACTTGGGTGTTGATGCAGAGGTCATTGACCCCTCATGACTAATTGCTGGTGCATGTCTTGGCTTCAAAGTGACTGGTATCTTGGCTTTCACCTTTTGCATGTCTTGGCTAATTAGGATCAATTTAAATCAATTTGCCTCAATCCGGTTAGAAAGCGCAGATAGAAGCAACTGTTAGACATAGGCCTAATATAAGCATATGAGGTTATAATTATTAGAGGTGTTTGGACATATAGTTGAAGCTTTATGTCCTGCCTTTATGCACTAGTTTTAAGGTTTTTCATATGATAATTAGGACAGGAGAAGGACACTATAGGTGGAGGATGATTGGAACTGTTGTCCAACATAATATTATTAGGGATGGGCACAGTTTGCCAAGTTCGGTATGATACGTGTCTTTGTTTCTGACAAATTAACTTGGATCCACAATTTATGGCAAAATCAAGTCGGAAACCCATATTGTGCTCTGCAAAATCTGTATTTTGACATCTCGGTTGCAACCATAGGCGTAGGGTCCTATCACAGGGCCTTCAGACCCAGTTCATTTTTGTTTTGGCTACGATTAACTTGGCTTGTAAAGTAATTGTGACCTTATTACAAATTAAGCTAAATAAGCATGTGGAGTTGGATCAAACCGAAAGTGTGTTGCACCGATTTCGATTATCAAAAGGGCAGAAAGTACAAAGTGTCACGTGGCATCTCCTAAGATGTCGTTGTCCCATATTTGGAAATACCACGTGCTGCTGAGTTTCTTGACAGATATGGCCTAATTTGTAATTCTAGGTCAATTGAGTTCCTCAGGAATGATGGTTCTGGTTGAGCCCCAGGCAGATCCATCTCTAAGTAATCAAGGCTTGATGTGGAACTCATTTGGTGCAAGATAATGGTTCTGTTGCTTTGTGATATATTTATTTACAGAGAGTTGCTCTTGAAATGTATAATCACCATATTGGCTGTAATGGCACTGATATTGCCTGCATCATTGGTAGGATGATTTTACCATACCTTCAGGTTTTTCTGTCCTCCAATTGTTGGGTTAGCTAGCAGGGCCACCCAGGTGACACTGCCAAGACTGAAGCTATAGTTTGTCACGTCAAGCAGAGGACAGACGTTTTGTAGCTTGGCTCTGTTGTAATATGAATATCACATTTTCACAAAGTTTTGATGCCGTTTTTGTCCGATATTTGACAATTCATGGAAATGGCAGTCAAATTTCACAAATTGTTGACTTTGCAATGCTGCCAATCTGACAAACAATGGGTGGTGACGTCACAAAAGTGCATTGCAGCGCCACCCCAGACTTTTAGTTCCAGTCAAATTTGGAATCAGATAACCTCCAATCTGATTTTGTTGATTTTTATGGCCTGTACAAAAAGGGCTAAATTTCTGTTTCAATGCTTGACGTGACAAGCTGTAGAGAACGATGCTCAACAGCTGTTTTTCATACGACGCTTTAATTTAGCTTTTAATGAAAAAAAAATGAAAAACACAGGAAGCACTTTGTACAACCAGATCAACTATAATTGCGGTTTCTCAATACAAACATTTTCTTCAGATGGACCCTGATTAATATAATATAAAAATGATATGGAACCCTTGAACTGAGGTTCCTGAGGTTGGGAGGTCTGGTTTTTCAGCTCTTGTCTAAGTGTTTTGTAAATTGTTCTTTAATTCTTCTTATTTTCTATTTTTCAGGTGGCGAGAGCTCTTTTAAATAACCAACAAGTGGAGGCAGAACTGTACGACGAGTGCACCGTATACTTCAGCGATATAATCGGCTTTACTTCCATCACCACTAAGGCCACGCCAATCCAGATTGTCGACTTCTTAAACGCGCTGTATAATTTGTTTGATAACTTCATTGACAAATATGATGTCTATAAGGTACATTCCTGTGCACACTCTAAAAAATGTCGGGACAAAATTGGTTTTTTAGATTCAAAACCAAATTTCAATGCAAAACCAACATGGATTTTTAAAAAAATCCATTTTGGTTTTTAGCATTGAAATTTGGTTTTTCAAAAAACCATTTTGAATCTAAAAAACCAATTTTGTCTGAATTTTTTTAGAGTGCATGTGGCTCTATGTGTGCCAATGTGGTTTGCTTATGTGATGTATTGTTCTTGTGGTTTGTTGTGTTGAACTGTTGTACGTATTGTTTATTTCATGATTTATACATGTATGCCTACATATATACATTGGTAGAATTAAGTATTTGCCCCATGTTTTATTTGCAAGTTCTTAAAATATCCAGAAACACCATGCAACATATTATACAGTTTTAAAATCCATTGATTTAAGGAATTCTTTCCCTTGCCATTGCGGAGCCAAAGAAATGTTACTCATTTGAAAGATCAATGTAGTGATTTGCTGTTATGGTTAAGGTCAGATGTTAGCATGCAGTTTGTAATCTTCCATCGGAATTCGTCTTATAAATGCACATTTCAAGTAGAAGCTTGTTACAGACTTAAATCACAAAAATTAATTGTTATAAAATATATGACTTCAGCCTTACCTGCCAGAAATTCCCCCATTGAAAGTCTGAATGGAAAAAGATATACGAGTGTATATTGATTACTGAGGTGCATTTCTGCAGGGCATTCGCATGACCCAGACACTTGTAATACTGGGCTTTTTCTGAGATATGGCATTGTTTCAAGACACTGGAAACTTTTGATGTTTTCCTTTTTTGTTACTTCGATGACTGTATTGCGTTTCATTATGTCGTTTGTCAAATCGAGACTTCTTGCTGTGTTGTAGCACATTTCTTTGCAAAATCTGGGACACCAGTCTTCAGTTTTATCTCTGTTTTTATTTTTGTGTTTATGTTTATATTAGTTTTTTTTTTAGTTTTTTTTATTTAAAACATATTTTATATGGGTAACACTGTCAGTCAAAAAACTGTTTTTCAAGTGGCCCATTTACAAAGTGAACAATAAAATCAACAAGCATCAATTAAAAAGGTAAAATCAAGTAAAATAAAGTTTGACTTTACATTTAAAATCAACAAGGTTATCACATTCTTTAATACTCTCTGGCAGTGTGTTCCAAATTACTGATGACCTATAAATAAAAGATTTCTTATACATTTGTGATTGACATTCCGGAATAACAACATTTAAAGTATTAGCTAGGCGAGTATTAATATCATGGGCATCACATGCCATTATCACAGAATTGACTAGATGTTGAGGTGTATTACCATGGATACAATTATACATATGTATACTTAAAAAATAATTAATACGTTGTTGTATATTTTGCCATTTAAGTTGTTTAACAATTTCGATTCCTCTGACGTTGACTATATCAAAACAACCCGTAATAATTCTAGCTGCTCTATTAGTTCACGGATGGATTGAAATACATAAAATGTATTATGTTTGGAAAGAGGCTTCAGAGACAATGAGGCAAATTTGAACTTGGCTTTCTTGTTGTTTTTCTTTTAAATTTGTACCATGGTTTTTAAAGAACAACTGACAAAACATTTAAAACACTTTTGACCTTTGCCTTTGTGCCTAACGACAGTTGAACTAGTCCAGTTGCCAGAACATGGACCTTGCAAGTGTGAGAAGTGTAAGGTTTTAAGATGGATTCATCATTATATAGGTATATAGAAAAAATTTAGCCTGGTTGCCACTCCGGCAACTTTGGGCAACACCGGTAATTAGCATAAATCCAAAATGGCCGCCGTACGCCCAACCGGAACGACAACTTTTTAACTAATTGTCCTAGAATCAAATGCAATACCACTTTTTCAGATAATTTAGACCAACGAAGCATGAATCTGGCATCAAAATTGCATTATCTCGTCATTTTGCATATAAAATATCAAGATTACATCCATTCAACACAAATTTCCATCAACCAAAAATCAACGTTCCTGTCATTTTCCAATTTTTACTGATTTTCAACAAAATTTTCACACAAAATCCAATTTTCATTCATCTACTATATAGTGAATTAAATTTCACAATATTTAATGTTTGATAGCACAATGGAAATTTCAATGAAAGATGTAATAGTATCTGTATATAATCAAATTCAACGACAGTTTAAGTCCGTGCCTGACCAAACTACTCCCTCTTTTCGTCAGACAACCACTCATGGTGTTCTCTTGCATTAGTGTTTTCTGCCAGAACCCCTTCTCAATTTTCATCATTTTCTTCATTAAATTCTATTCTTGAATTTTGAAAAGACTGACACAACAAGTACTGTTTTCAAAAGCACAGTAAATAGTACAAGAGAAATTGTTGCGGTGGGAGCTTCAAGTGGAGGTCTTGCATGCTTTGCCTTAGGTGTTACAGCTACAGCTTAACACACGCATAAGATCATTTGAGCCTGGAGGCTGACTGACTGTCTCTGGCACTGGCCTGCCATCTTTTATCACCCATACATATTCTGTTATATACAATTCTGGAGGAACCAACTGGTCAGCTGCTGTCATGTGTATTGGTCTTCAGATGGGCACGCTTGCATGATGTTGCAGTGCAGGAATGGGTTCTCTTCCACTGGTGGAAGAGACTTCAGCTTCGGGAGCCTTCTGGCTTTCTCTGTGTAAATGTGTAACATGTTGAGGACTCCTGCTCTCTCTCTCATCTCATCAATCAACCCTCGTGAGCGCCCAGAACTGGGCTTAGAGGGCTGCACTTACCATATCTATCTATCTATCTATCTATCTATATCTATCTGTGTACAGATGGCATCTCACCTCACTCATAGACATTCTCTTTGGCTGTCCATAGAGCGCACAAATAAATTTGTGTCCTGTTTCAGTTCTTCTGTTGTCACTCCTTGCTCTCACTAGATAGTGTCATCACCAAAGAAATCTCCAGCTTTTGGGACCTTTAGTGCAGAAACTTTACCCTTGTCATGCAAATAGGAGTTGGTGTCTGATCCAGTGAAGTAGTGCATTCCTTATATTTGAAGGCACCTTGGCCTAAAATTACAACATGTTGAATTCATGTCCAAAACTGAGCGATACCAATGCTGCATTTGCACTGTAATTGAATGCTGTGTCGGTAAACCCAAATTGACCCAATACATGAGGAACACAAAGACATCTGTAACATCAGATACATGACTGCTGTTGACTCTACAAGATCTTGCACTTGTCCTAAGGCCAAACAATGTTATACTGAAGCTGACCCAAATGTCAATCAGAGTGACTTCATGTGCCTGTGGAGATGGATTGTGAACACACAGTTTCTGAACAAGACTTGAATTGCTTCCTTTTCTTAAGCAGCCAAAAGCTCATATCAAGTAAATGTTTATGTCATCATAAAGAAGGCTATTGAAAGGCTTGAGCACAGGCATCACAATTGTTCACAACAGTTCTGCACTAGACCACTGCCAATGGTACAGATACACCAAGGTGGGAAAGTCTGCTGAATCGACCACCCTGAAGTAATGTTATGTATCTGCCATCCTGGTTACAAAGTCATGATCTTTTACAAGTATTACAGTTTGTCTGCTATGGATCATGCTTATCAACGGCATGCTGGGGTTGGTTCCATAAAGTATGACCTAACCCTAACCACTGCCATGTCAAGAAGCCATTTATAAAAATAACATCTAACGTATAGTTATCAAAATTTTTTAGAACATGCAACTTAGGTGATGGGGTGACTGTGGTAAGCCTGAGAGATTGTGTGATTAAAGACGAAGAAGCAGACATTAAAATGATTTTACCTGATGTGGCAGTTAATGCCGAATTCAGTCATGTATCTGATGATACATATTATGTCTTTGTGTTCCTCATGTATTGGGTCAATTCGGGTTTACCAACACAGCATTCAAGTTACAGTGCAAATGCAGCATTGGTATCGATCAGTTTTGGACATGAATTCAACATGTTGTAATCTTAGGCCAAGGTGCCTTCAAATATTAGGAATGCACTACTTCACTGGATCAGACTCCAACTCCTATTTGCATAACAAGGGTAAAGTGTCTGCACTAAAGGTCCCAAAAGCTGGAGATTTCTTTGGTGATGACACTATCTAGTTAGAGCAAGGAGTGACAACAGAAGAACTGAAACAGAAGGACACAAATGTATTTGTGCACTCTATGGGCAGCCAAAGAGAATGACTATGAGTGAGGTGAGATGCTATCTGTACACAGAGAAAGCGAGAAGGCTCCCGAAGCTGAAGTTTCTTCCACCAGTGGAAGAGAACCCATTCCTGCACTGCAACATCATGCAAGCGTGCCCATCTGAAGACCAATACACATGACAGCAGCTGACCAGTTGGTTCCTCCAGAATTGTATATCACAGAATATGTATGGGTGATAAAAGATGGCAGGACAGTGCCAGAAACAGTCAGTCAGCCTCCAGGCTCAAATGATCTTATGCGTGCGTTAAGTTGAAGCTGTAACACCTAAGGCAAAGCATGCAAGACCTCCACTTGAAGCTCCCACTGCAACAAATTCTATTGTAATATTTACTGTGCTTGTGAAAACAGTACTTGTTGTATCAGTCTTTTCAAAATTCAAGAATTTAATGAAGAAAATGATGAAAATTGAAAAGGGGTTCTGGCAGAAAACACTAATGCAAGAGAACACCATGAGTGGTTGTCTGACGAAAAGAGGGAGTAGTTTGGTCAGGCACGGACTTAAACTGTCATTGAATTTGATTATATACAGATACTATTACATCTTTCACTGAAATTTCCATTGTACTATCAAACATTAAATATTGTCGAATTTAATTCATTATATAGTAGATGAATGAAAATTGGATTTTGTGTGAAAATTTTGTTGAAAATCAGTAAAAATTGGAAAATGACAGGAACGTTGATTTTTGGTTGATGGAAATTTGTGTTGAATTGATGTAATCTTGATATTTTATATGCAAAATGACCAGATAATGTAATTTTGATACCAGATTCATGCTTCTTGGGTTAAAATTATCTGAAAAAGTGGTATTGCATTTGATTTTAGGACAATTAGTTAAAAAGTTGTCGTTCCGGTTGGGCGTACGGCGGCCATTTTGGATTTATGCTAATTACCGGTGTTGCCCAAAGTTGCCGGAGTGGCAACCAGGCTAAATTTTTTCTATATACCTATATAATGATGAATCCATCTTAAAACCTTACACTTCTCACACTTGCAAGGTTCACTATGGGACACATAGGAGTGGCAACTGGACTAAACTGAACTGGATTGGTGCCCTAAATAACCAAAATTTCACCTGTAAAAACTGTATACTTGTGATTGTCTGGTTTTGGCCTGAGGACATGACCTCCCTGGGCTTGAGAAGCATATCTACAATTCATAGCAATTCTAGAAAGCTGTTGTCAGAATGTCTTTTCATCTCTGCCTTGCTTCTGCTTAACCCCTCTCGGTAATTTTTGCTAAAAGCTTTCCTGCTTTCTTTTCGCGTAGTCAGATATGATATGTGGATCGGAAGAAGGCTAAAATGTTATTGATTGTGTGGTCTGTATTAAAATCTGAGAAAAGCAAGCTAGGAAATGCATCAATATGAAGTGGGTTTGTCCGCTCAAGCTCGAATGTTTTGCTCCAGATATGTAGAACGATGAGTGCATGATACAAGTGCTACAGTAGCATTGCCAGGTAATTGCCAAAAGTGGGCAACAAAACATAACATTGAGGCAAGTGTGTAGTTGTGTATGACATTAACCTGGAAATTTATGGCATTGTTTAACCTACAAGGGAACGTTTCACTATTTGAAAAAACCTCAAATCGTATTTGTGTTGTGGCAACATAATTTCTGCCGTACATTTCCACGTGACAAACAAATTGTTAAAGTCTCTTATTCATAGCCAGTTCCATTAAAATTTAAAGTCGTAAATTAGCAAGTTTCTAGATTAATCAAACAAATCTGGGGATAAGAACATTTGTTTACTGCGAATGCTCAGGAAGCTGCCATTTTGTCAGGTTAGACTGGTGATTGCCAATGATAGATCATTGGGATCACAAATGTAATGCTTCCTTCAATATATCAATGTTAGAACTGTGGTGCGTAGTTTGCTGTCAGCCCATTGGCTATCAAGCTGTGATGATGCGGTTGTAGGGGATATCCTTGATAAAATGCTTACTCTTGCTAGCTGACACTGAGTTGAAGTGCCTCCGTGGCCTAACAGTTAGAGTGCTTGCGCTTTAATCCAGTTAGGCTCTCAGAGCGTGGGTTCGACTCCCACTCTCGGCACTTCCCTAACTGAGATGTCCGAGCCCATGGGACGTTAAATGGAGGTGGGTTGTATCCAGTGTTCTATACTGGGGCAACTGAAAGACACTGCACATCCCTGAACTAATAGGGTATGTGGCAGACTCCCAGCCTTACCATCACTCATCCATCATACGGCGGTCGCCATGCTTGTAGAGGGCACTGACCCTCTAGAGCATTAAGAAGATCTGAGCATAGAGGACCTAAATAGAGGACCTGCGTTCAGTAAATACTTGATACTTGATGCTTGAAACTGTGATGCTCAGTTTGGTGGATTCACATTGGCTAGAAGCCGATGAATCTGACCCAGTTTAAAATGACATCACAGCTTGTAGTTAATTTGCATATATTGCAATGCTAGAATAGAGTCATCTCTGACATTGCAGTTAAACCACTTAGAAAAGAACTTGAGATTCCAGGTAAATATGACGAGGACTAAACCCGGGGGGGGGGGTACTCACTATGAAAGGGTGTATATAGAGGCTCCGCTGGATGGTACTGGTTTTTTGGCCTTCTAGGATTAAAATGGTCTTGGTTTTTTTAAAATTCAGATTAATTTGGTTGGCCTTTTTGCACCCACAACATGTTTGGTACCGTTAGAATCGGCTTGAAAAGACGATTTCAATGGTTTAAAAATCATAAAGATTAAATTGGTTGTGGATATTTTTTACAAAAAGATTAAAATGGTTTGTGGCTTTGGTCGGTTTCCGGATTAAAATGGTTCTGGTTTTCAAAATTGCGGTGGCGCATCCCTACCCAAAAGTCTGCGAAGTACCCCCCCCCCCAAATGAGCTAGTCTGCAGTACAAATTCCATGTACTTCAGTTCCAAATGATGTAATCAAAAATGTACATGTGAGCGGAATAAGTTGGTAATAAACTTTCCCAGTTATTACCAACTTATTCCCGAATTGCATCGAGTCATTATACAAGGTCATATTAATTTTACTTCAGGTAGAGACAATCGGTGACTCCTATATCGTCGTGAGTGGCATTCCGAAAAGGAACGGTTCTCATCATGTGAACAACATCGCTGACCTTGCCCTTGACCTGTTGTCCAGCGCTGAGGTCTTTAAGGTGCCCCACGATCTAGCTGACAGGTTGGAGCTGAGGATTGGCCTCAATTCAGGTATGTGGCAACTTAGGCCACACATAATTGATTCTTAGTTTCGCGGACCCGCCGACACAATAGATTTCCTGCCGATGGAAAAAAAAAATTGAAAAAAAAAAAAAATTTTTTTTGACATTATAAAAATTTTTTGTTTCGCCTTTTTTTTTTTGTCCTACCGACCGACCCTAGAAAAAGGGCCTTGAGAGGAATCCGAGAAGCTAAAGATCAATTATGTGTGGCCTTATGCTTCAAGTTCACTTCTCCCAACAAATCCACTCAAATTTCTTACACACAAACCAGAAAACATAATTGCATTTATGCATCAAACACAGACATAGGCCTATAACAAAATATGAAGAAAAATGACTAATACATATAAAATACTAGCCTGCCTCGATATAGCCCATTAAGGTGCTGCAGAGGCGTAAAATACAAACACATACACACGTACACACACACATGCTTCAAAGTCCAATGTATCTGCATGGGAAAGTAGTTGAGACGGGACTGTTTGCTTGTAAGATCATTGCTGATAGGGCGACTTCGCAAATGGTTCCCGGAAGTAGAAAAGACAATATTATTGTTAAAATTCTGATAGAATCATTGTACATAACATTACAATATTGTAAGGTTATGTACAATGATATGATGTTTAACAATCGTGCTATATTGTGATGTGCACCAGGGGCGGACTGGCGACATTTTGGGCCCGTGGCAAAATAAGTCGAAGGGCCCCCACATTCCTATTTGTGATGCTACTCGATTTATGCAAAGGTGGAGGGGCCCATTTCTACATAGGGCCCTCTCACATTGGAGTCTTATCTACAGTGGCATCCCTATGGGGGGGCACGGGGGGCACGTGCCCCCCATATTTGACCTGTGCCCCCCCAGGTGCCCCCCCATATGAACTTTCCAACTCCGGCTAAAATATACCATTAGTATAGTGGGTGCCCCCCCACAGAATCGCGTGCCCCCCCAGGTGCCCCCCATTCGAGACCGCCCAGTTACGCCACTGTTATCTAAAAGTTTCATTGAATCACACGGTCACAAACTTGGTTACAAAGATCACCATTAGGGTGCATCGTCTGCCCCCTAAAAATGAAAAAATTGAAATATTCATTTGCACTTTTGCCATATTGTACCTTTGCCCGTAGAAACACATTCTGCAAAATTTCAATAAGATCCGATGTGGCTTTAGGGTGGCACTTTTGTGTCAAAGTTGAGTCTAAAATTGTCAAAAAATGATGCTTTGAAAAGTCGCGGTTAGAAATATCTAGCTTATGGTTGGCCGTATGATTTAAATTCATATACCATTATTCTCAGAAGAAAATTGTCTTTAATTTGAATGGTAGAAAGCTATATTCCTGAAAATTTCTCATGCCTAAGTTTTTTGGAAAGCCGAAAGTTTCTGACTATTATGACAAATGTTTGGAAAAATTATCTTAAAAGCTCAACTTCTGTGCAACTTTGACGTCATCATTAGAATAAAACATAAGGAACACTTTGCTGAAGAAAGTCGGAAATTGAAATTTTTTTCAAGATAGTTATACATCAAATTCAAATGTGCAAATTTTCATAAATTGACGTAAACATGAGAAATACAACAGTTCATTGAGACACCGTTCTGCATATCCTTTTCTTCTGACTACATCATAATGCAATCAAGGTTTTATCAGATAATGTAGTAGACTATATTTCCACTTTGCAGACTTCTTTGACTTCCCAAAGACATATTAACAGCCTTTTTTTGATTTATCACATTTTACACAATAAAAAAGAAAATATGTCCAATCAATTTTGACTTTTACTGAATGAAAACCATTGATGTTGGTATTCAAATTAAAGCTCTCTTTCTAAGGAATCTAATTGTGCCATTCAAAAATCATTTCATTTAAAATTGACGATATTATTCATAACCGCGAATCGCTAAAACATGACCTAATACTGAAATTTCAAGGCTGTTGTGCCACCCTTTGGCATTAGAATTTTTTCCTAAAATTTTGCAGGGCTTCTTTTATGATACAAGGGTACAATCATGCAAAAGTGCATGATGTTTCTAAGATATAGGGGCAGACGATGCACCCTAATCACCATTTTGACTTTTTTCTTGATTTTTTATTTTTTGGCACCTTGCATGGGCCCCCCTGAGTGGTTGGGCCCGTGGCAGCTGCCACTCTGCCACATAGGCCAGTCCGCCCCTGATGTGCACTGTCCTGCGTACGGAAAGTTGACAGATCTATGAAATTTCTGTACAAAACCTATTGCCTATACTGCACTTCATCAAAGATTCTCTGAGTGATTGCCCGAGACTCTTAAGAGTATTTCTACGACTAACTGCATGCATTAGCTGCATGCACTATTTGAACTGTACAAAGTTCTTTGGTCTAATTTCCGACTTGGGTAATTCCTGCACTTATACCATTCGACACCTCTGTCATCCAATCACAATGCCAGTATTGCAGGGGAATAATTCCCATATTCTTTGTTGTCCAGTTATCCTCTCATGTTTGACTGTTTGAGTGTTTGTCTCATGGTATAAGCCGGTTATTCACCATGGGATCTGGAATATGTGTTTATCACACCTCGGCCTAAAGGCCTCGGGTGATAAATCACATATTCCCTCTCCCGTGGTGAATAACCCTTACTTAGTTGAACTGTCAAATATTATATGACAGACCTGGCCACCTAAAGAATTACAGTTCTGAGGATAAACACCAAACAGTGCTGATGGACACGGTGAGTTGATGACCATTGATGACCTTCACTGACGAAATACCATCATAAATTATTTGAAATGATTTTGTCTTAATTGATGTAGCTTTCTGAGAAAGCATTGTATTGTACAATGTATATTCTTTTAACGCTATTTGATCGACGGTACGATTAATGTTTATGCGAACCTCCAATCCTCCATTGCCGAATGACCGTGTCTCAAATGTTGAAATGATTTGTCTTAAATTATAAGAATTTGTCTTAAATTATAAGAATTTTCTGAAAATAAAAGTATTGTTCGGTCTGCTCTGCACTATTTGATTGAGGGTACCATTAATGCTTATAAGAACCTCCAATCCTCCATTGCCGAATGACCATGTCTCAAATTGGTGGCTCATTAATTTCCACGTTCAAAGCTTTCAGAGTTTTTGTGGATGGTCAAGCAGTGCTTAATGCAGTCAATAGCTGAGGCCTGAGTCACACCTTTAATCCATCAGTGCTAGGTATGTCTTTAATGTGGGGCTAATGGGGTCAAGATCTGTGATGGGGGTTCAATCAGTCAGTTGCTTCACTAGTATTTAGTCAGACTTACTGAGATTAGTGATTCAGTTACACTTGCTGGTGATTTCTGAATTGAACTGGTAATTAGGGCCTACATTGGACTGAATGGTCAATCTCTTTCTGGTGTCCGTTGTTAAAAATCTGACAAAAACAGCTGCAAAATATTCCAAAAATGTGAAAGAAAAATTACAAATTTGCTCATAATCCCGTCAGTATGTGTATTTCTGCTGTGTGACCAGTAGATAAGGAGCAATCAGGCCAAACACCAGTTCGCATGCTGTGAGACAAACTCTTATGACTTTTGGACACAATAGAATTATGTTGGCTTGACTTGACTTGATGAAGATTACCTTATTAGTGTTTAAGTCGATGAATCATGGTTGTATGATTGGACCTTTATGTCCTGGAAATATTTATGCACTTGGTAGGCTAATCAAGACAGAAAGGAGAACAAAGCAGCGAGGCGAAAGATGTTTAAGCTGCTGTCCAATGTAAGTCCAGCTGACATGGCAAGACCAGGAATTGAAATCAGGACCAAGTGATTGGCACACAGTGCGCTACCATCTGAGCTAACCCTCCCTCCTCAATAATTTTGATGATAATAATTTAATAACGGAAAAATTCAATGTATATTTTTGTAAAAGACTGTAGAGACTTTCGAAGACAAAGCGACACACTACTCCCAGCAAATGCACTCCAATTTCTTACACACTAACCAGAAAACATCATTACATTTTTGCATCAAACACAGACATATTACAAAATATGACTCAGGAAAAATGACAAAAAGACATATAATATTCTAGCCTGCCTTGATATAGCCCATTAAGGTGCTGCAGAGGCGTCAAACACACACATACAATGTAAATCGACAGTCCTTGTCATATGATATACTGCACACAAGGAAGTTAGTCTAATTGCTAATTTCTCCCAAAAAAGCGCTTTCATTCACTAAGTTAATTTGGCCATAGAGGACATCAAAGGTGAGGATTTCATGACGTCACACCTTGTACTAATTGGCCAAGCTCAGAGACACGTGTCTCAAACTGTTGCATCCCTCTGACCTTAATGCACCTTAAGGTTCTTTTGATGTGGTAATTCAATAAAGGACATTGGTGGTTTCAGGGCTTTGGAGTCAGGAGTCAGAGGTTTTTGGGAGGAGTCGGAGTCGAAATTTCATTTTCAGGTGGAGTCATGAGTCAAAAAATGATTTGGTGACTCCAGACTCCTAAAATTAATTTATACGATTTACAAAAATTTGCACTATTCAAACCATACAGAGCTCTTTGATCTAACTTCTGACTTGTGGTAATTCTATTCCTGCACTTTGTTAAACTGTCAAATGAACGATAGACCTGGCCGTATAAAAGCACATAGTTTTGAGGAAAGACAACATTCACAAGATATAAGGATGCACAACTTGTTGAAATGATTTGTCTTAATTTATACAACTTTTCTGAAAAAAAACAACATATTTTTTGGGCTGCTCTGCAGTCTGCACTATTTGGTCGAGGGTACGATTAATGTTTATATGAACCTCCAATGCCCCATTGCCGAATGACCGTCTCCAATCGGTGGCTCGTTAATTTCCAAGTTCTAAGCTTTCAGAGTTTTTGTGGATGGTCAAGCAGTGATATATGCAGTCAATAGCTGAGGCCTGAGTCACACCTTTAATCCCCAAGTGCTAGGTCTGTCTTTAATGTGGGGCTAATGAGGGTAATGGGGCAAGGCCTATGATGAGGGTTCAATCATTCAGATGCTTCACTGGTATTTAGTCAGATTTTGTGAGAAACTGAGATTAGTGATTCAATGAGACTTGCCTGTGATTTCTGTAGTGAACCAGTAATTAGGGCCAGGGTTGGGTACAAATGCATTTGCATTTGCATTTGCAAATGTCGCATTTGAATCCGCATTTAAATGCTTTTAGAAAAATGCAAATGTATTTGCATTTGCATTTGCATTTGAATGCTTAACATTTGCATTTGCATTTGCATTTGCATTTTTAGAAATGAAAACATTTGCATTTGCATTTGCATTTGAATGAAAAGCATTTGCATTTGACAAATGTTTTGTCAAATGCATAGGTTATTTCACAAATTAGCAAGAAATATTGCACTGTGAGATATCTTAGAAATAGAAATTCTATACTTTGATATTACAGGTACAATAAGCAATTAATAGGATTGGCAAAAAAAAAAACACAATAAAAGATAGGCTATGATTGGGTGTATTATGAATTAAAATGTATTGAAATATACTAACTGTAAATTAATTTTGGCATTTTAAGAACTTTTGAAGATTACAGTTGTTTGATCATTCTGTTACAAAATACATCATTTCATATAAAATGAGGAGTAACTGACTCTTTTTAAAATCAAAGTGCAATAGTTTGATTATGTAGATTGTAGATGCTGTGTAAATTCACTGCCAATTGCAGGATTATTATTTAGGGGTTTTCAGAATCATTGAGCCATGAAGCTGTGAATGTCATGGGTGAGTGATTATTGAATACTGAAGTCTGAAGCAAATAGTTATTTAGGGAAAATACCACATCTCTTTAATATAATTATTCTTTTATGTAGCTATCTAATCTTTTTGTTTGGCAATATTGCAATAGTTAGAAAATATAATTAGACAACTGTGTAAATGCACTCACTGCCAATTGCATGGCTATTATTAATTTTGGGGGTTTTCCTAAACATTGAACCATGAAGTTGAGAATGCAATGTCATGGGTGAGCGGTTATTGAATACTGAAGCAAAAAATTATAAGGGGAAAATATTTCATCTAATTAATATAACATTTTTTTAAGTAACTATCTCATCCTTTTCACCCAGAGAATCTACCCTAGACGAATCCCTCTGCAGAACCATTTTATCATAATTTTGCGTCACAAGCGTCTTGGCCAATCAGCGAGCAGTATTTCTGCTCAGTTCAAAAGTTTACAGGGAATTTGCTCAGAGAGTTTTGACTCCATGGCAATCTAACACCTATCATTTTAAAGCTCTCAGAGAGATCTATCTACCACTATCAGAATCAATTGTCTACGATTTAGGGAAATGCGTGAATCAGCGAAATCGGCCTAATTTGCATAACATGTGTGAAGGCCTGATCATTGGCCAATTTTGTGGGTGTGTCTTGACTTATTTACTGAAGGCTTTGCTGAAGTGATCCTTTTTTGCTTGTCAGTATACAAATGCACTTTGGTAGATATAATTACTGTGTAAATGCACTCACTGCCAATTGCATGACTATTATTAATTTTGACGGTTTTCCTAATCATTGAGCCATGAAGCTGTGAATGCAATGTCATGGGTGAGTGGTTATTGAACACTGAAGCAAATCATATCAGGGGAAAACCCTACATCAGTTATATGTGTGACCATGCTTTAAGATATCAAAAAGTGATAATTGCAAGATAAAATACAGTGGTTTATTCTAAACATATATGTATGTCAATTGCAATAAACAATGCAATTTTTTTTTATTGCTATCTTTGCACATACTGTAGAATATCTCATATATTTGAAGTTTTAATTTCCAAAGACATGTAGATAAGTGATTTACAGATTGTTTTCTTGACTGATTGATTCATTGATTGCTTTACTGATTGATTCCTATGGAATAATATGCTGTCTGATTGTTATTAGTTTGAATCTAAATACTTTATGGAGCATATTTAATTATTGCTATTTGAATAATATCAAGTATTGCTTGTTATCACTTTTTCAGAAAATATGTCATGTTTTGTTTGATACTAAAAGCAGTCTGAATATATAGCATAATAGGCCCAAATATAACTAGTTAGAAACATCACTAAAAAAGATAATAAATTGATAATCTGCTACCAATTGGCCTTTGATTGAACGATGAAGAGAAGTGCTTCCCGAAAAGTACAATGTGAAATTACACATATAAAACATTTGAAAAATATCAAATGCATTTGCAAATGTATTTGCATTTGCATTTAAATGCTTTTGAAAATAGCACATTTGCATTTGCATTTGCATTTGAATCATTCTGAAACATTTGCATTTGCATTTAAATGCTTTTGGCTAGGAAGGCATTTACATTTGCATTTGCATTTGGTCATTTCCGAAACATTTGCATTTGCATTTAAATGTTTTTTATCGCATTTGTACCCAACCCTGATTAGGGCCTACACTAGAAAGGTTGATGTTACAACTGAATAGCATACAATTAAATATAAATTTGAAATTTAATTTTGATCATCACTAATTATATGATAATTTATGTCAACTAATGTATATCAGGATATTTATTTATTTATTTATTTATAAATATATTTAACAAGGGTGATCACTCAGTATAAAAACACTGTTTTTCAGTAATGCCCTTAAATATTTTTTAAAAACCAAAAATTGATATATATATAGATATATATGTACAGTAACTATATACAATATTTACAAGTAATTATATACAATAACAAAAATATTTCACTGTATAGAAGCATCAACAATTACTATTCTATACAGTTAATTAATCTTTAAATCTTCATCATAAAATCAATTATAAAAAATAAAAATAAAAAATCACACCTTATGTATGTCCTTTTTCAGTTGCTTTTTAAAGCCTTCAATGTTAACAATATCTCATAGTAACCTGATCACATAGATAGTTTGGAGCCATACCATGTATGCATTTAAACATTAACAGTCTTTCAAAATACATAATTCTTTCCGTAACATTCACCCATTTGAGTTGTTTAACTAAGTCAATTCCCCTTACATTTATGTAGTCAAAGTTGTTCATTATTATTCTTGCTGCTAAATTTTGTAGTCTTTGAATTTTATTTAAGTTAGTCATAGTGGTATGGCCCCATACAGTAATTGCATAGTCGATAGTCGGTTGGATTATAGAATTGTATATTGTTAACATTAAGTCCCACATTCCTTGTTCGTGACAACTGTGACACTTTATAAGACAATTTTTTACATAAAGCTGAAACATGTTCATTCCACGAAAGATTACTATCAATAATAACACCTAAATATTTTACATTATTTACCTGTTCAATAGCAGTATCGCTTATACATAAATCCAACCGACAATCGCTTCTTGTTTGGTGCTTAAGACGCTACAACCAAACATTGTGACTTACTGGCGTTTAGAGCATATGTACAGTCAAGTTAACCTGGCTTGACTAGACTATAATTTATTACTTTCGCTTGATGGATGGATGATGAGAGCTTTACATCCTGTATTTATGCACTTGGTAGGCATAGTCCAGCGGCTAAACGACAATTTTTGGTCATTTTGTGCACTTTTTGTTACAAGCATGAAACTTTGCACAATGTTTCTCTAAGGCATAACAAGTGTTTTTGGATATGGAGCCATTTTCAAATATGGCCATATTCAATATGGCAGCTGTTCCAATATGACTACTCAAAAACTTAGCAAACCGACGCTGAAAATTTCCGTTTGTTTAGATATATATTGATTCCTATCATTCTGCTGCAAGAGTAGCTCCACATTAATGTTTGACCCACCAAATTAAAGCTTACATTCTCTACTTTCACTCGATACCACATTCTAGTGTTCTTGAAGTTTTATTATTGTGTTAAAATATTTTGAATGGGATCAACTTTGTTACCACAAACATTGACATATTATTTCACAAAATCATTAAGTAAAGTTTACCACAACCTGTGTATATACACCAAATTTCCCAAAGCAGTAATATAGTGTAAAGTACATGAAACAAGAGATCATTTGATATCAAAATTGTCCATCTAGGTTCAGTAGAAGTCAAGTTATAAGGCTTTTGGTCAAGCCAGTAAAGTCAGATTTTTTTCGTTTTACTCATGACATTACATGTACTATACTGTCATTATTTTATCAAAGGTGACAAAGTCATAAAGCATCCATTTTCAAATATGTCTATAAGCCTGATAGCTAAAGAACATGAACAAGCGATATGCTGAAAAAATCTATTTGGTACTAGTCGTGAAAAAAGGTACAATCATCAATCATAACTTGTAACCAGAAACACAACCGAACATGGGTCAATTATTTGGGGTTATCATGTGTTTGTCTGCTAGTAGATGATGTGCCGAAGAAGACAAATGCATTGGCAATGATAGTCCCATTTAGTTTCAATTCTGTGCACTTCAGTGCAACCTTAATCACTTGCATTAGCAACAACAGCTTTTTTGCTACCACAAGGCACAAACTCGATACATGTGGATGAAGCATCGTTCCTCCATAACTTACAACACCAGTGTCCAGCATCAGGATTATCAGAAGTAATGAACACCTCTCCACTGTATGTCCAGCTTGGTAAGCAGCTCAATGAATGTTCTAAGTCAAAGCAGTTGAAAGCACCAAGATTTGGGGGAATGGACATAATGTATCCATTTTTTGTCATACTACAGGACTGAAGCAATGCAAAATTTCAGTGTCAGATGTTGTCTTTTGGACATTCCAGAAGGTGGAAATGATGCAGTGCAAATCTCAAATGCAATCCATAATTAATTCATCTGCTTGAAGAATTGCTGCTGGGGACACTGACAACATAACTACAACTGTGTCAATCATGACGGTCAACTTTATACAGCTTCATTTGTTTGCATTAAAATTGGGCAAAAACAGTCTGGTACATACAGTATCCCCAGTAAATGAGTATACCCCTGTGACTCTGAATTAATTTGCTCAGAGCTCCACACTCAAGTGAAATAATCCACCAAATTCATGATATGATATAGCCTAGACCTAGCAGAATATCCATGTAAACTTTGAAAGATGTGCAATCAATTATTTGTAACTGACAAATATTAAAAGGTAAAAGGGCTACCAAATAAGTGAGTAAACCCAATGCAAGAGACATTGGCATGACCTGAGAAATTAGTAATTACAGCGTATAAGCGGTAGCGAAAATTTTTATTTTGGAAAATGGCATTGTCAGTGTAAATTACATCACATCCACCAAGTTTGTAGCAAAGGACAACCAATTTCTACTGCCACATTACGAGTGGTAGAGGGTGCATCATATTGTGATGCAAAGAAATCTCTCTCTCCATTGAAAAAGCATTGCTGATTTGGGACGACTACCTCCGGATATGTTTGCCGCTCCACGGCGTCTACAGTGGCCATTGGAATTTCCTGCTCTTTTTGTGACATAAAGTTGCTGTGATCAGGGGTGTATCTAGAAATGGCCTGAGGGGGAGGGGTTCATTACATGGGGTGAATACAGGGCGCTCTGCAGCTTTTCCTATCTCTTCCATGTTAATTGTTGGCCTGGGGGCGGGGGGCCATGCCCAATGGCCCCCCTTAAATACGCCACTGGATGTGATCTATTTTATCATTACATACTTTGTACACAATTTCCATGAGGTTAATAAGGTTAATATGTAAAACTTGCCAATTTTTTTATCACCCCCATGTATATTTTGCATTAGATGTACTCACTTATTTTGCAGCACAGTTATTTAAACACTCACAACTTACAAATACGTAATTTTACAAACACATTTTCTTAGGTCCGAGGGATATCATACGTAGGTTAAGTTGGATTACTTAAGTTAGTTCCTGACTTATAAGCAAATTAGTCAATATGTCGCTAGGGTGTACTCATTTACTTGGGGATACTGTGTGCTTCTACATGTGTTGCCATTTTGACTTCCTATATTCTAGGCTTTTAGCACATGTATGTCAAGTAAGATAGAATATTTGAGCCTTTTGTTCTAACCACATGCTTGTGGTAGATAGTTGAGACATCATCTGCCAGTAAGTCTTACAGTTCTGTTTTTATTTCCTTAAATTTACAGGAACCCATTGAATTTTTTGTACAAGAGTTTCAGGTGGAACTCTATGACAGTCACCTTGCTCTCTCATTTCACATATAGAAGACTTCAAACATAATGTCCAAGTGAACACTAAGTTGGCCAATGCTCTTTCCAGACAAGGCAAAAAAATACTTCTTCGGTAGCCCTGACAATTTGCAGGTTCTTAGTGGTAGTATAATATTATGGACAGTTGCTGCTCCATCAATAGTCAGTGCATCAACGCTTGGCAGATCTGCCTGTATTTGAGTCTTAAATGCATGGAATGAGTTGAAATTTAAGATAAATATGAAGATTACCAATATAATAGAGTGCATGCGGATAAGATTCAACTTCATGGGCAAAAATATGTAGGCCTATATTCCTCAGATTGACTCCGATGTAGTTCAGCAAATTGATAATGGTCTTGCCTGAGCACACTAATTTGGAAAGCATATTGATGACAGGGAATTGACAGTAATTACAGTTTGTTGGGTATGATGGTTTCATTCAGTTACTTGGTCAGGGATCCAGTCTGCTGCATGTTGTTCAGTTGTAGAGAAGTGATAATGCTAGAAGTCCAAAGACTAGAGTAACTACAGGCATATTTAACATTGTCATCCAGCTTTGAAAAGTTGGAAACTTAGACATTAGTTCAATATATAGTTGCACACACCATTTGCTGGTTGTAAGCACACTCTCAGCATTCTAAGATATAATAGCATGCCTTGTAAGTTTCCAAAAGGAGTATTTATAAGGATCCCCAAAGGAGTGTGTACATACTTTAAGGAAGAACTCCCCTCAACTACATTGTATGTAAGGCAAGGTCAGCATCGATGAGACTTTCTACCCATCTGCTTTCTTCTAGCAGCCACTGGCCTGAAGCTTTCTACACATTCGTACTTTCCCAGTTTGATAATAAATTAAGATTCCTCATATGATTCAGGGAATGGCCACTGAATCTGTTTTACTCAGGGGAAAGGTTGTTGGTTTGCTGCCAGCACAGGAACCTGCATGGCTGGGATTGACCAATTCTGTTGATCTCTTTTTCAAACTAATTCCATGCACAACCAAGACAGCTTGTTTACAGTCATCTGGAAACAGTAGTAGGAAAGACAGATTGGCAAATGTTGATATCTTTTTGAGCACTCTGGGAGGCATGATATACTCCCAAGGAGATGTCAGAAACAGCTTCTTCAGAGCCACTACACACTATCAACTGAAGCTTCTTGAGCCACCCGCAATAAAAAAACTAAGCTCATGGCATGAGGTAAAGAGCTCAGAGGATAATCAGTAAAAATTAAAGATACCTGCAGGAAAGCTTTGTATAACCTGGGCCTCATCAAACTTGAATGCCTTCTCGAAGTGATGCACTTCAGATTGGACATGTAGCTGATGACATTGTGTTTGATATAACAGGTTAGAGAAGAATTCTTGGATGTCAGAGAACATTGAAGCCCTTGTGCGGGTATGATATAGTGTTTGGTAAGCCCAGTCACTCAACTGTATTGGTTTGCAATTCTTGATAGTCTGTGGGATGCTGAAAAACTTATACTCCTGTCCCCTGAAAATGAGCTACACATACTGGCACCAATGGACAAGGGTCCTGAGCACTATTGTCAGTCACTGATAAGACATCATCACATAATTTTCGCTGGAACTATGGTGCCAGTGAATCAAATCAAGCACATGCTTAATTGGTTGCCTCTGTTGATATATGACAAATTTTGTCATACTGCATTGATATACCCAAGAGAGATAAGCTATCGATACCATTTTGGCCTATGTGCTGCTATGACAGAGTGAGCAAATTGATATTCAAAGAAATAGATGAATCTTCCACAATACAGCATCTGCAAAATACTGTAGATGAAAAGCACATCCAATATCACCAGTGCACAGCAAATGCACAAGATTTTGCTAAATGGATATTAGCTTGGTTTCAAAATCCAATGGCAATTGACTTGCACAAGATTCTTCCTTATAAGTCCCAGTGCAAGAGAAACACACCATTAGATGTTTGTTACTTTTCATTGATAATTATTTATCCTTTTCCTCATCATTACAACAGCAGATTCATTTAGGCATCGTTTCATACACAGTTTCCAATGATTAGCAAGCTGGAACTACTCCTATCTTAGTTAAATGATGAGTTATCACCAAAATGACTACAGAAATGGGTTTTGCTCATACAAAAACCCCAAAATTGATGTGCTGCATGATGTGGTAGAGCTGAAGGATATCACGGTATTATTAATACAATAAAATCCAAGATGGCTGCCAACCGCCATCTTGAATTACATCAGATACATGTGTCTGCCTTTGTAATGTTATCACTTGATGTTTTTGACCATGTCATGCCACATATGTGACTTCTCAGTTATCATAATGGCATGTAATTCATAGTTAATTGAAATTTCATGGTCGCCATTTTGAAATGGCGGCCATTTTGAATTTAGAGATTTTTCAGAATGGCTCCATATCCAATTTTTTAGAGTATATTCAGAAGATCATCTGTGCCAAATTTCATGCTTGTAACACGAAGTGCACAATGGTTTCAGCTATCTGCTGGACTACAATATTATTACTAATTAAGACAGAAAGGAGAACAAAGCAGCGAGGCGAAAGATCTTTTAATTAAAAGAATGTAGAGACTTTCGATGACAAAGAGACACACTACTCCCAACAAATCCACTCCAATTTCTTACGCACAAACCAGAAAACATAATTAGGCCTACATTTTTGCATCAAACACAGAAATATTACAAAATATGTAATGAGGAAAAAACGACAAAAAGACATAAAATTCTAGCCTGCCTCGATATAGCCCATTAAGGTGCTGCAGAGGCGTAAACACAAACACACACACACACATACAATGTAAATTGGCAGTCAGTGTCACATAATATTATACTACACACAAGGAAGTTAGTGTAATTGTTGATTTCCATAACTCGTAAAGAAGCGCTTTTCGTTCACTAAGTTAATTTGGCCATTGGACATCAAAGATGAGAACTTCATAACGTCACACCTTGTATAATTTAGCCAAGCTCAGAGACACGTGTCTCAAACTGTTGCATCCCTCTGACCTTAATGCACTTTAAGGTTCTTTTGATGTAGTAATTCCATCAAGAAAATTGGGTCATTGGTGGTTTCAGGGCTTTGGAGTCAGGAGTCAGAGGTTTGTGGGTGGAGACAGAGTCAGGGTCGAAATTTGATTTTCATGTGGAGTCACGAGTCGAAAATTAATTTGGTGACTCAAGTCTCCTAAAAAAAATTTATACAATTTACAAAAACACAGTTCCAACTTGCAACAATGTGAAATGTATTCACTCGAAACTTCTTAAACAAGTATTCATGTACAACAACCTTTGGAAGCAATTTAGGATTAGTGTAGGCCTATGTAATATTTGAGTGCAATAATGCTAATAAGAGGAGGTGTGAGTTGGGGTTATAGTTGAGGAAACCCAAGGAATCTTGAGTCAGAAAGCCTCAGCTCAGGAGTCGGGAGTCATGGAATTACTCGTGCATACAGACATGCACCGAAATGCTCCAATTGAGGTCATATCGCTAAACATTGTACTATGTTATTCCTAATGACTCGTGTCACTTGACACTTCATTTCAGTGTGAAAGATGGGGCCTCTAGTGACATTCATGTTGATTTCAAAGGAAAATTAGATGGCTGATCTTCATGTGAAGAGAGCTCTAATTGAAAATGTAACAGACTATGTTGTCTCTTATACCGACTTTGGTACGATGGAATGATTGCCAACGAAACAAACTGCACGATCTCCCACAAGTCATGACAGAAATCAAACTTTTTGTACTCTCATGCAGAGGGCAAATCATAATCCCAATGGATGCACATCGGCATGACTTTACTTAGTTCATTATGGGTGCTGCAGTAATTTACACAAATCAGGGGGGGAGGTGGGGGGCATGTTTTTCGACAGTATTCTAGTTTGAAATGATTAGTCTTAATCAATGTAGCTTTGTGAGAAAACAATGTGTTGTACAATGTATGTGCTGATTACGCTATTTGATCGAGGGTACGATTAATATTTATGTGAACCTCCAATCCTCCATTGCCGAATGATCGTGTCTCAAGTCGGTGGCTCATTAATTTCCAAGTTCAAAGCTTTCAGAGTTTTTGTGGATGGTCAAGCAGTACTTTATAATGCAGTCAATAGCTGAGGCCTGAGTCACACCTTTAATCCCAAAGTGCAAGGTCCGTCTTTAATGTGGGGCTAATGGGGTCAAGATCTGTGACTGATGAGGGTTCAATCAGTCAGTTGCTTCACTAGTATTTAGTCTGATTTTGTGAGAAACTGAGATTAGTGATTCAATGAGACTTGCCTGTGATTTCTGTAGTGAACTAGTAATTAGGGCCTACATTGGACAGAAAGCTCAATGTCACAAATGAATAGAATATACTCAAATTAATGTAGATTTGAAATTTAATTTTTATCATCACTAATTATATGAGCATTTATGTCGACTAATGAATATCAGGATACAGGAAAATTAGCCTGGCTTGACTTAACTATAATTTATCTTTCGCTTGATCGATGGATGATCAGAGCTTGCTTTACATCCTGTATTTATGCACTTGGTAGGCAATATTATTACTAATTTAGACAGGGGAGGACACAGCTGCAGTGAGGGGAAAGATGATTGAAACTGCTGTTCAATGTAAGTCCAGGTGACACGGCCAGAGTGGGAATTGAACTCAGGACCAAGTGTTTGGCAGCCCAGTGCATTGCCAACTGAGCTAACCCTCCCTCCTCAATAATTTTGATTATAATAATTTAATAAGGGAAAAATACAATGTAAATTGGTATTAAATTACATTTTTGCGTCAAACACAGACAACTTACAAAATATGAGGAAAAATGACAAAAAGATAGAAAATTCTAGCCTGCCTCGATAGAGCCCATTAAGGTGCTGCAGAGGAGTAAAACACACAAACGCACACATACAATAAAAGTGGCAGTCTGTGTCACATAATTTTATAATGTACACAAGGAAGTTAGTCTAATGGTTAATTTCCATAACTCCTAAAAAGCGCTTTCATTCACTAAGTTAATTTGGCCATTGGACATCAAAGATGAGAACTTCATAACGTCACACCTTATATAATTTGGCCAAGCTCAGAGACACGTGTCTCAAACTGTTGCATCCCTCTGACCTTAATGCACTTTAAGGTTCTTTTGATCTGGTAATTCCATCAATGACATTGGTGGTTTCAGGGCTTTGGAGTCAGGAGTCAGAGGTTTTTGGGAGGAGTCGGAGTCGAAATTTCATTTTCAGGTGGAGTCACGAGTCGAAAAATGATTTGGTGACTCCAGACTCCTAAAAATAATTTATACGATTTACAAAAATTTGCACTATTTGAACCATACAGAGCTCTTTGATCTAACTTCTGACTTGTGGTAATTCTATTCCTGCACTCTGTTAAACTGTCAAATGAACGATAGATCTGGGCTATAAAAGCACATAGATTTGATGAAAGACCTCATTCACAAAATATAAGCATACACAACTTATTGAAATGATTTGCCTTAATTTATATATATGACTTTTCTGGAAAAAAATGTACTGTTCGGTCTGGTCTACACTATTTGACTGAGGGTACGATTAACGTTTATGTGAACCTCCAATCCTCCATTGCCGAATGACGGTGTCTCAAATTGGTGGCTCATTAATTTCCAAGTTCAAAGCTTTAACAGTTTTTGTGGATGGTCAAGCAGTGCTTTATAAAGCAGTCAATAGCTGAGACCTGAGTCACACCTTTAATCCCCAAGTGCTAGTCTGTCTACCACCAACTAAGCTGACCCTCCCTCCTTAATAATTTTGGTAATACTTGCTGTAATTCGCAAAATAAATTAGCAGTCAGCATTACATATTTTGCACTCAAGGTAGTTACGCTAAGTGTTGATAACAGTAAAAAGCATTTTCCATTTACTTTTAGTTAATTACGCCATTGAAGACATCAAAGATGGCAATTTCATAACACTTACACCTAGTATAATTTAGCCAAGCTCAGAGACACGTGTCTCAAACTGTTGCATCGGTCTGACCTTTATCCACTTGAAGGTTCTTTCGAAGTGGTAAATTTCAATAGAATAGCTGAAGTAAAAGACACAAGAACTTGCCAAAAGTTTGTCACAACCAGTGTGATGCAGTGAGTCTCTTTTCAGTCATCTTAACGGTTGCCAGAATCAAGGATTGTGGTCATACATGTGTCACATTTCGGATAACTAGTCTTTCATAATAATATCCAATATGTTCTCTTTTTTGTAATAAGCGTCATTCAGATTTAGAAATCATAATCATTTGTTTAATTAGTTTTAACTCAGTTAAAGTAAACTTAGTGCGTAACTCGGTAAACAGCTGTGTTTCTAGTACAGGTGGTTCCATCTATATTTCTGGGGGGGGGGGGGGGGATCTTCACCAGCTGCACCCTCGTTCAATATGTATTTCCTCGTGCAAATAAATTTTCATATTGCACTCATATCATGCCGTATTTGTATAATATTATACGTACTGCACACTAGGAAGTTAGTCTAATTGTTAATTTCCATATCTCCTAAAAAAGCGCTTTCATTCACTAAGTTAATTACGCCATTGAGGACTCAAAGATGAGGATTTCATGACGTCACACCTTGTATTAATTGGCCAAGCTCAGAGACACGTGTCTCAAACTGTTGCATCCCGCTGACCTTAATGCACTTCAGGGTTCTTTTGATGTAGTAATTCCATCAATGACATTGGTGGTTTCAGGGCTTTGGAGTCAGGAGTCAGAGGTTTTTGAGAGGAGTCGGAGTCGAAATTTCATTTTCAGGTGGAGTCACGAGTCGAAAAATGATTTGATGACTCCAGACTCCTAAAAATAATTTATACGATTTACAAAAATTTGCACTATTCGAACCATACAGAGCTCTTTGATCTAACTTCTGACTTGTGGTAATTCTATTCCTGCACTTTGTTAAACTGTCAAATGAACGATAGACCTGGCCTATAAAAGCACATAGTTTTGAGGAAAGACATCATTCACAAAATATAAGCATACACAACTTGTTGAAATGATTTGTCTTAATTTATATATATGACTTTTCTGGAAAAAACAAATGTACTGTTCGGTCTGCTCTGCACTATTTGACTGAGGGTACGATTAACGTTTATGTGCACCTCCAATCCTCCATTGCCGAATGACCGTGTCTCAAATCGGTGGCTCATTAATTTCCAAGTTCAAAGCTTTTAACAGTTTTTGTGGATGGTCAAGCAGTGCTTTATAATGCAGTGAATAGCTGAGGCCTGAGTCACACCTTTAATACCTAAGTGCTAGTCTGTCTTTGATGTGGGGCTAATGGGGTCAAGATCTGTGATGAGGGTTCAATCAGTCAGTTGCTTCACTAGTATTTAGTCAGATTGTGTGAGAAACTGAGATTAGTGATTCAATGAGACTTGCCTTTGATTTCTGTAGTGAACCAGTAATTAGGGCCTACATTGGACAGAATGGTCAATCTTACAAATGAATAGAATATACTCGAATGAATATAGATTTAAATTTAATTTTGATTATCTCTAATTTATGAGCATACATGACAGTTAATGAGTTTTGGGATGAAATGAATTTGGCTTGACTTGACTTGATGAAGATTAATTACTACTTCATTACATTTCGATGGATCATGGGATTCATGGGTGGATGATTGGACCTTCACGTCCTGGAAATATTTATGCACTTGGTAGGCTAATCAAGACAGAAAGAGGAACAAAGCAGCGAGGCGAAAGATGATTGAAACTGCTGTCCAACTTAAGTCCACGTAACCCAGCAAGAGCAGGAATTGAAATTAGGAACTAACCATCCCTCCTCCATAATTTTGATGATAATTATTTAATAAGGGAAAAATACAATGTAAATTGGTACTAAAAGAATGTATAGACTTTCGACAACAAAGAGACACACTACTCCCTACAAATCCACTCCAATTTCTTACACACAAACCAGAAAACATAATTACATTTTTGCATCAAACACAGACATATTACAAAGGATGAGGAAAATTACAAAAAGACATAAAATTCTAGCCTGCCTCGATATAGCCCATTAAGGTGCTGCAGAGGCGTAAAACACAAACACACGCACACACACACATACAATGTAAATAGGCAGTCAGTGTCACATAATATTATACTGCACACAAGGAAGTTAGTCTAATTGTTAATTTCCATAACTCCTAAAAAGCGCTTTCATTCACTAAGTTAACCAGGCCAATGAGGACATCAAAGATGAGAACTTCATAACGTCACACCTTGTATAATTTAGCCAAGCTCAGAGACACGTGTCTCAAACTGTTGCGTCCCTCTGACCTTAATGCACTTCAGGGTTCTTTTGATGTGGTAATTCCATCAAGGAAAGTGATGGTTTCAGGGCTTTGGAGTCAGGAGTCAGAGGTTTTGGGTGGAGACAGAGTCGAAATTTCATTTTCAGTTGGAGTCACGAGTCGACAAAATAATTTGGTGACTCCAGACTCCTAATAACAATTAAAACGATTTACAAAAACACATTTGCAGCTTGCAACAATGTGAAATGTATTCAAAATTTTACACAAAACTTCTTTTAAAAAACAAGTATTCATTTACAAAATGCTATAGAAACATTAGAGTCTTTGTTTAATCTCCCTGCTGAGCATGTGATATTTGGGTGCAATAATGACGCTCAGACGAGTCGTGAGTCGGAGTTGTAATTGAGGAGACCTCAGATGTCTTGAGTCGGAGTCGCTTTTCAGAAAGCCAAAGAAGATGGGAGGAGTCAGTTCACTTAATACTCTACTCCAAAGCCCTGGTATAGTTACGAGTGCACCAAAATGATCCTTTTGAGGCATATCCTTAATTCCTTCATACA
The DNA here is from genome assembly GCA_026936325.1 of Platynereis dumerilii. Lineage (NCBI taxonomy): Eukaryota > Metazoa > Annelida > Polychaeta > Phyllodocida > Nereididae > Platynereis > Platynereis dumerilii. Next base: position 10,861,465 of record JAPTHN010000019.1, read on the forward strand.
TTGTGCTTGCTATGTTATTCTTATATAGCTCTTTACAGATTGGCAGTCCACTAGAAAAATTAATTTTCTTATTTTCAATTTGCAAACTGGCTTTGCCGCATCATCAACAGTTCCTGTTGGTCTCCTGATCTTCTTATTTGATGAAGTCATTTATTTAGTATGTTTATTGTCACCTGTGCTGCCAGATATGATAAGCACAGAATCAACTGATTAACCATAACTGACAAAAACAAAATATTTTTAAGCTTGTGACATCACACAACTAAGTTGAAAGTTAATTTTGAAACTGTTTGGACCGCTAATCTGCAAACAGCTCTGATGATGACTCGTTTGCGTCGTGTTACCAACGAAAATAAGTGAGAAAGTCATACCACTCTTTAGTTGTGTCTCAAGTTACCCAGAGAGAAAGTGACTGCTCATTTCATTATGAAAGTTTGGGCTTTTAGTGACATATTAAATGTCTTCAACTCTTCATACAGCTGAATGTAAGCTCTCTTAATTCCTCGGTTGTAACTCATTCAATTGCTGTAAATTGGTCAACAACTTTCAGAAGAGAGCTTCTGGCCTTTACAGGCTAGACATACATATATGAATTTAATAAGTGGAATCTGTCCAATACCACCCACTCTCGGAATCATCGAGTGTACTTTCTTGTAACTAATACGAATGTTATTTACTTGCCACAGTTGTTTGTTTTCGAACCACGAAAGAGTACACGAAACGATGATCTATTTATATTTGCTCTGTCAGTTTACACATCTTTAAAGCTGAGTTTTCCGTGAAGCATTGAAGCGAGTTAACAAGGCTGTTCGGTAAATAGCAATTAACCCCGTTTGATATTGCCCGCTCACTTGGAAGTTATGGCCAACTGCTAAATCTGTCCTTTCCTTGACTTCTTTGATACGTAAGCCAAAAGATTAGGCACTGCCCAAGGTTGCAGTGTGGTAAATTGTATGTAGTATACTGTGTACCGATTACTGTTATTTATTATTTTATTATGCGTAAAATGTGGTCACTTTGGAGAAAAAGTGCCCTTTGAATATCATGTGTTTGACCCAAAACATAGTTTTTCCTCGAATAAAAAGCATTCGGAAATATATACGCAGACAGAAGCTTGCATTTTTGTTGGCAAGGAAAACCCGAGGCATGATTGGATTTTAAAATTTTTAATTAAATATAAAGTAAACAGTTACATGTATTTGAAATGAAGGATAAAGTTAGGATTACTTAGGCCTAACAACTATTTTAATGATACACAATAAATAAAATTAGATGAAGGAATAGTTAAGTGACGTACATTTTAATTATGGAAAATATAGAAATAAAGGTGAAGAATTTTACTTGTGAAGAAAAGTAATAAATTGAACATATGTACAATAAATATTAACAGTGAACAATAGGAATACGATGACACAATGATAGTGGGGTTACCAAAGGCGCCATAGCGAGTGTCAAATGAGCAAACCCCACAGAAGGGAGAGGCAGAGTCCAGATGGGTGACCCACGCGCAGGGAGTGAACCGACTGATGATTGGTAATCCACAGGATGTAAACAGCTGAGAGTCACCCATATGCATGGAATGACCACAACATGAACGATTTGTATCCAGGGATCATAGATGATTGGCGCTATCCACACCCATGTGCATGGAATGTAGATTTGCTGAACGATTGAGGGTCATCCATGTGCATGGAATGACTGCACGTTACAAACCGATATTGGCCCACCCAAGTGCGTAGAGTGAGCAGATTTCGATCCGCTGATTGTCGATATGATAGCCACAGATGGTCGATATCCACACCCATGGAATGCAGATTGCTGAACGATTGAGGGTCATCCATGTGCATGGAATGACCGCACGTTACAAACCGATATTGGCCCAGCCATGTGCGCCGAGTGGGCAGATTTGGATCCGCTGATCATTGACATGATAGCCACAGATGGTCGATATCCACACCCATGTGCATGGAATGCAGATTGGTGCACTATTGCGGGTCATCCATATTGGCCCCGGATATGGAGACTTCGATTCACTTGGTCGATATTATACCAACTGGATAGAGGATCAGCCAGGTGAGGCAGAGGCGGCAGGAAATCATGGAGAATATAAACAGAAAATCAAGCAACAGTGATGAGGTTATAATTACTCGATATTGTTAGAAGTGAATAATTACTTAATATTGTTATAATTTATAAATCTGTCCAAGTAGGATATGATGTGAATAGGCCAAAATTGTATCTGACTAGCAATGTAAGAGAAGGGGTGCCGTAAATAAGTGATGTCTGTCAGGAAAAAAAACAAGAAATTGATAACATTTAAGTGAGGAAGGCAATAGGACAAGTAAGGGCGGCAAACCCGCAAGTAAGCATGGAAAATGTCAAGCAAGACAGTAAACAAAATAAAGTATAAGTAATACATGACATTGTTATCTGTGAAGAAATCAGACAGTGAAGAAATTAGAATCGGTCTATTAATATAGGGGGTGGGAATAAAATGATATCTGTCAAGGGAGACACAATTGAATAGATATAATTGTTAAGGAAGACAGGCGATAAGTTGCCAATATCTTTCAAAGTAAACAAGAATTAAATTGCTATTCCAGACAGGAAAGTCATTCCATCTACCCAGTCAGGCTGGCGATAAAGAAGGCATGTAGGTCAAGGAAGACGATCAGTAAAGAATATCTGTCAAGAAAGATAAATCAATTAGCATTTAGTCAAGCCTTCAAGGGAGACAGGAAATCTTTAAAGTGTGACTGGCAATTGGTCAAGAAAGACAGGCAGTGAATAAAATAATGTTTGTAAGTTGGGTTTGATGTTTATCTGGAACTGTCATTATTCGACAAAATGCTAGGTGAAGCTTTTCGAACTTGGCGAATGGGCGAAAAGTAGCCGGGTTAAGTAGGGAATTTGGTCCTTGCGGCAGGAGATGGTTGATGAACTGGCTGTAGGGGAGGATGGGAAGGGTAAATCTGCCAAGAAATACAGAGATTCTGTCAAGTAAGACAGGCGGTGAATAAAATATTAGATATTTGGAGTAAGATAGGCTGTGGATAAAATCAAATCAAGTAAGTCTGTCAAGAAAGAAAGACAGGCTGAGAATATAATAAAATCTGTCAAGAAAGACAGGCGGTGAATAAAATAAATTAAATTAAAGTAAAACAGGCTGTGAATAAATAATAGATCTGTCAAGTAAGACAGGTGGTGAAGGAAATAAAATCTGTCAAGAAAGAAGGGCAATCTGTCCAGAAAGACAGGCTGTGATAAAATAATATCTGTCAAGAAAGACAGGCTGTGATAAAATAATATCTGTCAAGAAAGACAGGCATTCTGTCCAAAAAGACAGGCAGTAATAAAATAAATTCTGTCAAAAAAGACAGGCTGTGAATAATATCAAATATTGTAGGTGTGTATACAGGGTATTAGGCCCAAACCCTTGAGTTGTTGCCCAAACTCTTTGAGTTGTTGGCATCTCCGTTGTCTCCTCCAGTAGGTATTGTTGGCCTTGGTCCTTCGCAGTCAATGACTTAAAGTACGACAGTGGGTAATCAGCTCAGATCTCAATCAGCTGGCCAGCTACATGAAGCAGTGCGCAGAGTAAGGAAGACTTATGATCGCAAAACTGATGCAAATACTTGGTACCTAAGTTATTTGGTACACACAAATATACACATGCGAGTGGCTTGGCAAACTCAAGAGGCAATAGGGTACAAATAATAACTTGAACTGTGTAATGAATTCGTAAATCTGACATCCAAATAAAACAAGAAAGGATGTGAATAAATAATAGATCTGTCCGGAAACGACAGGCTGTGAATAAAATTAAATCTGTCACGTTCTGTCAAGTAAGACAGGCTGTGAATAAAAAGAAATCTGTTAAGAAAGAGAGGCTGTGAATAAAATGAAATCTGTCAAGATAAGACAGGCATTTTGTCAAGATAAGACAGTTTGTGAATAAAATGAAATCTGTAAAGAAAGACAGGCATTCTGTCAAGATAAGACAGTTTGTGAATAAAATGAAATCTGTCAAGAAAGACAGGCATTCTGTCAAGATAAGACAGGCTTGTGAATAAAATGAAATCTGTCAAGAAAGACAGGCATTCTGTCAAGATAAGACAGTTTGTGAATAAAATGAAATCTGTAAAGAAAGACAGGCATTCTGTCAAGATAAGACAGTTTGTGAATAAAATGAAATCTGTCAAGAAAGACAGGCATTCTGTCAAGATAAGACAGGCTTGTGAATAAAATGAAATCTGTCAAGAAAGACAGGCATTCTGTCAAGATAAGACAGTTTGTGAATAAAATGAAATCTGTCAAGAAAGACAGGCATTCTGTCAAGATAAGACAGTTTGTGAATAAAATTAAATCTGTCAAGAAAGACAGGCATTCTGTCAAGATAAGACAGGCTGTGAATAAAACGAAATCTGTCAAGAAAGACAGGCTGTGAATAAAATGAAATCTGTCAAATAAAACAGGCAATTAATTAAATCAATTCTATCAAGTAAGACAGGGAATCTGTCAAAACAACAGGTAGTGTAGTAAGATGGGCTGTGAATAAATTAATATCCGTCCAGAAAGACAGGCGAAATAATATACATGTCCAGGAAGACAGGTAGTTATTAAACCACATCATCCCAAGTCATACCATGACAAAATGGCCCATAACCTTTGCTAATTCATGAATACTTAATTAACTTAATCACAGTTTGAAATTGTTGCTTCTGTTTCACACAGTTACAAATGGAGAAATTGTTTATTGTTGAAAGGTGCTATCACAGTTCCAAAAATTCCATTGAATTATGTATTTTCACAGTTCTGAAATGAAACTGTTTGAAAGTTTGCTTGTTTTACACTGTTTTTCTTAGTTGCCAGTAATCCTCTAAGTGTCCATAATCTGACTAAATCTGAATGCCAAATGCTTATGACCTAAATAAGCAACCAATCACAGAAGAGATTGGAAATAGCAGAAAGCCCTGTCCATTTTAGCAGGGCTTGCGTGGGGAGGATGTTAAACCATATCTGAAAAGAAACTAATGATATTACTGCCAAGAAAAGCTGGCAATCTGTCAAGGACGGGGAAATTAAACTGTTCAGGAAACGGTTCAGGATCACTGGCGATAAGTAAATCAACATCTGTCCAGGTAAACCGGAATTAAGTTAATATTTTTGACAGAAAAGACAATCTGTAAAGTAAAGCTGACCATCAGTCAAGTAAGACAGGCTGTGAATAGATTTAATATGTTTCAAAGAAGAGAGTAAATTAATGTTGACTATAAGTCAAGTTAGCTGATCCTTGAGCATTTCTGACAAAGTACATGATTTAATCAAGGTAAACGGTCGATCCTTAGCTGATCCTTGAGCATTTTCTGACAAAGTATATGATTTAATCTTTCTGTCAAGGAAGATAGGGCATAAATTTGTCAACTTGTTGGGTACAATAAGTCTGGCTCTGCAGAGAAGATCGGGATCTGTAAAGAATATCCGGTGAGAAACAAGAAATAAATCCATATTCCCGAATTTTTATGAAAGGTCGGAATACCGACAAGTATAAAAGTCAAGAAAACAATTAAATTAATATGTTTTTCATGAAAGACTGGGATTCTCTCACGACTGTAAATCTGTCATGTGATAATGACAATCTGACAAGTAAGACAGGCAAAACAATGTTCAGCATGTTCAGTGTACATAATCGCCGCCCAGGAGGACAAGCAATAGCAATATCTGGAAACATGAAATCATTCAATATTTCTGTCAACGGTCAAGTAAGACAGGCAATCTGTCAAAATGACAGGCAGCGGAAAATATTTTCACCTAGGAATAATGTGGAATCGTCAAGGAAGACAGGCAATTAGTATATTGATGTCAAGAAAAATTGCTGAATAAATTGATGAAATATTTTGTCCAGAAAAGACAAGCAATCTTTAGAGTTGAAATCTCGTAATGTGAGAGCAGCAGGTGATCGGTACATATTACATAACAGTTATTGTCAAGGATTAAAGGGGATAAATAAACAATACTGGCGACGAGATCAAGAAATAAATATTTATATAATTTACATAAAGTAAGTCTATCACGGAAGTAAGGGTGACAGTGAATAATTTAATTTATCTCTCGGGGGGAAATGGGGAAAAGGATTAATGTTCATAACCGTCAGGGAAGACGGCATCTTCTTAATGTCACGAACCAGACGTAAAATAAGGAATTTCTGTAAAATTAATATTTCTGCCATGATTGACGGGGAAATAATATCTGTTAAGAAAGACAGGGAAAATAGTTCATCAGATATGGAGGAATACAATTAATTCTGCTAAGAGTGACAGGCAAATCATATCTGTCCGGGAAGACAGGCTAAACAATGTAGTCAACTCAAAGACAGCAAATAGGTGAACAATTTGTCAGATAACAAGAATTAAATTAATATTTCTGTCAAGAAAGATAGATAATCTGTCAAGAAAGACAGGCAGCATGTCAAGAAAACAAGCTGGTGAACAGACAATAATAGAATAATAATATATATCTGTCAAGTAACAGATGGAAAGGACTTGAGTGTTGACTGTCAAGACTGACAGGCTGCAATTAAAACTTCACTGATCCAATCATGACCACAGGGAATCTGCTTGTATAAAACCTAATTTGATTAGGGCTAATGTAGACTCTCCACATGATGATCTCTTTGTTGTTGCTGTCATGCTCCACTGCACAGCACCCAGCAGTGGCCTAGTTCCATAATTAGGTCACAGCCTTCTTGTAAACAGTGGTCCTTTGTGGCTGGGAGAGGCTAATAATCCTGAGTCTTTTCTTCAAGCCAATGGTTAAGTAAGACTCCAGTTGTCTCTCTGTTTATAATCCCTATATCCTCTGGTCCTTGATCTGCAAGGATGGCCAGCAGCAGCTCTCTCAAAACTCCAGGGGAAAGAGAAATTGAAGATAAAATATGTGATGAAGGTGATGATAAGATGGTGGAAAAATAATGACCAAAGTAGGTCAGATGGTGGCTCCCCCAGTGGTGAACAGTGGCTTTTCCCGCCAACAAAAAGATTGCTGCCCAGGGTCAACAATTTGATATTTGACCAATGCAACTCTATGTTGAGAAAATATATATCTTATAAAGAATAAATCAAGACAAATTACTTTGTCTACAACTATTTGTGACTAAAATCATGTATATCTATGATAGTCAGTAGTTGCCTTTGAGGACAGTATATCATCATGAATTTCCGCTTGTTGACAACACATATTACACAAACTCAAGGATAGTTCCATAGTATTCCAAAGTGTGTCAAATCAAGTCTAATGCCTTCGTGACTGTGATTACAAACTGCATCCTCTTCCAAAGTGTTTTTGAAAAGGTATCGATCTACACGGCGTTTCCAATTATTATGTAACTATGCTTTTTCCCATTTTCTCAAAAATAAATGACACTATTTGAATATTCTTTTCACATAATGATTAGTGTACCATGGAGCTAATATCCTGCCAATTTTACCCAATTCCATTGACTCAGTTGGGAGTTATGCCATATAATGATGTTTTGGGGTGTTCCCAATTATTATGCAAATTCTTGGAAGAGCATCCATAGCCACTCAAAATGACCTAAACTAATCTGAAGATGCCATCCAAATATACCCCATAATACAAAAAAAAAGTGTTACCATCATTTCAAACATAGATGCATTCATAGCCAAGAAATTCTTGTTATTCGTCTGCATTGAAATAGCATTGAAATTACAGTTTTATTGCAATAAAAAGCCTCTGTTAGCCAGACAAAATGAAAAATCATTACCTAAGTCATTTTCCACTTTCCTTAGGTTTAGAACTCTCCTGTAAACCAATGCCAATTAAGTTGCACCGCTGTATTTGAGCAAATATCTTGAAATGAATTGAACACATCCAATTGCCAATGCTGTTCCAATGGGAAACAGAAGTGCGAGTTTTTGATTTGGTGTCATATTTTGCAGAGATACCAGATTTGGTGTTTCATCGCACAGTATGACCGTGGTGTGCTATAGATATATTCTAAGCTGGGATTTTATTGATATTAAATTTTTTAAGAGCACGGGAGGCTTTTTTATTGTGAAAAAAGCCAATTTCAATGGTTTTTCAATGCAGTTGTATTATATTGATTTCTTGGTCATGAAGGCATCCACGTTTGAAATGATTGTTCCATTCTTTATTTAGTTTTATGAGGTATATTCTAATGCCAATTCATAATCAACTTTGTTGATTTTGGGTGGCAATGGATGCTTTTCCAAGAATTTGCATAATAATTGGGAACACCCCAAAGCATCATTATATGGCATAACTCCCAACTGAGTCAATGGAATTGGGTAAAATTGGCAGGATATTAGCTCCATGGTACACTTATAGTTATGTGAAAATAATATTCAAATAGTGTTATTTCTTTTTGAGATAATGCAAAAAGCACAGTTGCATAATAATTGGGAACGCGGTGTACCGGCGTAATATTGGTGCAACATGACGTCTGGTTGCCATCATAAAAACAACAGTGCGAAATCACGCGTATTCACGTTTCCCATGAGCTTAACTTAACACTATTCTCTTTGGCAGGTCCTTGTGTAGCTGGTGTGGTTGGTTCGAAAATGCCTCGATATTGCCTTTTTGGTGACACAATGAATACTGCCTCGAGGATGGAGACAAATGGTTTACGTAAGTCAAGAAAAGTTTTTTCTTTTGCATTCGCTAGAGATAACTTACTGTATAAAAGTGGTCAAGACTTATCGGAGATACAAAATACGCCCAAATTCATACATGATATTATTTGCTAAGGTTTACTTGTATAATATAACAAGAGCAGGTATACAGTAACTGCCTCCACATCCCCCATGCCCTACACATCTATCCACACACACTGCCTATTTAAGTAGTGCCAAATATTTCCAGCAGGGGAGCAATTGTGTATACATGTATGCATGTGGCGACATCTGTGGGTGGACTTTGTTTTTGAAAATAAACATGGCTGCAGGACAAAAGCACAGCGACCCAGATGAAAAATGTATTTTGGATGTGGAAATGTTTATGGTATTTATAGATTATTGTAAGATTTGACAAGTTTTGGGGTGTCTTTGAACGTGGGGAAAGGGTGAGCATTGTGTATGGTGTGGTGTTTGAGATATTTGATGGATGCCATGCTATGGGGGATAATAATTAGTTCTATGTTTCTCCTGCAGCATTCAAGATCCACGTTAGTGATAACACGAAAAAACTGTTAGATGCCGCTGGAGGGTATATCACGGAGTGCCGAGGCCTTATGGAGATAAAGGTAAGTGAGATGAAATACAGAATGTAATATCATTTAAAACCTCTTCACAGTGTCCTTATTTTTAATTTAACCCACATTCAGCCCTAGTAACCTGTCTAATGATATGGATTGATTTGGTTTTATATACTGTTTAGTGTTTATTTTGATAAGAGACGCATCTTATTTTTTTATATCCAGGGTAAAGGCAAAATGAATACTTACTGGCTGACAGGAAAGGCAAAGAAGACATGAACACTGAAAAATGTTGATCAAATGTGATTTTTTCAATCTATCTGTGGACTTTTGCTTGAAAGCTGCACTTTCTGATCTCATGGAGTCAGATGTAGGCTTATAATGGAACTGACCTCTTCTGGGTCTGCCAATATATGCGGCGGCATTGGTACAGCCTAATTTCTCAAGGATTCGCCGGAGAAGACTGCCCATTTCTGCAGACTGCAGTCAATTGATATAGGCCTTCTATGATAGGCCTGTATAATGAATGGCTAACCGAGTGTCTGAAGTTCTCTGAACCAGCATGTCGGTCTGATAAAGACTACAGTGTTGAACTTTGGCGAAGAAATGTTCCAGAAAGCGGATTGTCTTTCTTTCCGCATGATTGTGCTTATAGCAAAATGGTACGGAGAATACTATGGGCTGGTGGCATTTCTGTCAATATGAAAGGTTATAAATTAATTCTGACGTTGTGTTGACTCTTCAGCTTTATCTACCAAGCTTTAAAATACATTTTATGAAGTTAGTCAATGTGTTGCAGGAAAAACTGTCATTGTAACAACACAAAATATTAATTTTCACCGACTTGCATTACACGTACAATCATGTTCACTGTTTCAACTTTCTTTAACGGATAAAAATGGACCTCTTGTCACCACTTGATCTATATATATATTTTATATAAGAATGAAATAAATGTAGGGCTACTGTAGCACGGTAAGGATCCTTTGATTTTGCCTAAGGCGTTATGCTGAAAAGCTGTTGACCACAGGCAAATATCAAACCACATGTGTTTTGAAAAGTCAAATGTAACATTGGAATCTCCAGTGTAATGGATGTTTACTTGATATAAAATTTGACACAAATTTTGCACTTAGGCTACTTAATTTTTTGTCTTTGCCCAATTCTATGATGATAGTCATCAGAGTGAGGGGCATTTGTGTGTGTTTCTCATTCTATGCTTGACAGAGTTCAATTTTTAGAGAGGTTCTCAAATTTTGAGCTTTCAAAGAACCTCTCTAAAAATCCAAAGGCTGTGTGGCAAAAACTGTTATTACGGGTATAAATGTTTTTGGTAAAATCAATTTTGGACTTCTCTTCTTGTGTGATCACTATAGGGATCAAACCTTTGGGCGAAGTCCAGTCAGTGCTTTGGGCACTGTCAAAGCTTTTGGCTAACACCAGTCAATGCCTTGGGCATTCACAAAGCACAAATGCGAGATCATATACTGTATAATGAGGTAAAGTTGGTTTGCCAATTCATTTACTTTGCTAAATGGCAACCATGCCAACTTTGAACTTTCCTCACTGACACAGGTGGCTAATTTCCCGAAGAAGCCTGGTGTAGTGAGGAAAGTTAGCATGTGTGCAATTCAGTAAAAAAGGCAGCCAACTTTGCCCCGGCAAGCCACCTTTACACTGTTTTACGGTATGTTTTGGCTGTACACCTGTGAGATGCACAAACCTGAGGTAACATAGCTTATGAATGACATTACAGTCTGTCACTTTAATAAAGAAAAAATTAGGACCATTTCACTATGAAAAATCCACTTTGTGACTCATGATAGCTGCATGATGAAGTGTCATCTTCTCTACTTTCAACATGGGAAACATAGAGACTGTTCCATTAGTCATGATCAAGAGAAGGCCCTTTGACTTGTCATAACTGATTTTGGATTGAAAATCAGATGCATAATCCTTTGGTTTGGCTGTCACCAACAAGTGGGATTAGTCTCCTTAAATCAAATTAATATTGAAAGTATTGGGTATGATCATGACAAATCATCAGCATGATGACACACAAAGTGCTATTTTCAAAGTGCAACAGTACACTCTTTTTCTGTATCAAAGTGACAGACTGTAATCTTTATAATGTGTATGTTTTTTCATAATTAAGTACTCACCATTACTGCCTCTGTATAATGTATATATCTGCAATACATTTCTTAAAATATATATGTTTTTTATAAACCTATCACAGAAAAAACGATGAACATTCATTATATATACTCATTCATGTCATATTTTATTCTATGAATAAATTGCGATGCTAAAAATTTTGCCTTTGATTGCCTTTCAAAATTTTAAATCTTGCATGTGTTATTAATTTGTGGTCACAAATAAGTAGTTCATGATCACAAATTAATAATTTGTGAAAGCAAATTTCAATATTTGTACAAGTGAAACGTGATGGTGTGCCATTTGGCCAATGTTTAACATCCACCAATCAAACTGCTTGTGGTAGCATGGAATATAAACCGACAAGATGAAAATTATGCATTGCAGCCAAACACTTTGATATAGAATTAGAGTGGACTGTGGCACTGTGAAAATGGCACTTCATGAGATAGTCAATGAAGTGTCATCTTCTCTACTTTCAACATGGGAAACATAAAGGCTGTTTGATTAGTCATGATCAAGAGAAAGCCATTTGACTTCTCATAATGGATTTTAGAGTGAAAATCAGATGCATGATCCTTTCGTTTGGCTGTCACCAACAAGTGGGATAAGTCTCCTTCAATCAAATTAACATTGAAAGTATTGGGTTTGATCATGACAAATCATCAGCATGATGACACACCAAGTGCCATTTTCACAGTGCCACAGTCCACTCTAAATCTATATCAAAGTGTTGGGCTGTAACACACCCAGGCAGATATTTAGGTATGTCGGAGACAAATGGTTGTCACTATCCAATTTTCCGTTGCTGTACAATGTGATTTCAATTTGGAGGGGTGTTCACCTACGTATCAAGCATTTTGACCTGCAGTTAATTGTTTGTCAAACAAAGAAATTTGGCAACCAAAATGTTGCATCCCACATGCCTTAAATATCCTCCTTTATGATACCATATATATAATTATTAATTTTTTCATCACACTGGATGAGGATTCATGCTTCTAAGTTCCACAAGCAGTTTTGTTGACAATTTTTAGCTTTGACCCAATGGCAAAACATCACCGGTTTCACTTGTAGCCTACTTTCAAGCAGCCCTATACACTGTATTTTTATATTTTCATAAACATCGAGATTAATTCAACATTATATCTATATAGGCCTAGACATTCAGTGTATGCCATGAAGAAACAATGAAGTAAATATGCTGGTCATAGGCCAATTATCTTTTTAAACAAAACATTATACACATGTGCCACCCCTATAGACCTGTAAGAAGTTCCTTAATTTGAGATTCTTCCAACACATGGTGTAAGTCACTTATAACTACAATAAAAGTAACACACAGTGTACTTTTTTCATATTTAGTTCTCTTCACTAATTCATCATCAGTGGTGCCAGTACCTCGTATTGCTAATTCTGTCACAACTGTCTGCTCAAGAAGTCAGTCATGACAAAATTGAAAATAACCCTAGATAAACCTGACCAAGGATACAGCTGGATCATCTTGGCATCATGCACTTTATTCCATGTTTTACAATCTGCAGTATTCACTGGTTATGCTAATTTTGTGCTGGAATACATTGAATATTTCAATGCGTCGAAATCTCAGGCGTCATGGATCGGAGCTATTTTACTGTTTTCCAACGGAATCATGGGTAAGCACTTTGTCTATCTCTATCTGTCTCTCTATCTTTTTATATCTGTGCATCTGTCCATAATTTTAACAGTAATTATCCTTCTTTTCTCATTTTATCAAAATATATGGGTCAAGCCATAAAGGTGCTGCTTCTGAGCAGTAAAACATGTCCTGTAAGTTCGGAGGTGACTGGCTACAAGGGTATTTAATTGAGGCAATATTAAGGAATGCCATACTAAAGTATACATATTAGAATAAATTGTGTGAAAATTTGAGGTTAATACCACAAAAAATAAAGAAGCTGTACTCCTTTTTTGTCATGAAAACAGGCCAAAAATGACGTTTTTTGGCGTTCGTGGCATGCCATGGTCATTGGATGACTTTACTGGCTGAAGGTAGTTCTTTCTATGTCTATTTTTTAAGTTTAAAATGATAACCTATATCTTGAACTTTTCTTTCATGCATAGTGAACTCTTGGGAACCTTTTATTTGATGAGATATAAGTAAATCTTCCAGAGTAACATTTTTTACTGTTTTCCGTTACTCGTCATTAGATTGTGATAACTTTTTATTTTATAATAATATTTAACTCAAAAAAGTGTACATCTGCAGGCCTAAGTGATGCCAACAGGATACAATCCAGTTTTTAGGATATATTCAAGCAAAAATTGGGAAAAAATAGATTTTAGACAATGTCCTCACATGTCCCTGTTACATGGCTAAAATTCTACCCCCTGTCCTTTCATATTTTGAAAGACTGTTAGGATAGTTTTTATATCACATGCATGCAGAGGAACAATGGAATAAGAAATACGCCAATTTGCAATCATGGGGGACAAGAATTGGGCCCAGGGCATGAAGAAAAAGGGGCATTTGTCCTTTTTTGTCCTTGTTACTCTCATGTTACGCCCCCGAAAACCTAAAAATGTAACAGGACAGCTACTTTTTGTCCTGTTTGTTAAAGGTAACAAGGACATGTCCTGTTATGTTTTTAACAGTCACAAAGCATTTTAACAATTTTGATGGGTGTCAGGGTTGCCCTATAACTTTGGAAACTTTGAACTCAAGCGTACCTGACAGATTTGTTAGATTGCAGCTTGATTGTAAAGTAACTCTTGAAGAGGCTGGCAATGTTTGATGTGATATTGTGTAACTAAGGACAGTAACAGGACAGTAACAGGACAATGATGATTCCTGCCTTGTCAAACAACAATCAAACAGTGATACATGACTGTAATATGCTTTATATACAGACTCTGGAATCATATATTTATACTTCCACTATGGCACCTACTCTCAGTCAACCATTAATTCAAACTGGTCCTGTTACATGTCCTGTTACATACATGTCCTGTTACTTGTCCTGTTACTCAGATGTCCTGTTACTGGTCATTCATTTCATCCAAATTGCCAATGTAAATGGGAGAAATAAGAAATGTAACTTTGATGTAAATAGCATTAGGCCTATGGTATGTATTTTGCACAGTTACATGGCTAAGTTATGAAAGTCTTCAAAGTTCCAGGATTTTGAAGACATCTGGAAGAGTCCTGTTACTGTCCTGTTACTGTCCTGTTACTGTCCTGTTACTGTCCTGTTACTGCATAGTTATTTACTGTCCTGTTACTGTCCTGTTACTGTATATCTGGCTATAATTTTGAAGTCTTTATAGTTGCTATATAAAGGTAGTTTCACCAACACAAATGGCATAGAAAATACCTATGGACTTTCTATGTGTAGTAAGTAGCTAAATATTTGACATCTCATCATTATTGCTACAGCTGCAGTACTAAGACCTGTAATTGTCCTGTTACGTTTTTCAAAATTTGAATCTATAGAATTTTAAATATCTGTGTATTGGGAGCTTTCAAAACACTTGTAAGGTGACCCAGTGGTGTTATATTTCATTCTAAGCAGTTAATTTTAAAGATATTAAGCACCTGGAAAGTTAAAAGTGACAAAATGTGAAAATGTTACGTTTTTTCAATTTCCCATTTAAATGGCCATTCCTAAAAAATTGGAAGGTCTAGCTCTTTGGCATCATGGTTCCAGTATAGGTACATGTTCGTAGAATATACATTTCATGATTTATTGTCAAAAGTACAAGATTTATTTTTGACAACTGTTTTCAGCTTTGGAGCAGCACCTTTGTGGCTTGACCCATATGAGGTTAACAAGTGTTTTTTAAGGAAAAAATTTCTTCAGGTTAAAAATTACTTACAAATGCCAAAATGGGATTTAATTAATGCCTAAACATTACAAAACAGATAAGAAGAAGACAAAAAATGTATGTATAACAAAGAGATATCAAAGAGACAGATGATATTCAACCTCATTTGGAAACTCACTATAACTGTTTTCCCTTATTATTGCCTTGGAAATTACCTGTTGATTGCTTCTTCAACAGAGATGAAGCAAGTTACGATGGAAGTGATTTAGAATTTTACTAAACAAAATTATTTAAAAAATGCTTTTAGAATTTAGAAATCAACTTTGCGCATACTCTGAACTCTTTTTATAGATGTTTGATATTGCTGAAATAGTTAAGGCTTGTTTACTTTTCCATTATAAAGAATTAACCTATGAATTTTTGCATTTATAGGTATACCATCTGGATCTCTGGCAAGGAAATATGGCTGCCGGAAGTTGACCATCTTCGGTTCTCTAGTGATTGTGCTGGGATACGTCTTGAGTTCTTTCGCAAACAATTTTTTATACTTATTGTTTGTTACTCATGGATTAATATGTGGTAAGTTTGGGTCTAAGTATTGGGTTCATTAAAACAAACATGAACTACAAATTTGTCAATTTGAAGAATAAGTAATTATTATAAAGTCATTTAATTTTAATTGCTGAGAAAGAATTTATAATTTTGAGCCTGCAAAATATTTTGGTTAAAAATCCAAGCTGTTGGGCTTAATTAGCCCTATATATATGAAAATGTAACTTCTGAGGCATAAAGACGGCGCAGCCAAGGCCATGAATGGTAATGCCTCCAATGAATTTTTCGAAACTGAAAGAGTGTGTTCCAATTGCATAGTGGATTATGACAATGAAAAAATTTTGTTAATTGAGATAATGAAAAAATTTTGTTAATTGAGATAATCAGAGCACTTAAAGTTGAACCCCACAGAGTACAGCTACTCCACCTATTGTACTGCATGCAACAAAACTGCTCAACAAAAATAAGCCAGCTGGTGGCTCCCCCGCTTGGTCAAACTGTTGATATGCCTTGGAAAAGCCACAGATTTTTGAAAACAGGGGTAGGCTCACTCGAAGGCTGCTGGCTCAGCCAGAAATAATGGCATTAAACTATAAATACACACATTTTGGGTCGATATACAGGCCTATAATTCAATTCTACTTTCATAAAAATCGGAGAAGGAATCTTTGAGATATTCAAGTTTATTTTACAAGGGACTTATTTTTGTTGAACTGTTTTTCATAATTTTATCATATTGTACACCACGTAACTCTAAAAACACATCGGTAACCCCCCTTCAAAAACTTGTTTTTCAATAAAGTGTATTTTCAGCTATATTCATGTAATTTTTCATAAATATCTCATGGATATTGTTCGAGTGACGATGCTTTTCGTTATAAATGCCACACTTCTTTAGTATTTTCCTGTATATTTTAATGTAATGACATAAGATATTGAAAAGATCATAGTTCGAAAATTATGTTGGATAGCCCGTCTATTTTTTTTGACGTTGGAAAGCTTTGGTTTTGAAGAACTTTTTGGCGAAGTTTCATGAATATTTCATGGATTTCAGATTTCTTGCCAAGTGTGGGATTCAACTTTAATAACAACATAAGGCATACGTGTATTTATTTTAATCATTACTTTTTCAGGCACAGGTTATGCGATGACAGTCGTTGGAAGTACAGTTGCAGTTCAGCAATGTTTCAAGAAATACCGAGGTGTAGCTGTTGCCATAGCAACCTCTGGAATTCCCTTGGGGGTTTTCCTGTGGTCTCCAACAATAAGATGGCTCCTCTCCGGATACTCATGGCAACAGAGCCTCCTCATAATTGCCGGAATCCATATGAATGGAGTAGTGTTTGGGGCGTTGCTACGGAAACCAGTTTACGTAGAGGAAAAACTTGAAGAACAATCAGGTGATAAAAACCTCTGCGACAACGATGAAGAACATGAATTGGAAGGCAAGATCATGTATGTCAGGTGCGAGGAGTTCGTCAAGAAGAGAGAAAGCGGGAACATGAGTTTGGAATTCATTGAATACACTGAAAATCATGAGCGGGAAGTTGATGTCCAAAGTCATCAGAATACTTCAGGATTGAATGGATCAGCTTCTTCAGAGAATAACAGTGACATATCAAAGAATAACAGTGATATCTCAAGGAATAACAGTGAAATCTCAAGGAATAACAGCAACATTTCAAAGAAAAACAGTGACATATCATCGTTGAGCAATGAGAAGATTGCGATTGTTGATTCCACAGATTCATCAATTGATGGCCCACTGATTCATGATGAAGTACACCAAAGTCCAGTGTCAGAAGCCAAGCCTTTTAAATTAAGAAACCATCCAGATCTGATGCTTTATTATCTGGGTGTATTCATGTCCAGTTGTGGTCATCTGATTCCTTATAATTACACGCCGTTACGAGCTGTTGGTCTTGGTCTATCGAAAGAAGACGGAGCTCTGATGTTGTCTGTGTTGGGAATCACCAGCCTCAGTGTGAGATGGCTTTATGGTATCCTTGGTGACCGTGGCAACCGAATTATCCAATATGGCGTCGGAAACATCTTAGCTGGGTTATTGTCGATTCTGTCAGTTCTGGCGACTGGCAGGACTTCACTTTTCGTCTATATTGGATTCTATGGGCTGATATCAGGTATGTCTGCTGTCTGCTTTCTGTTTAAGTTTTAGTCTAAACAGGACTGTTCCATTGCCAAAAGCTTTGCCATAAGTGAACAAACTGTAGATCCTACCATGGTCCTAGCAAGCCAGATCATGATTAGCCATGATGCTCTTTGTCTGAAAATGTCTTTGAATTTGGATCTTTTAATCAATAATTTTTAATCTCTGGTATGTTGAGAATTTTATTCAGTAGAAATTTGTTATCATTGAATCATTCGTTTCACCAAAGTTTATATGGTATGAACTTTGGTGAAACGAATGATTCCAACTCACTATATAAAGGCCTATTTAAGAATGCCGTTGCATAAAATTTAACCAAAATCAACTGAACTTGTGCTCTCATTTAATTAATACACTTTAGCAATTTAATTGTTTAATGGCAGTATATATTTCAGTGCTCACCACTCACCAGTCTCTAAAAATATTAATGTTTATCTATTAATATTTATTCCATGTATTTCATTCCACAGCTTCTTATGTGAGTGTCCAGCCCACAATATTAGCAGACCTTGTCGGAATAGAAAACGTTTCCATGACGACCGGACAGGTGCTTGGGGTCATAGGACTCGCCCTATTGTTTTCAACACAAGGAGCTGGTGAGTACATACCCGACAGTTATTGACAGCTAATCACATACCAGTATTTCATTGCAACAATTCCCACATTCCAATCACATAGCAGTATATTTAGAATTGCAACAATTCCCACATTAATTGCTATCACACACCAGTAATTCATTGCAAAAATCTCCAAGTTCCAATCAAATACCAGTATTTCATTGCAGCAATTCTCACAGTCCAATCACATACCAGTATTTCATTGCAACAATTCCCACATTCTTTTTTGTATTCAGGGTATCTCTTTGACATTCTGCAAGACGTCAGTTTGCCGTTCGTCATCATGGGTTCAATCCACGTTCTGGGAGGACTGGTTACCTTGACGATCCTCGCTTATCAACGGAAACAAAGGAAGCATTTAAATAAATGATAGAAAAGCAAATGATGTTGTTCCATGGACTTCTCAGTTCTCTCATTAGCCTTAATTGATTATGGATATGGCTTTTTTTAGCTACTAACAGGATATCCTGAACACAGTCATGACAAAGGAGACTGATTCATTTTTAATCAGAAACTGTCAATAGCTTTGCATGATCTCTCAATAGAAGGCGTTACTAATTCTCGTGCAGCCACGTGATTACGTGTGAAATCGCGCTGGTGTTGTGATTTTGGGAACAAGCCGCCATTTTGTACCATTTCTAGGTCAACGGAGGTTTTGATTCCGGGCTTCAGGACAGTTGTAAAACCACTAAAACACTACAGATTGTATAGTCTTAAATGGAATGTTTACCTTGGTTTCCGACCATTATCCAGTCGATTGACGACATATATCATCAGTTAGGGCCCGGCGAAGACAGAAAAATGCGGCGGGCCGGGCATTGGCCAGATGGGCGACCATTGGACGTCTTCGGCCACAATTTCTGGATGAATCACAGGTACGTTTCGTAAAACTGGCGGGATCCAAGCATTAGGTACGCTGTTGTCAGGCTGAATCAATGCTGTTATGGACCTCGGAAAATCTTGGCCCCATTGCATTGTACAGGCCTACAAAATGGTGGATGATTCCGGAAATAGTTTTAATGTGCGCCGAGACATTGGATAGCTGTAAAAAGGAGAGTTCCACTAAACGGGCTTATACCAATACTAGCCCGGATTCACATATGGAAATGGCTCTTTCAGCTTCCATGAGGTTTCCTTGGTTCGAAAAAACTGACACTCTAAACACGCAAGACATAGGCCCGCACAAGATGGCAGCGACTGGAGGTGTTATTTGGTCACTAACGATTTTTTTGCTCGTTTTGAAAAATCAAACACAATCATCAACATCAAATTACAACGAAAAGACAGTTTATGGTAAAGAGAACCCAAAAAAGAATCAGAATTGGAATGACATCACAGGTGAACGAAAGTTGGTTGACAGAAATGATTATTTACTGGCGGACCTCATATTATCGCTCACGTCTCCAAGCAAAACAACATTCAAAAAAATATCAACAAATACACTGGCAGGCAAGTGCAGCAACAGAATGCCCACAATTGGAACACAGTTTTTATTTCTGATTCTGATGAGATGTGGGGACGTCCACCCATGCCCTGGGCCCAGCCAAAATTACCCAATCTATGGTTTTTCACAAAATAACAACGATGCCAACACCAACATTCATCCAAACTCAGATTCCCCCTTCCAATGTCTGAAACATAAAGGACTGCAATTTCTACATTTGAATGCAAGATCTGTGATCTCCAAACTTGTTGATTTGAGACGAATTGGCCTAGAAGCTCACCCTGCAGTACTAGCAATATCTGAATCATGGCTTGACAGTAGCATCACTGATGACGAAGTGAAAATTGATGGTTATTCTATCCTACGAAAAGACCGTAACCGCAACGGAGGAGGCGTCTGCATGTACATTAAGAACAGTATCGCTTTCAACAGACGGACAGACATCCAATCCGCATCACTGGAATCATTATGGATCGATCTTCTAATCCCGAAGATGAAACCGATCACAATCGGGGCATGCTACAGACCACCAAGGGTGTCCGTAAATGACTCTTTGAACGATCTCCAGTCAATAATTTCAAACGTTAATATGGACTGTGAAACTTACATTTTGGGTGATTTCAATATTAATTTTGATGACAAAAATTCTGTTTCATACAAAAGATATCAAGATATTTTGTTACTGCACAACTTACTGCCTGGCACTAATTACAATAATTGTGCTTATTTGATATTGCTCTATCTACATAAGCAATCTGTTGTGAACTACCTGTATTCATATTCATAATGAGATAACCCTGTGGCCCTTGTGTATCCTTGTGTAACTTCCTTCTCACCATTCTCAAGTTTTTTTGTTTTTGTTTTTTTCTTTTGCTTTTTTCTTTTTAAATTATTATTTTGTTCTTCACCTTTGTTTCCCTTCACTTTTCTAACTTAACCATTTGTAGACATGAAATCAAACCTTAAACAATTCACTTTTAAACTTAACACCAGGTGGGGCTTGTGTTTATGGAGAGCTGAGATATTGTGCCCTCTGTATGACAGTAACAGATAGTATTTTAGGAAACATAGGAGGTATCCATGTAAACTCTCTTCATACTATACTTGAACCTGATTCTGATTTTACAGATACTGAAGAACCAGTTATATTTAAACCTTCGCCATATACAGACTATGATAGCTTGACCAAAATTTTGAAAAATAAAAAAGACATTTTTAAATGTCTAAGTTTAACTATACAGAGTATAAATGCAAAAATAGACCAACTACGTATTTATATTGAACAACTTAGACTAGATAATTGCATTTTTGATGCTATTTGTGTACAGGAGACTTGGTTGGCTGGTGGTAGTCCTCTTGATCATTTGCAAATTGAAGGTTATGATATGGTAAGTTCACCCTGTAGATTGACATCTCACAGTGGCTTGGCATTTTACTTGAAACATGGATTAGACTATGAAAGCATAAATGATTTTGTACATAGCCAGTCGTCCTCTTGGGAAGGCCAATTTGTTCGAGTAAAGTTCCCTGGAAGCAAAGATCTGATTTTAGGTAACATTTATCGGCCACCCAGAGAATTAATTGAAAATTACAGAACGTTTATTGATGAATTTAATGAACTGGTATGTACAATGAGTGGTGAGTTAGTTATTGCTGGGGATTATAACATTGATCTTTTGCAAATTAATAATAGAAATATAGTAAATTAATACTTTGAGTCGATTATGAACAATAGCCTTGTGCCTTCAATAACCTTCCCAACTAGATTCTCAAGAAACCGTGGCTCCCTTATTGATAACTTTTTATG
Source organism: Platynereis dumerilii (assembly GCA_026936325.1). Taxonomy (NCBI): domain Eukaryota; kingdom Metazoa; phylum Annelida; class Polychaeta; order Phyllodocida; family Nereididae; genus Platynereis; species Platynereis dumerilii. Next base: position 10,883,245 of record JAPTHN010000019.1, read on the forward strand.
TCGTCTTTCAGATAACTTTTCCGAAACAACCACTGGTATCCTAACACAAAACCTGTCAGATCATCAACCCTACTTTATATGCTTAGACTATATTAAACTTAAAAAACCATCAACAAAATATATCAAGATAACCAATCAGAATAACAATAATATAGCAAAAGTGAAAGAATATATAAAAAACAACAGATCAGTCCAAGATATTATGTCTGATTCTCATACTGACCCAAATATTACTTATAGAATACTAAGCAATGTTATAAAAGAAGCTTTTGAAAAATATATGCCTGCTAAGTTAGTAAAATTTAACAAACATAAGCACCGTAAAAATAGCTGGATCACTCAAGGTATCCTAAAATCCATAAAATTCAGAGATAAACTCTATTTACGATTAAAACAAACACCTACTAACTCCTCTCTTCATGATCAACTTAAAGTTAACCTCGCCACATATAATAAAATTCTCAAAAAGTCTATCAGATCAGCAAAATTTAGTTATTATCACAATCGCTTAAAAAGTAGCCAAAATGATGTAAAAAAGACATGGTGCACAATAAAGGAAATCATTAATAAAAGAAACACTAAAACAGATGCTCCTGATAAACTAACAATAAATGGAAATAATATCACAGATCCGTTAACCATAGCCAGTGAGTTTAACAAATTCTTTGTAAATATTGGACCAGAACTAGCCTCTAGAATCCCTGTACACCCAAATGACAACTTTCGACAATATTTAAGCACTCCCTCTTCTACTATCCTCAAATTTGAAACAGTAAGTGAAGATGAAGTACTTAAAATAATTAGTAACCTAAAAAATAAAACAAGTTTCGGCACAGACAATATATCAACTGTGCTGCTTAAGAAATTAATGCATGTAATCAGCAAACCTCTAACTATTATTTTAAACCAAATGATAAACTCAGGTATTTTCCCGTCAGACTTAAAAACTGCAAGAATAATTCCAGTATATAAGAAAGATGATCCTCTGATACTAAATAACTATAGGCCTATATCATTACTAAATAGCTTTTCGAAAGTGTTTGAAAAGGTGATAGCCCTGCAAGTTCATAATTATTTTAAAACCAATGACCTATACTATGATAATCAATATGGCTTTCGTGAACATCACTCTACACAACATGCAGCAACAGAACTAATTGATAGAGTAGTCAGCGACATGGATACAGGGCAAATTCCACTTAACATCTTTATTGACTTGTCAAAAGCATTTGACACAATTGATCACGATATACTCCTTTACAAAATGCATTATTATGGCCTGAGAGAAAACTCATACAACCTACTGAAAAGCTATCTGAAAGACCGACATCAGTATGTTGACATAAATGATCATAAATCCGACACAGTATTAATTTCAACTGGAGTCCCTCAGGGCTCTATTTTAGGCCCACTATTGTTCATAATCTACATCAATGACCTTCATGTGTGTTCTAATATATTCAGAGCTATCAGCTATGCTGATGACACAACCTTATATATATCATTGACAACAAGCAATCTTGGAGAGGTTAACAACCAAATCAATAACGAGCTTTCCAAATTTAGTAAATGGCTTGATCTAAACAAACTATCATTGAACGTCTCGAAAACTAAATATATGTTGTACTATCCATCCAACAAGAAGGTTGTTCACCCTCAAATAGAAATTAATGACCAAGCGATCGATTGTGTTCAGGAGTTTGATTTTCTAGGGATTTTACTTGACTCAAAACTGAAATGGCATTCTCACTTAAGTAAAATATCTAAAAAAAATTCAAAAGCAATAGGAATTATTGGAAGAGTTAAAAATTTCTTACCTACCGATACCTTACGAATTCTATATTTTGCTCTCGTCAATTCTCATTTAGACTATGGCATATTAAATTGGGGTCACAGTGCAAACCGCCTAATGACCTCACAAAAGAAAGTAATAAGAATTATTTCAAAGAGTAAGTACAATGCCCATAGCGAACCACTTTTCAAAAAGCTCAATATTCTAAAAATTTCTGATATTTATAAATTAAAATTGTTAAAGTTCTATTATAAACTGCATAATGACTCGCTTCCAAAATACTTCTCCAACTCAAATTTCCTCATCTCACAACATACCACTCATTCGCATGACACTAGGGGTGAAAATTTTCTAAAACCTAGAATTTATCATACTTTTGCTGAAAAGAGTGTGCGTTACCAACTGCCAAGTCTCCTGAACAGTCTTCCCATGCATGTGATTAACAAAGTTTATACCCATAGTGAATATGGATATAGCTCCTATCTAAAGAAATACTTAACAAACCAATACAGCAATACATGTTCAATAAGAAACTGCTATATATGCCGATCATAAACACAAGCTCCCACGCTCCTATACCCCACATTCCCCCACCCCCACCCGTCCCCACTATTCTATTCAAAATTACCAGTGTCTGACAACAGAATGCTCAACTTAACTCTTAACTATTTACTACAAAAGTCCATCTGTCTCAGTTTTGCTCATAAAATGTTATATATCTAAAATGTGTTAACAGGGGTTGCTTACGATAGCGCTTATTGTGTAGGCAAAGTAAGCATCGCCTGTGCCAATTTGTATTTCAAAATGATGTTTAATCTACATGTTGTACTGATCTTCATATTTGGCTAAATAAAAACTGTTTGTCTGTCTGTCTGTCTGTCTTCCACCAAATAATTGACTCACCTACAAGAATAACAGCAACAACTCATACTGTTCTTGATCATATACTATGTAATGCTAAGGAAAATGTATGTCAGAGTGGTACTCTGGATCTAGGTATTTCTGACCATATGGTAATCTATTGTATTCGCAAAATTGTCAAAAGTTTTACAAATGTAAATAATGTTGTAAAAGTACGATCAATGAAAAACTACAATCAACAGTTGTACACTACAAAGTTGGAAAATGTTAACTGGAAATTCATAACTGATGTAAATGATGTGAACACTGCATGGTCTAGGTTTAAAGAACTTCTTGATGAAATTATCAATGAAATTGCCCCAGAAAAGACTGTACGTGTGAAATCAAGGACTGAACCATGGATGACAGGTGAAATCATAGAAATGATCAAAGCCCGAGACAAACTTTTTGTATCATTTAAAGAAAATAGAAATAACTAGTATTCAACCTTTAAAAAGGTTAGGCAATGATTCGACCTCAAATATATGAGTAAAACAAATTACTTGAGACTATGTCGGATTATTATGGTAGAGACCCTGTAAGCTGAAGTTTCTACTTATATTATGTCGTAAAGTAGACACACTTAGCCCATGCAAAATTTGAAGAAAATTGTCCATGTCAATCACAAGATATAGCCATTTACCCCTTTTGGGGGTTACTACCTAAAACCGAAACTGTTCATCCAGTAACATCCATTAAGTACAAGCCTAGATCCAACATAAACTTGACATTCCATTTTAAACAACCAAATTCCTCAAAATACGTATTTACCCCCCTTTGACCTTGATTACGAGGGTAAATTATCCTATACTGTAACGTTTTCTCTTTTAACATGTGCCTGAGTCAATATCCCATACGTGTGCAAAATTTGAAGTAAATCGTCCATGTCAGTCACAAGTTATAGTCATTTACCCCTTTTGGGGGTAATTATTAAAAACCGAAACTTTTCATCCAGTAACATCCATACGAATAACCTAGACCAAACGTGCAACTAATATTCCATTTTAAACAACCAAGTTCTTCAAAATATGTATTTACCCCCTTAGAACTTGATTACGAGGGTAAATCACCCTATTCTGTGAATTTTTTCCTTTTAGCATGTGTCTGAGTCAATGTCACAAACGTGTGCAAAATTTGAAGTAAATCGTCCATGTCAATCACAAGTTATAGTCATTTACCCCTTTTGGGGGTAATTACCCAAAGCAGAAACTTTTCATCCAGTAAAATCCAACCGGATAGCAGTAGACCAAACATACAGCTGATATTCCATTTTGAACAACATAACTCCTCAAAATATATATTCACCCCTTTTGGCATTGATTACGAGGGTAAATACCCTATGTTGGCAATACTGTTAAAATTATTTGTTCAATATGTGCCTGAGTCAATATCCCAAACGTGTGCAAAATTTGAAGTAAATCGTCCATGTCAATCACAAGTTATAGACATTTACCCCTTTTGGGGGTAATTACCCAAAACAGAAACTTTTCATCCAGTAAAATCCAACCGGATACCCGTAGACCAAACATACAGCTGATATTCCATTTTGAACAACATAACTCCTCAAAATATATATTCACCCCTTTTGGCATTGATTACGAGGGTAAATACCCTATGTTGGCAATACTGTTAAAATTATTCGTTTAATATGTGCCTGAGTCAATATCCCAAACGTGTGCAAAATTTGAAGAAAATCGTCCAGGTCAATCACAAGTTATAGACATTTACCCCTTTTTGGGGGTAATTACCAAGCTTCGGGCAACAAGGATTACATAATACAGAAACCATTAATATATTACCAGACTATCATTGAAATCCTTTCATTAAAACCAAAGTTTTACAATGTTTTCACTCTTGGGGCAAAACACCCTATTTTCAACACCCCATTACATAGTTACCCCTTCACATAATCAAAATATAAAATATCACTTACCTTGAATGGTTAGTCAGGCTACCTATTAGTGAAAGAACTGAGTTTCTAGCTTGCTTAGTTTTTCTGGAAACCTGTGCAAACCTGTTTTAGTCAAATTGGGGTAATTACCCCCTTACCCTCATTGCACAAAAACAATTATGGGTTACAAATGTTGGGATACATGTTTATATATATATTCCAAAGTTTCAAATTGATTCTTGTAATATTAAAAAAGTTATTCCACTTTTAAGTTTTCCAATTTTCGACTTTGAGATGACCTGTGACCTTGAGTTCAAGGTCAAGGTCAACCATCTTCTCCCAAAATGAAGTACTAACCATGGACTATATATGTACCAAGTTTCAAGTCTCTAGCACAAAAACCTACTGGCCAAGAAAATAATAATAATAATAACTAGACATCAATATTACTGGTGAACCAGTAATGAGCATTCACCAATTCGCATAATTTACTTGACTATCAAATTGACACTCTTTATATTGACATTCATATTGACTTAATTTTGACTTCATACTGACTTTCTATATTGACGTCAAATTGACTTCATATTGACATTCCTATTGACATTCATACTGACATCCATATTGACATTCATGTTGACGTTCATATTGGCATTCATATTGGCATTCATATTGGCGTTCGTACTGACATTTAAAATACATATTGACATTCATACTGACATTTATATTAACACTGAATTGACACTGATATTGACACTGATATTGACACTGACCTTCATTTTGACATTCATTTTGACATTCAATTTGATGTTGACATTCAAGTTGACTTCATATTTACATTCATATTGACTTCACATTGTCTTCACATTAACATACATATTGATATTCATATTGACTTCAAATTGACTTGATTCATTCTTTAATTTACTCTACTTTGCACTTTACTCATTTCTTCACTTTTCCCCTCTCTGACTTGTTATGACCTTGACATGTGATGAACTTATTCACAAGGTCAAATATTTTTTAGATCTCTCAAGTTACTCTTGATTGGAAATGCTAGACTACAATTGAACAACCATGCTTGAAAAATGACAAAAACGACGTGAAAATGTACCTATCCATTCACTTTAATTGACCTTGACCTTGATGTCAAGGTCATGGATGTTAAAGGAAAATATTCGTCTATCATAGGACTATATATGTGCCAAGTTTCATTGAGTTGTCTTCATTCAAAGCAAAGTTATAAAATATTTTCACTTTTGGGCAGAATATTCTAATTTTTAAAATCAAATATCTCAGTAACCACATACAGGATCTCAACTATCTTCCTTTCCGCACTGGATATTCCTATAGAGCACCTTGTCCTAGAATTTTACGAAATTCCTGTTGACGGTTTCTCCAGAACCGTGCGCAAAAGGGTTTTCATTAAAAGGGGTCAGGGTAATTACCCCTTTTTAAAAATAGAAAATTTTATGACTGATCTGGATCAAGTGACTGACTAGTAACTTACCAGTGAAGATCTGGTGTTTCTATCTTTGTTAGTTCAGGAGATAGACCCCCACAAATGGCCACTTTGAGGTGACCTGTGACCTTGAAAAATAGGTCAAGGTCAAAAATATTTTGCAAAATTCATTTTCTCACCCAGGACTACCTATCTACTTAATTTCAGCTTGAAATTCAGAAAAAAAGGGAAGAAAAATAATATGACCAAAATCAAGACCATTCACCATAGTGATGGTGAATGCTAATAATAATAATAATAATAACTAGCAGTCAACCTTTGAAAAGGTAGGATATAAATCGACATGGAATACGTGGGCTTGCAGGCAAAAGATTGAACAATTCATACGAAAAATCAATGGAAACACATAACCAAATATACCATTGAAAACACAAAAACTGCTCAAAATACTTGTTCATCCCTTTTGGCATTGATTTTCAGGGTAAATTACCCGGTGACATCAAAGTCAAACTTGAATTATGTCCCCATGTCAAGATACTAAACCTGTGCAAAATTTGAAGAAAATCATCCAAGTCAATCAAAAGTTATGAATATTTACCCCTTTTTTGGGGTAATTAACTAAAAACGGCCATTTTAACTCAAAAACATCAATGGTGTGAAGTAAAGTCCCAACCGATGCCTGTTATACCATTGCAAAGATAAGAACTGCTCAAAACACATATTCACCCCCTTCGATCTGGAATATGGGGGTAAATAACCCCATGACATCCATATCGTACTTGCATTATGTCCCCATGTCAAGATACTAAACGTGTGCAAAATTTGAAGAAAATCATCCAAGTCAATCAAAAGTTATGAATATTTACCCCTTTTTTGGGGTAATTAACTAAAAACGGCCATTTTAACTCAAAAACATCAATGGTGTGAAGTAAAGTCCCAACCGATGCCTGTTATACCATTGCAAAGATAAGAACTGCTCAAAACACATATTCACCCCCTTCGATCTGGAATATGGGGGTAAATAACCCCATGACATCCATATCGTACTTGCATTATGTGCCCATGTCAAGATACTAAACTTGTGCAAAATTTGAAGGAAATCGTCCAAGCCAGTCAAAAGTTATGACTTTTTACCCCTTTTTGGGGTAATTACCTAAAAACGACAATTTTTATCCAGGAACATCCACAGCACGAAGGAAAGTCTCAAACGATGCCTATTGTATCATTCAATACACAATAACTGGTCAAAACACATATTCACCCCTTTCGATCCAGAATAAGGGGGTAAATTACCCCTTGACATCAAAATCATACTTGCATTATGCCCCCATGTCAAGATACTAAACTTGTGCAAAATTTGAACAAAATCGTCCAAGTCAATCAAAAGTTATGAATATTTACCCCTTTTTTGGGGTAATTACCTAAAAACGGCAATTTTAACACAAAAACATCAATGGTGTGAAGTAAAGTCCCAACCGATGCCTGTTATATCATTGCAAAGCTAAGAACTGCTCAAAACACATATTCGCCCCTTTCGATCCTGAATATGGGGGTAAATTAACCCATGACATCAAAATCATACTTGCATTATGTGCCCATGTCAAGATACTAAACTTGTGCAAAACTTGAAGGAAATCGTCCAAGTCAGTCAAAAGATATGAATATTTACCCCTTTTTGGGGGTAATTACCTAAAAATGGCAATTTTAACCAAAAAACATCAATGGTGTGAAGTAAAGTCCCAACCGATGCCAATTGTACCATTGGAAAGACAATAACTGCTCAAAATACATATTCACCCCTTTCGATCTTGAATATGGGGGTAAATTACCCCATTACATCAAAATCGTACTTGCATTATGTCCACATGTCAAGATACTAAACATGTGCAAAATTTGGAGAAAATCGTCCAAGTCAATCAAAAGTTATGACTTTTTACCCCTTTTTGGGGTAATTACCTAAAAACGACAATTTTTATCCAGGAACATCCACAGCACAAAGGTAAGTCTCAAACGATGCCTATTGTATCATTCAATACACAATAACTGCTCAAAACACATATTCACCCCTTTCGATCCAGAATAAGGGGGTAAATTTCCCCTTGACATCAAAATCATACTTGCATTATCTCCCCATGTCAATATACTGGACTTGTGCAAAATTTGGAGAAAATCGTCCATGTTAATCAAAAGTTAGAGTCAATTACCCCTTTTGGGGTAATTACCCCCAAAACGTTATTTTTATTTTATAATGTGACTGTAATTCATGAATACTATATACACACCAAGTTTCATTAATTTCCCTCCATTCAAACCAAAGTTAAAAAATGTTTTCACTTTTTGGACAAAACACCCATTTTTGAAAGTCCAATAACTCAGAAACCCCTTCTTTGATCAAAATATAAAAAGTGTCTTACCATGGATGAGCAGTCAGGCTATCAATTACAGCAAAAACTGAGCCTCTAGCCATTATAGTTTTCTCTGAAAACATGAGCAACTGGTTTTTGTCAAAAGGGGGTAAATACCCCTTTACCCTCATCTCCCAATAAACGATATAGGCCAAAATTGTAGCAACACATGTTTATATAAAGGTTCCTAAGTCCTAATAATCTAACAATGATATTAAAAGAGATAATCCACTTTGAAATTTTGGAAAATTTGACTTTGAGATGACCTGTGACCTTGAGTTCAAGGTCAAGGTCAACCATTTTCACAAAAAATGAAAGTACTGACCAAGGACTACCTATGTACAAAATTTCAAGTCTCTAGCACAAAAACTAACTGGCAAAAAGTGGCCAAATAATAATTATTAATTAACTAATATTTCTACCCTAATCAGATTAATCCGAACATGTTTAAATTTTGAGATGGGCCCCTATGTAGACCAACATTAACTGACCTATCAGTTAGCTCATATGCAACCTAAATTATTTATCTACATGAAATGAGTGATTATTATTTTTTCTTTGCTAAATATCTTTCCATTTTAATGGAAACAAGCCTTATTGTCGACGGGGTTTTCCGTCAATTCATTTATTGGAAGAGCCAACTGATCCAGAATGATCCAGGCCTATCAACCAATCACAGGCTGAGTAGCTGTCATGTGACCCATTTTACGCTCCAGTTTCAAAAATGGAAGATTGCCAAGAAGTTTGGAAGTTACTCATGATTCAAAGCTGGATTAAGACCAAACTAATGACGGATTACCATGAAACCTGGATTTATTTTGTGCTACATTTTGTTGTGGTTCTAAATATATATTCGGGTGAGTGATGGGCATCAAGTGAGTTGCAGTTGGTCACTCGAAAGGCAGCATTATTCATTTGTGGATTTTGACACTGGAGGAAGCCATCAAGTCAACATGACCTGAAAATTTGCGGTAAACATCATTTTGTAATATGCTCATTTAACCATCTTCTTTTTAAGATATTCTGCTCAGCATAGTCCCATTTTAAAGAAAACAAGTTGTAGAATATGGGGGATCTTTAAATCGTTCTATAACTGTGATTTTAAGTGCCGATTTTTGGCCTTGAAGTCGGGACATTTTCCCCGTTTTTCCGATTTTCCGATTTGCGGTAAATTGGGAATTATTTAAAGGCTCCAGAAACCCATTTATATGAGTGTTATTTTAATAATACTGCCCAGTCTAACAGATAAGAACCCAGTGTACATGCGGAATGCATTTGTAGTACTCAAAAACCAGTTTTAACCTCCGATTTTTACACCTAAAATCAGTAAACTTGTCACATTTTTCTGACCAAAAATTCCTCAATCCACATCTTCTGGTCATGGCACGTCAAGTTACTAGTGAAAAATCGGGTGTTTCACTTGATGCAGGAAGACAATTTGCTGTGTGTGTGTTCGTTGACTGTTTTCAAGTAGGCCTAAACCCTGAAGTTGGAAATTTTCGTTGTTGTTGCCTAGTTGACCCAGTTACGTAGTCTGAATGGACTCTCTGGAAATGTGGAATGTTCGCTCATGAAATAGGCCTATTATGTTAAATGTCACCCAAGAATAATGTTCACAATGATAATTAAAAGCATCCGGTTCATGGCTTATATTTTAAAATATTTTAAAATTATCAGCTTCAAAGGCGCTGATAAATTTGGACAAGAGTCAGTAGATTTCAGCTAAATTTTCTACGATCAGATTTATTAAATTTGCGGTAAAACTACACATTTGAAAATGCTGGCAAACCACAGCTTCAATTGTCCAATCTGTCTGATGCTTGAAAATCTTAAAGATGACCACCTATTAGATATTTGACAATCGCAAATTGCCCTCTAGCTGTGCTTTGAAGGGTCTAAATGAAGCCTGAACATTGAAACTTTCTGTGATCATTTCCGTCAAATTTATTTAATTTTGCGGTAAAACGACTCATTTTAAAATGCAATGGAATCATATTTATATTTGGCCCTTTGTGCTCATAATTCGCAGTCTGGCAGATTGCACCCTAGTGCTTGTTCGCAATCTATTAATTGTCCCCTCAGAATGATTTTAAGGGTTTAAATCCTTCTTAGAAGATGAAAGAAACTTTCTGTCAAAAAGTTACGTCAGAATTTCAGATTTGTGTATTGAACCTTGATTATCAACTCAATCATAGGCCAATCTGAAGCTGAAAACTCATATGTATAAGGGGCGAACCAGGCGAAAGTTGCGGCAACTTTTGGGGGGATGCCTATGGATTTTACCCCCAGGAGGCCAGGACAAACTTTTTTTCGTTTGCGAAGCGTCAAAGAATAAATTTTTCGGAAGTGGACTGATTTTGATTTTTTTAAAGAAGGTGCGGTTGTTATGAGCGTATATCACGCCCAAGACCCAATAAGTAGGCAATAACTCAATGTGTATATTGAATAATAATTTCGGTTGAGTTATCAGAACTGATAAGGGATGTGTACCAGATTGGATCGGACCTTTTTGTGACTTTTCAGGAGTCGTGCAAGGCTGACATGACACAGACTAACCCAATCTGGGCTCCACTGTCATTTATGACCTTAGGTACAGTAGCTAGTAGTACTAGTACTGACTTTTACAATCTAACTGGCCAATAGAACTATGTAATCAACATCCGCTCATTCACAATTAGTGCTGAGTACCGTGATACACCGTATCGAAATAAACCGGTTTTTTACGTCGATACATGCACCGGTATATCGTATGACGTCTTACTGGTTATTTTTCAAGGCCAAACATCAGTATTTATTGCCTAAAATCACTTAAAATTGCCGTGGAATCAGTTTAACTTTGCGCCGAAACATCGTTTTTTGTTTGCCGCAAAACGGCGGGATGCTGTTTTGCGACGGTATGTCGTAAAACTCGGGAGGACGGCCCGAAATTCTCCGAAAAAAGTTGCGAAAAATTGTATAATTCCCAATAAATACCGGTAAATCTATATCACGATAATACCGTGTATCGTATAGGACGTATCACGATACGTACCGTATCGATGTTCAGCTCACGGTACTCAGCACTATTCACAATTGCTTTGGAAACCAGTCTAAACGAACTGCCAGGGCGTCCAGCGGTCACTACTTCTTCCAGGTTGGGGGAATGTCAGGGAATTTTGATTTTTGTCAGGGGAAAATGACAAAATGCTAAAGGTCAGGCAAAAGTCAGCATGGTCAGGGAATTTTGAAATTACGATATTCATTAGGGTGGGACTGGCGCCCCACATTTTGGAAATCTTAGGCGGATCAAACCTGACTTTTTTTTGCAAGTGAGGTTGACATATAAGAGTGTGTGTGTAAAATTTCAGCTCATTCTATTAATATTTAGAGGTGGCGCATTTCACTTGAAGTTTATAATGTAAATCCCCATTGGCGAGACCTGAAAAAAGCATGATTTTCCAAAAATGAGACTTAGAATCAATATTTTTCCACCATTCAAAAACTATGGGGGAGGGTTTCGGGAGGGCACTTCAGAACAGGCGTCCATTTTGCTATAACATATATTTTTTGGCCACTATGAGGGGCTAAAATCTCGAAATGATCATTTCCTGCTGTTTCAATATTATGGTTATTTTGTTTTTCGCATTTATATCTAGTTTTCTTCAAAAGTAATATTATTTTGATGCAAAAACGAAATTTCAAAGATTTTGTTTTGCACATGTACGTAGGCCTAGTGATTACTCATTACTGATTGTAATATTGTTGTTACTGTGGCTGTGACATGATGCTAATCAGCTGATGTAAAATTTGTATAAATTTCAGATCATGGAATCAGCCTGAATACCAGTGGACCAGTGTAGGGATTCTTGTGGCCGGCCTCGGATCATATTTTGTATACTTCAGATTTGGTCTCAGTCTGGTATATACCTCATGCCTTGACTGCAACACTGCAGGATACTTTTGTGATGGCGATCAGGAATCTTGAATACAGCTGTGTGCGATATTGGGGTAAGAAAACAGCTTTATGCGATTATTGCACATCTATATGCTTATCACAATATACAATGTTATCATGATACAGTTATTGCACAATAATTGTGTTGTCACAGACTTTCAATAATGTCATTAGCATGATACCAATATCTCAGTCTTTAAGATCTCTGTCACTCCTAAATGAATGTATTATGCGATAACTGTAGTCATACCATCTGCTATGATTATGTTGATGCAATTTGTGTATGCTTTGCTAACATGTATTCATGTTGCATGCATGTTTGAAAATGTTGCAACCCAAACTTTCAACTTTCAACTTGATAGACCAAGATCAGATTTTTTACAGTGCAATTCTCAACATTTTTAACATAAGACCATTAGGGCTGGACATCCTTTAATGTGTAACCATGTAATGATACAACAATGTCATGATACATTTGCAGTGACATGCTTTATTTATAGCGATAATATTATCAACTTTAGGCCACACATAATTGATTCTTAGCTTCGCGGACCCGCCGACGCAATAGATTTCCTGCCGATGGAAAAAAAAAATAGAAAAAAAAAAAAAATTTTTTTTTTGACATTATAAATTTTTTTTTTTCACCTTTTTAGATCTCATAAAGCAAAGCTTTATGAGATCTATTACATTTCTGAAGTTCTCTGTGCTAATCTGTGTCTAGTTGTCAATGAGGTCACTGTGACCTAGATATTGCAAAGGAGTGTGGAAAAGCTCTCCGCTCAATTCCTATTCTGGAACGGAGGCAAGTTCAATGACAGTTTCTCTTAGTTGGATTAACAGAGGACCATGGCAGCATCACTAAACAAAAACCGGGAAATTTTAGTTTTACAATTTTTTAGTGCTGTTTTGCAGCAATTGTCTAACATATATGGCGCTCTTATTCCTAAGTAGGTCACCAGAGCATTGAGCCGTGACAATGTTATTATTGCAGCAATGCAAGCTGTGCACAGATGCAATTGTCAGCAGGGCAGAGTCCCCAGGATCGGAACACCTAACTTAAAGTGCTCAGGGTGGAATGGGTAACGGTGCTTTGAAGCTAAAAATGGGTCAGAAAGATGAAGATTGAGAAAATATGTTGTACAATTGTGTTGTACACAAAGCTAGATCTGTATGTACACAAGACCATTTCTATAATATTTTTTAATTTCTGAAATCACTGACTTCCTATCCTCGATTGGACCACACCAGAAAGCATTGTTTTAAAAAATCCAAGCTATTTGCATTATTAAGTAGCCCAGAAACAACATTTTCTGTTTATTTCAAATATTAAACCACTGGCAATAGAAAATTTCAGTTTTGGAGTTTTTGCCTTTTTGATGTATAGTTCCAGAAAATGTGAGTAGAAGGCGTGTTAGCTTGGGAGTTAAATGATCATAACTAATTTTACTTGTCTCAGGACCATAATAAAACATTTTTAGGGATTCTTGATTACTTCATAAAACATTACAATTGACATGTCTACAGGCTGTATTATCAATAAACATACATCCATAAGGTGGTCATATTGAGGACACTCTACTGGTCCAATCGAGGGAATAAATGACATTTGCAAAATTGATGCCTCACAGTGCTCTGATTTTTGTAGATTGATGAAGTTTCCTTTTCTCGTTTTGGGAGACAATTAATTGAAGGTCACTGAAACAGATTCTGGAAGATTTCCCAGCAGTGCCACTGTGTGAGACCTGTATGACGATATTAGATCAGACACTACTATTTTATGCTTATTATCTTAATTCAAATATCATTCATGACCATTTCCAAAAGACAGAAAAGGAATCACCAAAGATAGGACAGCTGTTCATAAGTTTAATAATTATGTCACATGCAAAATGTTCTGATCAAGGCACCGATCCGATCTAGGGGGACTCTCCCCTACATGATTGTCAAAATCATGTAATTTGATGCTTTAAAGAGACCCCCTGCAGTGGCCTGCACTCCATTTTTGCAGCAATTTAATAAGCTGGATTTTCTGAGTCACTTGCTAAATACAACCGAAACTTCACCTGAACTGTTGAATCAGTGTTAATATGTAGTAGGCAGCCGATAAACTCATGCTTATCAAAACTGCTGTGAATATCACTTTGTTGTTCTTGGTCACGGAATATGACGTCAAGAAGTGTGATTAACAAATTACGAATTGACTGAACTATCTGTGAGTGTATACATGTATAACTACTGTGCAACATTTACATGCTGAGCAATCAGTTGAACATCACATCATTTCCACGGTTGACAATTGGAAGTACATGCATTGTCTGTTGTTCCACTTTTGGTGAAAGACTTGCATTTTCCTCAGCGGTAAATTATTTCACTGTGCATGTTTCTGAAAAGGGAAGGATTTATCAACAATTGATCAATCATACTATCATTAGTGATATTTACAATTGTATAAATGGGACTAGCCCAGAATATTTAAATGAGATTTATGCTTTACATCGTGCAAATTCAAGACGGGGCCCAACTCTCCAACAGCCGAGAGCTCGAACTGTAAAATATGGGTCGCACTCACTTAGGACCCTCGGCCCGAGACTCTGGAATAGTCTCGATAAAGACATTAAGATGAGTGGCAGCCTGGGCATTGTTAAGTCAAAACTTGAAAAATATAAGGGCAATCCCTGCCGCTGCGCGCAATGTAAATAGACTTATTTAGTAATTTTAATCTTAATTTTTAGCTTTTATTCAATTGTTTAGCTTCTAATCATTTTACCCTTATTTACCTTATTTTTTTAATTTGTATTCCTCTGTTTTTACTGTTTCTGTTTCAACAATTGTTTTGTCTAGTCGGAAAATAGCTCTGTGAGCTAAAGTTCTACTTGTTTAATATGTCGACTATAAATAAATATTTGTCTATTGTCTATTGTCTATACTCCTTTCTGTCTGTTGCACTTGATGTCCCTACCAATTCTCCACTATGCAACATTTCACACTCGCAAGTGTGCAGGTGTGTATTACCTCAAGACTGCCACTGAACTTCTATATATATGCTAGGCCTCCCAGCCAAACTCAACTTGTTCCAAGCAACTGCTGTCTTTATGAGATCTTTAAAACCGAAAGGTTCTAGTTTTTTTTTGTCCTACCGACCGACCCTAGAAAAAGGGCCTTGAGACGAATCCGAGAAGCTAAAGATCAATTATGTGTGGCCTTAGTAATGCAAAATGTGGCCAGACCTGGATTCGAACCCTGGACCCAGCGATCAGTTTCGGACTAGGCACTGAACAACGGACTGCAAAATTGTGTTGTTCATGTTGCGCATCTTTGCCGATTTGCCAACAACAGAAACCTGGACCAAAACCGCTGTTCTAGGGTCAAAAATAACCGAAACGAATATATCACATCCGACCAACACTAGTCATTAATATATTCGAAGGTGCCATGCTTTCAGAGAACCTGCTGACTTCATCTGAGCAGGAAACTTTTGGCTCATTCTGTGAATGCCCTCTTCTTTGTCCTCATGAACAACATGACAATAACAACATGACACCTTGCAATATACGGGGTGAGGGTTGGTCTAGTGGTAGCGTGCTGAGCTGCCAATCGCTGGGTCCAGGGTTCGAATCCAGCTCTCAATGGGTCACCCGGGCCTATGTTGGATGGCTGTTTCAATCATCCTTTGCCGCATCGCTGTGTCCTCCCCCTGTCCCAATTAGCCTACCAAGTGCATAAATACAGGACGTAAAGCTGTCCATCCATCCATCCTTGCAATATACTCGCGACAGATAATCATAAAGAACAGACTCTCCTGAGGCTTTGGCCTGTGCTTACACATCTAACAATGTCCGGCAATACTGTCTGATTACTCGTTACTGATGATGATATATTACGGTGACATGACGCTAATCACCTGATGTTTCTTTCATTTCAGATCATGGAATCGGTCTGGAAACTTTATGGGATGGTGACCAAGAAACTTGGATACAACTGTATATGGTGTTGGGATATAAAAAGTTTTATGTGTTTATTGCACTTGGGCTTGTCATGATATATACGATAATTGCGACACAGAATTGCACTATAACATCACATCCAGCCCTTATCAACATGACAAAAACCTCCATTATGATTTTAGCATTGGTTGTCTGTAAAACTTCAATCATCTTAGCCAAACAAAATAAGAGCATCATTTTGCGAAAATCAATTTATATTCCCTATATTATCATTTGTTGTTTCATTATGTTTCTGTTATAGTAAGTTCACAATTAACTTTATAATCATCAGAGTCTTGTATTTTGAAATATTACCAAGGGCTATTCCATTTAAAAACATCGGGGAGGGGTGGTCGGGTTATATTTTGAACCCCCCCATGCATCTAAAGTGAATTATTTTCGACCCCCCCCCCCCGCCCCATGCATTAACTTCGATTTTTCTGAGGACCATACATGCACTAAATGCAAATTTTTTACCCACCCCACATGCATCAAATAAAAATTTTATTATTACAAAATGCGTAAGCCTTCATGGAGTGATAATGCCCCCCCCCATACATATAAAGCGAATTTTGTGGGAACCCCCCATCCATCTAAACGGCTAATTGGGCCGTAGTAAACCAGCTTGTATTTATGCGAAAAGTTTGGTTTCTGTGAACATGAAAATGACTACTTTTCTTTTGCAGCATGTGAAGTCAGGATGATGGGACAGAAAATTGTGCATGCTTGAAGTCTTTAATTCTGACATACCTCAGATTCATCAGAAGAAACTGCAGGTAATTTACAACTTTGTAGATTTAAAGTGCTGCATACCGTGATAAACCGTATTTTGGGACCTCAGAATTAATTGGTTGCAGGGTTCCCACTGCTCCTGAAAAATCGGGAATTTTGGGCTGTGCTTTTTCCGATTGAGACCAACTGGGAAAATATAATATTTTTACCAAAAACCTTGAAAAAGTCTGGAATTTGGGGTTCTTGATACATAATTGTAATAAGGAAGCAAATCATGGAATTGTTTGCCCACAAGTTTCATATGATCAGCAAAGCAAAAAAAAAAAGAAAAATGAATTCTCCAATGATTTCTTTGCATTTGATACATTAATAGTAATCCAAGAGGTTTTGTGTGATTGGTCTGTAAAAATTTAATACAGGTCACTTAGTTTTATGATATGTATTATAAATAATTTTTGGTTGTCAGGAGTCACCAGGTTTTTTTTTACTCCACCTGGAAACCAAAGTTTGACTCTGACTCCTCTTGAAAGCCTCCCTACTCCACGACTCTTGACTCCTGACCCTGACTTCAAAGCCCTGGCGACAACACTACTCACAAGGCGACAACCAACTTGGTGATGTCCCATTACTAAGTAGGCTACAGTGCTACAATTAAATTGGGTGACCAAGTGACAGCAGATGCCCCCTGACACCATGTAGATGACGCATATTTTACCAGTGTTTACTAGATACACTAAACAGGAGACAGATCAGTTGCCGTATCTTCATCCCACTTCTGTTAATCTCAGTGACCTGAGTATTGATTGCGAATATTCAATAATTCAGAATTAACCAATTGTTTTTCCTTTTTTTTTCCAGCAGAGGTGAAGAGGGAATAACACAAACATTTCTACTTTGTAACTGCAGCCTGCAGGTAATTTGTGATTTAGGAATTTTAGATTGCGTGATTCCAGAATACATAGATATTCAGAGACCTGTGTGTGTAAAGTTCACTGTGTTTTCAGACACAAATTCTTTTTATCAGCCCATTTAAAACGAAAATGATAAGTTTAAATGGATTAGGTTACAGTGTACTAAAATTGATAGAATTTAAATAAACTAGTTAGCTTTACTTATATGTGTACAGATTAAATCTTATTTGAGTTTTAGTTTAAAATAACGTTAAGCCAGTACTTTTCAACGTATGACCTGCAACTTTGAAAAAAAAAGAAGAAAATAAGCAACTGGAGTTCGTCAAGTCTTGAAACCCGCAAGTCATGGTAATTTTCCAAGTCATGAAAGTCCCACAAGTCAAATCACCAAGCACTCAAGTCAAATCATGGTGCCTGAATTCAGTGATTTGGGCTCTAAAAGTTTGGCACAGACACTTGTGTTGCACTGCCGCAAGCCTAGAAAATGCAGCTAGATTCTTTGATGTCTAATTTGCGTACTTCTGACCTAGGCCTTATAAAAACACGAAAGGACCTTCTTTTTTTCAGAAACTTTTAATTTTTGGCGGCAATGTTAGATTAATAAATGCTGGCAGACAGTATGAGTGAAATTGCATTAAACATGTTAAAACATTCTTTATTGACTAGTTCCTCTGCCCTCTTAACATGAATTTATCGTCAATTAGCTAAATCTTTAATTTTCAACAAAATTAAAAATATGTCCAATGGTACAAGTTTCGTGTCCCCAACCAGTATGTGACTTGGTTTAGCAATCACACATATTTAAGTTTGTTTAATTGCTTTGCTTAGGTACTGATTTTGATCAGAAATACGCAGATATTTTGATTTCACGATAAGATTGGTGTCCATATGTATGTTAAACATAACAGCATGGGAAAATTCGCTTGCCCAGCATAAATACTGACACAAGTTGCCTCAATTTTATGTCGAACCTGGCACTACAACTGCTGTAATGTTACTCAATTTTAAGAATTAATATTCACAGAGCGAATTGGCTGAACATCGCTGAAGGTGAACTGAGCACAGGAAACATCCAAAATCTGTGCAGTGATGGCCTCAGCATCAAGGGTCCAACGCAAGAAATCAGGTACTTCTCATTTTGCTGGAATAATTTATTATAGCCTTGAAAACCTAAATTTAAATGATTTAAAACAAGGACTTTTAAAATTTTATAACAGGTCAACAAGGAATCATTACAAAACTAAGTAACATAATCTTCATAAAGTGTCTAATAATCAATTATTATGTACATGTAATATAGTATTGATCACTTTTCTTTTTTCCAGCACCACTGAAAGAGGACAGATTACCTTCCTGAGCAGCTTCTGAAAAAATCTTGCTCATTAGCATTACCATTATTCCAAAGATTTCCAATGTTCAAAAGATTATTATTATCAGTTCATGATGAAATTTGTGGACAAGTCAGTTGCTCTAATTACGTATGTAAATTATTTGGACCATGAAGTCCAATTATTTGAATTCAGGGCTTTTATCTTGATGATTTTATCTCACAAATAATTTACACTTATATAAATGTAATGGGCCATCATCCGTTATAATTGATAATTCCCAAATATTCAGACATTTTTTGTTATTATGCTGTGTGTTTGAACATAATTACATTGCAAGAGGAATCATGAAAATATGTTTAATTTCACTCAATGTATATATTATTATACGCAATTTTTTTTTGGCAATAGATTTTGGAGCTAGATCAATAGAGCCATGATGAAGCCGCTAGGAACAAAGATGTGAAACAGGAAGGAAACTGTAAGTACCAAGGAAAATGACCTAAGAAATTGCTATTAGGCCACACAAAGTTAATTAGATGTATATGAATGATGTATGGATTTTTGAGAACAAAAATGGAGTGGACAATCATATATTTTTAGATTCATTTTTGACAGGTTTTTCAAAAAGCAAGCAAGCCAATAATATTATTTTGAATGCAGATGCGCAAGCGCAACTGCATCATACTTGCCTATTATGACATTACAATGGGTTTTGGATTGGATGATGCACCCTCATATTGCTATCAAATAACAAGTTTGTTATTGAAAATTGGATTTTCCATTACTGGGGAACCCCTAGTGTTGAGCATTTTGATTATGTATACATAGTATTTTTTACATACATGGGTTATTTAGAGAAAGAAGATCATATTTCTTATGAAAATATGCAAAATTACACATTCCTGATGGCAAAAAAAAGAAGATATTTAGCTTTTTCTAAGCCCCATAGATAAAAATGAGAGAAAGGTATGGGGAGTACATGTTTGGCAATCTATGTACCAATTTTTGCTTTAAAATTTCTGGTGATTATTGCTGCAGGCTTGATTACAGACGGTCTCCGAAGAAAAATAGGTTTTGTGGATTGGAGGAACTCCATAATCTCGCCATCTAAATAGCATTTTCTCTTTTGTTAGTCAGGTTTCAATTTATGGAGATATCTAAAATGGTTTGTAAGAGTATTTCAGATTATGTATCGCAGGGTACCCACGCCTACCGGGAAATCGGGAAAACCGGGAAATTCAGGGGTAGCTTTTCCCGATTGGGAAAAGCCTGGAAAATGGTATATTTCTGCCAAAAACCGGGAAAGGGTCGGGAAAGTGGGATGTAGTAAAACGGAGCTCTAGCGCTCTCCCGTTGTCACCACGATCCGTGGCCGCCTAGCGTGGTAAATGCGTACTAGCGCTGGTGGCCTTGGTAAGCTCAAGGCTTGGGTAAGCCAGCATGGACCAGCCTGGCAGGACTACCATTCTGGCAAGTTGCACAATCGATCTATTGATTGTTAATTGGTGAATTGCACTTACTGAAATTCACACCTAGTACTTTATCACTAACCCCCTTCTTATCCTTCTTATCTAATTACAATAGGAACCTAACCTAACCAATTGCCATTAGCTTATAAGCCAAGTATGATTTCTTCTCCCTTTCATCTTCATTGGATCTCCAAGCCTTGTGTCTACAACAATGAAACATTGATTTAGACCCAATTATATAGAGAACAAAGATTTTTGTGTGTGTAACCAAATACAGTTTACGGATTATGATTATCTCATTATTGCAATAAATATGGCTTTATTGAGATGAAAGAACCTTTTATGGGTAGCTGACCTTTTGCCTGCTAAATATCTGAACTTGCTCTCCAAAATAAAAACCCTAAAAAAGGACACAAGAGAGAAGGTGCTTTTTAAATTAAAAATAATGATATTTGGGATTTTGTAATGTTTTAAAATGAATTTAACAATGGCAGGGTGCCCACTCCTCCTATATTTCCTATATTTTTTTAGGCCTCCTATAATTTCCTATATTTTGGAAACATTCCTATAAATTCCTATATTTTTCAAGATTTCAAGATATTTCGCGCGTTTACACACGTTTTTTGCCGGCGATACAAAGTATAGGCGTCTTTTCCCCCAGATATATGAATTTTTAGACACGTTTTTTCCACGACAGGAAGTTTTCGGCTTATGGTGGCAGCGATCCCGTGACTTTCCGATGGTTTCGCTGTCGAATATTTCCTATATTGTCCTATTAAAACCTGTGAAAACCTCCTATATTTTCCTATATTTTACGGTAAAAAATTCCTATATTCCTATAATATTTTGTGCGATGTTTGGTGGGCACCCTGCAATGGTCATGGTCCCACATGTGCATTTAAGCCATTTTAAGGCATTTAATTTTTTACCGAAACCGAAGACTGGACATTGCGAATTTTGTCCTTGAAAATTGCATTTGGCAGCCTTGAAAAACCTGGAAAAAACCTTGAAATTGATCTTGGCAAAGGAGTGCGAATCCTGTGTATGGTATATTAAAGAACAAATATTCCTATCTTTAACCAAAAATGCAAAATTATGTTTTTTTGACACTCGACAAAAATGAGAAACGTTTTTTCTCATTTTCCATATCTTTCAAGTAAGAAATTTGTATCTGAATGCACGTTAGGCATTCAGAATTTCTTTATGACTATTTTACCTTGCAAAAATCTGATATTTGGTGCTCCATGCCTGATTACAAATTGTTTCCAATGCAAAATAGGTTTGTGGATTAGACGGAGAACCTTGATCTTGCCATTTGAATATCATTTTATGTAGCAGTATTTTGGGTTATGTATTGGTTATTTAGACATATTTTCTAATTTATAAGCAATTTTGCTTTTCCGACAGCCGCAAAAAAATAAGATATATAGCATTCAAATCCTCTATTTGTAAGAAATGATAAAGCCATCTATATATTTCGCTTCAAAAGTATGGCATTTGTTGCTCCCAGGTGTTTATAAATTAGAAAGTCTTGATCTTACCCACATTAATTTTTTGATGTGCTGCTTTTGGCCAAATGCTAAGCACCAGTAATTGTATTTGTGTATTACCTTAGACTTTCAAATCAACTGTCAGATTTGACCATAACCCGAAAAAGATTTGCCAAACGCAATTTTGCCCCTTACCCAATTTGTGGGTGGGGGGGGGAGACTATTGGTATCCCCCCCTATGACAGGGCTGTTAACAAGTACTTGAGTACTTAAGTACTTCTGTACTTAAGTACAATTTCTTGAGTACTTGGAATGTACTGGGTACTGGAAGTACTGAACCCAAAAGTACTGTACTGGTACCCAGTACTTTGCAAAAAGTACTTGAAATTTTAAGTACTTTTTAAGTACATTTAAGTACTTTTAGTGATAAAAAAGCCAATTATTAACATGACAGCTCACAAGCCATGTTGAGGGAAGTACAAATATTTTCCAACACAATTTGTGAATAAATGGCACTTCATAAAATCATAAATGTCATGTAGTCTGTAATAACTGTAGCTTTATAAAAAGAATACTTTTAAATAATGCAATTTAAATAATAGATAAATAAATAATTTATTTTGCCACTTAGAAGAGATATATGGAATACAGTTTCATTGGATAGTGCAGAAATATATATTATATATAGCAATTATTCAGTTTCAATTAATGCTATAAGAAACTCACACTTAAACCTGTCAAAATATTAGAAATGGGATTGCAATTAGACAAGACATTACAGGGTCACTATCTGAGTAGTCCAACTAGCTATGTTGCTGAACTAGCATCTCAGTTCTGTAGTGATTATATGATCCACATTTATATAATCACTTTGATAAAAGGTAATATAACATTGATTATCAAAAAATAATTTATCCATAAGGGCTATTCCATTTAAAAATCTGGGGGGGGGGTGGTCAGGTTACATTTTTGACCCCCCCCCATGCATCTAAAGTGAATTAAGTTCGACCCCTCCATGCGTCAACTTCGATATTTTTGGAGACCCTACATGCATTAAATGCGAATTTTTTACCCACCCTACATGCATCAAATCCAAATTTTTTTTGCCCCCCCCCCACGACAAACATCTTTTGACCCCCTCCCCCCAAAAAAAAATCTCAACCCTACATGCATATAATTTTTTTTAAATTTTCACCATCAAAAATTAAATTTGCTGGTTCGATTGCAGACGCCAAACTTTCCATTTCGCAATCCAATAAATGTGGTCTTTGGCTGCACTTTATTACCTTTTAACTTCCAAGTTGGAATTGCCTTCATGAACTGCAAGAAATTGTCTTAATCTTCTGTGGCTATTAAATGCAAACAGTAAACCTCGAAAGTCGGATTTGCATTAAAGTTAATGGATCTCTGCCTATCTCAGACAATTTTCATCGGAAAACTTGCTTCATATTTCTGACTAAGAGTTCTTTGTCTGATATCAGGGCCGATGCCTGCAGAGGGGCAAGGCTGCCCCCCCCCTAGAATTTGGCCAGTAAAGGTGCATTACAATGATATATATATGTATATATTCAAGGGTTTTCCAGGGTGCACATGCCTCCAGACCGGTCTCTGCCCCCCCCCCCCCCCCAGGATTCAGCCCAGCCTACGGCCCTGGATATTATCCAGTGGCGTAGCTAGTGGGGGGGCAGGGGGGCAAGTTGCCCCACCAGACAACTTTTTTGGGAAAAAATGGGGAAATGGAGAAAAAAATGGGGAAATGGGCAAAAAGGGAAAAAAATTGTGAAATGTGGGGAAATGAGGGGAAACAGGGGAACAAAAGGGGAAAACAGCAAAAAGATGAGAAAAGGCATAATACGTTTTTTGGAAACAGGAACTTTCAGATCGATTTTCAGATTTTATTGGCTTTTAATTGATCGAACCTTTGCAATTTTCTTCTTCCGTATTGCTTACATGCCCACAACACCTTGGGAAAGCTTTTTTTTTTAAGTGGCCAATACCTCTTTCAAGGATGTCTCTGCTTGCCTTGGTATATCTGAATACTGTAACAGGTCAACAGTTTTCCTGTTTGATGAATGATGAAAGACAACAAACTTTTCGAACTCTTACAATGGATGCCCACTTGACTTCAGTGTAAAATTACATGACAGTTTCTATATATTTATATAACAAGTTAGTTCCTAAATTGACAGTACTATAGCATCATCATATTCATAGTGTTTTCAATGTTATGTGTACTTTACTTGAGATTTCAGTAAAGTTTGTCAAAAGTTCAGAATGCGTCAAATGCAACCCCGTGTTGTGGATAATATTTTGGGGAAATTCAGGGTCATTTGCCCCCCCAGAGAAAAATCCTAGCTACGCCACTGATATTATCTTAACTTGGAAAGAATAGTGCAATCTATTTTTGTCTGACTTCCGTAAGATTAACTGTTCTCCGTAATATGATGGGGGTGAAGCCAGCCAGACTTTCCAAAATTCTTGAATTTATTTCTTATTTTCCAACCAGCTCTCAGAGATATGATGGAGGTGGAGGCAGTTCTCTGTGACATGATGCAGGAGGAAGTCAAATCCTCCAAAATTCTTGAAATTAATATTTATTTTTGGAAGGGACTTAATTATTCCATTTTTCTTGGCCAATATTTTCTAGTGTCTTGATGACTCCATACTGAGGCAGAGGCTTCTCCGTGCGGAGGAGGCCTCTCCGTGATAGGACAGGGGCCTCTCCCTGATATATGACAGAGGCATCTCCCTGATAATGACGGAGGCATCAGAGAAGAATGTTAAATTTCACAAGATAGTCAAAATTTCCAATTTTGTTTCAAATGATTCCAGGGTGCTCCCTTGATCCAATTGATGATTCTCTCAAGAAAAAGTCATTTTATTCAATTTTTAGCATTTTCTGTATTACTGTAACTTGTCTTGAGGCAGAATTCAGATGTGAAGCATCCATTAAATTATAATATATATTGCCTCCTAAGATCTGGCTCAAGATTCAGAGCGGACCCCACCAGAACTGTCAAGATATATATTTAATTTTATTTAATTAATCACTGTCAATGAACTGTCTGGAGACTCCCATCAAAAGGACCACAATGGAAATAAGAGTAATCTTTATTGTGTAATCCTACTGTTTCATTTTTAAGTACAGTGAATAAATTTAAATCAAATCAAATCATGTCTTACAAAATAGCTCCTAACACACTGAAGAGGATTTATAGTATTGTATACCATTCAGGGGTGCCGGAACGAACTGCGGGCGGCAGGGGCGGTCAGATAAAATGGGGCAAATCATATTCGCGCCAATTTCGCGTGACAAAATTTAAATAGAGAGTCATTAATAATTTTAGAAATATACTTATTTATACTTATAAATTTATGCCTAAAACTAGTAAAATAAGGCCTCATAAGGTTTTTTTCTTAAAGATCTGAAGGGCACCATTGCCCCCCTGCCCCCCCCCTGGACAAGGGCAGGAGGGGCAATTGCCCCCCCTGTTCCGGCACCCCTGATACCATTACTCTCCAAGGGAGGTTCGCCCTAGACAGAGGTGGGAATCATCTCAAGAAGAAGAAGAAGAAGAAGGGTCATGGCCGTCTGGATGTTTATTTCTTTTTTGATGAAGACATTTATAGCTGCATTTTGGATATAATAAGCTTAATAATGACTGACAGGTACCGAAAATTACTTATTAAAGTGTTTGTGCACATTTCTAAATAGTTTTTTAGTGGTTTCATGTCCATTTCAGGTCAGCAGAAGCCCCGAAGTTAGGCCAATTTCGGCACTCGCGAATTTTGACAATGCGGTGACCTGTCAAATTTCGTCTGAAATGATGGTTTATTTAATTTCTTGTAGCATGTATGTAGCAATTATTTATTTATTAGGTGTAGGAGGGGGTCAGAGGCCCCCCTACATGCATCTAAATCGATTTTTTCGGGTACCCCCCCTGCATCTACATCGATTTCTTTGGCATCCCTCCATACATCTAAAGTGAATTTTCGCCGACCCCCCAATCCATCTTACGAAAAAAAAATCAACCCGACCCCCCCCCCCCCAGAGTTTTAAATGGAATAGCCCTAATGTATTAATGCCATTTAACCCACTGAATTTGTTTAGTTAACCTTTCAAGAATAAATATGATAATGATAATTATTGAGAAATAACTTTTTATCATGATGCATAAATTCAGTAACTATTCAATCAATTTCAATGCCATCTTTTGGAGGGGTTTTCCATGTTCATTGAGCCATGTAGGCGTGAATGCATTGATCTATTGTCTTTAGCAGAGAAATTGGGTCACTGCATGTACCTGACCTTGTACACAGGTGTGAGAATTACCCTCTTTACAATTGGACAGGGGACTTCCACAATAGAATGTCAATTTTCATCCATTGCTTGCTTAAACAATGTCATAATCTGTATCAATTAAATGTCATTTTTTCAAAACTAATTGGATCAATAATAATAAATATTTTATTCGTTAAAACAGGAAAATTGCAGTCAAATAAATTAATATTTACAAGTAAATAAAAACAATGTTTAAAAACAACTATTTGGTACAAAGATAGCCAATAACCTCATTAATTTCCTGGGTGTCTAATAAAAACCAGTTATTAAAATCTGAATATCTTATTCTGACAGCAGTGTTGTGGTTCCTTAATTTGATAAAGTGGAAAATTGTATGATCACATGATAGTGTTATTTTTCATTATATTTTCAAAAAGTTAGCAATTTTGTTTTCGGCTATTGTGATTCACTGTGTGAGACATCAAAAAGTACTGGGTACTGGACTTAAGTACTTTCAAAAGTACTGGGTACTGGAATTAAGTACAGTGATTTAAAAAGTACTGGGTACTGTACTGGGTACTGGGAACATTTGAAAAGTACTGTACTGGACTTAAGTACTTCGAAAAGTACTGATTAACAGCCCTGCCCTATGAGGTTCAGTGCATTGACATCTTTTTTTAGATTCAGGTAAATTATGGCAATGTATTTTTAACAATATTCATTATAACATAATTAAAAACAGATGGCCAACATGAACACGGAATGAAATGTATTTGCATTGGGTATTTTTTAGCAGGGTGTTGTTTTTTAATTGAATATTTTGAATGTCGCATGCTAGTAATGACAACTGGAAAATAAATAATATCCCGTCCAGGAAAAATCAAGCCTCCATGAAAATATAGTGGTCTCCCCCCCCCCTTATTTTCAATCAATAGAATCAATAAAAATACTTTAGAAATTTTCTTGAAGGTACACTGTAAGATTAGCTCAGTTGATCTTGTTGATAGCACACTGTGCTGCCAATCTCTGGGGGCCAGGGCTCAAATCCTGCTCTGGCCCTTCGCTGTGCCTCCTCCTGTCCTTATCAGCCTACAAAGTACTTAAATGTAGGACTTAAATTCCAAGTCATCTGGCCATCGTGCCCATCAAATTTGTACCGTAATAGGTACACATAAAATCAAAAAGAATACACTGACGACTCATTAATTATTCATGGTAACTTGAAGTTGTTGAAATAATGCCGAAATAACTAAGAAAAAATTCCTACACATTGCTATCTGGAAAAATTCAGGAGACTCCAATGTTTGCATGCCCCCTTTTTGAAGAATTTTTGGATCAGCCCACCTTAATAGCTCTGTTCCGAGCTTATCCCATTGGAATATAACTGCTGTCAAAAATGTTTGGGAATCTTTTTTGTTTTAGTTTGTTTATAGTAGTGCAACTGTGCTTCTCAATATGTTGGTCTTCTCACCAACCACTCTCTGTATGACACAATTATTAGCACCAAATAATTTCTAAATAAATCCTGTTTAAATGTGTTTTTTTTTTTTTTTTTGCAGAGATTACAAGAGGCGACACGACAGGCTGATAGAGAATTAGGAAAAGAAAAATGAACTGATGTAATTTTTCTCGCAGTGACATATTTCCTGATCTAAATCGTTCATTGGAGAAACATTATAAGTGAACGATATGATATAATTATGTGCGGTTATCAAGTTTTTTCTTTGAAATGTTCTGAATAGTAAATGTGTTTAGTACTGTTTACTGTATCTATTGCAAAACTTTGAAATTGGATTGTTCTTTCAATAAAAATTTGTCTTTCAAAATACTTGCAAACTAATTATTTCAAATTACCTTTATTAAAATGCTGTGCTGTAGCTCTATAGCATGTGACTGTCATCAAAAGGTTAAAGCTGCAAATTGTACTTATTGGAATAATTAGTCTTTTAAAAGTACCAGGATTTTCATCAAATGATTGCTCGTTTACAAGTTGTGTCAATTGAGAAGTCTGGAATTTGATATTGGATTTTGTTGTTTATTCAGCCTGCAAATCCAAGACATCTAAGGTGGAATTTTTTTTTACTGTTTTCGAATTTATTAGGCCTAGTACTTTCAAATGTATAATTATTAAAATGCCACATCTTTGGCATGTGAATTTCATCTAACAAACCTGATATATTTCAATGTCTGCTTGTGATTGATGTGGTTTTGTGATTTTTATGGTTCTGAACTCCTGTGAATTTGCTGGAGAAAGATGGTCTTCACTCATCGTGCTTATTATGCTGCTCAGAACTCGCATCTCTGCCATGCGAGGAGGTTTTTTTAAAATATTGGTGCAAGTGTTTTCTGTTGTTGCCAAGGCGGGAATTGTTCAGGTGTCCAGCTTAATTACTGTAATCACAGTACAGAATCATCATTGACGGTCACACCGATGAACAGACTTGGCTCAGACAGTTTGCCAATGCTGGTCTGCTTGTTTGAGATTAAGTTACATGTTATGGATAATGTCTTATAGCCTGAATGTGACCAGGTGACATGTCAGGCTGCAGTAGCCTGCTGCAGATTCGAGCATGAGCGAGCAGGCTACATTTCACGATTTTCTGAGGAAGCCTAGCACAGTTCTGCTAAGTTCTGCTGGGCGCAGACCTGATAGGCAGCTGTTCTACACGTAGATTCCAATGTGATGCCCAATTCCAGTGATGGAAATGGGTGGGGGAAGCTCGGGAGAGCTGAGCTCCCTTGATCAAAAATGGGGAGCTGTGCCATTCTGCAGCTCCCCCAATAGTCAGTTGTGAACTTAAAATTATCGTGTTAGTCCTCAAGGTACGAGGGGCGTTCAGAAAGTTCACGGCCTTTTTTTATATGGACACTTATTTTCAATCTAGAACTATGAAATTTTTACAGGATAAAATTCAGCAGTTTTGGAATGAATTTCCAAAATTTTGGACATTTTTCAGTCATTCTGTGGTTGCCATGGAAACAGAAAGTTTGGCTAGGTGGAGTAGGTAGTACGGAGATCAAGAAATCAATGAATTGCGGCAAACACCAACAAAATGCAGCACTTCTTGGTCATTCACCTGTCATACTTTGATTCTGCCCAGAAAGTTGGCAGAAAATGTTCTAGAACTATTTCCATCACCATTACATTTTCCAAACTTGGACTAGGTTTTGAGCTCTGCACATGATCTCCCATGTGTGGAAATATTAGTTTCGGTTGACTGGTAATAATAATAATAATAATAATAATAATAATAATATCAAAGAAAACAATATAAATCTCCTTAGAGTCGATTTATAATAATAATAATAAAATCAAAGAAAACAAGATGATTCTCCCGATAGGTCGAATCATAATGAAGAATTGTACAACATGTATTGTCAGAAGAGAAATTTAGTACAAAGAACTGTGAAATCCGCAAAAGCAGAGTATTTTGCTGATCAGATTAAGTTAAACAAAAACAATCCAAAGAAATTGTGGTCACACTTGAAAAATCTTGGTTACAGCAATAAGTCAAAAGATAAAGCAAAAATTGTTCTTAATATCAACGATGAACTGTGTCATGACTCGAAAAAGGTTGCCGATCATATTAACAATTTCTTTACAAATGTTGCATCCAAACTTGTTGACAAACTTCCTAGGGTTGATAAGATTTATGGAATTGGTTCAAGCAAAATCAAAGACTATTACCAAAACAAAGGAGTTGTTCCCGCAAATTTTAAACTTAAAGCTGTCACATCTGAATTTGTAAGAAAAGAACTAAAAAACCTCAATGAAAAGAAAAGTACTGGTCTTGACGGAATTTCTCCGAGGTTCCTGAAAGATGGTGCTGAAATACTGTGTATTCCCATTGCACACATTGTAAATCTTTCAATAACAACTTGTATCGTACCATCTGAATTCAAAGAAGCACGAATAACTCCTTTGTTCAAAAAGAACTCAAAACTTGAAGTTGGAAATTACAGGCCTGTGAGTGTTTTGTCCGCTGTTTCAAAAATTTTAGAAAGAGCTGTATATAATCAACTTGATGATCATCTGCTAAAGAACCGTTTATTGTACAAATTCCAATCTGGTTTTCGAAAACATTACTCAACCAACACATGTCTGGTTTACTTAACAGATTATATTAAATACCAAATTACATCTGGTAAATATGTTGGAATGGTAGCTCTTGATGTACAAAAAGCTTTTGATTGTGTAAACCATCAAATTTTATGTGAAAAACTCGAACTCATTGGTGTAGAGAGCTCATGGTTTTGCTCATATTTAACTGGACGAACTCAAATTGTTATTGCAAATGGTGTTAAGTCGGAGACAGAAAATATCAAATGTGGAGTCCCACAAGGCAGCTTACTGGGTCCACTATTATATTTATGTTATTGTAACGACATGGAGATCGCTACTGAGAGCAATCTTATTCTTTATGCAGATGACAGCATAATAATACATGCAGATAAAGATCCCAAGGTTATCGAGAAGAAATTAGCTGTTGAACTAAAAGCTGTCAATCACTGGCTCATTGAGAATAAATTATCACTTCACCCTGGTAAATGTGAAGCCATCCTGTTTGCCTCTAAACATAAAATCAAACAAGTTCCGTCTTTCTCAGTCAAATTCAACAATACTGAAATTGTTGGCAAAAACAATTTGAAATATCTTGGCTCAATCATGGATAATGACCTGTCAGGAAAGGAATGTATTAATTCTATAATCAAAAAAGCAAATGGGCGGCTAAAATTTTTATACAGGCACAGGAAAGTTTTGACGAGAGATATTCGAAAAATTCTTAGTATGGCCTTGGTTCAAGGTCAAATGGATTACGCCTGTGTTTCGTGGTACTATAATTTAACTCAAGATCTAAAACATAAATTACAGGTTCTACAAAACAAAATGTTCAGATTCATCTTAGCCAAAGGCAACAGGGAACATATAGGTCAATTAGAGTTCAAGCAGGTCAATTGTACCAACATTGAAAATAGAGTTAAACAACTTGGGCTAAATATTGTTCACAAATTGTATCACTTTCAAACTCCTGAATATCTTTTATGTAACTTTACTCGTGCTAGTGATGTCCATAGGTACAGAACAAGAAATTCTAATTACAACTTCAAAATTCCAACATCGTCTAATGATACTGTTGTGTCAAATTCTTTCTCATTTAATCTAGTCAAAGCATGGAATTCACTGCCAGATAACATTAAGAATAATGAAGAACATCAATCTTTCAAAAACAAGTGTAAACGACATTTAATTAGTCTTTGTACATAGTGTAAATGCCAATTTATTTATCTTTGTATATATGTATTGTAAATACCTAATCAGTCTAGTCATCTAACTCTCCAGGTATGTATGTATATTTATTAAGACCAGAGAAGCAAGGCTTATCAAGCTGGCCTGTAAACAAAACAATTTTTACAAGTATTACAAAAGAACATCAGATAATTAGTAATGTCAATTGAGCACAGATCGTTATAGAGTTGAACAAGGAACATCAGGTTAAAGCTATTCATAAAATTACACTTATATAGAACAATTTATGTTGATTCCAAAATACTTACATAGCTACATGCATATGTCTATATAATTACATTGAGATGCATGTCTACATATTATCTACAAGTATATGTATACTTTGAACATAGTATATATATGTATAAATACATAAAGCCACAATGCAGATATTAATCCCGATATATACTCACTCAAAATTATCAACAATATTTACCAAACAGCAAGTCTTAGTAAGACGTAACCCCAAAGTATATACAAGTCCACAATCACTTGCAGTCATAGATTGTATAAAAGATACAGGTACATATCAATATAGCAATATAATAGAACAGTAATGCACTTTCAACAACACCCCCCTCCCCCCCCCCTCTGGCTCCTAAAAAAGTCTCAGCCTATAATTACATATCTAAAATTATCACAAAAGAAGAATAAACACGAGTAATAGACCAACAATAGTTAAACTTTTAAGCAATACATACAGGGTATAGAAAGCAAATTGGATCACAATAGATATGGAACCCTCCAGCAGACTCCCTGAGGGGCATAAAAGCGAACAAATAACTGAATATAGAAGTTTAAATTCATATAGACAACTATTATGAACATTCAATGTAATATTTGTCGAGATGAAGTTTTTTGACTGATTTTTTGAACTGGTGTTGTGACATCTCTCTCAGGTCCTGTCCCAATGAGTCTGCCAGAGAATTCCATATTTTGGCCCCCTTTCTTTGAACAATATTGCAACCAATCTCTGATTTAGATCGCTGAACATATAATTTGAATTTGTTCCTTGTATTTGGATACCTATCATGGTCAATTACAGAGAAATAATCATAAAACACATTATCGTTGTCACTGATGACCTGTTTATGAACAAATGTTGCTATTTTGAAAGAATAAAGATCCCTAACGGATAATATCTGATAATTATTATACAGTTGAACAGATGGAGTTCGGGGGTCAAGATTGAATAACACTTTAATTGCCTGATGTTGCAAGACCTCAATTTTTTTAATATACTTATACGCTGACGCCCCATATATCTCTAATCCATACTGCACCTTAGAATGAAAGTAAGCATAATATAATTTAATTTTTTCACTTTTTGGCACCAGATGTTTGATAATTCTGAATGCCGACACTATTTTAATGAGATCTTTACTTAATTGATCTATGTGTTTGTGAAATTTAAGTTTGTCATCTAGTATTACACCAAGGTACTTGCAGCTATCAGTTCTTAATATCATATTACCATTGATTTCTATTCTATCAAGCATATTGGGGACTCGTTTATTGGATGGCATAAAGATACTGAAATTGGTTTTACCTTCACTTAATATTAAATTATTTGCTTTTAACCAATTTGTAACATCGCTTAGGCATTTCTCTGCTTTTTGTTTTACAATAGCTGGGTCCTTGTGGGAAATAAATATGTTTGTGTCATCTGCAAATAAACGTAATTGGGCTTCAGTACAATGCTGCATGTCGTTCACAAAAATTAAAAAGAAAAGAGGTCCCAGCACTGAGCCCTGGGGCACACCACACTGGATGTTTTTAGTATCAGACTTGATTGTTTCAACTTTAGTGTACTGTGGGCATTCACTCAGATACGATTTTATCAATTCTATTGCTGGCCCCCTAACACCATAGGACTGCAGTTTTGCAATTAACATGTCATGGTTAACAAGATCGAACGCTTTAGTAAGATCTAAATATATTCCAATAGTGATATTTTTGTTTTCTATTTGTTCTCTTAATCGATCTGTGATTTCTATAAGTGCCATTGTTGTGGAGTAGGCATGTCTAAATCCAAACTGATATTGATAAAGGATTCTAAACTTTTCAAAATATTCGTACAGCCTTTTATATAGGACTTTTTCTATTATTTTGTTAATAGTGCTAAGTAGGCTGATGGGTCTATAATTTGTAGGGTCCAACTTGTTGCCTTTTTTATATATAGGGATAACTTTCCCAAGTTTTAGTTTCTCTGGATACTTTCCAGTTTTAATTGCAATGTTAGCAATGTGGGCTATTACCTT
The DNA here is from genome assembly GCA_026936325.1 of Platynereis dumerilii. NCBI lineage: Eukaryota > Metazoa > Annelida > Polychaeta > Phyllodocida > Nereididae > Platynereis > Platynereis dumerilii. Next base: position 10,917,375 of record JAPTHN010000019.1, read on the forward strand.
ACTAAATAACATAGGACATGACTTAAGAATTTTGCCAGAAATTCCATCGTCACCTGGTGCTTTGTTATTGTCTAATTTTTTAATTAATAATTGAATTTCAGAAGATTCTGTTGGATAAAGGTAAAAACTAGTTGGCTGGTTGCATTTTAAGTAATTTTTATAACTTTGGTTTGTGAGATGATCTTTTGTAAGCTGCGGCCCAATATTAACGAAATAGTCATTTAGGGCATTTGCAATATCCTTCTTATTCGTAAGGATGCTATTATTGACCTCGATCTTATCTATTTTGTTGCTATACTTGCTTTTGTTGGGATTGATAATTGGCCCATATATTTGCCAAAGTGCCCTTACATTCTTCTTTTTCGCATCAATTTTTTCTAAGTAAAAATTGGCCTCAGCATTTCTTAATTTTCTGGTTAAAGTATTCTTGTATGCTATGTATGCCATTTTATTATCAGGTGTGGGATGATTTAGATACTTTTTGTATAATTCAGATTTCGTTCTTATGGCATTTTTTAGGTCTTTAGTTAGCCATACTTTGTCCTTAGCCCTTTTTCTGGATAGGGTAGTTAAGGGAAAAGATTTTTCAAATTGAGAAGTGAACTTGTCATAAAAGGTATTTACAACGTTATTAACTTCAGAACAAGTGAAAAAGCCTTCCCAGTCAATGTTGCTCATTCCATCAACAAATTTTTTGAAATTCTTTTCCCCAAACAGTCTGATTTTTGGTCGAGCTTTCTCTTTGCATTCTTTGATCTTATCATTTCTTATAACCACAAAGTTTGGGAGGTGGTCCGATATGTCGGAGTATATATTTCCTGACTGCACCATGTCATTAACATTTCCCTTATTGATTTTCATGAATATATTATCAATTAATGTCATGGTGGTGTCAGTTATTCTGGTAGGCAGGGTAATGGTTGGTATAAAGTTGTAGGTCAGCAGGCAGTCATAGAAACTTTCTGTTTTCTTGTCAGATTCAATTTTAAGCCCATCAACGTTAAAATCACCACAAAGATAAGAGTGACAACATTCTCTGTCAATTTTTTGGACTGTTATTTCAAGGCTATCTTTAAAGATGTTTAAATTTGTGCCTGGGTGACGATACACGGAACCAACAATTACTTTCTGACCTTTTACATCAGCTTCCACCCACACATCTTCTGCATCCTCGCACAATATTGAGAGGTCATTCCGTACATGATATTTAATATCTTTTTTCAGGAAAATGCAAGCACCACCACATTTTTTTGTTTTTGGCAGAATGAATTCACAATTATATTTGTCATTCAACATGTTCACTCTATTTGGTATGTTCTTCTTACCAATTTCTGTAAGAGCTATAACATCAACGTGATAATCAAGATTTGTCAATAAAATCAACAAATCACTAAAATGTCTATCGAAGCTTCTTATATTAAGATTAAGTATTTTGAGGGCATCGGGATTATCATTCAGTAATTTACTGAGTGACTCTTCATGGTGATAACTGCATTCTGACATGTGTGCCATACCATTCTCAAGTGCATTACGAACATACCTGTCGAATCTATTTTCTTTCAAGACCTTTTCTATTCTTTTATTAGGTCTTTCAAGCAGTTGTGCAAGTTCAAAATTGCTTAAATGGTAAAATGGAAATGAGTTTTGGGTCATTTAAATAGCAGAAGTTAAGGCAGGTATCAATTTTATGCCAGGTGTATTAGCACTCTTGTCAGAATTGCAAATTTTCACCATGAACACAGGTTTAGGCATGTTTTTGATTTTCAACATTCCACAATGCACATTTTTACAAGGTAAGATCATTACACAGTGGATATCATTCAACAATGAAAATTTACAAAAAGGTGACATAATTGTTTTTTGGTCAATATATAGTGTACGATTAGAATCGAGGTATGATGACATAACTTTCCAGCAATTTTTCAAAACAATCAATTTATATACACAAAATCTACCTCTACGTGGAACTGCATCAACATCGTGAAATTTAAGGACAATTCACATACATTCGGTTCACATCCTGTATACATGTAAATGAATGTTGCAGCAAGACTACATTCCATGTAATATTTGATTTACTTCCATATATATATAAGAACTTGGTTTTAACCTGTACCATTATCAATGACATTCGTGTACATGACCTGCACAGCATCAAACACTTACGTTCACAGGAAAGATTAGCAACTGAACATGTCAAGTGATAGCCAATAGACCTTTTCAAAATTACCGTTATTACTGATCCAGACTTTTTCTTGTATTTATTGACTATCATGCGAAAAACAGAGTTTGATTCAAAATTAAGTAAATTGAGAGTAATCATTGAAGTTACTCGGAAAGATTATTGGCTATATCTGTTGGCAGGTTGGTTATTTTGACTTCACCTGCCACAGAGGATCGTCCCTTGAATTAAAGAAGAGATCACTCAGCCCCTTTGATATGTTCCGTGCAACCCTTTCCAGACCGTTTTGATTTAAGTGGACACCAGTTTTGTCGGATTTAACATAAAATGAAGCATCAGGTTTACCATTTGTCGTGAGCTGAGCATTATTGTCAATAAACATAACATTGTCCTCATTGATGGCAAGAGCTCTCAAAGAGTCATTTAGAGCATTCACCTCAGCGTTAATTGCACTAATATAGGCCTCATTTGGACTTTGAGGCAGTCTTTGGGGGACACTGGATACCAGAAGTTCTGCTTGCGGGTATTTGGAGGCCGCACTGTTGAGCGCTTCAACAAAATCTCGATACAGTGAGTCATTTGGTGTTACAAAGTCAGTTTTGTCTGAGGACCAATTGCACGTTCCGAGTTGTATCAGCACAGCGTCTACATCGTCAGGATCTTCTGGACAGTCTTCCATCAGCTCAGAGATGTCTTGGATTGTGGCACCGGCTCTGCACATTTTGGTGATCTCATAGTCAGGATTATCGACACTTAATCCTTTAGCATTAGAGTCACCAAAGATTATTGCACAGTTCTTCTCAACTGCTGTGCAACCTGAATTTGGCTCAGGAGAGTTGTTCAGCATTCCAAATATGGGGGATACAGCCATTGGTTCGTGGTCACTTGAGATCATGGGTTTTGCTGCATTGTGAGGTACCTCATCAAGCACACCTTGAAGTAATTTTATCTCACTCCTAACTTCCATAAGAGCTTTTCCCATGATATTTTTCCCCTGCCAGGCTTTGTCATTCAGCACGTTGTTGTCACTGATGTGCATGCCGACTCCAAAGTGCCAGTCAGTTGTTCCCTCGCCGATAACTCGATCGCCAGTGGATAGCAAGTAATCCTGCAGCTCCTTGTGGTCATAGACCTTCCTTCGAACACACTCCATGATTATGTCAGAGGTATGCTTTTTCCACTCACTGTCTACGTAGCCCCTTATTCTCCTACCCAGCCGCTTCATTTCTCTTGGATCAGTTGATGTCATAATTTGAGCAACTGCCTCTTTATCGTCAAATAGCCTAGCCTTTTGACTCTGGATGAATTGCTCATTGCAGTTATATGGGATGCCATCGATTTGGATAGGATACTTCATGTTGAAGTTACTTAGGGGAGATTTTTCTGTCATGAAGCAGAATACCTCATCATTGGAACGGGATCCATCATTGTAGGAACAGTCCTTGAACTCATGGTCCCCTTGGCAGGAAAAGCACACTTTCTTCGAAAAAGAACATTGCACTGGATCATGTTGACCACCACACTTAAAGCATTTTTTTCTGGTTTCAAAAGGCCGTCTGTACCACACTGACACTGCTATTTCCTTGTCACCATCAGTTGTATTCAATCTATTTGGAATGACTTGGTTTATGTTGGTCATGTAGACATATCTGGTGCCTGTAACCCAGCTTGTTGGTTTACCATCAATGTAGATAAATTCACTCTCAACTTTCCTTATTTCGCCATAAGGACTGAGCAACTCTTCAATCTTTTCTTTACTCCATTCAATTAGAGCATCTTTTACAGTTACTCTGATAATGTCTAACGTTTCGTCCCTCAATTCGACATGGCTTCCATTGACATTAATTCCAGCAACTAACAATGCTTCCTTGGTAGGCAGATCTCTTACAGATATTATCACTTTGCGTGGCCACTGCGCAGGGTACACCTGTATTCCGCAGACATCCTCTTTATTGACTATTTCCGTTATGCTAGAATACATCTGCCTATAGAAGTCATTTTGCCCTATTTCCCCCAATATTCCAAAGGGAAAACTGACTGCAAGCTTCATGATTGTCTTTGACTGTTGTGGATGAGGAATGTTACAAGAGCAAACATTGTCACAGTTGTAGTCAATTTAATTGCTCTGTTGATATCTGTGTATCACACCTTTTCAGACAGAAGGTAAGAGAACTGTGAAAGTCAAAAATGGCCTAGTCCCCCAAATCCCCTCCAGTAGGTCAAGACCCAAGGGTTGGCCAAATCGAAAATACACAGAATATTCTCTAAAAACACACCTTTTCAGTCCAGCAAACCATCCACAATATATCCAAAAGATGCACAATGCATTCACAAATAAGTTAATATAAAAATATTCCAGTAGTGATATTTAGATCCACTCAATTTGTTCAAAATAAGTCAGAGCTCTCATGTGTGTGTATCTATCATGTTCAGGTCGCTGTATCATTTTGTGTTGTTATTAACTGGACCCCGCTGGAAATAAGTTTCAGAACTTTCGTGGGCTATCCTAACATCATTATCATTGTACAATTTCATCTCATTTATATCTATTGTTTACACCTCATTATTTATTACCTCATTATTTATTATTGTTATGCCTCATTGTTTACAATTGTACTTTGTTGATGCTGTTGAATAAAATCAAATCAAATCAAATATAAGTAATATAGACAGGAGACTGATTCACGTTTCTAATCCGAAAACTTTCACCAATACCGGTGGCCTTTATTCATATTTCAGCTACTATCTTTGTTTAAAGAAGAACAAACACCCCGAAATCACAATACATATATACAGGAGACTGATTCTCATTTTTATCAGAAAACGGTCAGTAGTTTTGCAAGATCTCTCAACAATACCAGCCTTGATTAATGTATAAATGGCTCTCTCAGCTTCTATCCAGTCTTTGTTTAAAAATGAAAACAACCCCCTGAACAGTGAACACACATTGCTTATACCAGAGACTGATACAGATTTCTTATCATAAAACTGCCAATAGCCTTGTGAGAACTTTCAACAATACTAGTATAGGATGGATATATGGAAATGGCTCTTTCAGCTTCTATCAGGTTTAGACCTTCGTTCAAAGAAGAACCAAAACCCTGAATGCACAAGACATGCAAAGGAGACTCATTTCTAATCAGAAAATGGTCAGTAGTTTTGCAGGAACTCTCAACAACACCAGCAGCCTATGTATATAATGAATGGCTCTTTCGGCTACTATCGGGTCTTTGTTCGAAGAAAAATAGACACCCTGAACACACATGATTAAAAAAAAATCTAATCTGAAAACTGTAAGAACTCTCAACAATCGAAAATACCAGTACCCTTGATGCACATAGAAATGGCTCTTTTGGCTACTAGCAGGTTTTGTTCAATGAAGAACAAAACACAAGACATATGCAGGAGAATGATACAAAATTCTAGCCAGAAAACTGTCAATAGCTTTGCTAGAACTATCAACAATCGTCAATGCCATTTAGGCCTAGTAGCCGGGATGATTCATATGGAAATGGCTCAGCTACTATCAAGTCTTGTTCAATCAAGAACAGGCTCCCTGAACACACAATATAAATTCTGATCGTTTATGCTGGAACTCTTATACAAATACTTGGAGTCATCAAGAAAATGGCTCCTTCAACTACCATCAGGTTTTGTTAAAATGCCTAATAATATAAAACAATCATAACAGAAATATATCTCCCCGCTTTGGAAAACTGTGAGCTACTGTGAAGATACACCGCCAACAGCAATTGAAAAAGACCTTCGCCTGTATCATCAACTCCAATTGTCAGTAAAGCACGTAAAGTGTTAAGAGTTGATGAGTGGGTGCAGTTATCAGCACTCAACAGTCTAGACACTCCAGACCATTTGGCTCAGAACGAGGAACAAGTATACAACTGAAATGTTGGTGGGGACGGTCCAATGGAGCGCTGAGAGAGAGATTCTCCTGGATTTTACGCCCACATGCTATACATGGTTGGATTATTTAATGACATTCTACCTAATATACCTTGAATCGGTCATCGAGAAACTGATTTATTTATTTCAACTGTCAACAATAATAGTCCATACCCAACTACTACCAGAAGAGGCTCTTTCAATTACAACCAGAGCAATCAGCAATGTTCATAGAAGTACAGGCACCCTGAACCAAACCAAATTTGGAAAATGATTCATCAGTTTTTTATAGTTTTATAAGGAAACTTATTTTTCATCATAAGATACAAAACAATAAAGTTTGAATCCAGAACCCTAAACACAAGCCACTGGGGAGGTTATGAAGTGAGTAGGTTTTTTAGCTGTCACGAACCCAATACAAACGCTATGTTTTGCAAAAATGAACAACACAAAGTCACCTAGCTTGTTATTCTCTTCTTCGCATATTACAAACCCATCATCAATTTTATTACACATCTAGGCCTATATCACAGTCATTCTCAAAATGTTTAATTACATTTGTCTCGTGTCATCAATCTTTGAAAAGATATCGCTAAAATTCAACAAAAACAAGATGTTTCTCTCTAAATCTTAACCTAATTAATCCAGTTTTGGCAAACATATATTGGAAAATATCATTTGGATTTTTAAAAGTTGAACCATAGCACTGGTTGCTACATTTAGTCTTTAACTTCGTTTTGAATAGAAGTACTACAAAATGGCCGTCACTTTGACTCACAGTGCACCCGTTTGGGTTTATAGTATAACTCTATATGAGACCAGGAACATATTTGGTATAAACTTTATACCAAATATGTTCCTGGTCTCATATAGAGTTAAGAGACAAGATGGTTAGAATTAGAATTTGTAAAGCTAAGTTAAAAGAACAAAATAAAGCATGTAAAAACAAGAAAACAAAATATTTACCAATCACTTGGTTAAATCCGGGTTGAAAATTAGGGGTTTGATAAACAAGTCAGTCAAAGTTAACTTTGTAACATAAAATTGGCTCAAAATAAATACAGTCAGACGTTATCAAAAATCTAAATTATGTTTTAGTTGCCCGAGCAACTTTGCTAGCAGTCTCTTTTAATTTCTCCTTCAAGGGAGTTTTACAATGACAATACTTTCTTAGTTCTGGGTATTTTTTAGTTACGCAATCTGCCTGGTTGCCGTAGATATTAATCCGGCTAATGTCTGGACTGACGAGATATTTATTTGATGTCAAATCATGCTGAACCGTGGCTTCGTATGAAGCATTGTTTGGCGCCGTTTCAATAATAATTTGGTAAAACTGAATGTCCACATGAATGTCTGAAGCAAATTTTGCTCGTCTTTGGTCCCCATCTAAAGACTTTTGGAATTTGAGAAGCTGCAATGAAAGAAATTACAAGAATTAGTAATCATAAACAGTGTATGTAGGATCTAGGTATAATTATTCCAAAAAATTGATTGGAGAATTTGGAGTCAACATTCAAAGAGAAAAATGTTTACTAAAAATACCCACTAAATCAGAGACAATTATTTATGCACTAATGAAATACGTTTTTCAAGAAGTGTGATTTAAAATCAGCAACCTTAAACCTGTAACAACAAAGGCAGAAAAATTTTCAAAAGTTCCAAATAATCACAAATTTAGCGACTATCGTAATACGTTGTAAACAACATATCGCGTGAACCCAATGCGTTATTCATGACTATCTCTAGTAAGACCGTGGCAGACAATCCCTGCCGGGTATAAGATGCAAAAACCATGGGTGACATGCTCACACCTGCAACAGCTAAAAACTCCTCCCCGAGCAATGCCACTCACCTAAACTGTCCACCTATCCTTATTGATCTATCCTGTCCTTCTGATAACAGCAAATAACAGTGAAACAGCTCCCTTATTTACGTTTTCTGCCTCTACTGTTTTTCCCCACCAGGGGCGCATGCATCTCCATCGTAGTTCTGCTATTGCTCATGTTTAGGGCTGGCGCCACCGTCTGCCTTCCCGGCAAAAAGCTCCACACACTTCACTCTCACCCACTGCTGCATGCAACATGGGGCCAGATGCCCATGCAGGTAGAGGGGGGGGGGGGGTTAATTATTCCCCATTATACTCCTGCCCCAAATCATGGGTAAATCTAGTATATATATATATACAATACATACCTTATCATTTGGCATGACGATTCGGGCATCTTCGATACTCTTTAACACCAGGTGGTTACAAATGTCCATCTGGTTGTGAACGAAGGAATTAATGAGATCCACAACTAAGTTTGCAATCTTTTTGATATTTGGACTGTCGAGCGGAACTTCTTTCCAACGTAAACAGGTACACCAGTGGATTGGAATGCCTGCGGAAGCACAAGTTCTATTCATAGGGATTTCTCGTAAAAGACTGAGGCCTCGCGAGCCAGCGTTAGGCCGTTCAGAGAGGCGTTCGGGTTTTAATACATCTAAAAACGTCTCATGGAGATCAAACGGAGTAGTAAGTCTGTTTTGGTTTGTAATGAGCCGCATCATATTGTCGGAATGCTCTCTTTTAAATTGCGGAGGAAACGTTAGTGACATCATGGGTAAGCGCTCCTCTAACTTACCCTGTAGGGTGGCTCGAACCATGCTATATCTCGCTCCATGGTCGCCCATAACAACGAGCACTGTTTTGTCTAATATCCCAGATTTACGCAAATCTTCCAACATGTTTACCGTATCCTGATCGGCATATTCTGCGGGGTTATTATCACTATGGGTCAAATCGCCAAAGAAGGTAAAAGCGAACTTCGGAATTCCTTCGTAACTCTTCATGAATTCCTTAGTGTAATTTAACATGTACATGTGCTGGGGATTTTTACCCAAGCAATGCTTTATACTTTCAGCTTTCAATGTTGATTCCTGAACAGCCTGCCAAAATGGCCGCATGTAGTGGTCCGTGGGAATTTGTTCAAATCCGTTATAACGCAGATTAAAAGTTCCGAGATCAGGCTGATCTTCAGCGAACATTGTAACGTATCCATTATGCTCATATTTATTCCACAACAAAGGATAAATATCCACAAAGGTTGAGCCAGGTTTATTTCGACGGACTTCAGGAAGTTCAGTCTCAGCTTTGCCTGAAAAAAAGAAAGCTTGAGGTACATCCGACCGAAAGATTGTTTAATCTTGCCAAATTTCCATTTTTAAGGACAGTTACAACATCAAGTATACTTTGCTAATGGCAGTTATCATGTTAAAGTTTTAATGACCTTGAGAACCCTAAAAATTTACAAATTAGGTGAACTTTTGCTAAATCATTTTGTAACACATGAATTCACATTTAGAATGTCTTTCAGCATATTTCCATTTATAGCAGCTTCAGAGAAAACATACTTCAGTAAAAGAAATCTAAAACATACTTCAGTAAAATAAATTTAAATCACCCACCTGTCATTATAGGAACAATGGCCGCTGTCGTAGCATCCCCAACAATGTTATAAGCATTGAGAATAGATGCTCCCAATGTATCCTTTAAATACTTGTATAATTTTGGCAGTTTTCTTTGGTAACTAAGGTGTGACATGGAGTCAAATGCTAAAATGAGGACATTTAATCCTGCGCTGATTGCAGACGCTGAACGCATGTCTCTTTTTCTTTCTAATACTTCTTCCTTTTCAACGACTTGAGTTAAGAACTGATCGTAATCAGGAAAGTCATCTGCGTAGTAATAATTATCAGCACCATCTTGTTTATTTATGTAGTTGCTCATTATGTCTAACGGAGCCTCATCTTTTGCCGTGTCTTTGTTTGCAACTTTTTTTTTGTCATCATCGGCTTTCTCCTGTTTTTCTGTACGAGGAACAGCTTTCAAAGTTCTCACAACCGCACTGGGATTCTCTCCGCCATCACCAATGTCTTCAAATTCAAACATATGTGGCAGCTCCCCTGGCAACTCATCTGCGTCAACTAACAAACGTCGAGCTAAATGATTGCTCTTTTTCTCTTTCTTTAAATAACATTCAATCCTCATGTAATCGTGTTTAATCTTGATTTCAAACTGTGATTTCCTTGTTAGGACATCTGTGTATGTGAAGAACGCATCGGTCATCCAATCGATGCCTCGATACTCGCACCTATCTAAGTCTTCTTCCTTTAAAATATTTTGATTTAAGCGAAGGATGCCATTGTCTAAAGTAAACAGAGGTGGAGTGCCAGAACACTTCAGAGGATCTAGGGGTCTATAAGCGAACTTATTGCTGTCTGTATGAAGACTGAGCCGAGGTACGAGGCAGATTTCCGTTTCTGTTTCCTCCTCTTCTTCCTCCGTCACAAGGCGGCCATCTTGGGTTTTGCGAACTGGCTTAGCACCGTTGTGCCAAGGGAATATTTTGTGAGCAACGTCATGCGGTTGTAACAAATCGCTCTCAGAAGCAGTAGCGAAGTCAGATGATGAGCCAAGAAACGATAAACTGAAAGCGAAGATGCACGTCACCAGAATTATCACCAGGAGGCCACAGCGAGATCGGACCAGTGGACGAAGGCGCCGTAACAGGCCCATCTCAGTAATCTGAAACAGAAAGTAAAATTTATTTAAGTAGAGTCTAAATAGTAAATTATGAGAACAGATAGTATTTACACATAGAATGTACATGTTGCGCATAACACGCTCATCTCAATATATAAAAACCTAGGCTGCGCAGCAGCAAACCTTCAGCGAATAACACCTTTAGAAGATTACAATAATATCATAAAATTGGTGCATTACGAAATTGCTTATAGATATGCAATGGCGGTCTAGTGGTGGCCTTCAATTATTTCTATTTGCCCGCTGCCCTGCCATCTTCCCATCTGCTTGCCAGGATTTGTAAAATCATGGAAAGGCCTTATTAGACTAATTTACGCATATTATGGTGTAGTTTCATGCATGTACAAAGTATAGGTTATGAGCTGTCGGTTGAAAATCAAAAAATAAGACGCTGTTATAATTTTTTGAAGTTTTTCCAATGATTCATAAAGTGTTATACGCATCAAAAAGCACTGGTACATTCCATAGGTGATTTGTTTAGAAAATTGCATTACTGTATATGTAATAGTGGGCAAGTTTTGGCTACGATATAAAAAAAAAATATTTTAAATATTTTTTCTCAATATTACAGAAACTATGGAAGAGCCATCTGTCAGACAATGAAAAGGCACAACTAGACCATATAAGCCATATGTGTACCAAACTTCATCAATGTATAATTATGGAATAGTGACCGGATGTTGTGCCAGAAACAAAAATTGAATTTTTATTATTTGTTTGATATTTCAAAAAGTATATAATATTTTCCATCAGACCTTTCAAAAGGCATAAATAGACCATATTGACCATATGTGTACCAAACTTTATCCATGTACATGCAATAGTGACCGAGTGTTAGCCCAAAAAACAACAAAACATATGTTTTTATATTTTTTCTCATTTTTTCAAAAAGTATAAAATATCTGTCAATGAGACCATCAAAAGGCACAACTAGACCATATAGGCCACATGTGTACCAAATTTCATCCATGCACATGCAATAATGACCGAGCCTTGGCCCGGAAAAGAAAAAAAATAATTTTTATATTTTCTATAATTATTTCAAGAAGTATTTAAGATGTATTCGTCAGACCATCAAAAGGCACAACTAGACCATACAGGCTAGATGTGTACCAAATTTCATCCACGTACATTCAATAGAGGCCGAGTGCTGGGCCGGAAACGATCTATCCGCCCGCCGCCCGACCGTCCGCCCGCCCGACCGCCCGCCCGCCCGACCGCCCGCCCGGCGGACGGACGGAATTTTCACCCAAGTGATTACAATACCTTCTTCGAACTTTGTTCGCTGAAGGTAAAAAAGATGAGAAAGTACAATTCACAGCCGAAGTAAACAATATTGAGAAACATACATATTGCAGCTAATATATAGTGAACAGCATGTATACATGTAATTCACAAATGCATTATACATTCTGAAGCGAATAGATGGCTGTGTATATTTAAAGGAGTTTCTGTCTAATGAGTAGTTTAGTGGGTTCCCATTATAGAACCCGAACAATATCAATATTGTACAACCTCCTTCAGGCCTTAAATATGGACAAAATGAGTGTGCAACCAATCATGAATAAGGAGTAGTTTAATAGTGACCCTCAATTATAACTGTTCAATAGGGCTACACCCGTAGTTCACAAAATACACACTTCATTGCACTATCACATGGTAGTTAGTAATTTTTTGAGCTGGATGGATTAATCGATATATCGCAATATATCGGTTCACAGACTTATCGTGATAATCGTTTCACATATTATCGTGACATCACGATAACTGCATATATGACAAAAGTTGTTTTTCGTGAAATTTGACCAATTTTTGGGCAAAATTGACAATTTTTGTAGCAAGAACTATAGTTTTGACAGCATTTATGTCACAAACTTCGCATTTTGCATGATAGATGCTGCTCAATTATCGTGATAAATATCGAGGATCATTATATATTTATCATGATATTATCGTATTGTTACAAATTGAACGATGTCCAGCACTAGTAATAATTTTGCATTTTACTAGTTTTACTAAGATCCGGAGACAGTGAAACCATATAATAACTGTTATGGAGCCTCAGATTTTAAAACTTTGGAACATTGTCTAAAGCTATTCTATTCTAGATACTATGCTCTGTAAACAAGATTTAACGTTCTACTATTATGTATAGGCCTACTCCATCAAAGAAAACTTTATTCAAGCATGAGCCTTTCTCAACCATACAGGGGGTACAAGAATATATATATATAGCCAGGCAGCAGTTTCCAAAACAGTAATAACACCACAAGTCCACAATGCTAAGTCACTATACAATTTCCATTACTACCGGCGGCCAAGTACCCATTTACACCTGGGTGGAGTGGAGCAAAGAGTTATGGAGGATCTGCTCAGTTCCTCCATGCCACAGGATCAAAAATTGCTGACATATATGTATATTCAAGACTGTCACAACTTTGTTTTCTGTCAGATTTTTGTTAGACTACCATGCCACTGCTGGGACTCAAACCTGCAACATCTCACAATCGCAAGCTGGTACATTACTTTATCACTTTGGCTAAGATACCTCTTTTAAAATGCAAAACAACCACAGTAAAACATATAAAATACCTTATAGAACGTCAAACCTTTCACAAATAAGGTCAGGATTCCACTTCGAAAAAAAATCACATAGATCTGTATTGATTATTTTCAAAAACAATGTCAGAAGGTTATCTATTTCAGTTTTTATCTGGGTTTACATTGTACTTACGGTCAAGGTTTCGCTATCAATAATGGCTTATATTTTCCACTCAAAATGATAATTGTGTTCCAATCCATTGTCCATTCCCCCTTTCTATGTAATTTATATCATGTATAATAATGAATTTGAAATACTAAAAAGCGATAAAATATATTTACCAAGTCCTTTATTTCTTTTTAGCAATAAATACATGTACATTGCACAAAGGTATTGCACAAAGGTATTAAAAAGAAAAAAATCCAACATTATAAAATTTCCTTTCAAGGTATGAAATTGCAAATTGATGGATTTTAAAGTACCTATCTGGCAAGACACTTCCTAACTGAATATGGATGGATGATTGGGGCTCTACGTCCTGCATTATTTGACTTGGTATAGGCTAATCACGACAGGAGGAAACAAAGCAATGAGCAGTGGATGATTGAAACTGCTGTTCAAAATAAATCTTGGTGACCCCGGCCAGAGCGGAATCAAAACTCGAAACTGGTTCGCTGAACTTCGCTCTCTCATTTTGAAGTCCTTGTAAGAGCTCATTTAGCCAACAGTTTGAAATCACAAAACTAAAACGAAATTTACACTGAGGACCTTTCCAAAAATATACAAAATATTTTTTAATCGATGCTGCCTCATGCTTCACTAGAGAAGGAATTCCACAAAAACCTTCCGAAGTGAAAGTAATACTTTTTGCGTCCGCCATTTTTCAGATTATTTTTCTTTGTATCTTCTATAGAACTATATTTTTGCAAGGCTTTATCAGAATTTCATGTACTTGTGCAATGTACATGCACATTATCAACCTGACAGGAATTTGAACACTTGCATGATCAGCTGTTCAAGTGCTGATGGGTCAATCATAGTCTATTGATCAGATTCCAACCATGTGTCCACATCATGTCTATCTAAGATGATAGAGTGAATACAGTGTAGGTACAAACAGCCATTAAAACTTATGAAGACAATAGAGCAAAAAGTCTTGTAAAAACTAAAATAACTTCTTTTTCATGATCCTGAAAAATGTAATTGTTGTGAATTCCAGAGTATTTTACCAGGTGGTAATTTCCATCACTCTCGACCAAGTTTAGTTTGCTTTCACTCTTTGCAGGAATAATATATACGTATCAGCTCTTTCCATAAGGATAAAAACTTGAAACAACTTTTAAAAAATTGGACAAATGTGTTAATAAATCAAAGTATATCAAGCAGTTTCATGTTGGAAGAAAACCAGACTTTATTTCTGTTCATACATATTTTCCTGAATTTAAAATCGCCTATTAAAAAACATACTTGTTTAAATTTAAGCTCTTGACCATCTTGACAATCACCTGCCTGTGTACATTTCCTCAGGTCACTTAACTGTGCCGTAACGGGCATTTCTAGTGTTACGAGATATATATCCAAAAGAGTCCCAGCAGTATGAAGTTATCCATATGAAGGCCTATGCAGGTATACTTCAACAAACTACAATGTAGTATTGGTAAGTAATATATTGATTATGCGACTTGGCAGTAAGCCTAAAGTATCCTTAACCAAATATGCAGATTGTTGCAATTTCATGATAAGGCCAGACTTTTTTAATTTTTAGACTCTCGGATCGACCGACCTTACAGATTTCTGCCTACGGAAAAAAAATTGAGCATACCCACAATTTTTATCAAATTAACATTATAAAAATTTGAGATTTCACCTTTTTTTTCTTCGTTCTACCGACTGACCTTTGAAAAAGTGCCTCGAGAAGATCCGAGAAGCTAAAGGTCAATTATGTCTGGCCTTAAGTAGAAATTGATTATACCATCTAACACAAACCGTATAAAGCCTGTGTAAATATATTAATCCAATTGCAGTGCTGTATTGGTCTGATCACAAAAAATAACATAAATGTGGATTTTGAAGTTTTTTTAAAGTTAAAAAAGGCTTAATCAATATTTGATGAACATGCAGCTGTCATTGTGTACATTTTGATTGCTTATACATGACTTGTACATGTTGTACAGATGATATAAAATCAGTGGCGTAGCTATGGGGGGGGGGCTAAATGGATTAGTGGCCCCCCCACTGGCCCCCCCCATTTCAGATTTGAGAAATTTGAAAAATTATTTAGGCAGAGCACATACGTCTCAGTGATCTGAGCCGGCGCTCACTTTAATATTCCCGATTCTCACCAGAATGACAGTTACCCTTTAAAAGGTTCAGAGGAATTTGATATTTTTATTTTCTTTGAAAACTGGCCATAGGCATACAGGTCTGCATCCAAACTTTTTAGGGAGGTCTTGCGACATTTGCCTTATTTTCAAGATCCAGGTTTAATGCTATTTCAAAACAAATCTTGTGGAAACCATGGTTTTTTAATCATGTTTATTTAATAATCTACCTGAATTGTTCGTCTTTTTGTCTCAAATCTTAGTGTTACCCAATTTTTACCCCCTCCCCGCTGGTATGTCTGTGTGGGCCTATCTATAGCAGGTCCATGCAACATCAAATATCTTGTGATTTGAGGAAATCTTTCCCTTGCGATTGTTGAGCTAAAGAAATTTTGTGTTTTTGAAATATCACTGGCCAGGAATGATTAACCAGAGTAATCTGTACAAACTGCTCAATTTTCCATGTGTTGCATGGAATTTCCCTATATCATGTATATTTTGGAATTTGTAGCATTTTCAGCAATCGCTATTAGCTTTTAGGCTTATATGACCAGATAACAAGAATCCGCGGATTCAAAACCGACCTAGCGCAATGAAATTGAAGGTGCCATTGCTTAAACCACTGAGCAACTGATATTGGAAGATAGGAGAAATAGTTGATTGGAAGATGCTAGACTATTAGTATATAATCAATGCAGTTTGAACAGATTTCTAAAAAAAATGGAAAGATGGCTGCCAAAATGGTCGCCATCTTGGATTTCTCGACATGGTCCTCATCCATACCCACAGGGCAAATCCTGTACCAAATTTCATATCTGTAAGTGAAATATTAAGGTCACAATGGCCAGTTCAAGAATGACAAAAGACGGCTGCCAAAAAGTGGCTGCCATCTTGGATTTCTCAAAATGTTCCCGACTGATACCCACAGCCCCTAACCTGTTCCAAATTTCATAACTCTAAGCAAAATATTGAGGTCACAATGGGCAGTTCAAGAAATGAAGAAAGATGGCTGCCAAAATGGCCGCCATCTTGGATTTCTCAACATGTTCACAATCCATACCCACAGGCCCATACCTGTACCAAATTTCATAACTCTAAGCGAAATATTGAGGTCACTAATATTGAGGTCACTATTAGCAGTTCAATAAATAAAAAAAAGATGGCTGCCAAAATGGCCACCACAAAATGGCCACCATCTTTGAATCTTGACATGTTCCCAATCCATACCCAGAGTTCCATACCTGTACCAAATTTCATAACTGTAAGTGAAATATTAAGGTCACAATGGGCAGTTCAAGAATGAAGAAAGATGGCTGCCAAAATGGCCACCACAAAATGGCCACCACAAAATGGCCGCCATCTTGGATTTCTCAACATGTTCTGAATGATGTTCACAATCCATACCCAGAGTCCCATACCTGTACCAAATTTCATAACTGTCAGGGAAATATTAAGGTCACAATGGGCAGTTCAAGAATGAAGAATGATGGCTGCCAAAATGGCCGCCACAAAATGGCAGCCATCTTGGATTTCTCAACATGTTCCCAATCCATGCCCAGAGTCTCATACCTGTACCAAATTTCATAACTGTAAGTGAAATATTAAGGTCACAATGGGCAGTTCAAGAATGAAGAAAGATGGCTGCCAAAATGGCCACCACAAAATGGCAGCCATCTTGGATTTCTCAACATGTCCCCAATCCATGCCCAGAGTCTCATACCTGTACCAAATTTCATAACTGTAAGTGAAATATTAAGGTCACAATGGGCAGTTCAAGAATGAAGTAAGATGGCTGCCAAAATGGCCACCAAAATGGCAGCCATTTTGGATTTCTCGGCATGTCCCAGATCCATGCCCATGGTACCACACCTGTACCAAATTTCATTACTCTAAGTTGAAAACTAAGGTCACAAATGGACTTTTACACACATGTTGACAAGAAATGTTTACATGGACACATGGACATCGTTTACATGCTGCCAAAATGGCCGCCAAAATGGCAGCCATCTTGGATTTCTCAACATTTAGCAGATCCATGCCCATAGTACCATACCTGTACCAAATTTCATTACTCTAAGTTGAAAACTAAGGTCACAAATGGACTTTTACACACATGTTGACAAGAAATGTTGACATGGACACATGGACATGGTTTACATGAGTCCCCTTTCACTACCCACCCCCCTCTAATAACCGACGTTAGGTCGGTTAAAAATTAAGTTTGTTTCATGAGACCATTCAAGTCTGTGTTAAACTTGCATTGTGGCAAAGATTGCAACATCACATTACTGTATGCGCCCTTGACGTTTTCTTCTTTATGTACAAGCATGATCACTGATGTTGTATCAGGGAATTTTTATCCAGATAGGGGCTGTGCACTTGCAACCAGCTGGTTTTATGGAAAGTCATTTCGCTCTAAAAAGTAATTGTGAAACTGTTTTTTCTGTACCATATCTAAATTATAAATAGTAAATGCAGTAAGTGTTTGCCAGACGAAAATAGCGTCAATGTTCCTATGTCATTTGTGACAAGGGCGTGTGTCGCGGTGTTAATTTTTACCCTTGTATTACCCCAAAAATTCGGCAAAAGGTGGGCCCCCCTAGTTCAGACCCTGGCCCCCCCTTGGCCCCCCCACTCCTGGATTTCTAGCTACGCCACTGTATAAAATACATGATGAATAAATTAGAATAAATTAGCAAGTTAAAGTGAATTGGTGGATAATTAACTTCATCATTCACAAGTATATTGGTCAAACCAATGAGGCTAAAATTTCAATTAGGCCTATAGTGATACAATGTAGGCCTAAACCATAAGACATACATGTAACTTTATTTTGGCTTTGCAGGAAAAGTATAGAGCAATTTTTTGTGATTTAGCAAACCAACAATTTCGTATTTAATAGGAAATTCACTTTTTGTGACCTGGCTATTGGCTAATAAAACTTTAATGGACCATTCAGAATTTATGACTGAAGGACGGGAGTTTTGTAAATGTTCTCATCGAATGTCCGGGACACAAAATGCAAAACAGAATATGTGTTATTGCTTATGGCAGGGGAGGAGTACAAAAATGCCGCATGGTACCTTAGGAGGGTACGAAAAATTAGCATGAAACCCAAGGTGGTATCAATTTTTTACTCGGAAGTTCCAACAAAACTGGCACCCCCCCCCTGGTCTTTAAATTCTGAACGGTCCCTTAAATTAATTTATGACAGCTAATGCTATCGTTTCCTTTTGCTGTGTCCCAGGTTCTAATCCAGCTCTGGCCAGGTTGATGGATGGATGATTGGGGCTTTACGTCCTGTATTTATGCACTTGGTAAGCTAATTAGGACAGGAGGAGGACACGGCAACGAGGTGAAGGATGATTGAAACAACCGTCCAACAAAAGCCCAGGTGACCCGGCAACAGCTGGATTCGAACCCGTGACCCAGCGATTGGCAGCCTAGCACGCTATCGCTAGACCAATCCTCCAGCCGCTTTGGCCAGGTCACCTTGATCTATGTTGGATGGCTGTTTCAATCATCCTTTGCCTCATCGCTGCGTCATCCTCCTGTCCTAATTAGCCAACAAAGTGCAGGACGTAAAGCCCCAATCTACAATCATCCATCCATTTTCACTACAATGTATCTATCTCTTTTACAATCTGCACTAATTGAGTCTAATTCATTGTCAGAAGTAATAAATATGATAACTTGATAAAAAGATAAGTCTGCCTAAATATCACATGAAATAGAATAGGGATTATCGAAATGCACTGGTCTAAAAATATATGTGTCAGAAAAACAGTGGCCTTCACCGGTGCAAACCCACACAATCTAATAAAAAGAAGTGTATAATTCATCATAGAAATAATTGTGAAGATCAAAGATATAACATAAAGAGCATTTTTCACAAAATATATTTATCACTTTTGTGATCTGTTTTGTGTCAGTCAGTTAGTCAGTCAGTCAGTCTATCACTGACTATCAGTCCTGTTAGTCAGTCTAATTGTCTCTCTAGTTATTCAATCTACCTGGTTATCCATCAGTCTATTTATCCGAACTATCTGTCTGTCTATCTTTCTATCTATCTATCTTTGAATCTATCTATCTTACTATCTATCTATCCATCTGTCGGCAAACAATCAAGCTTTAGCGTTTAGGCACTAGCTTGTAGGCCCTCTGATCACCGGACATTAAGAAAATTATGATGGATATATGATTGGGGCTTTGCATCCTGTATGTATGCACTTGGTATGCTAATTAGGACAGCAGGTGGACATGGCAATGAGGCAAAGGATAATTGGAACAGCAATCATGTTCCCCCGTGGTCTAACGCTGGCTTAGAGGTGTACACACGTGGGTTCTAATCTCACCCCGGGAACTCACTTTATTCCGATCCCATGGGACATTAAATGGAGCGGGTTGTATCCAGTATTCTATGCTGGGGCAACTGAAAGACCCTGAGCATCCCTGAATTAATAGGAGGGTTGGTCTAGTGGTAGCGTGCTGGACTGCCAATCGCTGGGTCCGGGGTTCGAATCCAGCTCTTGCGGGGTCACCTGGGTCTATGTTGGACGGCTGTTTCAATCATCCTTGACCTCATTGCCGTGTCCTCCTCCTGTCCTAATTAGCCTCCCAAGTGCATAAATACAGGACGTAAAGCCCCAACCATCCATCTCACTTCCCAAAGAAGTAACCATGTACACCAACCTGTCTAGTTACATTTTTCCTGCTCAAGTCTGGAGATGGAAGCAGTCTCTTGAAGCCACTGGAACTGGGCGAGGATCCCCTTCTTAACATTGTGCAAGTGTATGAAATCAAAATAACAACTAATCCTTTGCTAAAAGGTAATGACAACAGCTGCTATATCCTTTGAAAGCCCTTAACTACACATTGGTGACACATTAATGTAATCCTTTTCTGCAGTGGTGATCCATTGTCACTGCTTGTAAGTTCTAACTCAAATTTGTCAATAGATGAGCGGTGACCCCTCATTGAATCAGATCCATCGGTTTGGTACCAAAGTGCAAAGTGCCAAGATACAATCACACGTAATATCTAGTGGGACTTCTATTGTAAGAACACATTATTATCAATACGTTTTTGGATTATTTGCTTTTTCGCAAATGATTTAGATTCCAGAGCAATATCATCAACTGTATATCGGCAGAAGATGAAGCAAAAGGAGAAAGGTAGAAGGAGAAAGAAGGAGATTGGTAGGAAAAAAGGAGACAGGTAGAACGAGAAAAGGAGAAAGGTAGAAAGAAAGCGAAGGAAGAAAAGGAGAAAGGGAGAAGGAGTAAAAGGAGAAAGGTAGAAAGAAAAAGAAGGCGGAACGTATCAGAAAAGTAGAAATGTAGAAGGAGAAAGGTGGAAGGACAAAGGTAGAAGGAGAATAGCAGAAGGAGAAAGGTAGAAAGAAAAATAAGGAGGAAGGTATGAGAAAAGTAGAAGTAGAAATGTAGGAGGAGAAAGGTGAAAGGACAAAGGTGGAAGGACAAAGGTGGAAGAAGAAAGATGGAAGAAGAAGGTAGAAGGAGAAAGGTGAAGGAGAATGGCAGAAGGAGAAAGGTAGAGGGAGAAAGAAGAAGAAAAGGAGAATAGTAGAAAGAAAAAGAAGGAGAAAAACGAAAAAAGTAGAAGGAAAAGGGAGAAGGGAGAGAGAAAAATTTAGAAAGGCTGAAGAAGAGAAAAGGGGAAAGGTAAAATGAGGAAAAAAACACGGAAGAGTAGGAGAAACTCCGAGAAAGGTAGAAAGGAGAAAGCTCAAGGATACACAATCGGCAAGGTTGCTGACAAAATAATCCAGAACATCTTAATGAAGCAAAGGCACAAAGAACAGAAAAGGTGGATAAGGAGCAATATCTGAATTATTGAACAATATTATTCAGGTTTACCTCACAATTAGCTGTTAAGTAGCAGTTTGACTGTATTGGGGTCTTCAAAAGTTTTAAAAACAACAGTCATTACCCAGAAAAGCACTCAACAGTGAACAAAGACTGCGATGTAAAAATGTACATGGACCAGGATATAATGGGGGATGCAGTGCATCAGTACTCAACGCAACATGGAGGCTGCAAAAACAGAATAAACTGGATGGTATTTCCCAAGATGAATGTCCCCTGAAATATAGCAATTAACCTAAAAATACACATTTAACAGTGGTCTATTTAAATAATATGCATTATTTTGAGAAATAATATGCATTATTTTAAGAAATGATTTTATTACTAAGGAACACTTACATCCAGGAGCCTTGGTCTTTTATTATAGCATGACCGATGTGGGTGTACCAGGGTGGTGAGCAATAGGGCTTAAGGTCCTGTATTTTTTTGCATCAGGCTTTTTAACGTGGACGGGAGCTTGGGATGCCATTTTTACACGCAAATTATATCATCACAGAGGCGCATTATTTTGAGGGCTCTGCGTTCTGCGATGTGATACAAAATAGAATTCCGATGAATGACGAATTGGTCGCAAAATAGGAGTTCGGCTGGATTTATTACTTCAAAGATAAAGACAGATTAAATCAGACATTTCTTTTTCCTTTCAAAAAGGGATAACAATTGTAGTTTTGTTCCCTGTATGTTAAGAGATTCGCAATGGAACCTGAGTGTAGAAATACTTTAGGGGCCTAAATTTTAATTATCAACACTACCTAACCTTAAGTCAAAGTCAGGCAATGAAAAATCAGTTTTGTTGCAATGTATGATTAAAATATTATTCTTAACAGTACAAATACATACACACTTCATATCCTTCTTTTCCTTATCATTCCATGATCTTAACACCTGCTCAATCATTTAATCACTGAGCAAAGATGTTGCACTTAAAGACACTTGTGTCTCCTTATCTGGGCCAGAAGTCAAAGAATTCAACTGGATAATGAGATAATAAAGTTGTGCAAACATTTTTATTTTGTGATTTCCTTATTACCTTAGACATTTTCAGTCAACACTGATCAATGCAGCAGTGAAACACAAGTGAAGTGTGATTAAAAAAGTGGGTAACTGGTGGGTTCGATCGATGGATGATTGGGGCTTTATATCCTGTATTTATGCACTTGGTAGCAATATTGGAGGTCTCATCAAAATATGGCCTCGGTTTCGGATGCCCAATCGGCAATCCGGGTTTTGGATTCGGTCTCGGATTTCCTGGCCCGCGAGCCTCGACTACAACACTGCTTGCTAGGCAAATTAGTACAGGAGGAGGACAAGGATGATTGAAACTGCCGTCCAACATATTAAGAAGCAGAGACCCAGCGACTAACCCTCCCTCCCCCCTGGAACAGTTCATGGAAGGGACAAAGAAAGTAATTGAGGAAGACAGTGAGGAAGGAAAGGGGAAAGGAATAATGGACAGAAGAGGAAGAGAGGACAGAAGAGGAAGGAAAGGAGACAGGAATAAAGGACAGAAGAGGAAGGAAAGGGGAAAGGAAGAGGGGACAGAAGCAGAAGGATAGGAGAGAAAGGAATAAAGGACAGAAGAGGAAGGAAAGGAGAAATGAATAAAGGACAGAAGAGGAAGGAAAGGAGAAAGGAAGAGAGGACAGAAGAGGAAGGAAAGGAGAAAGGAAGAAAGGAAGAAAGGACACAACAGGAAGGAAAGGAGGAAGGAAAGGAGAAAGGAAGAGAGGACAGAAGAGGAAGGAAAGGAGAAAGGAATAAAGGACAGAAGAGGAAGGAAAGGAGAAAGGAAGAGAGGACAGAAGAGGAAGGAAAGGAGAAAGGAAGAAAGGAAGAAAGGACACAACAGAAAGGAAAGGAGAAAGGAAGAGAGGACAGAAGAGGAAGGAAAGGAGAAAGGAATAAAGGACAGAAGAGGAAGGAAAGGAGAAAGGAAGAGAGGACAGAAGAGGAAGGAAAGGAGAAAGGAAGAAAAGGACACAACAGGAAGGAAAGGAGAAAGGAAGTGAGGACAGAAGAGGAAGGAAAGGAGAAAGGAATAAAGGACAGAAGAGGAAGGAAAGGAGAAAGGAAGAGAGGACAGAAGAGGAAGGAAAGGAGAAAGGAAGAGAGGACAGAAGAGGAAGAAAAGGAGAAAGGAAGAGAGGACAGAAGAGGAAGAAAAGGAGAAAGGAAGAGAGGACAGAAGAGGAAGGAAAGGAGAAAGGAAGAGAGGACAGAAGAGGAAGCAAAGGAGACAGGAATAAAGGACAGAAGAGGAAGGAAAGGAGAAAGGAAGAGAGGACAGAAGAGGAAGGAAAGGAGAAAGGAAGAGAGGACAGAAGAGGAAGGAAAGGAGAAAGGAAGAGAGGACAGAAGAGGAAGGAAAGGAGAAAGGAAGGGAGGACAGAAGAGGAAGGAAAGGAGAAAGGAAGAGAGGACAGAAGAGGAAGGAAAGGAGAAAGGAAGAAAGGACAGAAGAGGAAGGAAAGGAGAAAGGAAGAGAGGACAGAAGAGGAAGGAAAGGAGAAAGGAAGAGAGGACAGAAGAGGAAGAAAAGGAGAAAGGAAGAGAGGACAGAAGAGGAAGGAAAGGAGAAAGGAAGAAAGGACAGAAGAGGAAGGAAAGGAAAAAGGAAGAGAGGACAGAAGAGGAAGGAAAGGAGAAAGGAAGATAGGACGGAAGAGGAACAAATGAAGCAAAGACGGAGGCTAAGATGGATGAAATAAAGAGAAAACGTTAGAGAGAGACCGTAACTACACCAAAAAAAATATGTAGCATAAAATCAAGTACATTGATAACCACAAGAAGAGATCAAAGATAACATGAAAGTATCTCAAATATTAATTGTTCCTTTGAATAATCATGTGCCTTCCCATAACTCCAATTCTTTGTGCACCATGCAAGGACAAGAGTCATAATACATTTATAAATATTATCTTGACAGGTCATCAATAATTTTGACAAATGTGAATTCCAAATGACAATTTTTGTCAGATTTCCATTCAATCAGATAGCCTGCTGACACAGTGAACTATTATTCAGATACCTACCACAAAAGCTCACTAGAGACAAGTTGTCAAATTGTCTGATTACAGATCTTTGATTATCATTACATAACTATATCGGTGAGATTGGAAAGTCCTCGAAAGGCTGTGTCAATTTTGAGGGGCCGAGCAAAAGGTGAAACCAACTTTTTTTTTAATGACTGAGGCTTAAGTGTGACATCCTGTGCTTATGTACCTGTACCACACAGTATAATTGGGTCAGGAGGAGAATCGACTAACTGTCTGACACAGAAATGAACAAATGATGATTGAAACTGTTAGCAGATGTCAAACGTAGTGGCCAAGGTGCCCTGAGAACAGCTGGAATCAAATTATGGACCCAGCAAAAAGGAAGGCCGGATCTTTACCAACTGAGCTAACCCCCTCACATATGAACCTTGGGTAATACTCCCTCAGTCTCCATATAATACCCAAGCGCACTGCTTTGTTGCTGCCGGGCCACCCTGGCTGCACTCTTGCTGGAGGCTTACCAGAACTTTGAAAGTTTCATGGACTGCCAAAACACGAGAAGCAAATAATTTAACATTGGAGCTCTTCTTACAAATATTGTGCTTCAAACCAAGCCATATTTGGATAAGGCTAATAATTTAATGGGACATCCCGAACATCTGAATCGAAATCTCCTGAAGTTTTTGGCTGACATAAACCATCAGGCCAGAGTCAGCGGTCAGACATTTCTAATTTTTAGCGGCTTGGATCGACCTACCCAACAGATTTCCTGTCTACGAAAAAAAGAAGCATACCCACAATTTTTATTAAATTGACATCATAAAAATTTTGGATTTCACCTTTTTTTGCCCGACAACCCACCCTCGAAAAAGTGCCTTGAGAAGATCCGAGATGGACCGAGAAGCTGAAGATCAATTATGTATGGTCTATATCTTTTACAACTGGAAGTAACCTGCACCTGCTCAGTTGGTGTCTCATATAAATGGAAGTGCAGTCAATGTCAACAATCAGTGATTAGATACAGCAGAGGTTTTGAAAAACATCAGAACATCAGGCCTGGCACCAGAGGGCTAAAATTGCATGTTTGAATATGACATGTTTGGTTGAGTCTCAAGAATTTCCTAAACCCACTTGGTCCCTTTATCCATCAGACAATGATATCACTGTCATCGATGGTCATGGGTGAAAATCAGATACGGGGCGGGGGAGCAGTGATGTAGCTGGGGGCTCTCAAGCAAGGGGGCACTTGGGGGAGGCATGTGATTCTCTGGGGGGGAGGGGAGCACCTACTATACTATTAGCATATTTATTTAGCCAGAGGTGGAAAGTTAATATTGGGAGCACCTGGGGGGCACAGGTCTAATATGGGGGGCACGTGCCCCCTGTGCCCCTCCCCCATAGGGACGCCACTGCTTAGGAGTTTTTCCCAGATAGCAGTATTTTCGTTTGGGGAGCTCTTGGTTGGCAGCAGTGTCTCGCCATTCCAAATTGTTAAAAGGGAAAAAATTCCTTTCCACCTGGAGGACTGAAAAAGTGAACAGGAAATTGTATTTTCACCACTGATAATCGGGGGAGCTAGAGCACGGAAGAGATCCCACAGTTTTCTGATCAAGGGGGCTCTGCTCCCCCAAGCTCCCCTCCCCCATTTCCATCACTGCCCGACAGGGATACAATAGGTGTAATAATTTAGGGGTCATCGGGTGACTATTAGATATTCTAGGGGACTAGGGAGTTTTTTCCTTTTTTTTTTTTTTTGAGCAAGTGACAACCTGAAACATTTATTTCTTGTTGAAAAATATTACGTATCTTAACCAAAGCAATGGGCTTGAAATTTCTGTTCAAAAACTCAAAGTTCCCTCCCCCTTTGGCAGTGGCGTAACCAGGTTTTTTCCAGAGGGGGCAAGCAGGCTTTCGGGGGGGGGGGGGGGCATTCGCGCCAACTCGCGCAAGCGAGAAATTGTTGAAATATATAATATATTATGCTTAAAGGTATACTAGACGTAGTACATGTGATTTACATAGCAGAATGAGACAGAAAACATAGAAATAGAATGCAGTAAAGTATTTGTATGTATAGCGTTGGAAAGCAAATTTAAGAATTGCTAAATATGATCAATCCCCACGGGGGGGGGGATGGCTACAAGGGGCAGTGGCCCCCCCTGCCCCCCTCTACGCCACTGCCCTTTGGACATCTAATGGTTACACTTTAAAGGGTTCACAATCATAGAGTGCCCCTCCCCTTCCAATGTTGTTGACAGTTTTTGATGACACTTTTTGTGTCACACACGATACCTGAAATGCTGTCTGTGGGGACTGTGTCCCTTCCATCTTGCCAAAACTGAATGCTCTGGCTTCTTAAATAACTGCAATTAACAACACAACAATAAACAAGAGAGTAAAACTGACCTACTTACTGTTAAGGCTCTTTAAACATCTCAGTTTGACAGATGTGCTTCACTTCATTTCGCCAACGTTGTCAACAAAACGCCTCTGCTTCCGGTTTCCAATTATCGCTCAGAAGGAAGAATTTTGTTGAAGAAGGAAGACGTTTTTGAAGCGTTTTGAAGAAGACAAGCAAGAAGTAAGGCCAAGATGACAGTGGCCAGTGTTCATTTGGCTTCCGACTGCTATTTGGTCTGCCTGGCCCATGCGCTATCCACCGAGAAAGAAGAAATCATGGGCCTACTCATTGGAGAGGTGATGAGACATGAGTCTGAAGAAAAAATATTCACAATCACAAATTCGGTGTGCAGTCAAAACGGCGATAAACCAGCTATTCATATATTCACCATAACGGCGATGATAAATTTGACTAGAAAACAAGAACGGCTATTGCACTAATTTTTGGTGGAAACACCTTGAAAACTTAGTAATTTTACTTTAACACTTTACATTTTGTTACCCAGCATAGTGTCCGTTGGGTCAGTGTAAAATGCGGACCATGCGGGCCATGCGGACCAGACACAAAACAAACAAAGACTGTGGGTTTAAGGGGTTAAACAGGCAGGGCTACCTGCTCTTAATTGCTAATACAACACCATGCGGACTAGATGCGGACCAGAATGCAGACTGACTTACAGACCAGATTTTTGCTTATAAATGATCATAAAATAAAATGCCAGGTATAAATTGGTTATAGATCGACTACTAGACGACTGCCTGACCTATTTTGTTTTTTTTTACCCCCCTTTATTTCTTTAACTTCTTGGATAGCAAGTTTTAAATGGTGGCCAGGTTCACCTAGGATCAGACAAGATCTTGCAGACCAAAGTGCAGACCAGATGCAGACCAAATGCTGACCAAAGTGCAGACCAGATGCAGACCAAATGCTGACCAAAGTGCAGTCCAGAGTACTGACCAAACCATGCAGACCAAATACAAGTTCATTTTTACTATTTTATGAAAAAAAATTACAAAGTTAAATTTTTTATAAATCATTAAATCTATTTCAAATCATATAAATTATCCTGTTGTTATCCAGTTGGTCCGCATGGTCTGCACTGTTTGGTCCGCATGATCAATCAACCCTCTCCAGACTGGCCAGTGTTTGTCCAAGACTTGAACCAACAGACTGGCTGCCACTATGTCTGGTCCGCATGGTCCGTTTGGTCCGCATTTTACACTGACCCGTGTCCGTTATCAAAAAGATCATTTAGCTACGTTTTTTGTTACATGTTATCAAGTTTTACACATTTTAGCTACATTATAACAAGTAAAACTAGACAACAAAAATGTGACGTTATTTTGCTACTAAGTAACAAATATCTTGGATTTGAACTTCTTTCCTACAAAGTAACAAATATCAGACGTTTTAAAAATTGTCATCGCCGTTTTGGACTTCCATCACCGCCGTTTAGGTAATGTCTGTAAAGATATGCATAGCCGTTCTGGTTTATCGCCGTTTTGACTGGCAGTCACAAATTCGCATGCTTATAGGCCTAATGTCACATTAATGAGTCATATTTTTTTGGATGATTGTGACCAGGCATTAAAACCGAAAAAGTATGTCTTTGTTAACTGTGCACAAGTACAAACAACTGTACAATTTGTACAGATTATGGTACAGGTGCATGTTTATAGGCCTAAACAAATTATATAGGTATTTTTGGATTGCCAGTCAACTAGGCGACAGACAACTAGGCTACAACACTACCAACTAGGCGACAACCAACCAGGTGACAAACTACTACCAACTAGGCTACACTTTTTTGAAAGCCAGGTGACAACCTTTTTTCCACATACCATCTAGGTGACACATATTTGAGTACAGATACCAACCAGGCTACAGATCACTTGCAATTGTATTCAAGCAGGAAATGCATTGTCACCTAGTTGGATGTGGTTTGTGAACTTGTGTCACCTAGTTGGAAGTGCTGTGTGAATGTGTGTCACCTAGTTGGAACTGTTTGTCACCCAGTTTGTTCTGGTATCTAATTTGCAAATTTCTTGTCACCTAGTTGGAAGTGATTGGTGTCGCCTGGTTGGTTTGTCGCCTAGTTGACCGTACACCGTATTTTTGGGACGGGTGGGGGGAATCTTCTTTTTTAAGCATCAGCTACTACAGCTGATCGCTTCTTACAATCGTCGTTTTGGTCGCAGGCAGGCTGTTACCACACAACGTCCACGATTTCTCTATTAATCTGACGAGTTAACCAACCAAATTCCTCCTGGATCTTTATTAGCCCCTAACCCAGTGCCCGATTTAGGTGTGTGGAGGCCCTGTGCTGAGAAGTTGTGGGGGCCCCCGAAATGTGTCACGTTGAGATGTTTCTGTAACTTTCAGAAGAGTCATGTAGACTCTGCCCTGGCATGTGCATATAATTTGGCTAAATCGATAAAATACTACAACTAATTAATATGTTTATTAAGATGGGAGACCCTTTTTAAAGGGCTTTCTGTCTCGTTAATGTTGGTAAATACCTGAAAGGGAGCAGATAGTAATGCTGGATCGATTTACTGGTGTATCCCGACAGCCCAATTAACTGCCGTATCGCAAATAACCGGTTCCTACCCCCTACCATATCGATGTAGTTCTCTCCCAAACTCTGCAGAAAATGTGGGTGTTATTGTCATTTTAGGACGAAAATAGTTTGCTGTGCGTGAAAAATTAAACTTTGTCGCTGCCATTTTCATGGGAACGACATTCTCGCTACACAGTGAGAATCTAGTTTGCGGACTTGACCTGCAGTAAAAGACGGATATGAAACAGATCTATACATAGTGATAAATATGGTTAAAAATTTGTCGTCGTATTATCGAATCGTTAAACATCAGAAGTGTCAGGCAGTCCATAGCAATTTTTTCCCAAGAACCAGACTTATTCTATGAAGTTTATACTTTGGTGTTTTTACTTTACTCTATAGTGGAAAGGCACCATGATGGAAGATAATGTTGCAACTTGCACATCTGAAACACATTCACACAATTTTAATGACTGGTCACTAAATGGTTATTATAAGTATTGCAGAGTTAGACAGACAGCTAAAAATGCCAATATATAATGATTTTATTGCAAGCGAGGGGGGCCCCAGAATGTGAGGGGGCCCCAGAGTGTGAGGGGGGCCCCAGAGTGTGAGGGGGCCCCAGTCTAGAATCTATGGGATTCGGCAACATCTGTACAAGCATGCAGCATTCCCTTTTATTTTGTAACTGAAACAATTTTGAAAACCAATGGAAATACATTGACCTTCCAAATAGGAAAATAATAGCTTTATCGCTTTTTATTCTATGAATGCAAATTTCAGGTGGATGAAAACAGTGTCAGTCATGTGACGGCCGTCATTATGCTTCGAAGATCTGACAAACAACCCGACCGAGTGGAAATATCGCCCGAACAACAATCGTATGCATCTATAAAAGCCGAGGTATGGGGTGAAAAATATGACAACTTGCAGAACCTTTTTGCTGTTGAATTGAATGAATTCTCATTGTGTGTTGAAATATTAATTCACTTATTTACGGACCCTTCACACAAGTTTAGCTCAATATTTAGATACTTAAATGTCCATGCAAATGACTTGTCTGTCTATTTTTTATGGCTCGCATTAGTTGACCACAACGTGGTATTGGTTGAATATGATTCTCTCTTTGCTTTACAGGAATTAGCTCGGAAACTAGGTCGACCAATGAGAGTCCTCGGATGGTACCATTCTCATCCCCACATAACGGTGTGGCCCTCTCACGTGGACGTCCAGACGCAGGCCAACTACCAGCTCATGGATGAAAGTTTCATCGGTCTCATTTTCTCCGTTTTTAACGAAGACAAAACGTCCAAGGTGAGAGGCAATAAATATCTGTGACCTGCTCCACCAAAATGGGTTCAAAGTCGGCCTCTAATCATATTTAGTTGTGAAAAATCACTTTATTCTACTTGAAATGGGCTTTAAAATGATGGTTCATTATAAATGTTTTTATATCTCCATCCAATCCAAAGATATGGCACCTCAAACATTGATTATGCGAAACAGCAAACTTTCAGAAAATGGCATTTGAATTTGCCGCCATTGCAATGAAAGAACTAAAAAAATCAAGAAGAACACCCGATTTAGGTAATTTTAAATCAATTACGCGTAAAATGGTCTTATTCAAAAGAAATTTCTTTTACTAAAGCGTGGTACCAAGACCTAAAAAACATCAAAATGTGACCTTTTGCAACATTTTGCTAATTTCTAGGAAGTATAAATTGCCTACTTTGAACTCATTTTGGGAAGCAGGTCACAGATTCTTTACTCCAAAGATGCCTGAGAAGGCTGTGGTGTAAAATTGCACAAATTAAATTTCATGACATCAGAGTGAAGTTAAGAGATTGATTCATTGTAGGCCTATTGCTGGGTGGTTACAGTCCAGGCTTCCTCTAGTCAGGGCTAGAAAAAATGTGAATTTTCATGCAATTTGTTTGGGTACGACAAAATTTCCCACAAATTGTCGCGAATTGAGCGACTGCTTCCCTAATTGGAATTTCGGACCTTTTTTCAAAAATTTCCAGTGAGATTTGGATATTTCCAGGCAATGACATCCCCGAATTCCCTACTTTTTCCAGCCATGCCTCTGGCGGGGGGGGGGGGGGGGGTTGGTCTAGTCAGCTGGTGGTAGCAAGCTAGGCTGCAAATCGCTGAGTCCAGGGTTCGAATGAAGCTCTTGCTGGGTCTTCTGGGCCTATGTTCGTGATGTTGGACAACTGTTTCAATTATTCTTTGCCGCATTGCCGTGTCCTCCTCCTGTCCTAATTAGCCTTCCAAGTAAATAAATACAGGACATAAAGCCCCAATCATCCAATAGGGCCTGAAAGTTACGCATGTGTACTTGCTTACCCTCGCGCATGATCGCGCATCAGTTGCAGTCTTGGCACCAAAGCCTAATGGCGGGCCAATTGAATGCATATGGGACGATCTTTGCAGTGAAGAAATAACACATTATTCAACTAATTAAGGATGATTACCTACCTGGTTAAGTCAAGTAAGGCCCGTATTTCAATATTCCAGTTATAATTTTGCATGCCAGTGCTTGTACACCAGGCAATCAGCCTGCAAAGGCAGCTGTAATTGTCGGTCGTTTGTTTACATTTTTCACGAAGGTTTTAATGAAATCCCATTGACTAAAATTCCACAAAAACTCACGGAAATCAACTCCAGTGTCATAAGGGAGACTTGGTTATAGATTTGATATGCTTTTGAAGCCAGTGGATCTCTCCAGAGAGCTGCAAAGTCAGCCCCCTATTCCCAAAGCATAGGGGCGATAATACCTTGGTGCCAAGAAATGTGTTTTCTCACCAAAAACGCCAGAGGGCGCATTCCACTTTCAGGCCCTATTAAGAACCTAATTCGGAGGGCTGCACTTTCAGCATAAATCTGTATATAATTATGTCTGAACTTCTGATTTTCTTTTTCTTCAGCAAAACAGAATCCAAGTCACATGTTTCCAGTCTGTTAACCAAAGCCCCGAGGGACAACATCCGCAGTAAGTCACCAAGAGTATTTCTCAGAATTCTAATTTGAGGTTGAATATTTAATTGGCAATAATTGCATCTGTATGCACCAGGGGGTGCAATCAAAGAAAGGTCCACAGGGGCCTCAGCACTCAAGAGGCCTCCTGAGATCTCTATGCTGCGCAGATTTATCATATATTCATATTTGTTATCTGAAAGCGAAATCTTGCTCTTTTGATTCATTGCAATTCATCCTCTCATTTGTTGTGATCATTACTGAACACTAGTCTAAAAAAAAACACTTTAAATTTAGTAGCTAATAATGTGTTTTAGGTGTTATCCTGTGTGTATAGTTGAAATGAATATCTTAAAATTGAAATTAGTCGTTAAATTTCTGTTAATTGTGCTTTTCCTAGCCATTGTCTTCGTTCTGGAATTCCTGTTAACTAAGCTGGATTATTTTTCCTAAAAATGCGTCTTTGTTCTCCAGGTTCCAAGGAGTAGAGATTCCCTTACACATCGTTCCCCAGCAGTACGTCAGCGAACCTTGCTTGGAAGCTCTCGTCCAACTTCCGACGACCATCACCCAAGAAGAGGAGGAGGCTTACGACCGATGCTGCAGCATTCAGAACAATTTAGACTGGATTAGCAAGATACACAACGGAGCCGTGTACGTCAAGTCCGTGTGTCATATCATGGAAATAATGAACGGACCTTTGCTACAAATGATGGAAATGAGAAAGACGAATAACGAACAGAAAATTAAATATTTAAAAGAGAAACGAAAGCAGCTGATGCAGCAAATACAAGCGATGGATTCTTGATTTAATTTTCCGATTTAAATTCTGATTTAAATCGTTTGTGCGCCTATTTGAGTTTTGCACTTGGACTGTGGACACGGCAGCAGAGCCCATGTTGCATCATTGCTAATTTGCTTGATGAAGTCCGGACTGTTTATGGTCAAATTATGGACAATTCATGCCATATTTTGTGCAATTATTTTTTTATTCTCAAAAGACTGCTAGGGCTTGCCTCAGAGATTGTTATGTTTTCCATGGTCTGGTATTCTGCTATGATTAGTTCTTTACCTGGCATTTGTAAATTTTTGTTTATAATTGTAAATACTAAATATAGATGCTTGTATTATAATTGGAATCTGGACTTTTAATTATTATTTTAGGGTTTTTCCTTTGGGCTCCTGAAAGATCTGACTCTCAAACAAAATTAACCCTATAGGCGTCCCCAGCATATTTGTTGCTATTATTTGGTATATGTTCCAATATTATTTTTTGGCCTATTAAAGCGCTGAGCACTTTTCTGCAAGCCAGTATAGGAATTTAAACTGTCCTCTGATTAAGATTTTTTGCATGAAATCATAGCATTGGCTGTGGTCTGCTGTGAACCAGTCAAAAAATGGGAGTTTCCCATTCTTGCCAAAAAAAGGCCTTTTTCATAAAATAAAAAATTACCTATTAGGTAATTTTTTATTTTATGAAAAAGGCACTTTTTTTAAACTTAACAAATTAATTTTATCATGTTTATCTGCCACGATTGCTTCAGGCCTCGGCTACATCGTATATTGTAATTATATGGTTAGCATAAATTGACAAACCTTAAAGTTAAGAGCTAAACACGCTGACAATTTATTCACCTCGATAAACAAACGCTCAAACTAGAATCAGGAGAAAAGCCAAAGATCTATGCCTTAACCATAAGGCCAGCTGTTATTTTAGAAATAGAACATGACCACTTGAAAGAATCACCGTTAATTAAGTACAAGAAAGACAACCTCGATTCCTTTCATTTTAGATATGATACAAAAGCATTTATTTCTTTTAAAGACTTACAAAACAAAGACATCACATAATACACAGAGGACAACCTTAATGGAAATTTAATGGAATTACATAATTACATCTATACAACCAATGGTTCTGGAGGAACATACTTCCTTTTTATAACGAAAACCTTCTGATTGGATACCGTAATGCAATATAAATAGTTATCCCAGGTCACTGAAATGAAAAAGAAATTCACTCATTAGGCCTATTTAAGGGAGTAACGCAAATAATAGCTAGCATATTATTTGGTAAATTTTTACCAAAATATATTCACTTGAGGAATATTTGGAGCTATTTCATATTTTTAAAGAACCAACTTTATAATATTGAAATGGCCAATTGGCCATTATGTGGCACTGAAAAATTATGCTGAATTTTAGAATGCCATCATGACATTATGAAGTTAATTAGGAATAGACCTACTAGCATGAATTTGTTAAACAACAGGTAACTTAACAGGCATTTAATTTGTGGCTTGATTTCAGTTGAAAATTTCTTGATAGTTTCTTACCAGATAATTTTCGGAAGCTCCCAGATCCGTCAGCTCCAACCGGTAGCCTCACTGCTGTCTGAACTAAGGTCATCATTTTGTCCGCTAATTTCTCATCATTCTCCAAATCTCCGCTTGACTGCAAAAACAGTAAAGTCAGAATTAACATATTAAACTGATTGAGTTCATTGCAAAAATGCAACCACTTAACTTTCTATGTTGCTTTGAATTTGCATTGGTATATATATATATAAACTTTTATTGACAAGCAGAAATATCAAATACAGATACATGTGTCAATCAAGAATCAAAAATGGAAAAATCAAACAAGCATCCTCGGATACAATGGCTAGTTAATCCTATGGGAAAGTAGAAGGTGTGATTTGCAGCATGCGAGAGCGTCTGAGGCAAAAAATATGAGTGTAGGAACAGTGGAACTGGAGGTTGAGGTATAGTAGGGTGATGTCTGCGTGAACTAGATTCTCTTGACGTGAGGGTATAGCAATGAAGTATAGGTGCGACTTGCTGCAGTGAGCATTGCGCAAGTGTTTGAGTAGAGCGTGACAGCAGACACTAGTGTCTAACAGAGTCGCTGCCCATATAGAGCTATGGGCCGACAAATTCATAATGTGGAATACTTGTACCAAATTTCATAACTCTAAAATAAGCGGAATATTAAGGTCACAAATGGACAGTTCAAGAATGACAAAAGATGGCTGCCAGAAAGGCCTACATCTTGAATTTATCGTCATGTTCCCAATCAATACCCACAGGCGTACACCTGAACCAAATTTTATAACTCTTAAGTGAAATATTAAGGTCACATTTGGCAGTCCAGGAATGAAGAAAGATGGCTGCTAAAATGCACGCTATCTCAGTTGTCTCGACAGGTAGGCTACTCATTCTTCTGCTTTCACCCCTAGCATATAACTAGCAAAACTAGTAAAAAAAAATTTTTTTGCGAGGACACCCCCCGACGTGACCCCACCCCCCGGACTTGTAAAATATAAAACTTTAAAATTACCTCCTTCCGAGGAGAGCCCCAGCCTAGAAATATAACTAGCAAAAATAAAAATTTCTGCAAGTACCCCCCCCCGGATGTGACTCCCCCCCCCCGGCCTTGTATAGAATATAAAATTTAATACCTCCCGAGGTGACCCCAGCCTATCTAGCAGAAATAAACTTTTTTTTTTTGCGAGTACTCCCCCCCCCCCCCGAGGTGACCCCCTCGGGACTTGTAAAATCCTAAATTTTTTAATTACCTCCCTCCGAGGTGACCAACCTAGAAACATAACTAGCAAAAAAAAACAATTTCTGCAAGCTCCCACCGGATGTGACCCCCCCCCCCCCCGGGCCTTGTATAGAATATAAAATTTAATACCTCCCCCGAGGTGACCCCAGCCGAGCAATATATCTAGCAGAAAAAAAAAATTTTTTTTGCAAGTATCCCCCCCGAGGTGACCCCCCTCGGGACTTGTAAAATCCAAAATTTTTTAATTACCACCCTCCGAGGTGACCCCTAGCCTAGAAATATAACCAGCAAAAAAAATTATTTCTGCAAGTACCCCCCTGGAAATGTCCTTCCCCCCCCTCGGGCCTTGCACAGAATATAGAATTTAATACCTCCCCTGAGGTGACCCCAGCCTGGCAATATAACAGGCAGAAAATTTTTTTTTTGCGAGTACCCCCCCCCCCCCGAGGTGACCCCCCTCGGGACTTTTAAAATCTAAAATTTTTAAAATTACCTCCCTCCGAGGTGACCCCCAGCCTAGAAGTATAACTAGCAAAAAAAATAATTTCTGCAAGTACCCCCCTGGATGTGTCCTCCCCCCCCCCGGGGCCTTGCACAGAATATAGAATTTAATACCTCCCCCGAGGTGACCCCAGCCTGGCAATATAACAGGCAGAAAATTTTTTTTTTTTGCGAGTAACCCCCCCCCCCCCCCCCGAGGTGACCCCCCCTCGGGACTTTTAAAATCTAAAATTTTTAAAATTACCTCCCTCCGAGGCAGTGTTTGCGTTAGCCATTTTCAAACCGGAGTCCCTGGGACTCCTTACCTTCAAGATTTGGAGTCCCTTTGAAAGTTCTGGAGTCCCTCACTTTTGAAAAATAATAATTACTGTGAGCATCGCGAGTGATTCGTATAGATGCTACATGTTGGTCATGTCGCTTGTCCACCTGGGCTCAACAGCGGCACTTATGTACATTTCCGCAATGCTTTGTATTGGCAGGCCTGCTAAGCATATAAATACAGGAGGTACAACCCAAATCATGCATGCTTCCATTCTTTTTCCGGGCATCTGCTCTGTTGCTTTTGAGTATTTCAGTTTAGCACTATCACTGATAAGGGTATTTCAGAGTTAGTCTAGTAGTTGAGAAAATAATGTTATGCTGTATATCGTGTATATGAAACAAAACCCCTGGGTCATGAGCTATTCATCTTTAAATCCACTTACATTGCAGGCCTGGTACCCAATCTGCTGATTGTTGTCCTGAGCAAGGATTGTCCCTGGTCCTCAGTGAGATTCAGGGCATTTGTCTTTCTATCACCCTTGTCTTCGTTTGTTCATGTTTAAGTTTTATCAGAACCAAACCAGGCTTTGAACCCGTGGATTCGTGTTTTTTAGGGCCATTCTAAATATTAATATTATTATAAACGTTATTCCAGACACAGAGGTCCATATATAAACTGCATGTAACAATTACATAGCACCACACAGAAAAAGATTCATAATATCATTGGGTCAAGCGTAGAAGTTGACTATTGAAAGTGTTAGGCTACTGGATTGCCTGACACTTCTTTAGAAATATTCTAAGTTCTTCTCAAGCTGTATCTCACTGCCAGTCAAGTATGTTAACCAATTTTAAAAGCTTCCCTACATGTAATAAAACCAAAGAATCTGAAGTCCAATCAAATGAAGTTGTTTGATCACTTGTAAAGCCAATGGTGACATAGTATAGTATAGTGGGTTGGGTATAATAGGTTGCTCCTAAGCACTTGGCTTGGGGGCCGGCCCTTTAGCTCAACTGGTTTGATAGCGGACCTTTAGAGGGGAAAGTATTATATGGTGCATCGGCCTGAGGCTACTCAGAGGTAGCTGGTTCGAATCCCGGTCATGGTGGCAGGTGGCATTGAGGTGAGATTGTTGACTGGAGTGTGTCAAAATCTCAGGGAAGTTGGGGGATATAGTATAGTGGGTTGGGTATAATAGGTTGCTCCTAAGCACTTGGCTTGGGGGCCGGCCCTTTAGCTCAACTGGTTTGATAGCGGACCTTTAGAGGGGAAAGTATTATAATAGTAATGCTTGTTTTTAATCAATGAAGTGTGTGCATATTAATACAACACTAAGCTTTGGGTATTCATAATGACACTAGTCATGATCTGGGGTCCAATTATTCTAGGTCGTTGTCCTTAGCACTGCTAAGACAAAAGGAAAGCAATCTGATTGATCTTCACTAATTGTCATCAACCAAACAAACATCACTGACCAGTTCAACTGACTGGAAACACCTCAATTGCAATCGACTTTCACACTTCTCTGAAGGTGTCAAATCCTTAATCCCACTTGTAAACAGTTCAAGGGAGTGACACCCAATTGACTGTAATCAAAGCGGTGAAGCTTGTGCGTCCCATGGGACTCCCTACTTGGCAAAAATGGAGTCCCCAAATAAATTTAAGAGTCCTTTTAGGTTCGGGACGGCGTAACCGCGAACACTGCTCCGAGGTGACCCCCAGCCTAGAAGTATAACTAGCAAAAAAATAATTTCTGCAAGTACCCCCCTGGATGTGTCCTCCCCCCCCCGGGGCCTTGCACAGAATATAGAATTTAATACCTCCCCCGAGGTGACCCCAGCCTGGCAATATAACAGGCAGAAATTTTTTTTTTTTTGCGAGTAACCCCCCCCCCGAGGTGACCCCCCCTCGGGACTTGTAAAATCTAAAAATTTTAAATTACCTCCCTCAGAGGTGACCCGCCTAGAGATATCACTAGCAATTAAAAAAATATTTCTGCGAGTACCCCCCCGGATGTGACCCCCCCCCGGGGCCTTGTATAGAATATAAAATTTAATACCTCCCCCGAGGTGACCCAAGTCTGGCAATATAACAGGCAGAAAATTTTTTTTTTGCGAGTACCCCCCCCCCCCCCCGAGGTGACCCCCTCGGGACTTTTAAAATCTAAAATTTTTAAAATTACCTCCCTCCGAGGTGACCCCCAGCCTAGAAGTATAACTAGCAAAAAAAATAATTTCTGCAGGTACCCCCCTGGATGTGTCCTCCCCCCCCCAGGCCTTGCATTCTACATGTCTCCCTATTGGCTGAAATGGCCACTCCCACCAAGTCCCTCATTCTCATTGGCTCTAAATGGCCACACCCCCAAAAATTAAAAATTTTTAAGTACTGCCACAGTTTCAACCGAACAACTGTCAACCCATTACACCTTGCCTAATGCTGTCAAATTAGCCAACTAAGATTGCTTCTAACCAGCAATTACCACAAACACAAACTCAACGCATGATGGCCAAAAATGCATACCTGTCATTATGCGCCACACCTCCAAACATCGACCACACCCCCAAAACCCATTATTAAAAAGGCTAGAGAATTCTCCAGAATTCTCCAGCCAAAAATTCAGATCTACATCTACAGTATTCTATGTTAGCAAACATAATCGAGTGTCATATCATAATAAATGACAGGTTTCTCAGTTCATGTAAAATTGTCTTTCATAGTTCATGAAATATGCACATTGGTCCCAGTTTCATATGTGTTATTGCACAAAAGTCAATAAAAGCAAAGTGAGGATATATATCTCGACATTGACAGCAGCACCGGTGAAAGTAAAGTGCAAGGAGGCACAGGAGTTTTAGATTTTATTCATATTATTTTATTTAGAAAAGAACCCACAGCATGTATTATGTCAGGGCTTTTATTTGACATGAGTATTTTAACCTGTTGTATGCTATCAAGATCACAGAAATTAGGGATTATGCTGCTTGCTTTATTTACAAGTTCTATTCTCTGAGCAGTGTTATTGTTGCACACTAAAAGGCAATGTATTTCATCTTCAATGTCACCTGTTTCACATTTGTCACATTTTCTAAGCTCTATCGGGGTCTTAGGTATATTATGTCTTCCTGTCTCAATTTTTAGATTATGAGAACTTAATCTGAATCTTGCAATATTAGTGTATGTTTTCTTTTGGAGATTCAAATTTAGATACGGTTTCCAGGCAGTAGCTTGTCTTAAAGAGTTTATATGTGCGAAGTTTAGGAAGCTTTTCAGAGTCGGTGAGTTCATTAAGAATTCTGTTCTGTTCTTTTGCATATAGTTTTAGTTTCACTTCCTTTAATACTGAAGTGGGATCAGCAGTAAGCCAGTTTGAGATGTCAGCTTCTGTCATAGTTTTCTCTACTTTACTGTACCAGCTATTCTGACCAGTGTTATGTAAATCTTCCTGAACTTTAAGACATTTACTAAGGACATCATGACTTGGGAGATCTTTTAATTTGGCCCAATAGGTTATTGTGCTAAGTTGTTGCCTCAATCGAAGAGGGAATCTACCTGTTTCTGCATACACTGCTAATGTCGGTGTTTGTCGTCTAACATTAAGTACATGTTTTAGGTAACCAATCTGGACTTTCTCGATTTTAGAAATCTCCGTAGTACCCGACCAAAAGGTGCTATTGTATTCCAGTATAGGAAGGACATAGCTATCAAACATTTTAATTGCAAGTGATGGGGGTATATGACCAAGAGACGGTTTCATCCGTCCATGTAGAGCAAAAAGAGCCTTTTGGGCCTGGGTTGCTATGTAATCTGGCATCTCTTTATGTATCTTTTTATTGCTACTAATTGTATGACCCAAATATTTAAACTTTTCTACATTTTCAATGGTTTTATTATCATATAAGAAATTAGCATGGGTTTTGGATCCAATTTGCATTACTTTGGTTTTGGAGATATTAACAATAAGGTGCCACATGGCACAAAACATGTGTAGATAGTCAATGCTATTTTGTAGACCCTCTACAGATTCAGATATGAGAACTATGTCATCTGCATAGAGAAGGTGTGTAAATACTGTACTATTTATCTCTATTCCATCTGTTTCACTTAAATATAATGGTAGATCAGAGAGGAATTCGTTAAAGAATTTAGGGCTCAGGATGCCACCCTGAAGGACACCATACATACTGTCTATTGGGGCACTTAGTTTGCCCAATTGATGTACTTTAGCTTTATTATATAATGAAATATATATATAATATATAATAATAATTCTCAATGTGTCAACTGCATGAAACTTCCAAAATGGCCGCCACAAAATGGCCGCAATTCTTGAAGTGCCCACTGTGACCTTAGTTTTTAACTTAGAGTTATGAAATTTGCTACAGGTATAGTACAGTGGGTATGGATTGGGGACATGTCGAGAAATCCAAGATGGCTGCCAAAAAATGGCCGCCATTCTTGAACTGCCCATTGTGACCTTAGTTTTCCACTTAGAGTTATGAAATTTTTTGGTACAGGTATGGTATTGTGGGTATGGATCGGGGACATGTCGAGAAATCCAAGATGGCTGCCAAAATGGCTGCCGCAAAATGGCCACCATTCTTGAGCTGCCCACTGTGACCTTAGTTTTCAACCTAGAGATATGAAATTTGGTACAGGTATGGTACAGTGGGTATGGATCGGCGACATTTCGATAAATCCAAGATGGCTGCTAAAATGGTCACCACAAAATGGCCGCCATTCTTGAACTGCCCATTGTGATCTCAGTTTCGAACTTAAGCATGTTAAGAGCTGTTAAGAGTTATGAAATTTGGTACAGGTTTGGTACTGTGGGTATGGATCGGGGACATGTCGAAAAATTCAAGATGGCTGCCAAAATGGCTACCACAAAATGGCTGTCATTCTTGAACAGCCCACTGTGACCTTAGTTTTCCGCCCTAGAATTATGAAATTTGGTACAGGTATTGGCCTGTGGGTATTGATTGGGAACATATCGAGAAATCCAAGATGGCGACCATTTTGGCAGCCATCTTCCTTCATTTCTTGAAATGCCCATTGTGCTGTCAATAATCCTCTTAGAGTAACGAAATTTGGTACAGGTATTAATGGACTGTGGGCACAGGCATTTCAATCATTTACCAACACAGCTCTATGGCCTGCATGATACTGACCTCCTTAAACAGTACAAGGAAGGTGGGAAAGTCTTGGCAATTCCCTTGAATCAGCCACCCTGCAGCCCATTGGCATAACATAACTGCAGGGTGGTCGATTCAGGGACTTTCCCACCTTGGTGTATCTGTACCACTGGTAGTGGTCTGGTGCAGAACTATTGTGAACAATTGTGATGCCTGTGACTGTGGGCATGAATCAGGAACATGTTGCGAAATCCAAGATGGCCACCAAACTGGCCACTTCAAATGCCTGACATCCTTGTCCTTGAACTGCCCATTTTGACCTTGCTATTTCACTTCACTTCCTATGTTGCTTTGAATTTGCATTGGTATATAATTAAATATATATAATATAATAATAATTCTCAATGTATCAACTGCATGAAACTTACACTGACGACCGCCCCTTCCTGGTTTAGAACCAGGGACCCGAGGGAATCGGGGATGCTCTCAATCATCTGTGCTTGTGACATGGTACAACCCTGTAAAAAAAATCAAAATCAAAAATAACGTGCAAGCACTTTAAACGGCGCTTACACCATTTCTCACTGATGGAGCTTACAGTTTGTCAGTTTAAACATTTTAAGAAAATGAACTTGACATAGGCCTACTACAATAATCAGAAGAAAAAAACTCTGCCAA
Source organism: Platynereis dumerilii (assembly GCA_026936325.1). Taxonomy (NCBI): domain Eukaryota; kingdom Metazoa; phylum Annelida; class Polychaeta; order Phyllodocida; family Nereididae; genus Platynereis; species Platynereis dumerilii. Next base: position 10,959,869 of record JAPTHN010000019.1, read on the forward strand.
CCAGTGGCAAGGGGCAGATGGAAAATAAACAGGCCCATTTGTCACTTTTGGGCCACTGCAATATAAATCTTAAAATCCATAGATTTATCCAATTTCTCTGTTTACATGTCTTTGTATTTACAGAAATAAGAGTGAAATTGATAGCCTATTAGGCAGGGTCTGAATTGAAAGAGACACAGGTCCATCAAGTACGTTGGCCAGGCAGAATAAAGAGCTGAGATATTTCTGGAGTGACCCCCCTCAATCTTGACACCTCTGGGTGACTGAGACAGTGCCCCCCTGAGTTTTGATGCTTCTGTTATGACTTCTTAATATAGCGCACGGTAAACATGCACACGAGGATGTGACCCTTGACCCTGTGACAGCAAGGCTATTTATATAAATTGAATGAAAGAAATGCAAATATATGATTAAAAGCAAGGTAAGCTATCTTCAGAAAGTCACTATATATATATAGGCCTATGCTGTCAAAATGAACAGCAGGAAGGAGCGAAAATGCAGGCGGCCTGGATCACAACAAACTCTGATACCGGAAGTACTCCCACGAAGGTACTGGCTTGCTTGACCCCGTGAATAGCAGGCAATTTTATTTTCTTTATTTTAAAATGTTTTTCGTAACAGTGGGCCACCAAAAGTTTATGGTCGCGAATTAAAATTCAGGAGAGGCTGTATGCTAAGTTAGAATGAGAGTGAGGAGGGAGCTCTATTGAGTTGGCATAAGTATTAGCAAAATTTCTCAGTGGCGTAACTAGGGGGTCGAAAATGGGGGGGCACCTGGGGGGGCACGCGATTCTCTGGGGCACCCATAATACTAATTGTATATTTTAGCCAAGGTTGAAAAGTTCATATGGGGGGGCACCTGGGGGTGCAGGTCCAATATGGGGGGGTACGTTCCCCCCCCCGTGCCCCCCCCCGTGCCCCCCCCCCATAGGGACGCCACTGAAATTTCTTCAGTAAGAGCTGGCTTCGCGCCGCTAAAAACCTGAGCAACTTTAAAAATTAACTCTCAATAACTGGTTGCAGTGCCAACCATTTGGCCAGTCAAATAATCATTACATTTTTGCCAAGCATAGCCACTGGCAATGGTCAATTTTACTGAAGAAAAAGTTCAGTGAGGCACTTATTTCAGTGTTTTTCTTTATTTTGCCACTGTTGATTGTTGTTTTACACTATAGTTTCTGTGCACTGACATCTAAATCACAATGGTTCAGGCACTGCTAGGAAGAATTTCCTTTGTAAGCCTTCTTGTTTTCAGATTCTTCACTTGTATTTTTATAGAGGTTGCAGAATAAATACAGATCAGACATAAATACCTGGTAAATACTTGGTAAACTGTCAAATTCCAGTGTAGAACTGTCAAAAAGCTGTCATGCCTCCATTTTGTAAACAAGCAAATCACATGATCAGTTGCAATAAACGCCAGATGGGAGCACCTGCAAACACGGGGAAAGTGCGCCACCTTTGGTAGGAGAATTGACCAATCAAAATGCAGCAGGCGCCAGTCACGAGGGCAGCACGTTGACCTAGATTTAGGCAGCATGCCTGTCGTCAGATGTTTTGAGTGTTTCAGGCGAAATCGATAAAAATAAGATCATAAAACAACATGTAGGACAATTCTGTGTATGCCAGGAAATCAGGGAAATGTCCCAGAGCCTTCCAGGAACTTCATCGACGAGATACGGTGCGTAAACAAGTCGTGCATTTCTCAATGTTGTGTTGCAAACCACGTGAATGTCTGATGTGAACAATAACAAATCAGCTGGTCAGTCATGGTGCACTGATGATCAAGCACTGCTGTTATACCTGGTTACAGTTCTGTACTGCTTGTTCAATTTTCATGAATTATTCACCTACCGGTATGTCTTTGTCAGATTAGGCCTATAAGGCTTTACCAGGCCTACACTGTACGAAGTTAAATCAGAAATTTTGAAGTTGAGAAATTGCCAAAATTAAACAATCAGGGGCGGATCCAGGAATTTTTAACAGGGGAGGTCCAGCGGCGAGACCTGAAGGGCTGGAGCTAATTTCAGGGATCTCAATGTCGGGATTAATATCTTACCCGGCCCTTCAGGTCTCGCCACTGGACCTCCCCCTTTCAAAATTCCTGGATCCGCCCCTGATGGCTTCATTTCCCCTCTCCCTGGATCTGCCCCTGGCCATTGAAGGTAATTTGATTTAATTTACTGGGACGGCCTGCATAAACATGAAAATTGTAAATTTTATTGTTTTGTGACTTATGCCCTTTAATACGTTCAGGGGCATATCTAGAAATGGCCTGAAGGGGGGGGCATAACATAGGGTGAATACGGGGTGTTTTGCGGCTTTTCCTATCATTCCATGTTAATTTTGGCCTGGGGGGGCATGCCCAATGCCCCCCCCCCTAGATACGCCACTGAATACATTAATGCTGGGGTAACTGGAATGTGCAATTGTCACCGACTCCATTGATTTAATTAATTGTCAATTAGGATTAATTACTGATATTTCTTTTATATAGACCGTAGGCCTAATACTCAAGTAGAAAAGTCAGACCTACATTTTACCTCCCAAGGCCACAATTATTTACGTTCAGTTCACCTGGTTAACTTGGCCTTGAAAATCTGCAGCTCCCTCAATACTGGGTCAACTGTTAACAGAATGAATTTATCTTTATTTCGCAGACCAGATTTGCAGGAAAATAATCAAAATATTCATGTGACACCCGCAGAAGTAATAATTAATTATATAATAATTTTTTGTGACTAATTAATTACCAATTAGCTGTTTTTAAACTCTTTTTCATGCTGAAATTATATAATAATTTTTTGGTGACTATTATTGGTATTTTTAAAGTTTATTACCAGTTCTCAACTTGGCATATTTATAAATTTGTATTCTGCTAGAATTTGGACTGCGTAGGCCGTATATCATTTTGCATTCTTTTCCATATCCGGTGCATTGCAGAGTTCACAGATGTAACTGTTACACATTGTTACAAGAGGTGAAGAGTCTGCATCGCACTGCGTAGCTCAGCTTGTTTACAGGGCTCTTAGATGCGAAAGATGTGGGCCCAGGAAGTAGGCCAGTGTGTTATCAGTCAATATTCTCGGCATTAATGTTGCGCGTGTGGATTGTGGGTTAATTGCTTCACACATGTCTTCAGGACTCCCTCACTTGTCATCCAGTTCTGTGGCTTGATTGACTTCTAAGAACTTTCTATTTATAATTCACTAAAGAAAATGTGGATGTATCGCGTGACAACCGGAAATGAAACACAATACTACATGAATTAATATTGAATTTTTGAATTTGACTCCAAGGTAAGAAGCTTGGTAGACATTTCTTGTGGAAATATGTAAGATATGTAAGGGTGTGACCATTAAATCTCGGAGGGGGGGGGGAGCTTGAAAATCTAATGGTCCGATTATGGTCACCCCCTAAATTGTAAGGTTAGATTTGACATAAGGAACTCCCCCCCCCCCTTTATCACCTTCCAAAAAATACAAGCCCCCCCCTTAACTCTGCAACCTGCACTTATGTTAAAATTGCATTAAAAAGCAGTCAGAGATCACTCCCCCTCCCCCAGATTCAGACAGCAATGAAATGCATGCACTCCCCCTTGTGAGCAAGTTATGAAATGCATGCACACCCCCTTGTGAGCAAGTTATGAAATGCATGCACACCCCCTTGTGAGCAAGTTATGAAATGCATGCAAACCCCCTGGTGAGCAAGTTATGAAATGCATGCACTCCCCCTTGTGAGCAAGGTATGAAATACATGCACACCCCCTTTTGAGCATTTTATGAAATGCATGCACACCCCCTTGTTAGCAAGTTATGAAATACATGCACACCCCCTTTTGAGCATTTTATGAAATGCATGCACACCCCCTTGTTAGCAAGTTATGAAATACTTGCACACCCCCTTGTGAGCAAGTTATGAAATGCATGCACTCCCCCTTGTGAGCAAGGTATGAAATACATGCAAACCCCCTTTTGAGCAAGTTATGAAATGCATGCACACCCCCTTGTTAGCAAGTTATGAAATACTTGCAACCCCCTTGTGCATGTTGTGAGCAAGTTATGAAATGCATGTTGTGAGCAAGGTATGAAATACATGCACACCCCTTGTTAGCAAGTTATGAAATGCATGCACACCCCCTTGTGAGCAAGTTAAGAAATACTTGCACACCCCCTTGTGAGCAAGTTATGAAATGCATGCACACCCCCTTGTGAGCAAGTTATGAAATGCATGCACACCCCCTTGTTAGCAAGTTATGAAATGCATGCACACCCCCTTGTGATTAAGTTATGAAATGCATGCACACCCCCTTGTGAGCAAGTTATGAAATACTTGCACACCCCCTTTTGAGCAAGTTATGAAATGCATGCATATCCCCTTGTGAGTAAGGTATGAAATACATGCACACCCCCTTGTGAGCAAGTCATGAAATACTTGCACACCCCCTTGTGAGCAAGTTATGAAATGCATGCACACCCCCTTGTGAGCAAGTCATGAAATACTTGCACACCCCCTTGTGAGCAAGTTATGAAATGCATGCACAACCCCTTGTGAGCAAGTCATGAAATACTTGCACACCCCCTTGTGAGCAAGTTATGAAATGCATGCACTCCCCCTTGTGAGCAAGGTATGAAATACATGCACACCCCCTTTTGAGCATTTTATGAAATGCATGCACACCCCCTTGTTAGCAAGTTATGAAATACATGCACACCCCCTTTTGAGCATTTTATGAAATGCATGCACACCCCCTTGTTAGCAAGTTATGAAATACTTGCACACCCCCTTGTGAGCAAGTTATGAAATGCATGCACTCCCCCTTGTGAGCAAGGTATGAAATACATGCAAACCCCCTTTTGAGCAAGTTATGAAATGCATGCACACCCCCTTGTTAGCAAGTTATGAAATACTTGCAACCCCCTTGTGCATGTTGTGAGCAAGTTATGAAATGCATGTTGTGAGCAAGGTATGAAATACATGCACACCCCTTGTTAGCAAGTTATGAAATGCATGCACACCCCCTTGTGAGCAAGTTAAGAAATACTTGCACACCCCCTTGTGAGCAAGTTATGAAATGCATGCACACCCCCTTGTGAGCAAGTTATGAAATGCATGCACACCCCCTTGTTAGCAAGTTATGAAATGCATGCACACCCCCTTGTGATTAAGTTATGAAATGCATGCACACCCCCTTGTGAGCAAGTTATGAAATACTTGCACACCCCCTTTTGAGCAAGTTATGAAATGCATGCATATCCCCTTGTGAGTAAGGTATGAAATACATGCACACCCCCTTGTGAGCAAGTCATGAAATACTTGCACACCCCCTTGTGAGCAAGTTATGAAATGCATGCACACCCCCTTGTGAGCAAGTCATGAAATACTTGCACACCCCCTTGTGAGCAAGTTATGAAATGCATGCACAACCCCTTGTGAGCAAGTCATGAAATACTTGCACACCCCCTTGTGAGCAAGTTATGAAATGCATGCACAACCCCTTGTGAGCAAGTTATGAAATGCATGTACATCCCCTTATGAGCAAGTTATGAAATACATGCACACCCCCTTGTGATTAAGTTATTAAAATCATGCACACCCCCTTGTGATTAAGTTATGAAATGCATGCACGCCCCCTTGTGAGCAAGTTATGAAATGCATGCACATCCCCTTGTGAGCAAGTTATGAAATGCATGCACACCCCCTTGTGAGCAAGTTATGAAATACATGCACACCCCCTTGTGAGCAAGTGATGAAATGCATGCACACCCCCTTGTTAGCAAGTTAAGAAATACATGCACACCCCCTTGTGAGCAAGTTATGAAATACATGCACACCCCCTTGTGATTAAGTTGTGTAATACATGCGCACCCCCTTGTGAGCAAGTTGCTGTTCTTGACAGGACATAATATAATGGTGCATAGATACAGGATGTAAAACATTCATCCTCCCTCCTTACACCTTCTCCCCCGAACAACAAATATAAATTTCCTCATTCTGTAACTTGAAACTGCTCCTCTGCTCTTATCTGGACCCTTCTTCCCTTCAACATGTTCAAACATACTTGTATCTCCCCCCCCCCCTCCCTCCCCTACTTAATTAGCCAACAAATGAATATATATAGATATAGATAGATACATATATCACCTCCACAGAGCATGACAATCTCAAAGATCTCAAAGTACCCTCAAAGGCTTCATGCAACTTAGTATAAAGCTCTAGCACTCCACACCACCACAGTGAAACCTCGTTTGTAAATTATAGAACCAGTGAGAAAAGGGCTGCTCAGAGAGGCTGTCAGTGCTTTTATGTCGCATGAGGTGTATTAGGAATGCCACGTGGTGTTCATGCAGGGCCTCATGCCTTACACAGCAGTGCAACATCTATGCAGAGAGTAGTGTAGCCTACTGTAGGTGTGGACAACCAATGCTTTTGCTGTAGGTGCCTTCAGCAGTGTTCGGCAAATTAACAGGCCAGCACCCGTGCTTGTTAACTTGTTTCAGTGATGTTGAATGGGGAAGGGGATGTTGCCATGTCCATGATATCTATTGGCAACACTCCTGAACTATTATATAAAAGGGGGGGAGGACTGGTCTAGTGGTAGCATGCTTGGCTGCCAATCGCTGGGTCCAGGGTTTGAATCCAGCTCTCGCCGGTCACCTTGGCCTATGTTGGACGGCTGTTTCAATCATCCTTCGCTTCATTGCGGTGTCCTTCCCCTGTCCTAATTATAGCTTACCAAGTGCATAACTACAGGACGTAAAGCCCCAATCATCCATCCATCCTAAGCTAAAGGGATGGGGGAGAGAAATGTTAGCTCAAGTTAGCTTTAGTTGGTTGATACAACGCTCTGGGCTGTGAATCGCTGGGTCCTAGATTCAAATCCAGCTGTGGTGGGTCACCTGTGCCTCTGTTCCGCTACTGTTGTTGGACAGCAGTTTCAATCATCCTTTTCTTCATTGCTGTGAGAGGAGGGTTGGTCTTGTGGTAGCATGCTTGGCTGCCAATTGTTGGGTACAGGCGTACAGGGTTCAAATCCAGCACTGGCCCTGTTGCCTTGGCCTATGTTTGGCAGCAGTTTCAATCATACTTCCCCTGTTTATCGTGTCCTCTGCTGTCCTAATTAGTCTATCCCTCTGCATAAATACAGGAAGTAAAGCCCCAATCAACCATCCATCCATTGAGCGATGCTGAAAAGGGAGGGGAGACTGTTGCCAACTTACCATACCGTGCATTCCATTGGTTACTAGCTTTACGTGTAATTTGGGCTTAGCCTTAGCGCTTAGCTGCTTAGAGGGTTGCTGCCCGATTGCACTCTATCTATAAGACAAATAGATGGGGGCAAGGTAAGCTAAGTGATGACATGCTGCTAGGCTGCCAATTGTTGGTAGAGGAATCCAGTTCTTGCCGGGTCATCTTGGCCTATGTTGGACGGCTGTTTCAAGCATCTTTCGCCTCATTGCCATGTCCTCCTTCTGTCCTAATTAGCCTACAAAGTGCATAAATACAGGATGTAAAGTTCCAATCAACCATCCATCCATCCTTCTGTAATTAGCCTACAGTGCAGATCCAAATGAATAAAACAGGACGTAAAGCCCCAACCATCCATCCGTCGTTCTGTCCTGATTAGCCTACGTTGTCTGCCGAGTGCATAAATACAGGACGTAAAGCCCCAATCATCTATCGATCCAGACAGAAAGATACTTCTAACACACCTTGCACTTGTGGATGGATGGATGAATGGATGATTGGGGCTTTCTGTCCTTTATTTATGCACTTGGTAGGCTAATTACGGCAGGAGGAGGACACGGCAATGATGCGAAGGATCCTAATTCCTTGCAGTGTAAGAAACCCCCAATTATGGAATTGTAATTATCATGATTATGATGCCGTAAACCTTAATCATGTTAATATACTAATACACTCCAAAAAGCAAATCTATACGTGACAGAGCGTGTAATGGTAATTGATGCCTCTGTTGTCAGTGCTGTTGTCAGCCTGTGGAATTGATTTCTCCTAAGAGAGACACAAGTGTTCTTGTTCATCTCACAAGTGAGCTTCATGGAGCAAGGAGGTCAATGATCTGCAAAGATAACAAAATATAATGATTATTTGCTCAATCAAGACTATTCATCAGTCTGCGGAGTTCTAATATCTACTGATATCTGATTCAGATGATTATGAAAATTATCTATACAGTGTTTTGTGTACAGTCGCAGTGTTGTGCTGTCTTAATTTGATACTGGTTCACCTGGCGTTGTGTCAAGTTGGTGCATCCAGTTATCATATCAGACAGACTGGCTGACACTAAGCATGTTAAGACAGTGTTGAGGAAAAGAAGTCACATTGACATTTCGACTTGTCTTGTCTCAGCGGCCTTGTGGTTCTCTTATTCTGGTCGAGGTTAAACGGAGGATTTATTCATGAAGATCGGTCACTCAGGTAGGTAGATTACCAATTACCAGATGAAGCGGACTAATTAGTAGAAGATGCCTGGATGGATGATTGAGATTTATACTTGCAGGTTTTACTTCGGTACTGGTTTTCCAATCACTGAGTAGGGGGCGAGGGTTGCTTAGTAGGGTGCATCGTCTGCCCCCTAAAAATGAAAAAATTAAAATATTCATTTGCACTTTTGCCATATTGTACCTTTGCCCATAGAAACATATTCTGCAAAATTTCAATTAGATCCGATGTGGCTTTAGGGTGGCACTTTTGTGTCAAATTTGAGTCCAAAATTGTCAAAAAATTAAGCTTTGAAAAGTCGCGGTTAGAAATATCTAACTTATGGTTGTCTGTATGATTTCAATTCATATACCATTATTCTCAGAAGAAAATTGTCTTTAATTTGAATGGTAGGAAGCTATATTTCTGAAAATTTCTCATGCCTAAGTTTTTTGGAAAGCTGAAAGTTTCTGACTATTATGACAGAATGTTTGGAAAAATCAACTTAAAAGCTCAACTTCTGCCTAACTGTGACGTAATTGTTAGAATAAAACATAAGGAACACTTTGCTGAAGAAAGTAGGAAATTGAAAATTTTTTCCAGATAGTTATTCATCAAATTCATATGTGCACATTTTCATAAATTACATGTAAATATGAGAAATGCAACAATTCGTTGAGACACTGTTCTGCATCTCTTTTTCTTCTGACCACATCATAATGCAATCAAGGTTTTATCAGATGAAGTAGTAGACCATGTTTCCACTTTGTAGACTTCTATGACTTCTCAAAGTCATATTGACAACTTTTTTTTGATTTATCACATTTTACCCGATAAAAATGAAAATATCTCCACTCAATTTTGACTTCTACTGAATGGAAACCATTGATGTTGGTATTCAAATTAAAGCTCTCTTTCTAAGGAATCTAACTATGCCATTCAAAAATAATTTCATTTAAAATTGACAATATTATTTATAACCGCGAATCGCTAAATTATGACCTAATACTGAAATTTCAAGGCTGTTGTGCCACCCTTTGCCATTAGAATTTTTTCATAAAATTTTACAGGGCTTCTTTTATGATACAAGGGAACGATCATGCAAAAGTGCATGATGTTTTGAAGATATAGGGGCAGACGATGCACCCTATTGCTTAGTCACTTGGTGGTAGCGTGCTGGGCTGCCAATCGCTGGGTCCAGGGTTCGAATCTAGCTCTTGTCGGGTCACCTCGGCCTATGTTGGACGGCTGTTTCAAGTATCCTTTGCCTCATTGCCATGTCCTCCTCCTTTCGTAATTAGCCTACCAAGTGCATAAATACAAGACGTAAAGCCCCAATCACCCATTCATCTCTTTAAGTACAGATCCACCTCGAAAATTTTGCATTCCCCGAAAACTTTGTAGCTGTACAATCCAATCTTTCAGCCAGGGCTTTGGAGTAGTAGTCGTGGAGTCGGAAGTTTTGGGGTGGAGTCAGAGTCGAAAATTGAAATGGTTACTGCTGACTCCGTAAAATAGTTAATATAATTTGCAAAATCACAATTTCGGAAATGTGAAATGAATTCCAAATTTTACATAAAACTTACTAAGCAAGTACTCAGGCACAAAATCCTATGCAGAATGACTTTTTCCTCTCTTTTAACCATGTAATATTTATGTGCAATAATGCCGATAAGTGACAAGCGGAGTCGGGAGTGGGAGTCGTAAATCAGGAAGCCTCAGGAGTCGGAGTCGGATCACTTATCACCCGACTCCAAAGCCCTGCTTTCAGCCATATATAATATTTGTTTTTTGCTTGCATGCATTAGTGAACAACCTTATGTGGGGAAGTGAACCAGATGATCATCATTGTAATGTATTGATTCCGTATTGGACTGAGCAGCGTATTTAATATCTTATCAAAATGGAAATATATGGAGATGGGGGAATCTGATTTATCTTTGGAACCTTCGTTTTCAGTCGGTACTCGCCTGCTGTACTCAGGGTGGAGTATGCATGGTAAGCTCGGTTGGTAGCAGTTGCACTGGGTCCCTGGTTTGATTCCAGCTCCAACCACTGCAGGTCGCTTGACAGGACCTCGGTCATGTTAATTTGACAGCAGTTTCATTCATGTTGGCCTTCATAGGCCGTGATAGTGGAACTCTCCTTTTTCCAGCTCTCCTGTGTTGACGAGCAGAATAAAACTATTTCCGGGAACAAGCTGCCATTTTGTACAATTGCGGAGTCAGTGAAGTTGGCATTCCAGGCCCCAGGGCACTTTTAATCCATTGAAAACATTACGGATTTGCATTGCCGAGTCTTAAATGGAATGCTTAGCATGGATTGCCACCATATTCCAGTACTGTCAGGCTGATTAGACTTTGTTACGGACCTTAGAAACCCCGGCTCCATTGTAAATTCCCAGGCTGATGTTTCCGGAAATAGTTTTATTCTGCTCGTCACAGGAGAGCTGGAAAAAGGAGAGTTCCACTAACGCCCGCTATTGCTGTCTCCTCCTGTACGAATTAGCCTACCAAGTGCATATTTCAATACAGGACATATTATTTATTCGACATAAAGCCCCAATCATCTGTCCATCTTTTCTTATGCTACAGCAATAGACCTATTTCACTGAATGGCCTGAACATTGACCCAAAAATAACTTCTTTGTAATTCTGCAACTCTTCATAATTTGCTTTTTACACATAGGAGCTGTATACACTTCAAATCCAAAAACAACTTTCAAAATGTAAACTGAAAGGAAGACCAAGTTATAAAGCGTGAAAGTTACATTGAAATGCACTAAAAATACTCCAGCTTGGGGTCTCTTTGGCCGGACCAATCAGAGGCGAGGGCGGGAAATCTATTAGCCAAGGGGATTTAAGTATTCACCACTTTCCCCCTAGTGTTAACTGAGCGCTGAGAGAACCATCCCTGAAATTGGTCTGATAGATCTGATAGATCCAAATTTTGAATTTCTAAAAAAAATTTGTTCTTTGAAATATTACACTAACTAATTGGTCTGTGATTACTAAAATCCTGAAGTGATATGTTCTAGAAAATGCTCTGGTGTTAGAAATACTAGAAAGTATCTTCAGACTCAGACTCAGACTCAGACTCAGATTCAGTTTATTCTGCCTTAAGAAATAATCACAAGTTACATGAAATAAAAGTTAATATTAATAATTAGGCAAAGGAGACCCCTCTAAGGATATAGTTCCGCTATCGAGGGGCCACCTTACAGTGAATGAAAATAAATTAACATCGGATTTACATAGCAATTATAAGTAAATAGACTATTAATAATCATAAAAGATGGTTTAGTAATAGCAATAGTTTCTATTTGTTGAGTGACAGATTTTCTTACATATAAACAATCTTAACAGAGGCTTAGGGTGAATAGTTAGCACAGATAATTCAGTTGAATGATACCAAAAAGTGGTTAAAAACATTTACCTTAATATTAGACGCATGCAAGATAAAAGTAATTTTGATGATTAGTCATGTCTACAGGACAACTTACCTGACCAGCATGAAGATACTAGTGGCCACAGACATAACAGTTTGGAATATTGCACAAGGTATTATACTGTTCTATGAAAACTTTCTTTATATACAATTTGAAACCTGCAAAACTATGAGTGTATATTTTTTCTTTAAAATTTTGAGTCATTGAATTGAAACATGACGGGAATCTGTACTTCATTGAGTGCTTGGCGAAATCATGTCTCACAGCCGGCAGGCGAAGTTCACGACTTTGTCTGGTGTTGTATTGATGAGGGTTATTGTTGTCCTCCAGCTCAACATAAAAATAAGCAGGCAGTAAATGGTTTTCAAATTTAAAGCAGAATTTTAGGTCTTGCAGTCGTCCAATGTCAGTGAGTTTCAGCAGTTTTAGTTTATGAAACAGAGGTTCAGTATGTGCATTAAATTTACTTTGTGTTATAACCCTAATGGCCTTTTTCTGTAATTTAAGTAATCTGCAGGATTTCCACCCCCATATAATATTGCCATAAGTAAAGTGTGGTAGAATTAATGTATTATAAATATTTAAAAGAATGTTGGATGGTACAAAGTTTTTGATCTTATTTAAAATACCTATTGTTTTAGCAGATTTTTTAGCAACTGCATCAGTATGTTTTTTCCAATTCAAATATTCATCTAGTATTATACCTAAATAATTAAATTCATTGACAAAATCAATTTCATGACTTTCAATGAATAGTTTCGGATAAGATACCTTTCTCTGAGGGGTATGAAAGAGCATTGCCTTTGTTTTAGCTACATTTAGTGAGAGTTTATTAACTTTAAGCCATATATCGATCCTTTTAAGTTCTGTGTTAAGATTATGTTCATCTATTTCATTTGAGTTTAGTGTCGTAAATAGAGAGGTGTCATCTGCATATATGGTCATATAAAATAAATTAGAGCTATGAATGATATCGTTTATATAAATGAGGAAAAACAAAGGTCCCAGGATCGATCCTTGTGGGACACCACAAGTAATTTCTAAAATTGAAGAATTTACATCATCGTATCTAACCTGCTGAGTTCTATTTGTAAAATAGCTCTTGATCAATGAAAGGGCACAATTTTTGATACCATAATAATCGAGTTTGTGAAGTAGTATTTGGTGGTCCAGGGTATCAAAGGCCTTTGAAAGATCTAAGAATACACACAGTGGGATATTGTTTAAATCCATTCCTTTTATAATTTTATCCACAAGTTCTAATGTTGCTAACTCAGTGGAGTGGTGACGTCTGAAGCCATACTGACTAATATACAATAGGTTATTCTGTGAGAAGTATTCATAAAGCTGATTGTATAAGACTTTCTCAAAGACCTTTGACACACTGGACAATACAGAGACTGGTCTGTAGTTACTAAATTCATTTTCGCATCCTAACTAAATTCATTTTCACATCCTTTTTTGAAGATAGGAGTGACCATGGCTACTTTTAGTAAATCTGGAAAATTACCAGTAAGAATACACTGATTGACTAGTGAGGTTAAGGAATCTGCAATTTCATGTTTCAATACTGACATTGTACATGATATTGGTATTCTTTGTTGTTTGTGCTAAAAAACATGGTTGTAAATCCTACAATATCAAGTCAAAACAGTGAAAACATCAGAATGAGCAATGAGGTCAGAGTGACCTGGATTCTTTAGTTACCCTGGCAACAAGCTTTTCTAGGTCGAGCAATAATTCACCTCATTCAGGTAAATTGTCTTCCTCAGCTGGTGAAATGGGTCACTTCTTTCTCAGCTGTTTTTGGCTAGGAAGTAGGTCTTGATTTTTGTCAGCTTGCCACTTGGTACTGTGTTCCTGACTTGGTACAACAGAACAATGGCTGTGGTGTGCAGCATGTGTGGGATATACCCGGAGTTTTGCTTGAGACAAATATTGTAAGTACGACTTGACAAAGTACAATGATTTATTATGTTTTAGCTAATTGGTCTACAAAGTACAGTACTGATGCATTAAATTTGTCACAAATACTATGATTATCGCTGTATTCTACATTTAATTTTGTTCTAATCAACTGATACTTGTTCTTCTGCGATATCTGAGCCTTCTTGAAACAGCAATTGTTTTGTATGGTGCTTTAGTATGTTCAGGAGTATGTTTAGTATAGCTAGTATTGTCTTGTTTTCACTCGGTGTCTGTCATGGACAATGGTTTGATGGATTATTAGGCTTTACGTCCTGTATTTATGCACTTGGTAGGCTAGTTAGGACAGGAGGAGGACATGGAAATGATGCGAAGGATGATTGAAACAGCCGTCTGACATAGGCTCAGGGACCAGGCAATAGCTTGATTCTAACCCTTGACCCAGCGGTTGGCAGCTTTGCCTGCTACCGCTGGAGCACTGTGTATAAATACAGGATAGAAAGTCTCAATCATCCATCCATTTCACATACGCAATTGGTAGATTGATCTTAATGTTTTAAGTGCTCTGTTGTCTCATACAAACTTTCAAATGTTACCAATAGGCTTGGTAAATTGTTGCCAACTTTACAAGCTTTTAGGTCCATTTGATCTTTGAGGTCTTCGAGGCTTGGATTTTTTTTAAACTTAATTATTTATATTGCCTTGCTTAGTTTTGGTGGATGAGTGAATTCTCGCTTGGCAGTCTCAAAGTAAACAAATATTTTTGTCGCATATTCGAAATAAATAATTACTGCCACCGTTACTTTGAAATAATGATTTCCCATTGAGGAAAACACGAAAGCTCCCCCTCGCCGAAAATCTCACATAATGGTTGTCCCCTCACGAAGTTGTAGGAAACTCTTGAAGCCTTTAATTGCTGGCTGAAGCAGTGGCGTAACTGGGAGGTCTCGAGTGGGGGGGGGGGGCACCTGGGGGGGCACATGTTCTCTGGGGGGGTACCCGATGTACTAATCGTATATTTTAGCCAGAGTTGGAAAGATAGTTTGAAGGTTCTTTTGGGGGGGCACCTGGGGGGGCACAGGTCCAATATCACTGAATATGGGGGGCACGTGCCCCATGCCCCCGATAGGGACGCCACTGTTGTTCCCTCACGACACTTGGAAGTTGCCGGAAACTCTTGAAGCCTTCTTTCAATTGCTGGCTGAAGGCAGCAGCTGCAAAGCACTAAAACTCATAGCTACTCATCCCCCACCCCACTGCTTTAGCATCACACTGTCACAAGTTGATCAAGCTTCTTGCATGTGTGAAACACTCCCAGTGCATGCAACAAGCAGTCAACTACCAGCCAAATATTACTGCATATGGCTACAAGCCACAAATACATGCATATTAATATTTAATCAATGTGGATGTCACCCAACCATTGGGGCTTCTGAGGAAGTAACATATCTGAATATTAAGTGAATGGTGCAAAGTGCAAACGTATATATGAGGCTGCTGTACTTTGGTGTAAGGCAGGCCTCTGCAACTCTGCGGCTCATGTATATATTTAGCCTGGGTGTGAATATATTTAGGCTTCGTGTATATATTTAGTGCATTAAAGTTCTGAAAGTGTATGAGGCTGGGCACCTGAAGCACAAGTGATCGTTGGCTGACACAGAGTCTGACAGAGGTGAGAAGTTAGTTGTGTTATCTGAAATAATTAAATTATAAGCTGATAAGGGAGGGTCCGTTACTGATGCCAAGTTTCATTACTGTAGCAAAAAGCAGTGTCAGTAACTGTTACAGATCGAAGGCACTCCAATTATGCATCGGTATCATGTATCGGTATCAGTGCATGGTATCAAGTTATCAACAGCGAAATGCCAGTTTTGGTATTGATAATGTTGATATCAGAAGTGAGAAAGTGGCATCATGGAGCATCCCTAAAAATGATTTGAGTATTTTTGTTTTTTCATTTATCATGTTCGTGTGACAGTTTAGAATTTTTTCAATTGAGGCACTTGTCATTGCTGCAGAAGATCACTCTATTGATGTTTTGATAGAATGTGTCATGAAATTAATATGTTTGGCCAATATATTGGTTCAGGAGATCCCGAGAACAGAATCTGATGATTCCAGGGGATCTGGGTGGTGTAGTGGTTAAGGTTCTTGCCTGCTCCGCTGAAGGTCTTTGCCTGCATGGGTTCGACTCCCGGTTGGGGAACCCGAAATTTTCAGTGTACCTTTATGAGCAAAATCCCAGCTGGATGTCGTTCGGATGAGACGTTAAATTGGCGGCCCCTTGTATCAGTGTCTATGCTGGGCAAGTAAAAGATCCCTCACATGGGGTAAATGTGTAACATGTTGAGGACTCCTGCTCTCTCTCTCGTCTCATCAATCAACCCTCGTGAGCGCCCAGAACTGGGCTTAGAGGGCTGCACTTACCATATCTATCTATCTGCGCAGTTGGTATTGCTTTCAAATTGCTTTGGAGCCTGGTTTGATCCATCTTTAAGCTAAGTCCTCGGTCCTGGGTTAGATTCCCACAACGGTTACCATGGTTACCTGAACCGAAGAGGCAATGACTTATAATGGACAGCAGTTTCAATCATCTTCTGCCCGTTTACAGTTTCCTCATTCTGTCCAAATAAGCCTCTTCTGAGCTGATTAATGCTGAAATACTGGATATAAAGCCCCAGTCATCCATCCATGGTTCATCTTACATTCTTACTGGGCTAAGAGGGCTGCACTCACCATATCTGTCTATCTATCTATCTATCTATCCATCTATCTATCCATCTGTCTATCCATCTGTCTATCCATCTGTGTATCTATCTATCTGTGTATCTATCTATCTATCTATTCATCTATCTATCCATCTGTCTATCCATCTGTCTGTCTTCTATCTATCTATCTATCTATCTATCTATCTATTACAATGCTCTTTTAACCAAACATTTTCCCTTGTTGATTCACCAGGACCCACTCCTGACCTAAATGTACCCAGATAAATTTCCAACTGTTACATCTGTTGACTCAGTTTTTAGCTCGTCTGTTTTCTTTGATTATGTTTATTTATGCCTCTGTTGTTGTGTAGGACTGTGAAGTTTTTTACCATTTTTGAGACCCATTTATCTTAGTGTAACATGTTCAGCTGTCCTAATAGCAATAGAAAGCAATGGAAATATATGATACTACACATTTATTCTGAATTGAAAGGTAGCTTCCCGGTGTATGGATTGGTGATGTTCTAACTGGATAGTCTATCAATCTATCTCCCTATGTATGTGTAATTGTGTATCTATCTATCTATCTATCTATCTATCTATTCATATGTCTATCTTTATAAAATTTCCCTTTGTATAACTTATAATATTCGTGTGCATGAGACAAAAGCCAATAGTCAATGCTTTCATAGACACAGGTACATGTACTTTGGCAGTCATTGATGATTACTCTGCTCAAGGCCCTTGGGATACTAATTATAGTAATTAATCATACTTAGATTTTTGTCAATCTTTCTTTTTTTAGGTTCGATTTGAAACTAGCTATTTCCATTCACCTTGAGAAGTTTGTAGATTGAAATCAAGCCAAGATTAAGATAGGGTGTCAGTGATCAATGGCAAAGGATGACATTAATGCTTTGTAAAGCACGGGTCTTGCTCCTGTTCTCTTTTAGTTCAGGTTGCTTGTGACTTGTGAGAACCCGGGTTCTTGGATTGAACTGGTTTACTATTTTGTGGATTGAAATCAAGCCAAGATATCGAATCTTTGGCAAAGGACCAGATTGATGATTTACTACAGGTCCACTGAAAATTTAAATATGTTAAATATACCGTTCTCTTTGCCATTGGACTAATATGAAGTGTCTACAACAAACTACTACCACTCTGACGTCTTGACTTAGGTTCAATGAAAACTGAGTATTCTGATTGACAACAGTGGTGTTATCTATTCGTAAGTTCTTGCAAAAGGCTGACAGATGGCAGTTAGAGATGTATCGGTGGCACCCAAAAACATAAAAAAGCAGTATTAGTATCGGATCGGAGGCACTGCTCCATATTAAACCAATAGAATCGGATATCGGTGGTGTCGTGGCAACATCATACAGTATTGGTATCGGATTGAAAGGGGAAAAGTGGTGTCTGTTCATGCCTAAATGGCAACCATTACATTATTTGGGCTGAACAGCAACACTGGAACAGTGAAGTGCACATTCTGGTTTATCGCGTTTTTCACATTTTTTTTACTAAATTTATACATTTTTCTCTTTTCAGGATGAAGTACCAGTGAGAAAGTGTCTCAGGGGGACACTCAGGGTTCGGAATTCCAAAATGGCCGCCCGTTTGAACTGGTCGCCTTCCACTGTTCTTGCCGCCCTTGCCGTTCTAGTTGGTGTCGTGGAATCAGCTTGCCCGGAACGGTGCAAATGTGACACAGTCAACAAAGTTATAGACTGCAATGGAGCCGGATTACCGGCAATTCCGTACGATTTACCGGACCCATCCGGGATCAAGAGACTAGATCTATCCGGAAATAAAATCAGTGGACTTGTAGCGCATATTGTGTCGTATATGAACTTAGAAGTTCTGGATTTGCGAGACAATCACATGGTCAGTATTGATGATAATGTATTAGACAGTCTCCCGAAACTCAAATACTTATATTTATCCGATAATCACTTATCGTCCATTAATACACGCACTTTCAAGAATCTCAAATCTTTATTACGATTGGATTTAAGTCATAATCGATTGAGCCAATTAGAGGATAACATATTTAAAGATCTGACGTCTGTGGAGGACTTAAGTATCGCAGGAAATGACATTAGTGACATTTCTGACAATGCATTTCTAGGGCTGGGAAAGTTACGATCTCTCAATTTAGACGATAATCGCTTGACGGCTGTGCCTACACGGGCAGTAAAACACTCTCCAAATCTGGATGAACTCAGCTTAAACTTCAACCACATAGATACGATCAACTCCCACGCCTTCAAGCAGCTCAAAGGATTGAAGAAGTTAGGATTACAAAGCAATAAAATCGGGTTCATCTCGGAAATTGCCTTTTCCGACCAAGAGAATGCAGATTTACCGCAGTTGCAGAATCTTATCTTAAAAGGAAATAAACTCGATAGAGTTCCGACGATATCGCTCAAACATTTGACAAACCTTGTCCATTTAGATCTGAGCGGTAATCCAATAGAGAGGATCAACTCGGACTCTTTTAAAGGTTTGGAAAGGTTACAGGAGATCCATCTAAACTCCATGCCGATGTTGGAAGTCGTGCAGAAGTATGCGTTCTCCGAATTGATCTCTCTCAAACGCGTAGAGATGCATTCTAACCGGATCTTAGTGACAATCGAAGAAGGAGCTTTCACTGCTTCTCCCAGTATAGAATATCTGGACTTGCACGCTTGCGGATTGCAGACTTTAAGTCCGAACACTTTAGCATGGGAGGATTTGAAATACCTTGACTTGCGATTCAACCCCTGGCTGTGTGACTGCAAAATGCAGTGGTTAAAATCAGTCCTTGCTACTTTACCGAAGAGTAGTATCTCGACCAAAGTGGCGTGCAGTCAACCGTCTCAGTTATCCCAACGGTTATTCCTCGACGTTGGTCCGGCGGAATTTGCCTGCGAGAACAAACCGGAACATGAGTTCCAGGACCACATCATGATTGCAATTTTCGCAACTTTTAGCGGCATTCTCATCCTCGCTATGTTGATATTATTTTACCGAAACGGTTATTTTCGCCACAAGAACAATCAGCATAATTACACTCGTTACCAAAACAATTCCGATTCCAATAGCGTCCCAAACCTGGCCGACCACGATCAAGAAGCTTTAAACATTGTACCAAACGCAAACGGCCAAGCTGTGAACGCTGTGTAGCTATTACTATTAGAAAGAAATTTAACATTATCTAACGTTTTAACATTGTTTAACCATGTTAACTAGATCTGCTATTTTAAGATTTTATATTGTCATTGAAAAAATGTTTCATCTCATTAATGTTTTGATGTTAATATCTCTGGATATTTTGTGCCATGGTCGTCGATTGCTCGATATTTAAACATTGGTTATTGTTTTGGATGTATTTTCCATTTGAAAATATTTGGATGAAGTGGATATAAAGTATGTGAAGTGCAACTGGTATTATAACTTTAAATTGATGTAAAAATATTATATTATTTGCGACTAACTAAAAAAATTGATAATATACTTAAGATTTACTTGTAAATTACTTTCAATAGACCAATTGGAGATCTGCGTACTGTCTTACAAGCGAAAATTTTAATTTATGATGTTGTTATAAAGATAAAATTATGTTGAATTATTTAAAACATTTGCTTTATCATGTAATTCATGTTTATGAAGATGTAAATATGATAATTATGTACATTGTACATATTGGTGTAATTATGCTTCTCTTCTTGTGTTATGGGTCATGTCTTCAGTAAATCAATTTTTTATAAGAATAAGTAATGTTTAAACTTATGATATATTTGTTTTTTGTCGCCTTGTGCATCAGTGATCATGAATTACATCAAATCTGTCCACATTTGATCAAAATATATAATTATAAGCTGATAAGTGACATTAAGTGTAAATTGTCTCAACTTGCCCTGTGACCTGGCTTGTAATCCTTGGATTCTTGTTTGTTATTCTATCATTTCATTTGAAGTGTATTGTGTATTTGTGGTGTATATCATGTTCATGTTTTATTTGATTACTTGTGAAATCGAGAGGATTTTGAACTGGATATGAATGGTGTATGGTCTTGATTAATTGAAAAATAAGGTAACTAGTGTTTCAAGACAGTTTAAAAATTGTCGTAAACTTGGTTGATTCTAACTTATCCATGTTATCTGCTTATTTCAAAGTTCACAGTTGAGGAAAAAGACATTGTTGTTTCTTTCAATTTACTTGTTGAATGTCTCTCTTTCACAAATTTACCATTTCTATGTAAAAGTTAGGAACGGCGATGACATCCCTGATGTTCTCAGATATTCAAAAGTATCACTGTTCTTTCCTTGACTGTTACTGCATATTTTCTTAACTGCTTTAAAATTGATTTGCACTTCAATTTCTGCAATAACAAGTTGCAGATCTACATATATTTAATATACTAGTTCTGTAACAGTATTTTAATTTTGCTTCAGTTCATGTCTTGTTTTGCAAAGTTATGAATCTGCAGCTTTGATGAATGGAACGAAGATCTCTGTACTTACAAGTGTAATGTTGTGCGAACACTTTTAATGGCCATAATTTCAGAATAATTGACTCATACGAGTTCTTGAGTTATTTCAATTTAATAGTGCGAATGTTAGGTTTTAACAAAGGCGAATTTCCCGCTTATATAGTTGGTTCTCCATTTTGATAAGCAGATTTGTAAATTTGATAGATGAAAAAAATGTTCTGCTTAAATAGGGCTGTAAAATGATGTATCCAACTTGAGTTACGCTCTCTTTGTCAAACATTATATGTGGACAGATGGAGAATGGTATACTTCTTTTAACATGATTGATATCAAGTTTGTCATGACAAAAACCATACATGTTGATGTTGTCATGTAATACAGTATTTTTTTCTATTTCAATTAGGGCTATTCCATTTAAAAACCTGGGGGTGGGGTGGTCGGGCTACGATTTTGACCCCCCCCATGCATCTAAAACGATTTTTTTTTACCCCCCCCATGCATTAACTTCGATTTTTTCACCCCCCGTACATACATCACAAAAAATTTTCGTTATTACAATGCGTAGGCCTGAATAGAACGATAGTCCCCCCCCCCATACATCTACAGTGAATTCCGCGAGTGCCCCCCAAGCATCTACATCGTATTATCGCTCACCCGTACATACATCATACGAAAAATAAACCAGCCCGACCACCCCCCCCCCCCCAGGTTTTTAAATGGAATAGCCCTTATTGTTATTCAGACTTAATTGTGATTAATGTGTTTATGACTATAGTGTAATAGCAATAATTGTGTAAAATATTTTTTATGTATTGTTGTATAAAAATCCTATGATCATGATAATGTATGACTCAAAGGGCATTAAACAAGGTACAATATTTAAGCGTAATGAACAAAAATTTGAAATTATGTTTGACAAAAACTGAATGTAGAAACTTTGAAATATGACTCTTGTGATGTTGCGCTGGATCCTGTTAATGACATTTCTTTTTGTCCATGAATTTATGTTTATTTTTAATTTGTTTATTTAAATATTTATTTGGCCATGTAATGTTTACAAGCAGTAGTTAATGGCATTCAAAATTTAATTTTTGGCGTTCTTTGCCATTGAAATGATTAAATTCTTGTGACGAGGTTTAAGTTACGTAATGGTTGTTAAGGCCACACATAATTTATCTTTAGCTTCTCGGATCCTCTTAAGGCACTTTTTCTAGGGTTGGTCGGTAGGACAAAAAAAAAAGGTGAAAATTTTTTTTTTTATAATGTCAAAAAAAAAAAAATTTTTTTTTTTTTCAATTTTTTTTCCATCGGCAGGTAATCTATTGTGTCGCAGGTCCGCGAAGCTAAGAATCAATTATGTGTGGCCTAATTAGCACAATTGCCTTCCTATAATTATGTCACCTATTGCTATAATGTTAATGAAATATTTTATCTATAGGCCTATTATCAGATTATTATGTTGTTCATTTTAATATTTCTTGAAATGATACATCAGGGACAATTTTAAAATGCACTTAAACATGTATACGACCAAAGCACAGTTATCGGGCATTTAAACCGGTTTGCTAAAAACTATTGACTTAAAATAATTCTTGATCTCCGATCTTTTTTCCAGTACTGTAGCCACATTAGGTTACTTTTGCTTTCAAATTACAAGTACTGACTAAAGAGGACTGCACTTTTTCACCTCCTGTTGCTACACTAACTTGTATTTATAGGCCTAAGTGACAAATAATTTTTTGGCCTTAATTCTTTAACTTTAAATACTATGTGTTACTTTTGAAGCCAGGACCTCTTGGTTATAAATATTCTGAGGTATCTTCAAATGGAATTAACTGATAATTAACAATTTAACATGATGTACTTCAGTTCTATTGTTCACAACAGAATCTCACAATGACATGATTATTATCTAAAATTGCCTAATAATATTGGCATTTAAAATATCTAACTTTGTCAATAATAATCATTTGTAACTTTCTGGTTTAACTCTTGAGACCAAAAAGTAATACATTGATGTTGTATAGATCAACTTAAATATATGTTGCTCAGCATGTATGATGCATTTGATGATAGTTTTATGACTATATTTAACAAGTGATGTTGAAATGTTAGATTGATAAAAGGTGTGTATGCCATTTAAATTTCTTTTTGGTACGAAATTTTTATTAACTGAATGGTCTGCGAACATTGCCTTTAATCTTAAATACCAGTTGTTGTACAAATTTATCAATTTGTATATATTGTTGCATGGAGATGTGATGAAATCTTTATTGATGTATTAAATACATTGAGAATAAAAATATTGATATTGACATATAAATTTGATTTGTGTTTTTGAGAATTTTACAGAATTAATTAATTTAGTTCTTCATATTTAGATTTTACATTGCCATAGCCCTTGTCCATTATAGGCTGTGACAGGCCTGTCATCCGGAAGAGATGTATCTGTTGTAGTTCCAATGAGAGCACAAATTTAATTTAATGGAAAACTTGCATTGTAAATGAAGGAGAGATGCTGTGTAATTTTCTTGTGGCCACGGAAGGCAGATTAAAATTTGAAAATGCTGTTTCATGTAGCATGTGACTTTCATGATTTATCAGAATTTAATTTTGATAAAAATTAAAAAGAGTCTGGTTTGGTGTTCATTTGGCATACATTTGGACTTCCTAAGAACTGTTATGCAATTGAAGTCATGTTAGGGGACGACCATTTAATTAGAAGGTTAAACGAACTTACTTGTTAAGTGAAGTTTGACCGGGATTCCATCGATGATCTGAAGGCGGCAGCAGAGTTCATACGAGAGGGCGCTTCGAGCATTAAACTTCAATCTTTAAAGTAGGCATTGGCGTCAGAGTACCGAAAGAAAAGGGTAGGGAGAGGCGGGCGTATGAACTCTGCTGCCGCCTTCAGATCATCGATGGAATCCCGGTCAAACTTCACTTAACAAGTAAGTTCGTTTAACCTTCTAATTCCATCTCAGATCTTCGGCGGCAGCAGATTTCCTACGAGAATTTTAAAGCACTCTGATGCCAAAGCCATAAAATGAGGAGATCCAAAAACTGGCAAATTAAATCTGTTCAAGAGATTTAAAGCCTAGAATCAACTGGAAGTGCTAGGCCGGTGTGCCGGTCGAGAGGCCCCTATATATATCTATATATATGTAGGGCTGTCCAGGCGATCTCATCAGTGACTGTCCCCCCCCCTTTTTTGCCATAGTGAAAGCAAAGGAGAGTGAGTTACAGGGAGAACTGGATGTTGCATATTAGCAATAATGTCCATCCAAGTTGTTTGAATAGTAATTTTGAGCACATCCCAAGATGACACAACTTCAGGGAGTTAATTTGATAATTCCCGAGTGTGTGTTGTGTCGTGAGTGAACCTTGTAGATGAAAGTGCCACGCATATCAAGAGAGTAAAAGAACTGACATGCAATATATGCGTAGAAACAATGGATTCTTTGTTGCCATAGACTTCCTGACCAGATATAAAGCAATTGGAATTATTGTGGTAGGGCATGTCTATAATTGCAGTATTATTTTTTGGGGTATTATTGCCCTTAATAATCGGCAAAAAAGGCGATGTGAAGTTGGAAGTGCATAACTGCAGAACCCTGTTTTGGTTACCCTGTTTTGGGTACCTACGATACAGAAGGTCTATTGATCCTGAAGAGTTACGCTTATACGAAAAGCTACTTCGCAGAATGTCGAGACAATTATTGAGGAGCATTAATGCTTGGCATGTGATTGTTCCTTATGATGTTAATGTTGTGAGTCTCTGTAGCTGTAGTGTTATGACAAAAGTTTGGCGGAAGTCATTCGATGACTGCATTGGCTCAGCGTAGCGGTGAGGTCTAGCTTATGAGGCTGATGCCAAGTTCTATTGTAAGATGCCAAGTTCTATTGTAAGATAACAAGAAATGCTAAAGTTGACGTTCAGTCTTTTGGAGTAAAGCTACAGCTTCACTCGTAAATGCCACTGTAGAGCAAGCCAGTTCCGCATTTGCGTGGCAAGTGGGCCATAGAAAACAAGTACTATTCTGAAGGAAAGTGAGTGTGAAGAAGGCCTTGTCTTTTTGAAGTGTCTGAGGGTTAATGAATGCCCTTACACCTCCGTCGTGCATTCGTGTAGACTTGCCATAGCAATGTCATGCCTTTTCTTCCATGGACAGACAGGGTTCCATGGACAGACCGGATAGCAATTATTGCTAACTAGTTAAATCTCCGTCGAATTAGCGATGGTTAAATGTATCAAATGTGCATCTGCATAATGCTCAGTAACCATGGTTATTTTATGGTTACGCATCTGTTGTCCTCCGTAAGCAACATTGCTGACAGGTAATTTAGTTCTGCCAATTACAATTTTCGGTCATAGAAGAAAGGAGCCTGGTGGTACATAATAATTATTGATGCTGACTGACTATAAGCAGCAGGTTTAAGGGCTCCGGGATGGTTATTACTGTGCCGGATAAGCTCAGAACTATGCAAATGAAGGGCAACCTAAGTTGTTATATGAAATTAATATAGGCTATTTGTTGTTAGAAATAGCTGTGAAAGGTTAGGCCTATGGCAGGGTGTATCCATTGTGTCTGTGCAAGTAGCCCAGCTATACAAATCAACTGGAAAAAGCGTGTTATACTATGAGCTTGCTACGGAATATATGCTATTCTCAGGTTTGACTCCCTTACCCAAGAGGAAAGTGTTTTGGCCAAGGAATGTCATAATCAGTTTCATGCTTGGAAGATTTTATTCTGTTACCTATGCAAGGTTCAGGAATATGCCGTTGCACACACTTTGAGATTGTAAAATGTTCGGTGAGTTGTGTGAGCCTGAGATTTTCAGTTCAATTTTATTTCTGGTATGGTCAAACAATCCAAGTCGTAATTGTGACCAGATGACGGGTTAAGCCTATAAAGAAGTAAACTGCTTATTAGGGAAATGTATGGAGATCGTTATTGCGAAAAGTATGGAGATCGTTATTGCACTTTGAAGATGGACGTCCCTATGTTAGGCACTGGGCGGGAACGTGTGTCAAACTGTTCAAGAAGCCCTGATGCTACACAAGAGCATGCCACTGTTTTGATAATGCTGTGGAAAGTGTTTGCTCGGTCAGCAATAAGCAACTAAAGCATTATGTGTAAATGAAATATATGGATCAAGGAATCAGTGGTCAATATAATATTATCTGTTTTTATTGAAATGTACTGGACATGTATGAGAATCCTCATTGTACTTTGATGACAGTCCTGACATAGTTAGCCACGAGGCAGTGATCCTGTGTAAGAACTGTTTCAGAAGAAGACCTCACCTAATGTAACCCAAGAGCATACTTCTGCTTGGTCGAATGTGTAACTGTGGAAACCATATTCTCAGACAGAAATGAGCGCATAAGCGTCCTATAAACTATCCAGAAATGAGCGCATAAGCGTCCTATAAATTAGAGTTGTATTGGCAAAGACATCCGCTCAGTGCAAATCTACTACATGTGCATAATGTACTCTCAAAGTTGCCTTCAATGGAAGTGGCTAGGCTAACACCTGGATATTTGTTTGTGGTTCTGTACTATTGTTGTAGATATTTGTTTGCCACAAATGTGAAATCATTGTCTTTGTGAACCTGGCGATGACTGATGTTACAACAAGCAGTCACAATTAAATGTTGTCAAACTTGGGCTGTTTACTTAGTTCCTGTCACTGGAAATTAATAAATGTACTGACAACCAAAAAGTGAACTTGAGATATGTTGACAGACAAGACACGTCTGGACTTGGATAAACCAGTCCTGCGGAGTCTGTGTGAAGTTAGTGTATCGCATTGTGAGCAGCAAGTGCACTTTATGAGAAGTTGTTGTAAATTTGTTTTGAAAGTGCATAGCAGTTGGAACATGCTGTTAATGTTAGGCCTTTGGCAATGTACACTGCCGACTGGTCGGTGTGATGAACAGTTGTGGCAGTGCAGTTGTTCCAATGACTCCATATTGTCGAAATGTGTCAAAAGTGACAAGAGCAATGACAATGTCTAATGGCAGAAGGTGCGAGTACGGCAAACGATAGTTGTTTACTTTGCTTCTGAAGAGCAACTTTAGGGCACCCATTGGGGGCAAGCCGCTAAGATTCTCTACGTGACTCGAATGAACTCATGTGTGATCAGCATGAACGCATGTATACTGATTTCCTCAGTCAGGTAAACAAAGTCTGCTGTTTAATAGTCACCAAAGAACAGAAGTCACCAAAGAACAAAAGCGTTCAGTCGGTTAAAAGCTGAACAGCTTATGTTATCTGATTTTATTGTCATCACTGATGTTAAATAAATTTTTACTTTACTTTTAAATGTAAAGGCAGGCTTTGAATAGCTACTGATGTTATTGCGTTGGGAGAACAGTGTAATATTGCCCTTTTGGTTGCCTGAAATCTGTCCTCATCTGTGAGAAAGACCGCGAAGGAGTAAACCACTGTAATTAAGTAGTTAAGCTTGGAGGCTGACCAATGTTGCATAACATGTATAGGTATACTGGCTTTAAAGTATTTGTATGTTGCAAAAATAGGTACCTGTGCGGTATCACATAAGCTGCTTTATACCTTCTAATGTCACATAGGTGACGACAACAGTGAAGGCTTGTTAATTGCTCGGGCAATAAGCAGACATCAAATTTTGGGAAGGTTTGTACAGTACAAGACACCTGATCATCAGGCTAATGTCCTAAATTGCAACCAGTTCAGTACAGCACTTGTGTGCCTGTTCATCAGGCTAATGTCCTAACTTGAGACAAGTATGGTACAACACTCCTGATCATCAGGCTTATGTTATAATTTACATCAATAGCTCACCATGAAGGTATGAGCCGTGAGGCAGGGAAAGTAACCCAGCTACCTGTATTTTGTACCATTTGGCAACACAGGCCATGAAATATATGGAACTGTCACAAGTTTTGTAGTTGAGCTGTCAAGCCTTAAGCTGAGCTGTCAATTGACATGAATGTTGAGTGACTTGACAGTCTTGACTCTTGAATGTTGAGTGACTTAAGTGATGTCAACTGGTAGCTTGCATAGTTTAGAAGACTAGAAGCCTTGGACATTTATTGCGTTGTGCAATACTGCCAGTGGCAATATTCAGTTGGCAATTGTCACTTGTTCAACTTGTCCTGGATGAAAGTCACAGAAGCAGGCAAAGCCTCTCAATTCTCATACTGTGCTGCCCCCTGCTGTTGAAAAGTTTTGGTGGGAAACAATTCTTGACCCAGAACTTCTTGACCTAGAATGCTGCAATCTGATTGGCCAAATCTCGGCAATGAAGAAAGTGACTTTAAGCATTCATTTTGGCATTATTATGACAAATATATACTGCCAGCCGTTTATTAAGGTCAGATTTCTTAGTTTTGAGTGTTTTCCGCACTGTGCAGTGACCATACCACATGTAAAAACCCTCAGTGGGTAGGCCGAAAAAGGTCACAATGATCCTGTTGAATCGTGATTGCAGACTAAGCATAGTTGGCGTTTGTGCTAAATCAGCCAAAGGAGGTGCTTAGGGGGCTCTGACGCCGACAAATCTGACACTTTTCCGCCGTTTGTATCTTAGTTTAAGTTCTGATCACGCGCCATGATGGTATGCTAGATCGAAGAAGAAGGCGGAAGTTGCGGCTATTGAGCAAAGATGCAGACGCCATCGACCAATGAGCGCCAAGCAGACGTCGTAAGACGCGACGCTATTGGTCGAGAGCCAAGCGGTCGTTTGTAACAAGCGCTGTGATTGGCTGAGAAAGCGAAACTGCAGTCTGCCTTCACCAAGCAAATGGCAAAATGGCGAAATCGCCGGCAGATTAAAAGCCCGTTCGGGCGGCCGCTCCAACAAGGAGTAGAGATGGTCAGTCTCTGGCATTTGTCCAACTAATGGGACCCCACTGGTCAGTGTAGCACTCAAGGTGATTGCATAAAACCACCCGCTCGCCCGTCAAGATGACATGACGTAATGGAGAGCCTAGGAGAAACCAACTGCCAGGGACGCTCGTGATTCGAGAGCGAAATTAGCAAAGAGAAAATGACAACTCTTGCTAAACACTGCTTGCCCGTATCCCCGGGACTTACAGCAAGCGATTGAAGAAGAATGAGCCGTAAGTTCTTACTCGAACAAGCTCAAGTAATGCTTTTTTGACCTGCTCCTACAGCAAGATGCCATGCTGTAGGGCAGGCGCGCACGCATTGAAGTTTAATGCTCGAAGCGCCCTCTCGTAGGAAATCTGCTGCCGCCGAAGTCTTCAGTCTTCAGTCTTCAGTAGATAAGTCCTAAGGGCTGTAGCCGTCCTGGACTGGTGCAAGAGTGGTGACACACTGTGCGTAGGTACTATGTACAGGATAAAAGTCCAATGTGCATATTAAAAACAGCAATATGTACATTACTATGTACATTTAAAAGTTCTTGTAGTGTCCATTAAAAACCAAGTGCAGTTTTGACTCAGGCTATAGTCCAGGTGTTGTTGGCTTTTAGGAACTGTTTGCTGTTAATGAATTTTGAAGACTGCAGCTTAAATGATGGGAACGATGTCAGGTGCAGGGTGTCAACAGGGATGATATTCCAAATTCTGATGGTGCGGATGTAGAAGCTGTACTTGAATGCGTCTGAGTGTGAAGTCTGGACGTGGAGGAATTTTGAGGGATGTCTAGGTGACGGGAGGATGATCGGTGGTAGGCTGATGTTCACTAGATTGTTGACTATCTTGTACAGGAGGTGGATGTCATGGCAGGTGCGCCGATGTTGTAGGCTTGTCCACTTCAGCTTATCATTGATGTCTCCAGTCAGGCTGCAGGTAGGACCAAAGCTGTAGTTACCCAGGACGAATCTGGCTGCTCTGCGTTGGATGTTTTCGATCTTATTGATGTTCTTAGCAGTATATGGTGACCATGCGGCAGATGCGTAGTCCAGGTGGGGCCTGACAATGGTTTTGTATGCCGTTTCTCTGATTTCTCGAGGACACATGTAGAGATTTCTGCGGCAGAGGTTGAGGAGCTTTGTTGCTTTTTTCGAGATGGCATCTATGTGTTGGTTGAAGGACAGCTTGTTGTCAATTATAACTCCGAGGTATTTGTCTTGCGCGATCTCTTCTAGGGGAGAATACAGCCTCATGTGTGGGGGGATGAAGGATGTTGTCTGCTATCCCTTGTACTTCGACGGATGGTATGAAGCTCTGTTCGGTGGCAGTTGGTGTCCACATGGAGTAGGTGAAATCTGTTCTTCTTTTGATCTTCCGTGTTATTCGCAGTGTTTTGCACTTGGCTACGTTGAAGCTCATCTGCCACATTCTTGACCACTCCTGCAGTTTGAAGAGGTCACGTTGAAGTTCGATGGCATCGCTTTCATCCTTGATTTCTCTGTAAATCGCGCTGTCGTCCGCAAAGAGTCTCATCTTCGACTTAATTCCTAACTCGATGTCATTTATATACGTTAGGAACAATACAGGGCCTAACACCGTACCCTGTGGAACGCCTGATGTCACTTTCGATCTTGTAGATCTGGATCCGTTTACGACCACCTCATGGGTTCTATTGGTGAGAAAACCCCTGATCCAGGTGTTTGTTGGGCCGTCTATTCCATAGGATGTCAGTTTATTTAACAGCCTTTCGAATGGTACAGTGTCGAAGGCTTTGCTGTAATCCAGGACAATGACGTCAACTTGGCTTTGTCCCTTGTTGAGGATGGAAGTCCAGTCATGTAGTGCCTCAATGAGTTGTGTTTCACATGACATGCCGGTTCTGAAGCCATGCTGATTGTCTGTGATGATACGATGTCTATTAAAGTGCTCCCACATTTTCGAGACAATGATATGTTCGAGTAGCTTGCAGGGTATCGCCGTCAGGGATACTGGGCGGTAGTTCTCGGGTTTTGAAGGGGCTCCTTTTTTGTATATTGGGCATACTAGGGCATGGGTCCATGTTGCAGGGATGATGCCGGTGTCATAACTCTGCTGGAACAGGTGTTGGTACATACCGGAGACTTGGTCAGCTGTTTCTTTAAGGAAGCGGGCTGGAATCTCGTCTGGTCCTCCTGCCTTCTTTGGGTTTAGGCCTTTCAGTAGTTTGCAGATTCCTTCTTGTCCGATGGTGATCCTGGGCATACTAGGGAATCGTTTGGTGACTTCGGGGATGGCGTCAAGGTTTTCCTTAGTGAAGACTGAGGAAAATTGTTCCACCAGTGCATTAGCTTTGCCGATGTCCGTTGCGACGGGGATACCTGATTTGGTCTGTAGGGGAGGGATGGTGCTCTTGTCCTGGCGCAGTGCTTTTATGTATGACCAGAAGGGCTTTGGATCTTCTTTGAGGGATTCGCCTATAAAACTGTTAATGTAGTTTCTGTACGAAGATCTGAGATGGAATATCAAGGGGGCTTTCCAAGACAATTTATTTGATTCATTACAGCCGCGGCAGAACTAATTTATTTCAAGCGCTCAAGTCCCTCCGAATATTCATTCTAAAATCAAGCAACACATTGCTAAAAAATGCCCTGGCAGAACTGAGCAATAAATTTTTTATTTAAAAAAATCTTAAGCACCCCTGTGTTGATATTACTCGTTAATTATGACTCTGTACTCTGCTTGTGCTGAGCTTAGATTTCAAGGACTCAGGGATAGAAAATATTTATTTAGAATTTTGTTGTATACACTATAGTCTGGAATAAAGTTTACTTTACTCTAAATGACATTTTTGTGTAAAAAGAACTAGTGGCGACGCCTTTGGTTAAATACACTAGATCCTGGCGTCCTCTGGTGTTAATTTTGGGTCGTACATGTTGGTCACATGATCATGAATTCAGTGGCCATTTTGGAGAACAAGAAAATGTAAACATGTCAAATAGTTGAAGAAATTTGTCTTTAAGGCTGTGACGAGAGTTTTCTGTGTCGCCTGACAATTCTAATGTGAAGGTAAGGTCTTCAAGTATGTGATTCCTTGTTATAATGTTGTTTTTACCTCTGAAAATGAGTTTGAGGCTGTCTTTGTGGGAGCTGTCAAAGTGCAAAAATGTCAAAATAAAATGTGACAGCAAAAAAATGTCTGATTTTGTAAGTTAGGTGTGGTTCCTTTTGAAGACTCAATGGAAATGATTCTTTAACATTTGAATTGAAATAACCAGGCAGTGTGAACTTGGCAACATTTGTGTGATGTTTTGGTGCCAAGTGACTTTAACTTCTTGCCTCAACTCAAGCTTTTGGTTTGGTATGTCCCTTTGAAGAACTCAGATAATTGCACCAACAATACCTGAATACATTGTTATTGTACCACTAGGGTATTATGACTCAATTCAATTCTATGTATTAATGGAAGCATGCCCATGCTTTACCTAAATGGATTTCCTTCACCCGTCACCATTGTCATTTTTGTGCAGAGGTTTGATGATATCACTATGCGATGCATGACTGTTTAAGCACTTAATTTTGCCTCATTCCGGTTGATGAACATATCTGTACAACACTGTACTTGGAAAGAAGCGCACAAGCCTAGACTCTAAGCTAATTGTGATTTTGTTACAATTAATTTATGAAAGACGAAATTACCGATACATTGTGACTGTTGTCATTCAAATAAACCCTGACGAGGCCCATAACTGAGTTTAGAGGGCTGCACTTATATAATATTAGTATTTATCTGTTTTGTCTGTCTTTGGCGTATGCAATTGCTCTGGAAGTATATCTAGTAACTTTTACACTGCCTTATCACATGTATCATCTCGCCATAGATAATGGACTTCATCATTCTGAGGATGATACTCCATCTAATGTCACCAAGTGCATAAATAAATACAAGATGTAAAGCCTCAATAATAATAATGAATCATCCATCCTATTCACTAAATCAGTGTTGTTTTGGCCAGGAGTTGAAGTTTCGAAGTACATGTACTTCTATAATTTATATGAACTTTGTATAATCATAAAAGTCAGGATTGGTCACCACAGCTGTCTACTTTAGAACTAGTACAGCACTTAAGATGGCGACCTGGTCACACAGTTTATCAGCTGATTATGTGCATCAATGCAACAGTCTTGGTGAACTTGGCGCTGTTAGAAAATAGAAACCCACTTGTTGACTTTGTATCAGGTTACAGAATGTACATTTTCTGATTGTCATAACAATAGACTTCAGTGCTAGAGATAGGAGGTTTAGCTTGTATTTCAATTAGGAGGTTTAACTAAATGACTTCATTGAATTTTAACCATGTGCATTCATAAAAATTATTATTGTAGAGGTCTAGAGTCTAGACCACTTGCAATTTAGCTGAGCTCTAGCCAAGCTTAATAAATAGAATTTCATGGAAGTAGTGGCAATACCATTCATGAAATACTATTTTATTTCTAACAGAGATTTTTTGCCTGGTCCAGTAAGCAAGTGGCCCATGTATTGCGGGTATACATATTGAATATTTTCAGGTTTGAAATAACAGTTTTAGTGTTAACTGTTCAGTGATAACTTTTGCTGTAGTATCAATTTATTTTCTTTTTTATTGACTTTTTCATGTTTTTGGTTTGATAATTATGCCTCATTGCTGAACTTGTCAATGACTCAGTGTCACGATGTCACCATTGCCACTGTTGCTCATCATTGAGGCCATGTCCTTTGCTGTATATGTATATATATATATATATGCAATAACAAAGGAAAGGCCTGAAAAATAAGTAGGGGGGAATTTAACCCTCATGTATGCTTATGCCATTCTATAGATCCGAAAAAATTGAATGATATTGGAGCAAAAGGATGTTAGCTTCCTCATGTGAAAGTAGTGATATTAAATAGATAATACGATATAATGACCCATGATTCATACGTATAATGGATTTATACACATGACCTTAGGAGTATATTTATGATGTCATTGGGATCCTTCACCTCATTGCCGTGTCCTCCTCCTGTCCTAATTAGCCTACCAAGTGCATAAATACAGGACGTAAAGCCCCAAACATCCATCCATCCATGATGTCATTGGGGGGGGGGGGTAGGGTTGATCTAGTGGTAGCATGCCCGGCTGCCAATCGCTGGGTCCAGGGTTCGAATCCAGCTCTTGCTGGGTCACCTTGGCCTATGTTGGATGGCTTTTTCAACCGTCCTTCGCCTCATTGCTGTGTCCTCCTCCTGTCCTAATTAGCCTACCAAGTGCATAAATACAGGACGTAAAGCCCCGATCATCCATCCATCCATTATGATGTCATTGATACATGAGGCTAAGAATGAATATTAAAGATACATTGAATGTTAGTGATGTCAGATGATGCATTATAAATTATCCTCAACCAATTAGCGATTTTAAAAAGGGCTCATTATATAACAATAATTATTGATGAGTGTGTGAAGCATGACTTTGAAAAATGTATACATTGAACCATT
This sequence comes from Platynereis dumerilii, assembly GCA_026936325.1. Classification (NCBI taxonomy): domain Eukaryota; kingdom Metazoa; phylum Annelida; class Polychaeta; order Phyllodocida; family Nereididae; genus Platynereis; species Platynereis dumerilii. The sequence continues at coordinate 10,994,230 of JAPTHN010000019.1, forward strand.
TAACAGGATATTTTTATTTCTTTTTATGTTTTTCTCTGTAATGTCTCTAAGTGCCATGTAATTTCACGCATGATTAATTACCCATATTTGTTTAGTGGTTAAACAATATTTAAGTGATTGCCTTCACTGCCTTAACATAATGCTTAACCATTAACCAACATGACAGGCTGGGTGTGAGCTCCATTCAGACTGCCGGTACATCATGTATATTATTCAACTGTTCAGGAGTTTCTCTTGTTTTTCTAAATCATAAAGTACTTAGATTGATCGTGTTTATAGTACCCTTATCATTCTTGTACTATGACACTTCTATCAAATGTTTATAGTACTTCCTATACAGTGATATTTAGTGCCATTATTTGATACAACGTACATGTGCAAGTCCTTTGTCACCAACATACGATATCACGAACCACTGGAACAATTTGTGTCATTTTAGATAACATTTCGTTCACATGATGCTTGTTTATTTATAAATGATAGTGGATTTTGGATAATGTATAAATTTTGTAAATATGAATTGTATTGTATTCTGGAAAATGAGCTGATGCAAAAAAATCGTGAGTCATAACATTGTATAATTTGTATTGGCCTATACTTTTGAAATATAGCATCTGCACAGGACAGTATAGCTATTTGTGCTTTGTCGATTGTTGATCATATATTTTTTAACAATCCATGTTATTGAATCATAGCTGAGAAGTCCCTGGAATAATAGCTCAGTTGGCAGCACAGCAGTGGCCTGCCAATCCCTGGGTCTGGGGTTCAATTTCCGCTTTGGCCGGGTTACCTGGAGTCCAAGTCCTGGACTGTTGGATAGTAGTTTCAATCATCCTTCCCATCGTTGGCTCATTGCCGTGCCCTCCTCCTGTCCTAATTAGCCCACCAAGTGCATAAATACTTCACATAAAACCCTGATCATCCATCCATCTCTTAACTTCAAGCCCTCTTGTCCACATGTGGCTCTAGATCTTTGAAATCAACAGATTTCTATCAAATATTGACAAATAATATGTCACTCTGGTGATATACTAACAATGATTAAATTAATTGAAAACTTTGTTCTGAAAATAATTTGCTTAGAATTGTCTCGACACTGTTCAAATTAAAACTAACCAGTAGCGTATCCAGAGGGGGGTTTAGGGGGTTCAAACTCCCCCCTTGGGCCTGAAGATTTTAATGTAAAAAACATTTTAAAATTTAAATGCCGGTGGCCTATATAACGATCGTCTTTGTGTTTTTCAGAAGCGTCCAATGTGAATCGTGAGGATGTTGGGCTACATCCCCATCCCGGGCCACATCACGGCCATCTACGTGTTCGCGGTGGTCAACTTGATGGCCCTCTTTCATATCACTTTAGTGGAGGCCAATATCATCATTGTAAGTATCCTTCAATTGGTCTTTGTAACTTTGTTAACTGTCAAAACAGAAGGGAGTTGGGGTTAGCTCAGTTGGTAGTACACTGGGCTTGCGATTTCTGGGTCCTAGCTTTGATTCCTGCTCTACTGGGTCATCTGGATATATGTTTGGCCGCAGTTTCAATCATCCTTTGCTTCATTGCTGTGTCCTCCTGTCTTTATTATCCAACCAAATACCAAAGTGTGTAAAAAATGTCGAGATATAAAAACCAAACCGTCTCACCATCCCACCTTGGCTCACAAGCAATGTGTTTTAAATTGTAGAATAACTCTGCACCGCAGCTCTTGAATAGTTGAAATTAGGTAGAATCTGTGATTACGCAGATGCCAAATTTTTGGACGGGCTGTTAGATTTTTGGGCAAAGTCGTAAATGATCATTAATGTTCATAAAAATAGCAGAATTTTGGCCCAAATCAATTTTGGTAATTTGAACTAATTTCAACGTATGCAATTTTCAGCGTGTTTATAACTTTAGTGAACTTTATACTCTTCCATTGTAGGCCTATATAATATCTATGACTCAGTATAACATGTCTTATGTTGTATGAAGTACAATACAAGCACAGTTTCCGAACTCAACGCTCAAGTGGGGCAATTGATTTGGGATCCAGCTTGTAAACAACGCGATCATCTCCACCACGTTGTAAATTCTGATCTCTGGTGTCAATAAACTTTATCTCAACTCATTTATTATGGCTTTTCTAACTTGCTAATGCTATTCGTATAGATTACCATGTTTATCAGATTGAAGTCCGAGCATTTAGAATGCACCTTTTCCCCCTATTTTAGAGGGGACAGGAGGGTTGGTCTAGTGGTGGCGTGCTAGGATGCCAATTGTGGGTCTAGGGTTCCAATCCTGCTCTTGCCGGGTCACTTGGTTCTATGTAATGTTGGACGGCAGTTTCAATCATCTTTTGTCTCATTGCCATGTCCTCCTCCTGTCCTTATTAGCCAAGTGCATAAATATATGATGTATAGCTCCGATCATCCATCCATCCTCCATGATCCTCCTATTTTAGAAGTAATTTTAAAGCCATGTGGAATCTCAAGATTCTGATCTAGTAATCTTATAATACGGCAGGTGGCGCTATAGTCTAATTCAACAAATATGCCACTAGTGGACAGTCTGTCACATTCTTATGAATCTTATCTCATCATCATGGCTGCCTGTGGGAGCTGCTCAAATATTTATTATACTGAGATAGTTTCAAAGCTACTGACCATGGATACTTTCTAACCTTGAACTGAGTGGCTAAAGTCAACGAAATAGCCAGGCTCTATTTGAGCAGTCAGGGAAATTATCACCAGCTGATGACAATCAATGTCCTCATCCCCACATGACAATCGCCCTAGCACTGTCATCACCCTCCCATGACACTCTCACAGTGTCATGGCCTAGCCATGACTTAGGCAGTGCTCAAAATCATCTTTGACTGGCTATTTAAACATAGGCTGCGCAGCAGCAAACCTTCAGCGAATAACACCTTTAGAAGATTACAATAATCTCATAAAATTGGTGCGTTTACGAAATTGCTTATGGGTATGCAATAGCGGTCGAGTAGTGGCCTTCCATCATCTCTATTTTTCCAATGATTCATAAAGTGTTATACGCATCAAAAAGCACTGCTAAATTAATTGCATAGGTGATTTGTTTAGAAAAATGCATTACTGTATATGCAATAGTGGGGTAGTTTTGGCTCCGATATAAAAAAAATTCTTTAAAATATTTTTTCTCAATATTACAAAAACTATAGAATAGCCATCTGTCAGACCATGAAAAGGCACAACTAGACCATACAAGCCATATGTGTACCAAACTTCATCCATGTATATGGAATAGTGACCGGATGTTGGGCCAGAAACAAAAATAATAATTTTTATGTTTTTTTCAATATTTAAAAAAGTATATAACATTTTCCATCAGACCTTTCAAAAGGCACAACTAGACCATATTGACCATATGTGTACCAAAGTTTATCCTGTACATGCAATAGAGAGCGAGTCTTAGCCCAAAAAACAAAACAAAAAAAGTTTTTATATCTTTTTCTCATTTTTTCAGAAAGTATAGAATATTATCTGTCAATGAGACCATCAAAAGGCACAACTAGACCATATAGGCCACGTGTGTACCAAATTTCATCCATGCACATGCAATAGTGACCGAGCCTTGGCCCGGAAACGAAAAAAAATTTTTTTTATATTTTGTTAATTATTTCAAAAAGTATTTAAGATCTATTCATCAGACCATCAAAAGGCACAACTAGACCATACAGGCTAGATGTATACCAAATTTCATCCCCATACATTCAATAGAGGCCGAGTGCCGGGCCGGAAACGATCTATCCGCCCGCCGCCCGACCGCCCGACCGCCCGCCCGCCCGCCCGCCCGGCGGACGGACAGCATTTTTACCCAAGTGATTACAATACCTTCTTCGAACTTCGTTCGCTGAAGGTAAAAAGAACTACTGCAACTATCACTTCCAAACTTGGTATAAAGTTGTATCACAGTGTCAACTAACTCTATGAATTTTGGCAAACCTATCCATTACATAATGAGGAAAAGAACCCGAAGGCTCCAGAGAAATTAGCAAATTGTCATCAGCTGCTGATGACTTTGCAGTATTTCTTGAAATAGGATAGAATTAAGTCCCGCAACTGACATGCTGCTGTGTGGTGAGAATGGCTGCAAAGAGATCAGACTTTCTTCTGAGACCCAACTGATCAACCCTACACACTAAATCATCCTGTCAGGGCCAGGACTTGGCCGGAATTGCAATTGTCCTCATATGCTGGTAATTTCCCTGACTGTTGAGGATTGAGCACTTAAAAATAACAATTTTAGTTTCATTTGTTGAGAAACGCAACGAAAAGCCTCAAAAGGAGGCGCTGCTTGTAATCGAGCAGTGATGGTAGTGGTCTCATTGTATTGTGTATACATGTTTTGATTCTAAAATAAATGTGAAGTAGAGTTATGTTACATCTTACCAGTCTGAAGTTGATATAATCTATTACATCATTATTGTCATATTTTTGATTTGCCTTCAAAATCTTTACTTTCACACGTTTATGGAACAACTCTGAAAACTTTTTTAAGATTATAAATTTATTTCTTTTCAGCTTGATAGACTAAACAAAACAATAGAAGAATTACCAGACAGGGAAGCACAGTTCGGACCGTCATTCCCTGAAAATGGACTTTGGGTAAGCACAAGAACTGGGCCATGAGGGCTTCACTTTTCCAATATGTATACATCAATATACTGAAAGAATATAAGTTAACTGTCATTTTAGAAATGGCTGGTTGCTTTAAAAGTTAATATAGGTCGAATATGAGTTGAATCTCACTGAAAGCAACAAAAAGAAAGCAATATAAATACAATTATATTATCTCTTAATGTTTTGTTAATTTCATGCTTCTGTAATACTAAAATATCTCTACTCCTGATCAATCTGATAATATTACAACTTCTGTATGGCATTTTCTTCACATCTGTCTTGACTTTTAATACAATGTCTATCCATTCCTTTCTAGGGTCACATAGCGTACGCCTCGCCGGCTAATGCCTGTTCGTCTATATCACCGCCCCCGACAGACAACAGCAGTGGGTTAAACTGGATTGCTTTAATTCGGCGCCATGACTGCAACTTCGATACCAAAGTCCTCAATGCTCAGAAGATGGGGTATGCTGCGGCCCTCATTCATAACATAGGCTCGGATGAGCTTGTTCCTATGGGGCCGGGAAAGCGTGAGTCATTTTATGTTAAAATTTTGTTTTGTGATAACATTGCAGTTGTTTGCTTTAGAGTGTGGCACTTTCTGTAATATAAGCGTGTCCTCCTCCTGTCCTAATTAGCCTACCCACTGTACCCAGTGCATAAATACAGGACGTAAAGCCCCAATCATCCATCAATTCATCAATTCTGTGATATATTAAAGTACTTATGGTTCCCCCGTGGCCTAATTGGTAAGTGCGCTTGTCAACTGGCTTTGACGGCATGGGTTCAAAACTCACCCGGGGAACTCACTTTAGTCCGAGCCAATGGGACTTTAAATGGAGGCAGGTTGTATCCAGGATTCTATGCTGGGGCAACTGAAAGACCCTGGGCATCCCTGAATAACTAGGGTATGTGCCAGACTCTCAGTCTTCTCATCTCATCATCATACGGCGGTCGCCTGCCTCGATATAGCCCACTAAGGTGCTGCAGAGGCGTAAAACACAAACAACCAACAAAAAATATATTAAAGTATATATTCAGTCTATCTCATACAGTTTATGTACATAATGTTCTGCTTATTGTTAAACAAGGTATACTGCACTGTACTGATATAGGCCCTACCATTTTGGTACCTGTTAATTATTATGATACAGTTGAAAAAGCAGTATCCGTATCGGGGTCCACAAATATTATCGTTATCACATGGGACCGGGAAAATAATCAGTATATTTGTTAAATGCCGTATGAATATTGTATCTTGTCCCACTGGTCTGTAAAAATGGTATCAATAGCTGAGTAGTGGAACGGTATAAATTGGTATAAGAGACAGAATCAACAATTGGAGCTATATTATCTGTAGTGAAAAAAAATGCCAGTGCATCAAAGCATCCAATGATCTATCTTTGTTTCTTATAACGACAAAGACTTTTGCTCTTTTCAAAGACTGAATAAAGTATATCGTTATCATTGTCTATCTGCTTCACAGTCTAAGGAATACATTTCCGTGTCTTCCTCCTGTCCTAAAATACAGGACGTAAAGCCCCAATCATACATCCACTCTATCTCATACAATTTATATACATAATGTTTTGCTTCTTTTTGAACAATGTATGATGCACTGTACTGGTATAGTATAGGCCCTGCCATATTGTAGGCCTTGGCGATATTGAGAAAAACTGCGATATGCGATATTGCAGAAAAAGTTGCGATAACGATATATATTGCGATATCGATATTTTTTGCAATATCATTATATTTCCGATATCAATATCAACCCTCGATATGCTGCTTTGACGGTGGAGCTGTTACATTCAGCCAAGTCAACCCCTGAGAAACCTCCCGGCCTGGGCCAGCATTCCAGGTTGAAATTAACTGTATTATGCAATGGGATGACTGGCAACAGAAACTGCAGAACAAGTATTGTTTTTTAAATCCATGCTGTTTAATAAATTGTCACTGGGACCAGTTGTCAGTAGTTATTCAAAGAAATTTCCCTTGTACTTGTAGAATAATCTGAATAGGCCTACACATTCTACCTGTCAGTGCCATAGGACTGACAGGTTCTGATAGCTAAAACAGACCTTAATCTTAAATCAGCAGTGTTTGAATCCTTCAGTCAGGACCTGGCATGTCTTCTGAACATGCAAATAGTGATGTAAAAGGTGTTTTATTAACCTTTCGGCCCTCAAATGTTAGGAAAAGTAGAGCACAGAACTGGCACAGAAGCACCATTTTGAAATCACGGCAATTGGGGATGACGTAAAATGCGGATCCTGCGGACTGCGGGATTCGGATTTTCACTTAAAATGCGGATCGCGCGGAACCGAAATTCCGCAAATGTCGGCGATATGCATATCGCAAGTTGCAATATCGCGATTTCGGTTTCTAAACGATATATCGCCAAGCCCTACCATATTGGTATCTGACTGCGGTACCTGTGCCAATACGTCTGAAAAAAGCAGTATCCTTAAATTTTTGACCCCCTTCATTCATCAAAAGTGAATTTTTCCAAACCCCCCCCCCCCCATGCATTAACTTTGTTTTTTGCGAGACCTTACATGCAGTAAATGAGAATTTTTTACCCACCCTACATGCATCAAATCCAAATTTTATTTTAACAATGCGTAATCTTCGTGGAGTGCTATTGTCTCCTCCATACGATGTCATCTGAACCGAATTTCGCCGATCTCTCTATCATCTTACGAAAAATTAATCGACCCCAGACTAAATTAAGTATATCGTTATGGTTATCTGTCTGCTTCTCGGTCTAAGGAATGCAGTTGTTATGAGTTTGTTTATGTATTGACTAAATGTGTCTAATCCTTTTCAGATGGGGATGAGATCAGAATTCCTTCGGCGTTTATTGGCGCGAGAGACGGAAGCTTCTTATGGGAGAACTTTGACAGAAAAATTGAGTGAGTTAACGTTTTAACAAAGAATTAGTGCACAGATTCAGGACATAAAGCCACAATCATCCATGCATATAAAGGTTTTATCATCATAAAGCACACAGCCTCCAACTGAAGTCAAGTCATGTTGCCTTCAAAGTTTATGTCATTTCATAATTTACATTAGGCCTTAGTATAAATGCCACTGAGACGAGAGCTGAACCTTTTTTTATCCGACCTTTCATAATTACTTTGCAGTCTGTATTGATAGCCAGAAATTCATTTAAACTTTTTTGACAAATTTGTTCAATTTTGATCATTGATTATTATTAGGAGTGAAAAAACATATTGAATTTCTAAACTTATTAGCTATAAACATGATAAATTGAATGTAGACAGGGTAATAAACCTAAAAGAAATTTATTGATTTGTGAAATATTTGTCTTATTGACGAATTTGGTTGCCAAAAAATAAAAATCATCATATTGGAGTTTCCCATAAAACTCAGAAGTATTACAATATTGTAAATTGTAGTATGTTGTCTTCAATTCTCCCGGGCATGACATCACAATGGCTGCTTAGCTGTCCTGCTGTGACATCATCAGCAATGGTGATGTCATAATGGACGGTCATGTGACTCTGTAGGCAGCTTTGTTTATAGCAATCAGGCGAGCTCAAATCATCACTTGGATTAACTATTTAACTTTATTGTCATCATATATTTGCATTGATGTCTGTGCTACAAACGCTTACAAAAATGTGCTTGTGAGTTTTGGTGTAAATTACTAAATTGCAATGTTTTATTAGATTTATGCGATGAGTATTTTTAGATACTATAAAATTGATATGGATATAATTTGATATATTTCTTTCATTTATCTTTTTGCTTCAATTTGTTGCTCTCTCTTTCAGCTTCTACATCGTGATAGACAACTCGGTATTTTTCGACGCCAACATGTACCTTATTCCGTTCGCCATAGTCGTCGGCATTTGCTTCGTTTTAATGTTAACTTTTATGGTAAGCATTTCTGCTATTCACATGTCTTAATCTGAAATTCTCTCTGAAAGTTATGGAACTAAATTAATTATGCTTTTCACATTGTGCTTCTCTTGTCTTGATGATATTGTTTGTCATAATGGAACTCTACTTTGTGTGTGCTCCACTAGAGGGCATCATTGATACCTTTACAGCACCTGTGAGCCACCTTCAGGCCATTGTTGGAACAATACATTTTCTTGTGCTCTGTGGATTTTGAGGACATTTGAAACCTGAATCACCCTGTTAAACAAATATTAGTATTTTGCTTTCCAATTCCAAAATGTCTTAAGTTCTCAAAGAGTTTCTCAAAACTCTTTGAAAAAGGAAATTGGCAAGTTTAAAACAAGATTTAAATCCATTTCTACTTCGTCTAGAGTATAGATTCTTGATCTTTGTATCCATGTATTTGATGAATTGACCAGCTGAAGATCATGTAAAAATGTAACCTTAATTTTCGACATAGTCTGACTGTCTTCACCTCAACTGATGAAGACGAGCCGCCTAAAAATATGTAAATATCTATAAGATTTTATGAAGGTAAATTAGTCAAATCTGTTTCTTGATTTGATGTTTTTCTCTTCATTTACAAGATCGTCAAGTGGATAAGAGACATCAGGAAACGGAGACGTTCTCGTCTTTCGAAAGAGAAGCTGAAGAAGATTCCGATCAAGAAGTTCAAGAAGGGCGACCATTACGACGTGTGCGCCATCTGCCTGGATGAGTACGAAGAGGGGGAGAAGTTGAGGGTCCTGCCTTGCGCTCATGGTGGGTCAATTAATGTTTTGTTCTATTGCTTCTTTACAATCTTGTAGTTGATTGATGGATAGATTGATTGATGGATAGATTGATTGTAAGATTGATGAGTCACATGGTTGATTGCATGAAAGATTGATTGATCACATGGTTGATTGCATGATTGATTGATTGATCACATGATCGATTAACGGATGGATTATTCTTAAACTACAACTATATTTGGAACAACTTTCTACATCTTGTCTCTCTTGATGCTTAACAAAAAGTTATTTTCTGAATGAAAATTCATATCACTGTGAGTTTCTTTACTCATAATGCAACCCCAAAACCACAATTAAAAGTAGTGTTTCCAGGTGTAACGTGCAAAGCTATACAGCAAGCAGTGAGAATCATTGCGTTACAAGTGTTATTTGGGGAAATGTTTAGTCAACTCTTGAGAAATATTTCTTCAAATTTGGTATTTCATTTGATAATTTTTGTTTCGTTCTTTCTCTTCCAGCGTATCATATGAAATGCGTTGACCCATGGTTGACCAAAAACAAACGCACTTGTCCCGTATGTAAACGCAAGGTCATCCCGGGCGATCACGAAGACAGTGAATCAGATGACTCTGATTCCGATGATGGGGGGGACAGTACGTCTGAGACTACGCCCCTTTTGACCGCCCAGACCGCCGGACAGGTACCACGATACCATGCACAAGCAGGTTGGTATTGAGTCGTTAAGGGATATTGAGTCTTTAAGCGGTATTGAGTCATCTTATATTGGTATTATGGGGTTTTGGGTTGTGGAATGTGGAGTATTTTTGAAGAGCTTTTCCAGACCTTGTAAGATTCAATGAAAGATGAGGTTTGCGATGTGTGGCTGAATAGCATATATATATAGTGAAAAGGCTAATCGGCTAGGTAAAGTATGCAGAAAGGGAGAGTTTCTCCCGATTGGGAGAATTCTCTCTATCGGGAGAAAAAGTTCTCCAGATAGGGAGAGTTATTAAGAAATGTGCAAAGGGGTAGAGCTTGTTACTTTTTGCACATTTCTGACACCAGAGGGAGATTTTTTTGCAAAATTTTGACCACACATTACGGTTCTTCCAGACAGATTCACTGTTAAATAAGAGTAGATCATGTATGAAAACACCACAAAAAATGGAATATTTGGTTCCCAGCATCTAAATTGGAATCTGTGAGCAATTTAAGCCATGTATGAAATGTTTCAGCACTAACAAGCTAGCACAAACATCTGTATCATTGGTAAATAGTTGTAAATAACTCAGTTGCTGCTCTTGTGTCCTGTCGTGAAATCTCCATATCGGGAAAATTCTCCTGTTTGGGAGAAGAAATTGCTCCCATTAGAGAGAATTTTCCCGATTGGGAGAAATTCTCCCATTTTGCATACTTCATCTAGCTGCTAATAAATAGCTGTTGGGGTCTCATAAAACTAAATGTCAGCTTCGCAAATACAATATTTGAAATATTCTGTTTATCTTGCCTGGTTAAGATCAAGAAGTTTTCTCCCTTTAAACTTCAAAGTCTCCCCTAATGTCCTGGCCTTTTTGTGTCAAAATCAATATTGTGGCAGTTGTGCAACGAGTAAAATTTTGCATCTCACTTGTATTATCTTCTGTTTTTGTAGGCATAGCCCGACAGGTTAGCTCCGATTCTGACTCAGACGCAAGTGTAGAGGGCGCTGTAGGAGGTACCCCGACAAATGTCGGTCACTCCGCTGACGTCCACCCTACCCCAAGCCCCCCATTGGATGGAAGGAAAGCCCCGACACCTACCAGGGCTCAGAGGAACTACGGATCGGGCGCCGTTACTGTGGCTCATGAGGTTGGTGCTGTTATATTGAAAAATTGGTTCGGAACAGGATTCCATATATATAAATTTTATAATATCTCCAAGAATGATTAATAGCTATTTGGTAATTTCATGGTAAAATACTAAATATAGGCCTGTAAAGTTTAGTAAATTATGGCATAAGCAAATTACTGATGTGTTACAATAAAAATGTAGGCCTCAGTAAAATTTGGTATATAGTGGCCTGCTTCCTATTGCGATGTTCTGTGCAACGACTGTGTTAATTATTTATGACACTAGAGGGAGTGCCTGGTATGATTGTGTGCAGTGATGCCATCTGTTGACTGCTAACTGAAGTTCACTTCTGTGCTTCATGATGCATCTGCCTATCAAATATGAGATCTTTCTTGTCTACCTGTATGTTGGCTTATTTAGTTACCGTATTTTCTGTAGTATTAAAAGCGCAATTCTTATCAAAAGCCCACCCCCTCCATAAAGAACCGATTTTAATCCAAATTCCATCAAAAAATGACTTTATCCAAAGTTTTTAATGCAAAAAACTATTAATCGCCCATCTCATCATAACATCTGCCGACCGGGCACCTAATGCAAACAATTATATGGTATAGTACTTACCAGAAAAAGCTTCAATTACAAAATGGAATTTAGTAACAACATACTTATGCAATATCCTTACTTTTTAGGTAAAGGACAACGTCAGCATCAACAGTTTTTACTCAGAAGATGAAACGGTCGACCCACACGCCCCCCTGGTGGAGGTCAGCCCTCTAGGGGCCGAAGGAGGAACTGTCTCTAATGACGACACTGTTGATTTTACGGATGACTTCTACAGCGAACAGGAAATGAAAGCAGTCGTGGAAACTGACGGACAACCGAAAGAAAAAACCCCAAGAAGAAAGAAGGCGTTGAAAGTTAAGATCGCCGGCAAGAAAGGATCGAAGAAGTCACGCCAAAATGAAGAAGACGCCTAAACGATGCTTTAGGATTATAGATATTTTCGGATACATTTATATATTTTGAACAAAGGATATAAGACGTACACGCACTGAATAATATTCACAATCAATACTGAGGCTCTGCGTATGTCCTAATTTATTCTGGATAAGTCTCCTTGATAATGTTAAGGATAAATGACTTATAAATACTGCTTCGGACATACTTATGAGCATATTATGATTCTAATATAGTGCTACAGATCAAGAACCGCTTAGAAAGAAATGCAAGAAGCACAAAAGGACCCGGATTTACTCTTTGGGAACCGTTGTTAATATCATGACAATTTCTGCATTTATCCTTCGGGTGTGACTGGAATCACTGACAAGGATCATCTAAATGATCTAATACATACTATGAAGTATATGAAGTAGAATTTAAAGGTCCATAACTATGTTTGCCATCTTCACTCTTACTATTGATTCGATTTTGGACCAATTGGAATTCAGATTGGAAAATTTATTATGAATTTATTCAAATAGTAGTAAAAGTACACTGTGTCCTCACCCCTCAATCATATCACATTGACGTCTCTACTAAAATGTTCGATATTATACCATATTGATCATAGATGAGACTTTGACAATGTTGAACAAGAAAATTGAGAATAAAGAGGACCTAATGCCTTAATGGAGTCTAGTACCTTAAGGAGGAATTGGCTCAAGAATGTGTAAAGTATTAGTTGAGAGGATACGGAGAATCAGAGATGTTATTTGAACTTATTTCTTGCCGATGCAGCACAATCGAATGAGTTACAACACTCAGATCGGAATCGTTTGAGGAGTATTAAATCAGCAAAATGGAAAGTGTGGATACTGCAAGATCGAAAAAGGATATTTATATGATTGATTTGTACTGAAGACAGTTAATAATGAAACTTTATAGACAGTTGGATGATTAATTTAATATTAATTGAATATTGAAGATTAATGAAAGTTACGTGAATCAATTGGTTACGTCAAGGTACTCGCAAGTAGATGACGATTCAATTCAGACATCTGTAGCATCTTTGGTTGTGAAATTCCTGTGGGAAATTATCATTTTGATAACAAGGAATTCACACTGACACTATAGTGGAAATATTCTAGAATTTATTGCACTGTTATAACAAGAACTGAAGAACGTGGAGTGCATATATGTTGCAGAGAGACGGTGTTCTGTTCTGTCGACAGCACCTTCAATTTCTTTGATACATACAGGAAAAGAGATGTCACACAATGGAAGCTTTAGACTGTTATGAAACTGACTCAGGAGGCTTTGTAATGTCAGATAAGTGATACTAAATTTTTAACTCGTTAAACACCAGCATTATGTTAAAAATCTAATTCAATAACATTTATTTCACTTTAAACATTTAATTCACGATTCACAACTGTAGCACTTACGGACATTTGAGTATTGCTGCATGTTTGTTGAATGACCAGATGACATACGTATTGTCTTATTTGAACGTATGTATAAATGCGTATGGAAATTGGAAAACGATACATTGAATTATATTTCACTTATATTGTAGAATGTGTATCACAATGGTCATTGTCAATGATTATGTATTTTATTGTCTTAAATTTACATCAATCTTCGCTTAACTGTGTTATTTTGTATAAGTTATATATCATTTATGTACATATTGTATTTTAACTTACATAATCTCATTATTTTGTGCAATCTACCTGATATCCTGACTCGTTTCTGTCCGCATTCAGTGGACTAGCAGGTACTGGTGACGTCACAAAGCAATTGTGAATCGATGGATGTTGATTCTATTGTTTTCTCGACCAATCAAATCACAGAAATCGGCACAAGCTAGCTGACGGCATACTTCGTATTCCATTCAGAAATGTGAAATTTTAGAAAAATTGATACAAATCTCTCAAGAAATATGGCAAAATTCTGGCTAAAATTTGTCAATTTTAAATGTAAATGAAAAAATTGGTAAATATATAAAAGGGTAAAAATTTGATTACTCACTGGTCAAATTCTGACTGGAACTGGTCAATTTTGCATTTAATATATTTATTTAGCTCCTACTAAGTATCTTGTAGATAATATTATGTTTTGAAGAATATTTGACCTAGAGTCAAAATAGTTAAATGCAAATGTTTACGTGAGCTTCTGGTTTCACATATCTAAACATAAAATGAGTTTGAACAAATACATATTCATGAAAAAAGTAATACAATTGACAAATGCTTTAATTATGTATAATATATTGTGCTGCGATGTATACATTTGATTCTAAATGATTTAAGTAGGTATTGTATTAGTTCTGTTAGCACTGGAATGGCCCACACCTCATACATATAAGTGCTGTGTATAATGATATATTCCACTAATTTCCTTTCTATGTTATTTCTATGTTAAAATGGAGAGATTGAATATTTTTCTCAAGGGAGAATGCGTGAGGAAAAAGATTAAAGATTTTCAACCTTTTTTAACGATAGCAATATTGGTCTATTAATGTATAAATTAACAAATAATAAATAAGAATTCTCTGAAAAAAATTCTCTCATGAATTTGATTATTAACCAACAGAATCGCATTCGGAAGATTGGGTTAGTGATTTCAAAAGAACATTTTGTAAGAAACTTGCAATCAGCAAATTTCAAAACTGGCCTGGTTAGTAATAAAGTTTCTTGGGTTTCTCAATTTTAAGATTTTGTATCGGATAAAAAAGATTTGTTTAAAAAATCCCTTCTTGTACAGTGGAAGCCATTTGTTGTCATGTGAACTGCTGTCGCCATGGTAACCTGTTGATGAATATAGAATCTTAGGGCCAACTATAAGTACTGTTATATTATCAAAAAGGCTCAATAGTTGAGCTTTATTCTATTATGAGTGCCTGCGCGTTGAATGACTGTATATAACCTGTATATCTTGTATATGAACTGTATTGAACTTGTTGACATTATGGTATTTATGCTGTATATAATTGTATTCATGTTTCATATATGAAGTTTTTTAGATGAAAATAACTGCAGTGAATAAGATAATATTCCTAAATCGTATTAATTCAAATTGCTGGTTGAATCAGTTGGATATTTTGCTTTTCAATCAATTCTGAAGTGAAAGTTCCACTTGATTTGCTATGAAACCAATTTATAACTTATAAAGAGTTAGTCATGTGGTGCCGGACACCAATTCTGTTTTACAAGTTGAATAATTTTTAGTAAATGATACATTGATAAAATGTGATAGAAGTCTTGTAGTAAAGATTGATACGATTTTGGTGGTTGTTTGGCAGTTTCTATAAATAAGTTTATAATAGTTTTTTCTGTAAAAAAATAATTAAAACCCAAACTTATATTTTATGCCAAAAAAATTACATGCCCTGGTAATCGCTAAATCATCAAACAAAAATTGTTTAATATTGTACAATATATAAATGCATGGACACTGGTAAGGGCAGTGTTTGATTTTAAATGTGTGTTCAAGAAAATCTATGTCATAACTGTTATAAATAATTTTGAATTTGCCTTCATGAGATTGACTTGCCATAGAACATTGGGGCTAATTTGTGGGTAATGTATCATAACATCATGTTAAATGTTACACTGTACACCAGATGTCACTGTTATACTTTGCCCCCTTGTGGACAAATACTGCAACTCAATTCAAATCTCCCTCCATTTTCAATGTTGTTTGGAAATAATTATTCACATCTTTTAATGTAAGTTTTCTGGCAAATTATGAAATTGTCTAACTTGAAATCTGTGATGTGTGTTTAAATTAAGATTTTGCTGATCTGTTATTTTGAAAAACCCTTGAATTTCGTGACCTTAAAACTCTTAAATTTTTACTTGAAAATATAAATTATCTTAAACAAATTGCGAAAAACTTTTCCAAAATTTTCACGTTATTAAAAAGGCCAGTTTTTCAAAGTTTGTTGAATAATTTTATGCAACTGTTGTATGTAATGAGCATTCTTTGGTGTAAAAAGAAATAGGCCTATAATATTCTTTAAATAATTTTAAAATAAACTTTTATTTAAATATTTCAAAAACTAGATTATTACTAATTTCAAAATTAAGGCTATATTTACAGAAATTCTAGATATTTCCTTAAGACAATGCAATTTCACTCTCGATCGCTTTGCTTATTTATACATTTTGTATTCTGTCATTATGACTAATATATTTGGTATTTCTTGAATAATTATTTTGTGATTGTCATGATTATTTTGTGTTTGTTGTATGATAATATGTGATAATAAAATCATTTAAGAAATTTACACACTCAAAATAATTTTGTGGATTATTTTTTATCTAACGACCCATTTTGAAGGATTTTTATCTTTTCGTTGCGGTTAGAATTCCTTTAGAATGTTGGGAGCACCTGCGGGACACCTGTGGGCCATTTGTGGTACTTCAGTGTCCTTTTGACCACTCGTAAAATCCTTGAATGTCATTTGATAATTGCGCACCTGTTCAAATTAAATTATGTCCTAAAATAATTTTCTCACGGTCATAGAATGACATAAGTGGTATATATAGTACAGTATATTACCTGTTGTACTTTAACTTTTTTTTAAATTAATTACATGCAGTGGTACATGTATTTACTATATATTCTGAATTTAGAACTATTAAATGAATTTATAAAAATATTAAATTTGCTGACGCGTCTCTTATCAGCATGTGAATTTCATCAAAGTGGTCTAAAAAACTTTGTTAAAAAACTTCTAGCAGTAACAGTCTTTGGTGTGTGTGTTTGTTCATTTTGGAAGTTCTTCTGGAAGTTCCTTTTGGAAGTTCTTTTTGGAGGTTCTGCGGAAGTTTTGAGTCTTCGCTTTTTGTGTTTGTCTCCTAGTCAATGCTTATTTTATACATTAATTGATGCTTCTGGAATGACAGGATAGGCGATCATTGGTCAAAAGGGTTTTATATCCTGTATTGCTCTGATTAGACCGAATAGGTCAGGTAGTGACCAGGTCCAGGAGGTTTAGCAGACATACAATTTGGGAATATTGGTTGTTCATTGAATGCTAGGCAGCTGTTTGAGAAGTGAAATTAGTGGTCCTTTGTATCAATGTTTGTGATGGGCGAGTACAATGTAAAAGATCCCTCACATGGTATAAATGTGTAACATGTTAAGGACTCCTACTCTCTCTCCCGTCTCATCAATCAACCCTTGTGAGCGTCCAGAACTGGGCTTAGGGCTGCACTTACCATATCTATCTATAGATCAATGGCTGTAAGGCAGTGTAAGGGCTTTTTGTCCTATATTTTTTTAACAATTGGGCTCAAGACATCAATGGAGGGACCATCATAATAAGGCAAGTAGCTAGCTCGAGTGGCACATGACGAAAAATATGCCTAACTTAGGCTAGTCGGGGAATCCAACCATATTCGAGAAGTTTGATTTGATTGATTTGATTTATTTCAACTTTCAACATCGTTAACATAGAGTGGCTTACAAAAAAATGTTTGAGCAATTGTCAGTTTACACATTATAAGTGACACATTATTTACAAATTTGCATGGACGATGTTTGAGGCTTGCCCCCAGAGCTCTAAGAGCTGTACAGAAAGGGGGGCAAGCCCAAAAAAAAAAAAAATTAAATAAGATTGAAAAAATGTTATAATGATAGTAATTAATAAGTAATAATTAATAAGGTAAGAAGCAAATTGGAAAGAAATACATACATTTGGTTATGAATAAGAAGTAAAATAATAAATAATGAATTAAATAATAATGATGATAGTTCGAAAAAAGAGCAGGTAAATAAATGACAAATAGATTAATAATAATAGTATGTACTATGTATGTACATTGTATGGGGGAAAATGTTTGTTTCTCATTCTTCTTTTTCCAACATCCATTCAAAATTATAGCCTAGATTGATAGACCTTAGTCTCCTCTGATAATTCCTCCGTCTTATATGTTTACTTGAAGCGGGTGACCTCTCTCGTTAAACGGCCACTGGGGTCCTATTTTCGCTTGTGAATTTTTAATGTTGACTATTCGCCAAGTAATCCATCCGCCTATTGGGCTGTGTCCTAATTCCCTGCAGGGATTATCAGTGCAAACAAAAGGTTCATTTTAGTCAAAAGTCTATTAATTGCTTCAACTTCTTAAATGCCGCGGAGACTTGGTTCTTTGTCAGTCTATATGTTTGATTGGCTCAGGAATTTGACTTATTGATGAGAGAATTAATGACTCATGAATGTCTTGAAGTAGGTCAGTTTAATCATCAGCCCAACTCAGGTGTTGCTCAGTTGCTCTTGCTGGTCTCGACCTATGTTGGACAGCAGATTCAATCATCCTTCGGAGGGAGGGTTGGGCTGGTGGTAGCGTGCTAGATTGCCAATCGCTGGGCCCAGGGTTCGAATCCAGCTCTTGCCGGGTCACCTGGGCCGATGTTGGATGGCTGTTTCAATCATCCTTTACCTCATTGCTGTGCCCTCTCCCTGCCCACCTCCAGTTCTAATTAGCCTATCAAGTGCATTATCTCAGGATGTAAAGGCGCAATCGTCCATCCGTTGATGCCCACCTGTCTGAGCTTAATTATCTGAGTGCATAAATACAGGGCACAAAGTATCAATCATCCATCCATTTAAACATCCATTTACCCTTATCATCATGATTAATCTGTTTTTATCTGATCAACTTATACTATCTGTCGAAAACCTATAACTTGTCTCAGCAGTAATGTGCTCTAGTTTCCAATCGCTTGGTCATCTGGACCTATGTTGGACAGTAATTTCAATCATCCTTTGCCTGATTGCAGTGCCCTCCTCCTTTCCTGATTAGCCTATAAAAGTGCATAAATATAGGACGTAAAGCAATCATCCATACATCTATACACGATACACCCATCTCCACCCACCTCTGAAACCTCTTGCTAAAAACCAGAAGCCATGTAGGTTCCACCTGAATTCCTCCACCCCAGGACTCCATGACTGACATTTGCTTGAAAAACTGCATTGAATAAACTTGTGGTTATGTAAATCATCACATGCAGACAATAAAAAGGAAATTCTTGATTTCTTGTGTAAAACCACAAGCCTCAAGTTTTATAAAGTATCATGACGTGGTTTTTGTAACCCGATACTTCCTTTGAAAGTGTTTTGTCTGTGGATGTGTATTCCATGCAGCCGTTTCACGCCAATATGGGCACGAAAAGATATTGTAAACACAAGTGAAAAAGATATGAACCTTTTTCAATATATTTATCTGCCAAATTGCTATCCTACTGAATCAAAATGTGGGGTTTTATGACAGTTTTATTTCTAGCGAAGATTGCGAAGTGTTGTGGTCACTTAGTTTAAAGTTTCCCATTTTGCAAGTCAACTGTTATTACACCAAAGTGCCTGTGAATGTTTTCTTTGAGGTATGCACCTCTCTCAAAAGTTTTGCAAATATAAAATTGAGGTATGACATCTGTCAAAAGTTCTGTGAATGTCTGATTGAGGTATGATCTGTCAAATATTCTCTATGAATGTCTGATTGAGGCATGGCATCTGTCAAATATTCTCTGTTAATGTCTGATCGAGGTATGACATCTGCCAAAGGTTCTGTGAATGTCTGATTGAGGTATGACATCTGCCAAAGGTTCTGTGAATGTCTGATTGAGGTATGACATCTGCCAAAGGTTCTGTGAATGTCTGATTGAGGTATGACATCTGCCAAAGGTTCTGTGAATGTCTGATTGAGGTATGAAATCTGTCACAGGTTCTGTGAATGTCTGATTGAGTTTTGACATGTGTGAAAAGTTCTGTGAGTTTCTGATTGAGGGACGACAACTGCCAAAGTATCTGTGAATGTCTGATTGAGGTATGACCAGGGCCTTAGAGTCGGGTAATAATTGAACCGACTCCGACGCCCGACTCCTTTGGCTTTCTGAAATCCGACTCCGACTCCTTGGGCCTCCTGAATTACGACTCCGACTCTGACTCCCGACTCCGCTTATCCGCATTATTGCACATAAATATTTCATGTTTAACAGGGGAGAAAAAGTGATTCTACGAAGTTTTCATAGGATTTTTTACATGAATACTTGTTAAGGAAGTTTTATTTACAATTTGGAATACATTTCATATTTTTTTAACTGTGGTTTGTAAATTATATTAATTATCTTGAGGAGTCAGGAGTCACCAATTTAATTTCCGACTCCGACTCCACCTGACAATCAAAGTTCGACTCCGACTCCACCCAAAAACCTCCGACGCCACGACTCCGACTCCAAAGCCCTGGGTATGACATCTGCCAAAGGTTCTATGAATGTCATATAGAGGCGTTGACTTTTGCAAAATACTCGATAATACCTGATTGAGTTTTGGACTACATGTATACCGTAAGTTGGATATGATGTCTGTCAAAGGTTTGATGAATGTCTGTTTGAAGGAGAGACATCTGTGAAGGGTTCTGCAAATGTCTGGTTAAAACCTTGAAGTGAGAACATCTTATCCTAGAAATAATTTGCGTATACCTATAAGCAATGTTAGGAATCTGGTTTTGCATTATTAATTAAGTCCATTCCCACTTTAAACTGAGACAGATTTCCAATCAATGGCAATCAATTTTGCAGAACTTATTGTCAAGTTTACATTTCTACAGTTTGAAATTCTGTAAGCTGAGGGTTTGCTGCAGTGCATGTCTATCATTCTCATCCTTTTTTGTCTGAAGTTTTTCTTGGCAGGAAATGGTATGTCACACACTATGTGCCTTGAAGATGGGACAATATTGTTAGGACCCCCTTCCCATTGTTCGATACCCTGGATTAACCTAGATACCCCCACCCCCGGCCTACACCCCTCCCTTTATATAGACAGCTGCAATGTAGTTTTTGTGGAAAAGACAGGGCACAAAGGCACAAGTATTTTCACTCAACCAAAACACCAATGAACAACAATGCACATTCACTTTGTCGTGGGTTTTTTTAAAATCTTTTTTTCAACATCTTTAACTTCTTTCTCTTTTCCTGTTGTTTCTTTTTAAACATTGTTTCCCTTTTTATTGCTCTCAGTTTTGTGACAGCTAAATGTCCTAAAACTGTCAGCCATGTTTCCTGTCTTATTCTGCCTTCCTCCTACATGATATCATTTTTAAAAAGATGGTTTGTTTGTTTACAGAGAAGTAATCAATTCAAGCATGATATAGTAGGCTGAAGTGAGGTCAACTTGTCCTAGAAGTTTACAGATCATAGTTTTCATTTTGACCATTTATTTATTTATTTTTTTTGTCAGGAAGCATTGAAAGATTTTAGCCCCAAAAGTCATTCAACTAAAAAGTTGTCTGAATACAAAGATGTTTCACCTCCACAATGTGCGAAGGTCACACTTAGTGATTTTGAAAAGGCGTTCGTGTGACAGCAATCCCCGGAAGCCATTGCGAAACACATTTTTAGATATGGCCGAATAATTGATAATAATTTAACAAGAGCACCAAGTTGACCATATCCCCCCACAAGCAAGTGCACAATGCAAACCAAAATGAACAGATACTTTTATATTCGTGGGACATGTCTTTTGTCTGTGATATCTGTATATGTCTGTCTATCTATCTTCCAAGACAGATTGTTTTTAGATTGACAGAATGACATACAGCATGATTTTTCAAAAAAAATAATAATTAAAAGACCATGTACCAATTCATGACCAACAAGAAACTAAAAGATATGCCTTAGCCTGTCACATATGTATAGTATACCTTCAAGTGGGTGGAGTCAGGTTTCTATTCTTTATTCCTTTTGAAAAACGCTTCTTGTTTAATCACAAAAATCTTTCACATCACAGTTTTCACAACACACAAGTAGTGTACACTCATACATTTCCAGACACTTATTATAATTATACAATTAACTCAGTTTATTCACTGGTTTACAAGAGAAACCTCAATGGTTACAGACGTCTGTCCTCAAGTTTGGCAAGCTGCCTTCTTGTGGTTGTGCTGTAGAAATGAGCAATTATGAATGCACTGCAATGCACTGGCCATGAGAACATGATCCTAACATTATGACAGCTCAATTAGTGCAAATGTTTTGTATCCTGATTCCTGCTTGACAATTTGTTTGGAATTAATGTGTTCCTGGTTCATGTTTATTTGGTGTATACAAATGTATGTACATGTGTTATCATAGGGTTGTACACATGTACAGATACAATGAAAATCAAGATGTTGCTATACAAATCAGCTCTTCTTGGAGAGGCATTTATTGGTAAAGAATTGAAGAGAAAAAAGTTAGCTGCCAGTTGGGATCCTGTATGTCTTATTTCAGTTTAAATACAATGAGGGTTTTTTTTATAATTCAGGTCTTCTTGTAGACATGTTGTCTGTATGGTAAAGTGTTGAAAAGGCCTATGTTTCAGTTCAGAGAGCTATAGTTAGTTGTCTGAAGGTAGAAATTGTATTCCTGTTTGGCAAATTATATATTTGCAAATGGCAAGGCCTAATATTTCAAATATTGAATGTTTCACTTAGGATGATACCTATTGCCCAGGCGTTTGGTGTGGGCAATATTAATGATAAATTTGGGCCTGGGGTTTAGAATTTTGAGATATGTTCCCAGAAATGTTTACGGGAATCTAACAGGATGATTTGGCTGGGTCTAATTAAGATGTTCCGGTACAAAATGCATTAATATCTTGAATTGGGTATTCTCAACCTCAAGGAACTGAACTAAGAATTGGTCTTTTTTGTGTTGATTTTTAAAGGGTACAAATGTTTTGTATGTTTTCTTGGTGTACCTTTAGAAATATTGTTGCCAATATAATTAATGTTTACAGACTTGTCTATAATTATATGATATGACCATGGTCTATCACTGCATGCCTCATAGGTAATTAGGAAGTTCCGGTATAAATTATTATAAGAACCTGCAAAAAGGTGCTAGCATGGTTCATTGCCAAAAACCTATTGGTCATCTGGGGCATTGTGCAATTTGATTATTTTGACAATTCTATTGAACACTAATACGATTGTAGAGTCATGCACCTCAGTGATGATCCTCATTTACAAGAAATATCCACTTCTTTTTGGCTTTTTTTAATAATTTCTGAAAAACTTTGTGTATTTCTTTACTACTTCCTATTTAGGGAAATAGATGGGATGGAAGATCAAAATTAAAAAAATATAAGATAAGATTTTTTTTTCCTATGTAGGATGATTAATTGATTATCTTGATTAGTTTGAAAAATTTTAATTAACACTGGTCAATATTTAGAAAAAAAACAGGTTTTATGGAAGTGTCATATGATAATACTTCCTGATTGAATATATGTACTCAATAATTATAGCACTACTATTGACAGAATTTGATTCTAGTAAAGGCTTTAGTTGTTTTATCTCTTATGTTCCTCTTTTGGGAATGGATAGGCTATTATCAGTATTTCCTTTTTAAAATTGATAAAAATTACATGATCTGATAATTTATTTTTATTATTGAGATATTGATTTGAAACTCTTCCTAGATTCATTGTTTTAGATGAGCACTTTTATTTCACTGAAAAATGTATATTTATAATTTGGGAGGGTAAGAAATCCAGGGAATATTTTTGCAGTTTTTATGTAATAAATAATTTCTTGCCCGATGTTCTGGCAGTGTTGAAATTAACTTTTTTGTAAGAGATGTGGTAGAGCGCTGGACTGCCAATCGCTGGGTCCAGGGTTCGAATCCACCTCTTGCTCGGTCACCTGGGCCGATGCTGGATGGCTGTTTCAATCATCCTTCACCTCATTGTCTAATCCTCCTCCTGTCCTAATTAGCCTACCAAGTGAATAAATACAGGACATAAAAGCCCCAATCATCCATCTATCTCGATTACCTTGGCACAAATAACCCTGGTCAAGTCTCTTTATTAAGATAACAATATAGGCACTTTCATTTTCGGCACTTGGTGAACCCGGTAGGCAAAAAAGTGCATTTATTTTAATAATAGGTATTGTCATAAATATGATAAAGCACACAGGGTGTCTGCGATTTGTCATGTGTTTGTCACCTGTGACACCTGCCTGTTACCTGTCTGTTACCTGCTTGACACCTGTAATTAGTGGGGATAGAGATGTCAGTCATGGTTGGACAGGTACAAGCCAAGTGCAACAACTGTCAAGTGAACGTTTTGAGTAAAAACAAAAAAAGGTTGAAAAGTTGCAAAAGCTTAAGAAAAAGCAAATAAGGATTAAGAAGAAGAAGAAGAAAAGAAGAGGAAGGAGAAGAGGAAGGAGAAGAGGAAGGAGAAGAGGAAGGAGAAGAGGAAGGAGAAGAGGAAGAAGGAGAGGAAGAAGGAGAAGGAGAAAAGAAGAAAAGCAGAATAAGAAGAAGTAGAAGGAGAAGAAGAAGAAAAGGAAGAGGAAGAAGAGGAAGGAGAAGGAGAAAAGGAAGAAGAAGAAGAAGATAATATATCAAAGAAGAAGAGAGTAAAGAATAACAAAATTAATGGAGGAAGCATGGAAAAAAATAAAAGGAAGAGGAGAATAGAAAAATGGGTGAAATAAAAACAAAAAGCCCCTTTAACTTGCCTATCACTGGGGTTGTCTCATATTCACATAAAATATAATATAGGCCTAGTTGAATAAATTCAGAAAGAAAAAACAAGGACAGGAGAAAGAAAAATGTAGAAGAAAACAAGAAAAAAAGAGACACAAAAGTGCCAAGTGAGGACGAAAATGGATGGATAGATATGGTAAGTGGCTGTGCATCCCTCTGAGCCCAGTTCTGGGCACTCATTAGGGTTGATTGATGAGATGGGAGAGAGAGCAGAAGTCCTAACATGTTACACATTTACCCAACGTGAGGGATCTTCTACTTTTTTATTGTCCAGCACAAACACTGATACAAGGGGCCGCCAATTTAGCATCTCAACCGAACAAGATCCAGCTGGGATTTTTGCTCTTGAAGGTCCACTGACACTTTCAGGTTCCACGCCTGGGGTTTGAACCCATACAGGTTAAGACCTTCAGCAGAGCACGGAGAATCTTCGCCACTTGGCCACCCAGCTGCCACTCACAGCGAAAAAGACGGTGAAAAAGAAAATAAAACTTGCCCAATTCCTGTCTCGTCTCCCACGCGCCAATTTGTTCACAGTATGTGCACAGACCCATATAACAATTGACATAATGTGGCTTATGATATGCCATGTTCAGGCCTCAGGCAATAAATTGGATAAAAACATATCATTAGTTGAAGAAAATCACCTCTGAAAACAGCGATATCCATGCGATTTACATACTTCTGTGACATACCAATTAATATAATGACACCTTTTCCAGCGCATGACTTCATGCATTCTCAGAAAATCAAACACGTTATACACTTTTGAGATATTTCAGGAACGTTATCTGTCTCTTTCCGATCTCAGGCGGTAGTTATTCTCCCCCGTTTTAAGTTGGTTGTACTCGACGCGTCTCCATTTCTTTGCGATTACCTTGATTTGGAGAAAGCGACAAAACGGGCCACATCCTCCCACTGCATAAAATATTTCGGTCACAACAACTTTCACAGCCGGGGGAAATAAAAGACTGATACCAATGATACCATTCAGCTTTTCATGAGCATCAATGATGTCATTGCATGTCCTAGCTTTTACAACTCAGCTGGTTAGTTTAAAACTCTTGAAACAATCTTGACCATTTTCTCAGCTGGTCAGTAGCAAAATTAATCAATTTTCAGCATTTTCCAACTCAGCTGGCCAGTTTGACCACTTTCCAAGCCAGTCGGTCAGTATGCAAACATGAAACAATCTTAACCATTTTCCAACTCATCTGGTCAGTTAAAAAGACTCAGTTTTAACCTTGACTACTTTCCAACCCAGCTGGTCAATATAACTACATTTTAACACTTTCCAATTCGGCTTGTCACTATGCAAACATGAATAAATTTCAAGTATTTTCCAACTCAGTTGGTCACTTTTAACAATGGAACAATCTAGACCACTCTTCAACTCAGCTGGTCAGTATACAAATGTGTAACAATCCTTTACCACTTTAAAATTCAGCTGGTCCAGCTTTCCAAATCAGCTGGTCAGTATACTAGCATGAAACAATCTTTACCAGTTTCCAACTCAGCTGGCCAGTTTTCACCATGGAACCTTGACCATTTTTAAACTCAGCTGTTCAGTATACATACAAACATGAAACAATCTTGCCTATCTTCCAACAGCCAGTCAGGATGCAGACATAAACAATCTCGCTTACTTTCCAACTCAGCTGGTCAGTACGCAGACATGAAATAATTGCCTTTCCAACCAAGCTGGTCAGTGTACAAATGTGAAACTCGATCACTTTCAATTCAGCTGGTCAGTATAAAAAAAATCTTTATCACTTTCCAACACAGCTGGGCAGTACACAAACATGAAGCAATATTGACAACTTTCCAACTCAGCTGGTAAATATAAACACATTCATAAGGGGACCTTGACCATGTTTCAACTCGGTTGATCTTTACACAGACATGAAATAATCCACTTTCCAACTCAGCTGGTCAGTATAAAATACCTATAAACACAGCTGGTCACTACACAACCATGAAGCAATCTTGATAATTTCCAAATCAGCTGGCCAAATTACAAACAACAAAGAATCTAACCACTTTCCAACTCAGCTGGTCAGTACTGTTAAAACATGAACCAATCTTGACAACTGATCAAAGTAATACCATACATGCCTTACTCACCCACCTCACAACATTGCACACAAAATATAGGGGAAGAGGGGGTGAAAAGTCACAGGGGTAAAAAGTCACAGGCCTTTTTGACCAACTTGCAGTGACATAATTCTTAAGCTTAAACCATAATTTGGGACACTTTTATGAGAAGAAGGTCTGCAGGGAATATTAAAATTATGCTCATTGTGCAAAGTGGGTTTTTACCCACCTCATGCATTTTTGGTGTCCCAAACGGGTTTTATTGATTCTGAACTTTCTCTATTAATGTCTGGTCACTGTGACATAGGAAGTTGTGCTAGTGTTTCAAGGTCTTTTGGATAATTGTCTTTCATGCAGTCAACCCATTTTTGGCCATTTGGTCACCAAGTTGCCCTGATCATGTGTTGACTTTAAAAAACAGCTGAGGGGTGAAATGTCACACTGTGACATTTCACCCCAGCACTGTGATATTTTACCATAGGGTACCGGGAAGTCAGTATTCTGTGCTAAGGAAAGTAAAATATTCCACACTAGAAGCTTTTAGCTTACAATCATATCATCATCCAGCATCAATAATACTGATGAGAGAGCATTGCAGCAGAATTTCATTTCGCAAATTTTGGGCAATTTCTGACGCCAGCTTTGCTGATGGTGTATTGTCATTGCATGCCGATAGCTTTGGAAGGCTCACTATAAATTTCATGCAAAACGATGACTATCAAGTCTAGGTCTGCATATTACCTCATATAGTGTTGTATGTTCACAACTATTGCATGTGACTTGTTACCCCATGGCTGTGACTTCGTGACCCTGACATGGGGTAAAAAGTCACATCCTACTGGTAGTTTGTGTTTATGAAAAAAAAAGTGACTTAATTTCAATAATTTGATATTGGTGTAATGTTATATAACAAGATGAAAGCAAACAAAATTCCTCTTGGAAATTTTCACCTACTAAACAATTAGCTAACATATTAGGCTGAGCTACACTAAGTTCCTTTTTGGGCAATTATATTGCCTGCATTAACCTATATTTATTTATTATTATTTATTTGCTATAATAAAGGGCAAGTCTGAGGTAAATAACTGTGGTTAGTGTGTGGATAATGGGTCATAATATTGTCATGATGAGGTGCTAATGAAATTGTGAATTTTCCCAACCTATAAACCATTAACTGCAGCTTTTTGTGAGTTCCTGTTCAGGTAGAGTAAATGTATAATAATAGTGACGCAGGTAATTCAGAATTCCCCCATTTTGTGTGTTTAGATCATGGTGCAGGACAGAAGCGGATCCAGAGGGGGGGGGGCGCAGTTTAGGGGTTGGACCTGTAGATTCCACAGTAACACAATTATTGTAATTATTGAATTTCTATACATTTTCATTCTTTGCCCCATCCGTCATTTTCTTGATCCGCCCAGGGGGGAGGGTTAGTGTAGTGGTAGCTGGGCTGCCAACCGCTGGGTTTCGGGTTTGAATCCAGCTCTTGCCGAGTCACCTGGGCCCATGCTGGATGGCTGTTTCAATCATCCTTCACCTCATTGCCGTGTCCTCCTCCTGTCCTAATTAGCCTACCATGTGTATAAATACAGGACATAAAGCCCCAATCATCCATCCATTCATCAATCCATCTTGATCCACCCCTGAAGCATAAAATGTGGGCTATATACCTCCAAAAGTTCTATGTGTTATTATGAGGATGCAAACGAAGCATGCAGTATGGTTGAACATACAAGGGTTCATAACTAGTAATATTACTGGATCAAATGTTCCATTACTAATTGTTCTTCCAAAAACCTAGTGTCAGCAATTAATATCAATACAGTCTAGGGCTTTAGGCTGCCATCAATTACCCCATAAGGCATGTATGAATTCTTGGCATTGTTGATGTCATACATGATTTGATTTTCATGACAGTAAGTGATGAAACAGACAGACTAAAATAGATTTTAGTTTTGTAGTCATTTCCAAATTTACACTTTCTGTGAAATTATTAGCACAACAAAGTGCCTGAATATTTAATCTACAAAAAACCATTTCCACTCAACTGGTCAGTATTCAAAACATGAAACAATCTTTGAACTACATTCCAACCCAGCTGGTCATGTGCAAACATTAAAGAATCAAAACAATTTCTAACTAAGTTGGTCAGTATGCAATCATGAAACAATCTTTGGCAAGCCACTTTCCAACTCAGCTGGTCAGTATACAAAATCGATATGAAACCATCTTTACCACTATCCAACTAAGCCGATTGCGGGGGGGGGGGGAAGGTCTAGTGGTAGCATGATAGGCTGCCAATCGCTGGGTCCAGGGTTCCAATCCAGCTATTGCCAGGTCGCCTGGGCCTATGTTGGATGGCTGTTTCAATCATCCTTCACCTCATTGCCGTGTCCTCATCATGTCCTGATTAGCCTAACAAGTGCGTAAATAAAGGATGTGAAGCCCCAATCATCCATCCATCCATCCTTTGTGACGCATGAACAAATATTAGTTTCAAGAATACAGTTCAAACTTGCCGCTTCAAGAGACATGCGGTGCATTCTTTGTTCTATACTTCTATTGTAAAGGAACAGTACGTGTGGTTCTGCTTGAAATCTGGGGTGGATGATTTGGCTTTATGCCCTGTATATATGTACTTGATACACTAATTTGGACAGGAGGAGAACATATATATAGCAATGAATCGAACAATGATTGAAATTGCTATCCAACGTAAGTACAGGGGACCCGAGGCGACGGGAATAGGACCCGCTATCCTGCAATTGTTTTGGGGGTTTTATTAGTTGAAAATGTGAAACTGACTTTCTGTATTAAATTGCTGCTCATTATTGAGTTAATTAATCTACACTCTAAAAATGTCGGGACAAAATTGGTTTTTTAGATTCAAAATGGTTTTTTGAAAAACCAAATTTCAATGCAAAACCAGCATGGATTTTAAAAAAATCCATGTTGGTTTTTTGCATTGAAATTTGGTTTTTCAAAAAACCATTTTGATTCTAAAAAACCAATTTTGTCTGAAATTTTTTAGAGTGCAAGGCCAAGGATGCTTCAGTTATTTTTAACTACACTTAACAACCATCTTGTGTGAAGGTGAGAAAATAGACCATACAATATCAATTCTTGTTTGTTAATAATTAGAGTGCATTTCACTTAAGAATAATCAAAAGCAACGAATAACCAGGTTATCAAAAACCTAAAAAATATCAAGAGTGCCATGAGTTTATGTTTCGCTGGTTTAGGGAGAAAGCACTCAGGTAATAGGTCGAAAAGTAAGAGAGTGTATGTCCCACAGCCTATTCGAGTCCTGCTTTAAATGAAATTCCAAATCTTGATTGAATAATTATTATAGTTGGCCACTTAAGCTTTTTTGGCCCCTTGCGCTCACAAGGGTTAATTGATGAGATGGGAGAGAGAGTAGGAGTCCTCAACATGTTACACATTTACCCCATGTGAGGGATCTTCAACCTTCGCAGCACAGACACTATTACAAGGGGCCATCAATTTAACATCTCATATGAACGACATCAGCTGGGATTTTGGTCATGAAGGTTCACTGAAAATTTTGGGTTCCCCGACCGGGAGTCGAATCCAATGCTGGCAAAGACCTTCAGCGGAGCAGGCAGGCACCTTAGCCCACCCAGCTGCATAATACAGGACGTAAAGCCCAAATCATCCATCCTCCCACCCAAGTATCCTCCATGGAATTAACACACAAATTAAAAGAATCATTTACTACGTCAAACCCAAAATACAAAACAATATTTGCAGTTCTAGTTTCCTTCATTTTCGCCTTGTTGTTGTCCTTTGTTTTTGAGACTTTTTGTCAATTTTCTTTTGAGGAAGGGAGGGAAAACAACTGGTGAGAAAATAGTGAGAATATTTTGAAAACCACCATGGCCATCTGGAGTTCAACAAACTTGAGAAAAGCCTTCAAAATGTTTGAGAACATATTTCTGAATATAAAAAAGGAGAAAGTACACTCTAAATAATTTCAGACAAAATTGGTTTTTTAGATTCAAAATGGTTTTTTGAAAAACCAAATTTCAATGCAAAAAACCAACATGGATTTTTTTAAAAATCCATGTTGGTTTTGCATTGAAATTTGGTTTTTCAAAAAACCGTTTTGAATCTAAAAAACCAATTTTGTCCCGACAATTTTTAGAGTGTATGAAGGGAAGAAGACACAAAAATATAAAGAAAAGAAGAACAGCAAAAAAATAATAAAACACTTCAGAAAAAGTTAACACTCCCAAGCCACTTCACTACTTCACTCACTTGACAGAGTCAAAAAGTAAACAATATTTTGTCAAAAAGAAAACAATACTTTGTGCCCTCCTTCTTGTAGCTAGGACAACACTGTGTTTCAAAATTACACATTTCACACTTCACAGATAAACTTAGGACTGTCCTCGACCGAATTGTAAATCATGGTAAACAAACGCAAGAGAAATATGTGACGAAAAACTTGAACCCAAATTAACTTTCATTTAACCATGTTAATAAACATGCGTGGAACTTTGCCTGGGAATATGGTCTTTTTCCTCATGTACACATAATTTTCTCACATAATTAGGGACTCCAAAAGCCACACATCAGACCAATTATGCCAATGAAGCAAAAGCGTTTGATAAAAACAAAATTTACAAATCGGTAACATGATCAAAAACAAATGGTAAATATTAGAAAGTTTGGCCTAACATGGGGGCAAATAGAGGATGTTTAGCGTCTTTTCCTATCTTTCCCATGTTAATTTTGGGCCGGGGGGGGGCATGGCCCCCCTAAATACGCCACTGTTCCCAGCTGTGGCACAGGGGGGAACTGAGCCGATTCTCCATAACTCTTTGCTCAACTCCACCCAGGTGCAAACTGGTAAATGGGTTGGGTACTTGGCTATAAGCCTGATTAGCAGTGATGGCAATTTTAGTGATGACATAACTTCAGACAGTACCTTATATTGCGCGCTGTATTTATGCAATTGTTAGGCTATGACAGAAAGAGGACACAGGATGGATGGATGATTGGGTCATTACATCCTGCATTTATGCACCTGGTAGGCTAATTAGGACTGGGGGAGGACACAGCAAGGAGGTGAAGGATGATTGAAATAGCCGTCCAACATAGGCCCAGGTGACCTGGCAAGAGCTGGATTTGAACCCTGGACCCAGCAATTGACAGCTCAGGAAACTACCAACAGACCAACTCTCTCCCGAAAGAGGGCACAGCAATGTTTCGAAGGATGCCTGAACTGGAACTGAACCTAGGACCCAGTAATGAAAGCTCGGATTGCTACCAGTGGGACAACTGCAACCCCCTGCACTAGTCCAAGGGGGGCAGGGGGGGAAGTTGTGCCCTTTTGATCTTAAGAAAAAACATTATTCTGCCATATTTTAATAATTTTAGGCACTAATTAGTGGTTATATATTCAAAACTATTAATGACTCTCTATTTAAATTTTGTCACGCAAAATTGGCGCGAATATGATTTGCCTTTCTCGTCCGACCGCCCCTGCCACCCGAATTTCCTTCCGGCACCCATGGCTCTTCCCTTATGGGATTTGAACCTGGAATCTCCAAATAGCTAGGACTAATTACTAATTACCAAGTTACCAACTGAGCCACTTTGACCCACACATTAATCATGAGAATGATGGGATGCCAGACTTTTGAATCTCACAAGATTATAAAAAAGCCTGCACTACCCCTGTGGGTGGGTTTAATTGTTCCCCCTGCATAGACCCCAACCACAAGGAACCACTTAATTATTCAGTATTACACAAGATTTATAGGATCAGGAACTAGGGTTACCTGCAATTTTAAAGAAATATAATGACAACAAATATTTTTGGTCACACTTTCAGAAGCACGTGTAGATTAATCTTCCACTGTGGGGGCTAAAATATGTTGCACAATAAAATTGTAAAACCTGTCAAAAAATATGAAAAGCTGCGAATTTAAAATATCACCCCAGATAACAATAATACTTATAAATGAAAGGGGTTTTTCTAAATATCAAATTTCTACCTTAATTATGAGTTGATAAAAAGGAGGCTATTTTTTTAAAGTCACATTTCTAGTAAAATTTTTTTTTTTTTTGCTTTTTGTTCATTTTTGATAACTTATTTTCTAAATTCACATCTATATAGGCCCACATCTTTTCACGCAAGACTAATCACCTAGATATTGTATGTTTTCTACCCTTCTTACTTGGGAAAAATATTTAAAGCTGAGACTTTAAAGTTTCACACCTGATTAAAAATATGCTTTACTTATAAATGAAAGGGTTTTTCTTTTTTGTAACAAATTTCTACCTGAATTATGAGTTTCGTAAATAGGAGAGTGTATTTAAAAAGAAGTTATTTCAAATATGACTTAACAAATTTTGTTTCTTCTTTTTATTTTTTTATCATTTGATAACTTATTTCTAAATTCACACCTACATAGGCCCACATCTTTTTATTTATTTTTTTTATCATTTGATAACTTATTTCTAAAGTCACACCTACATAAGCTTTAACATAGGCCCACATCTTTTTCACACAAGACTGCTCACCTATATAATGTATGTTTTCTATCTTTTCTATTATCTGGTGGATCTTTTCTTTTATCTAGTGGCTGTTAGGGGGCGCCAAAAAGTGTCATGTGACTTCCATTCATGAATTGAGTACGGCGCATGTAGTGAGAGGAGGGAGGGGGGGGGGCTACTCTATTTAAGCAAGGCAAATGAATCAGTTGTCAGTTACGATACAAATCTTAATCTGGTGTACACTGACTTATAAGTGTCTGAAAGTTTAATAGCTCTACAAATTTTTCAAAAAGGAAAAATTAATTATGAAGTCTTTCATATCACTCATCTTTATTATTGGAATCTCAACGTGCTGGGCAGGTAAGTCAAAAAATTTTATTTTTATTTTTTTAATGTTTCTTGTAATTTTACATATATAATATAATAACAATAATAACATTGCTTTTAGGGAATTTGATATAACAAATTACAAATTTAGGTTATGTAACACATTGCTATATTATGCTATGCCTGCTGAAATGCCTGTACAAATGCAATACTATGTATGTGCATTATGACAATTGAAAAAGTCAATAGCCTGCAACCTAGATTCCAAAAATGTCATGTGTACTACTGTGATAATTTTCAGGTCGCCACAGGCATCCCCTCTATCAAGGTAAATAATGCTTTTAGGCATGGTGGTGGTTTATTACACTCTAAAAAATTTCAGACAAAATTGGTTTTTTAGATTCAAAATGGTTTTTTGAAAAACCAAATGTCAATGCAAAAAACCAACATGGATTTTTTTTAAAATCCATGTTGGTTTTGCATTGAAATTTGGTTTTTCAAAAAACCATTTTGAATCTAAAAAACCAATTTTGTCCCGACATTTTGTGTAGTTGTAGATTTACACATTTTAGATAGTAGCTATAGTGGTAAATCTATAGTAGTTTTGCAATTTTCATTTTTCTTCAATTCTTCTTTTTTACTCAGTCTTTTGATATCTCAACCTTATTTCAATGTTTATTGTTCTCTGTACTTAATTACTTTTAATTATTATTCATTATAAGTGCCATGGTGGTGGGTATACAGTACTGAGCAAAAGTATAGGCACCCTCATTCTCTCAAAAAATGGCCTGAATAAGCTTGTAAGGGTAGACATGCAGTCTGGTGAAAATGAGAACTGCATGCTGCTGCCACCTGGCACAAAAGTTGATTTTGTATGCTACATCATTGCTGTCCCAAGAAATAGTTCCAATTTCATTGCACATTCACAAAATTTCTATTCAACATTGATGTATACCAGAGTCAGACTCGGCAATCACATTCTCTTAGGAAGTAGACAAGGCCGTCAGCACACTCAGAAACAGCCCCGGGGTCTTCCAGACAAAATTGTGCGTGTTCCTCTGATTGAAATGGTGTGGACGCTCGCAGGAGCTCGCAGAATAGCACACTAATCACTAGGTGGCAACACAAGAGAGCATATGTTCTGATCTGTGGCAATGCAAGAGCAGTCCACTTGTAGACAGGTAGATATACATAGTGCAAGCCTCTGGCCAGGGTACACTCTAAAATTTTTTTAAAAAATCCATATTGGTTTTTTGCATTGAAATTAGGTTTTTCAAAAAACCATTTTGAATCTAATAAACCAATTTTGTCCCAACATTTTTTAGAGTGTAGTTCTCTGTGCTCACAAAGGTTGATCAATGAGATCAGAGAGAGCAGGAGTCCTCGACATGTTACACATTTACCCCATGTGAGGGATCTTTTACCTGCCCAGCACAGACACTGATACAAGGGGCCGCCAATTTAACGTCTCATCCGGACAACATCTAGCTGGGATTTGCTTATGAATATCAACTTTTTGATATGATATATGTTTAAAATCTCTCTCAAATACTTCAATCAGTTTCCTTGGTGAAGGGTTAGCTCAGTGGTTGGCGCGCTGGGCTGGGTCCTGGGTTCGATTGCCGCTCCGGCGGGGTAACTTAGACTGATCTTGGACAGCACTTTCAATCATAATTCGTCTCATTGCTGTATCCTCCTCCTGCCTTAACTAGCCTGCCAAGTACATAAATACAGGACTTTTACCACAATCACCCATCTATAATAAGTTTTCTAATTTTTTAAATTGAAAAATTCACAGTATTTACACTTTTTTTGGCAATAATCCAAATTTTCTGTGAAATACCAATTTACTGTACGACTCCAGGAAGAGTGGTTTCAGCATATATACGATCACCGTATGTAACCAGGGCAGTTCTTGTTGATACATATGCTAATTTGCCCCCAGCCTGTTATTTATATTTATGCATCACATTTGACAAGAAACATAGAAATATACACACCACAAAACACGAGGACCACGTGGGTTATGAATGGTGAATACAATAGATAGATAGATAGATGGATAGATACAAAGATAGATAGATAGACAGATAGATAGATAGATAGATAGATAGATAGATAGATAGATAGATAGATAGATAGATAGATAAATAGATAGATAAATAGATAGATAGATAGATAGATAGATAGATAGATAGTTAGATTTGCTTGATATATGGATAGATAAATTAAAAGAAAGTCACAGACTGTTGAAAGAGATAGATAGACAGTCTGCTAGATAGATAGACAGATAGATAGATAGATAGATAGATAGATAGCTAGATAGATAGATAGGTAGATAGATAGATAGATAGATAGATAGATAGAGATAGAAAGATAGATAGATCGATAGATAGAGATAGAAAGATAGATAGATAGATAGATAGATAGATAGATAGATAGATAGATAGATAGATAGATAGATAGATAGATTTGCTTGATAGATGGATAGATAAATTAAAAGAAAGTCACAGACTGTTGAAAGAGATATAATAGAGAGACAGTCTGCTAGATAGATAGACAGATAGATAGATAAAAAGATAGATAGATAGATAGATAGATAGATAGATAGATAGACAGATAGATAGATAGATAGATAGATAGATAGATAGATAGATAGATAGATAGATAGATAGATAGATAGATAGATAGATAGACAGATAGCTAGATTGCTAGATAGGTGGACAGACTAGGTATAAGCTGATAATAGGCAGATAGGCCAGTGGTAAGTAGCAGTTTAAAATGAGAATGCTGCAATGTTTCACAAAATCATGGTTAATTATTCAATGAAGACTTAAAGTACCGTAAAGTACCGATAACCATTGAAGGCAAAATGATTGTGCAGTCGGCTGTCTTCTGAGGACCTGAAAGCTCCATCCTAGTTTGGGAAGGGGGACGCTCATTTATTTATGATGCTCACTTTAATGTTACAGTGCTTAACAAGCTTCTCGCTAGAATTCCGGGAAGATGTTTTGTTTCAAGAGCAATTATTAATATAGTTGTTCAAAAATCCTCAGTTACGTTCTACCTTACTGGAGTGTACGATTAAATGTCAGAAATTCCAAAAATTCAGCTCACATCATATTTTTTCCTCATTTTATTGAAGTTTGGATGATTTAGTGGGACACATTTTGTGCCATTTCGCTCATTTTTCTCGACTGTGAGCTCAAAAACATATTTGCATAGTACTTCATTTGATGGCCTTTGGCGGCCAAACATGATCTATGAAGGTTCATGCCCATTACACATGTGTATATATAAAACAAACAATTTAAACAGAACTAAACGCTCTGGCATTTCACTGATCTTTATGAATGAACTCCGATAACAAAATGTCCTGAAATTCGCAAGGCCAAAAAAATGGGTTATCAAATTGAAATTGGTTAAGAGCTAGTTTCCGCTGTATGCATTATCGATAAACACTCATCAGCGATAAATGCTGATAATATTATATTTAAGATGATAATCAATTTCTATCTATTTCACCAGTAGCGGATCCAGACACGATAGTCTAGGGGGCCCGGACGTATTTCGGCAGGCGCGGACCCACCTTATAGCAATTTTTCTTCAAAACGTTACTATTAATCTTGGTGGTCTAGGGGGGGGGGCCCGGGCCCCCTAGGCCCCCTCCTGTATCCGCCACTGTAATCACAATAATGTCATATACGTGTTAAAGATGATAATCTATTTCTATCTATTTCAAAATATTGCCATATACGTCTTAAAGTGCCAACCTTCAAGAATTGCTCTCCTTCCTCATTCGATTCATTATTGATCAATTGCTGACTGTGAGAGAACTCACGTCTACAGATGTGTTTTGAAAAAGTCGTGTCGGTGTTAACAATTGTTTAGGTAGGATCGCACGTCAGATTTCCAGAATATCCCTGTATATAGGGCAGAATTTCCACTATTATTGTGAAAATATCCCTGTATATAGTTGAATGTCAGTTATCCTTGTCAAATATATCCATATATAGAATGTCAGCCATACTTTTCAGAATATCCCTGTGCTAGGGAGAACATCAGCTATTGTTGTTAAAATATCCCCTGTACAAGGCAGCATGTCGGCTATTATTGTCATAATATCCCTGTACAAGGCAGGGAAATGGCTATACTAATTAAAATATCCCTGTAAAAGGCAGAGTTTTGGCTATTTTAGTGAGAATATCCCTGTACATTGTAGAATGTCAGCTATTATCCTCTGCACAGAAGGGGTGTCAGTTATTTTTGTCTGAATATCCCTGTAAAAGGAAGGGTTTCACCTATTTTTGTTAAAGGCATTGATTTTGGCCATTTTTCGTTAGAGTATCCCTGTATACATGATAGAATGACTCTGAAGCACTTTTTTTTGGCAGAATTCTAGCTATCTTCATTCAGAAGTCAAATTCCACTTGTCTTTTTTTTTTGGTGATTTAAAAAAAATACTCAAAGCAGGGGGAAGGCCAATGATTTGTATTAGAGATTACGAATCTTTGGATGTGTTCTAAAACTACTTTGAGATTATAATTCATCCACAGAAAACAATATATCTACAGCTTGAATAGGCTGAATGTGCTTTTTAAATATTGGAACTTTTTTGTTCCAAAAGTAAATATTTTCGAACCTTGAAAAGTTGGAATGAATACCACAGTGACGTCACAGTGCCTTTGTTTTCATCAGGTATGGCTTAATCAATAGTGCTGACTGGTATGTACCTACACTTCAATCAAGTCAGCGAAAACTGATTCCTAAAATAAATCCATACCTAAATCTGATTCACCTTCAAATGTCAATAAAACAATATCCTGGCAGGCAAAGAAAAGTTGAGTGTGTATAAAAATATATTTTTTGCTCTGAGGCATCTTCGATACAGAATTTACATCTATCTATATGTAGGCATTCATTCATTCATTCCATAATGTGGTTTGTGAACTAGAGGCACACTCTCAACAAAATGGTTTCATATTGAACCTTTAAAGGTTCTATAAGCTGGAAGAGATAATTTAAGGAACCCTAAAGGTTCATTATTCAACTTTTAAAAGGTTCCAACAACAAACAAAAACAACATTTAGATAATCTAGCTGCACTGAACTCCGGCAATGGAACCCCTTTCGCTCAAGTTGGGAGGATAGAGTCCTATCATAGGGCCTTCTCACCAAGTGTTGAACCTTTTCAATTCAGTTGAACCCTTAAAAACATAGGCTGCGCAGCAGCATACCCTCGGCTATTCAGCAGGCTATTCTGAAGCCGGTGACATATCGGCGATAGATTATGACCCTCAAGTACAGTTTTACCAAACCAGTCATATTTAGATGCCCAGTCTCCCTTTGTATGGCCCAAGTCTCCAACTTGATGGGGAGAGCTGGGCCAAAATTTTTACAATTTTCATATGGTTTTAGGTTCATGAACATATATATCAATGCCCCCCTACAGATATATTCTTAACTATTTCTAGATGCAATCAATGTATCAAGAATGTTTGTATAATCATAATGGTCGCTCAAGCTTTCTTACTCTTTCTGGCTGACGGAAAGTGTTTTTAGATGAATGAAATGTCAATTTCTCTATTTTATATGATGTTTTATTGTATTTAATTTTGACAAATTCCCAGCCCTAGCATTCAACAGATTCAAGGTACTGAAAAGAGATGTTGCAATGAAATAAAAGGGTCACCTCATTGCTATGTCCTCCTCCTGTCCTAATTAGCCTACCAAGTGCATAAATACAGGAGGTAAAGTCCCAATCATCCGTCCATCCGTGATTCTCTGGATGTATTAGATTACATAATTATAGATGATCAATCAATCAATCAATATCTAACTATCTATCTATCTATATATAAAATATCTATCTATATATCTATATAGTATCTATGTATCTATGTATCTATCTATCTAACAACTAATCAATAGTGCAACATGAAAATCTATTTGCTGGGATAAATTCACAGTGGATCTTTCAGTCAAACAATTAATTAATCATTCAATTATTCAATCAGTCCAATCAGTCAAGCAATCTTCAGTCATTTAAACACCTTTAATCTAAAACACCTTATCCATCTATCCATCTATCC
This sequence comes from Platynereis dumerilii, assembly GCA_026936325.1. Classification (NCBI taxonomy): domain Eukaryota; kingdom Metazoa; phylum Annelida; class Polychaeta; order Phyllodocida; family Nereididae; genus Platynereis; species Platynereis dumerilii. Next base: position 11,033,878 of record JAPTHN010000019.1, read on the forward strand.
ATCTATCTATCTATCTATCTATCTATCTATCTATCTATCTATCTATCTATCTATCTATCTATCTATCTATCTATATATTGATCTATTATCTATCTATCTATCTATCTACCTATCCATCTTATAAATTATGAATCGAATAAAGGCCTGCCTAAAAACAGATAATTTTATAATAGTTAGGTTGCCTATCTATCCAATCTATCTATTTTAAATATTAAACTAAAAAAATGTGTGGCCTAGAGATACTTTTTAATAAGACTAATACATTTACTACTTATCACCAAAAAGGTTAAATGCAGTCCAAACTTGGCTGTATAAGTATAACAATAGCTAAAAAGGCAAAAAAAAAAACCTGCATGGGATATAAAAAGTCACATCTCAACTTCTACTTGGACTATATTTTTGATCTAAATTGGAAATTTCATTATAATGTTTAAGATAAAAAAAACTAAGGCTATCAATGCAGTTTGAACATATTTCTAAGAAAAAAGGGAATTTTGTTAGAAATATAGGGGTGCTATTCAACTGCTTCTGTACCCTCCCCTTTGTTCTTGGGTTTGGCCATTTGAGAGGATTAGTGACATCATGTTACATAATGTCCATTCAACAGAAGCTGCACCCTGTTCCCAAACAAAGCAGTGACACTTATTGTCTTAAAGGTGCTAAATATGCTTTGGGTGAGATTTGTTATTAATTAAAATTCAAATTTATCCAACATTAAATATCTTTGGATATAAAATGAAACATTGAAATTCATAGAATTAAGGTTTTGTTGCATGCCAAGTAAATTTCTAAATAACCTTGTATTTAGTTAAATCATTTCTGCAATCATTATTTGATCACATTTAGTGTTTATGCAATGTTATAAATAAAAGCAGGCCTGACATTAATTTAATTTCTTTCCTTTAATCTACATCACTGAGGTTAATTTTAGCAAAATGGGGTTTTGAGAGTTCTTGTCAAAAGTTTAGAATGGTAAGGCCCCTTGAGTCATAAAGCATAAAGCATATTTGTATATATATATAATATATATAATATATAATTTATCTTATTAAACCACATAAATTCTGAGGAAGAATTTGATGAAAAAAGTATACTTGGGACACATTGAATGACACTTTGAGTAACCAAGATCCAAAATTGACTGAAATGTGACAATTCAAAGGTCTACAGTTTTTTGCCTATTTTTAGCAATTTTTGTCTTTTCATGTTCAAAAATCTAATGATATAACAGATATATGCATGAAAATCATGTGTTTCTTTCATGTTTATTCATTTTGTTTACATTCAAGAGCATTGCATGACTTGATTAGAAATGAAATGGTCAGAAAGTTGATATTTTCACATTTTTGTGAATTTTAAACTTCTTCTGTCGGCCTAAAAATTGCATAAACTACATGCAAAAAATTATACTTGGGGCACATTGTATGTCACTTTGAGTAACCAAGATCCAAAATTGACTGAAATGTGACAAATCAAAGGTCTATAGTTTTGGCCTATTTTTAGCAATTTCTCTCTTTTTATGTTCAAATATATGATGATGTAACAGATATATGCATGAAAACCATGTATTTCATTCATGTTTATTCATTTTGTTCATATTCAAGAGCATGGCATGACTTTATTAGAAACGAAATGGCCAGAAAGTGGATATTTTCACATTTTTGTGAATTTTAAACTTGTTTTTTCGGCCTAAATTATTGCGTCAACTACATAATGGCAGTAAAAGTTCCTTCTTGATAGGTTTAACTATAATACCTTTTGGTTTTTAAAAATATAGGTATTACTGTTTTGGCGTGAGAGACCAAAATTCCAGAAAAATGTAAAAAATTACACATTTTTCTAGTATTTTGGTTTTTATGCAAAATTCGTTAGATGGACCCTCTAAACGATTCAAGCAGTTAAGAGACCTATATTTTAGACAACTAAATTCTAAATTTCAAATGTCTAACTCCAAAATTGAGGGAATTGCAGAGGGTTAAAAAAAACCCATTTTTTTACATTTTTGGTTCATTCTTTGAAAACTATTTTAGTTAGAGCATTCAGACCCCCAAAAGGCACAACTAGGGTATTTAATACATGTTATGGTAGATTTTCATGCCCATAGGCATAACCGTTTCCGAGTTCTGGCCCGGAAACGAAAAAAATTAATTTTTCCGAATTTTCAATATTTTACAAAAACTGTGGTCATTACATAAATATGAACTCCAGAAGGCACATTAACACTATAAGACCCATTCATGTGTCAAATTTCAAATATATAGGTGTAATAGTTTTGGCACAGAGGCCAATACACATTGTGTGACGCCGCCCGCCCGCCCGCCCGCCCGCCCGGCCGCCCGCCGGACGGACAAAAATTTGCCATACTAACTACAATACCCGACGGCAATATACATTGCCGAGGGTAAAAATATAGAACCTTTTTTCGGCTGTGGCTTCTTTATATATACCTTCAAGAACCTTTTACTTTAAAAGTGCAGGTACAGTTGCTCTTGAAAGTAAGAATGCCTTTCGGTGATTTTCCATTGAATTCTATATTGCATTAAAACTGCTTACAGTAATAGTCAATACAAACCAGTTTATCAAAATACATTCATTTAAGATTTAACCACTGAATCATTGTTCAATTATTCAATGAAGAGTTAAAGTACCGTAAAGTACCGATAACCATTGAAGGCAAAATGATTGTGCAGCCAGCTGTCTTATGTGGACATGAAAGCTCTGTTCTAAATTACTGATTTGGGAAGTGGCATGGGGCATGGGCCTACTCATTAAGACTGCTCACTGTATTATGCAAATTATATTTTCACTCTGCATGCTAAAATTCTATATTTTTTATTAACTGAAAAATGAATTTATCAAATGCCTATCGAACACTATTATTTTGGTGAATTTCTTTTGCTGTTCACCGAGTGTTCAGTGTGTACCAGAATAGGTCCTGTATAAAATGATATGTTCAAATGGCCTGATTTATAAAAGCAATGTCATACACCTGTGTATATTCAAATGACACACCTTATCTGAAGACTATACCAATATATCTCCTCTCAAGTCTTTTTTATCACTCAAGATTGTTTTGATAGATTCAAATAAATCATGTGGAATATGACCTTTTAGTTCTAACCATTCATTTACACATGGTCAAAATATTGAGTAAAGGTTCATCGATAATTCTATAATACAGTGCCGCCTGTAAGTAAGTGAAACGCATGACATTGTGCCATTGCACCAATGCTAAACATCCTCAGCCAAACTGCTTGTGGAGGCCTAAATTCTCATCGGATGAAAGCGAAACAAAGTGGTTCATAAAGGCCGATGTGGGAGGCAAGTGGGATAAAAATAGCAGCCCATTTTCTTCGCTGTAGTCGGAGTTAGGTATGGGTCAAAGTCTTTGATAAGTAAGTGAACCACCCTTTCCTATGTTTTAACATTGGGCCTGCGTTTCACTTACTTATCAAAGACTTTGACCCATACCTAAATCCAACTACAGCAAAGAAAATGGGCTGCTATTTTTATCCCACATGCCTCAGATATCGGCCTTTATGACCCAAAATTTTTTGCCCTCATCAGATGAGAATTCGTCCTTCCAGAAGCATTTTGGTTAAGGATGTTTAACATTGATGCAATGGCACAATATCATGCATTTCACTTACTTACAGGCGGCACTGTATATGACAAATACAACAGCAAATTACAAGACAAATCAATCACAAATTATCTGGTAGTAACAGTGTAATGAGAGGGAAGCAGGTCTGAAATAATATACTTTGTGTGGAGTGATTTCCTTGAAAATTAAAAAAAAAGTCTTAGAGATAGTAATACAATGGTACTGCTATAACAGCATGCTGTAAAATGTTTTTAGTTGCTCCATTCCCAAATGTTTTTAACACGATTTTTTTTCTCTATAATAATTATACCATCTTAGTTCTTAGCCAATTGTCTCACCCACCAATGCATGGCATTACATGGTCTTATGACATGGTCTTATAACAGACAATGTGTTCTAATGTTACATATACCATTGCCCCAGGGCCTGATTGTCTTGCCAAATTAGATGCTACAAGTCTTGGAAGAATCTCCTAATTAAGTCTATTGGACAACACCCACTATGTGAGGAAGCAGAACTATAAATTCTTCAAGTTAATTGTATTTATTTATTTTTTATTAACACATACATGTGGCTTTTCCCCTCTTCATCAAGCTGAAATAATGTCAATGATAAAATCAGTAAATTTTCTCTGTGCTTTCTATTTAATCTGATATATGACTCTTCTTTTTTTTAAACGAATAACTACCTTTTTGAAATGTTTTATCATTGAGCATATATAATCACAAAAAACCCTCACCCATTCGCAATTTTCCACATAGCCTGTTTCATGTTGGTTTTTGGGGGATAGGATAAAACACACTCAGCTTTTCATACTTGCAAATATAAACTGGTCTGAGAAACCTTCCCTAAATTCAGTGTGGTTTGAACTTTGCATTATCATTTGTCAAAATTAGTGACACAGTGAGACTTAACATGCTTAAAGCAAACAGATGACATGTCATCATCATCAATAGAAATAAATAGGAATAAAATGGACAAACATTGTCACATTGTCAAACAAAATAGACAGATTATTCAGATTATTTGATGACATTATATTATTATCAACATAATTATGATATCATCTCCTTTTGAAAAATTACGGATTTGCTGACAATATGAAAAGGGATTGCCCAATGCCCAACCCAAGATGAAGTCACAATGCAAGCCTGACAAAATGACAAAGGCTGTCTGTGAGCAATGCTTTGATTTTTGATGTCAGCAAAATTGCCACACACTCTAAAAAATGTCGGGACAAAATTGGTTTTTTAGATTCAAAATGGTTTTTTGAAAAACCAAATTTCAATGCAAAACCAACATGGATTTTTAAAAAAATCCATGTTGGTTTTTTGCATTGAAATTTGGTTTTTCAAAAAACCATTTTGAATCTAAAAAACCAATTTTGTCTGAAAACTTTTAGAGTGCATGCAACTTGGTGATACGGCCAGATAGGAGGAAGGAATTGAGAAAGGGGATTGTGGGGGGGGGGGGGGGGGGTTGGGTATTGATCTGCATTAGCATGACACTGCATGCTGCCTGTAATCTTGCAGGTAAACAAGCAAATAACGTCTTAGTCATGTGTGTGTTTATCTGTCTCCTGTCTTAGACATGACATTTGTGGCACCACTACCACTGATGTCCCTTAATATAAATGCCATTGTCTCTGTCTGGCAGTGTCTGCGCTATTAATTAAGCCTTCTCAGTGAAAAAATAAATGACATAAAGCCCTACGACCCAGCCTACCACCTATCCTACCACTATTGGTATCAACTTCTATGCTGGCAAGTAAATTATCCCAAGCTTGTTTTTTAAAAAACGTTTGGTTTCGATTTTTATCACATTTTTCTTAAGAAATTTCTATTTTTAATTTTGTTAATTTTAATCCCTTTCTGTTTAATTCTTCATCCATACATTGCACAACTATACAATCATTGATTGTGAATACAATTTTAATAGATCACTATTCACTATACAGTGAGCCGCATAAATGAGTACCCCCTTCCCGAATTAGGTTGGAGCCTTCAGGTCCTCAGAAGACAGCTGAATGCACAATCATGTTGCCTTCAATGGTTATCGGTACTTTACAGTACTTTAAGTCTTCATTGAATAATTAACCATGATGCAGTGGTTGAATTTTTACTCCTATATAAGTAGCTTTTTCATTTATTTATATATTTATTTAGTTATTTATATATGCAGTAAAATATTGTTTATTTGTGGACATACATGTTTACTCACTTATTCCATGTTGCTTGCTCATTGCACATGTTATCTCCAATAATTTGAATGCAAACTATGTGAGCAACACTATCTATGAAAAGCTTATTACAAGCATGCAGAGTAAATAATGCAATATTTTGACCCAGTTCAAACATTACTGATGCTTCAGAAACCAAGAAAAGTCTGGGTCGTGGGTATATGTTGTTAGTCACAGAACCTCAGATATATTTAGAAAGAAAAGAAGGCTGCTTGTTAATTTTTCATATAAAGAAGAAAGAAAGCATGTCAAGAGTCAATAAAGTCGATCATTACATTTGGACAAGATGCCGAAGATGGGTAGAATAGGCAGAACCGCAAAGACAAACGATGAGGCTGCTGATATATTCAGTGAACGGCATGAATGTGTGCAGCACCCTCCACATATAAACCACAGGGCTTCTGCAAAGGGTTTAATATCAATCAAATATTTATTCAGAATTTCCTGTGAAATTGACCACATAAAAAGATTGCCCAACCCCAGATGAAGTCATAATGCAAGCCTGACAAAAGCCATCGGTGAGCAATGCATTGATTTTTGATGTCAGCGGAATTGGGCTCCATGCAACTTGCTGATCGGGCTGGGGAAAAGGGGATGTTTGAATTTTATTTACGGATAAAAAAACCGATTCAGAGTAAATTCAACAAATGAATTAGTTTCTTTAATAAATGAAGACTTAACAGCTGACCAATTTGGGAAGGGGTGCACTTATTTACAGTATGCTTGTGCTCACCATAGACAGGTAGAGTAGCGCGGGGCATGCAGCCCCCCTTAACTTCGAGGTGCGATTTGACCTACTTTTTGTGGTCGATTATTTAAATGCTTATGTTGTCAGGAAGGGATCACTTGACTCTACTAATAACTAGTGAAACAAATGTCTACCAATTTTAATAAAGGAGTTACAGCCCTTTTTGTAAAAAAATTAAAATGGCCTTCTTACCCCACCCATCGGGCAAAAAGCCCCCCTATTATAATCCAATGGCAATTTTTTTTTGCGAGCGCATTCAGCTTGAAAGTTATTTCTTTGGGGCCTTCTATAATTTTTAAGGCATTCTATTCACTTTTTACGAATTTCAGAATTTTACTGTTCATACATTTATTTTTTAATATTTTTTGCCCTTTTTAAATTTTGGCCAATTTTTTTCGATTTCAATTAGCTATTCTATCAAGATTTAAGGTAAAGTACACATTATGAAATGGTTCCTGAAGTAGCTTCGAGGCCTCAGTGAAGGGGGGCCTCATGCCCCATACCATGTGGGGCCTCTCACCCCAAACTCACATATTTTAGTTTGACCTCTATATTTTGAGCTAAAATGCAAAAAATATGATCCAAATCATATTTATGTAATGGTCAAAAAGTGAAGCAATGAAGATATCCATTATACTTTTAAAAATTTCCAAAGTTATTTCTTACAACCACTTTCAAAGAATTAATCAAAGTTACAAAAACCATGCACCTTTTTTTGTTTATTTAATTACTTCTATGGTTTCGTGCTGTTTGCCCTGAAAATTTGTGACGTTACCTAAAAAGCCTCTAGCTTCAATCCTATCAATACGAAAAAGCACCAAAAATGTAAGTTTAGATATAACCATGGGGGGGCCTCTCACCTAACCCGGGCTTCTTGCCCCGACCCACTCTACTACATGTAGGTGAATAGATCAATCGATTGATTCACCAATTGATTGATAGAATCACAGACATCCTGATGGAATCATACGAAAAGACAGATGAGCATTCTTTACCATATTCTGAACAATATGACCATTGTAATGCCATTCTCCATGTAGAAGTATCTTATACACATTTGAACAAATTGTATATATGAATGTTTTTCCATTCTTTCACGTCTAATAAGACAGCATTGTTACTTTCTCCTTTTTTCACAAGTGCATGAACCATTTCTTGAATAGTTAGCACTCATATTAGTGAAACACCCAGGTTATTAGGTTCGGACTTTTTTCTGTTGATCAGTGATCACTACTGTATCATGCATGCGGCTTCAACCAAGAGCACATTTTGGTTTTACACTGTATACTTTTTGTACACTCTAAAAAATTTCAGACAAAATTGGTTTTTTAGATTCAAAATGGTTTTTTGAAAAACCGAATTTCAATGCAAAAAACCAACATGGATTTTTTTAAAAATCCATGTTGGTTTTGCATTGAAATTTTTTAGAGTGCAGAGCGTTTAGTTAAAAAAACATTTTGAATCTAAAAAACCAATTTTGTCCCTATATTTTTTAGAGTGTATTAATCTTTCCGGATTTTCTTTTTTCCATTGCCTGTTTCGATATTAAAGAGTACAGGGACATAATCATATAAGACAATGTTGATAGAAGGAGAGATAGACAGATAGACAGACAAGTGATATGCTACAGTGAGGCAGAGATGTGAGAGGCTGTTTTGTTACTGATGCAGGAGTGATACGTTGTTGGTAGTGATGCTGAGGTCGATCAGATGATGAATCATCGGCTGCTTTAAGAATACTGACGCTTTGCTCGATAAGTTCCGGCTTTGCATGTAAAGCTGTGTATCACCTGGCTGCATCTTTGATTTCTGAATGGCACCGAACAATACGAAGCTCCTGAACAATGTGAAGCTTCAAACAAAGTAAAGTGTACACTGAAAAAAAAAGGTTTGTGTAAAACAGACAAAATGAACATTTGCTGGTGTCCATCCAAACAATTATGTATATATCAGACAAGATTTTTATGTGAAATAGATGAGAAAATTGTCTATCCTGATCAATTTTTTGCAGCCTTTGATCAATGTTATGTCAAAAATATATATACAAAGGCCTACATTTTGTCTGAATTTATGAAATTTTTTGGACGGACACCAGCTAATGTTCATTTTGTCTGTTTCACACAAACCTTATTTTTCAGTGTAATTCATGCATTTTAATAATCATTCAGAGCTTCTCATCCAGCACCAATTTTTCAGTAGATATGAAACAATACAAATTTTCGAAATTGAACAAATAGAGGAACTGGAATTTTGCCAGTCATGAATCTTCATTTCATCTTTTTCACCATATATTAATTTTATCATACCAAGTTTTTTTACATTTCTGAACAATGTGATCATTCCTGACAATATACTGAACAATACAATCATTGCAATGCCATTCTTCATGTAAAAGTATCTTATGCACATTTGAACAAATGAACATAATGTACGTATATATGAATGTTTTTCCATTCTTTCACATCTAAGACAGCATTGTTACTTTCTCCTATTTTTCACAAGTGCATGAACCATTTCTTGTACATTTAGCACTCATATTAGTGAAACACCCAGGTTATTAGGTTCAAACTATTTTCTGTCGATCACATCTGTATCATGCTTGCAGCATCTTCCAGGGAGCACCTTCTGGTTTTACAATGTACACTTTTTGTTTAAATCTTTCCTGGATTGTCTTTTTTCCATTGCTTGTTTTGCTTTTAGTAGCAATTGAGGAATGCCTAGAAAAATCGCCTCACTTTAGATAGGGCTAAGGAACTGTAGCTCAGTGATAGCATGCTGGCCAGCTGGGCTTCACCACCCAGGGTCCCTGCATAGGCAGCCCATGTTAGACAGATGTGTCTTCCTGTGCCAAGAGTGCACCTCTCCTCATTGCTGTGGTCCCTGCCTGTCCTAGTAAGCTAATCAGGGCAAAAATAAAAATACAGGACATAAAGGCCAATCACAATCCCAATATTACTTTTAATATGTACAAGGAACCTGATAAATTGGCATTTCACATTATTATCATATCTTAGATTTTACTTGGACAAGACCATATTCCAATAACTCTTATACAAAACACATCATTCAACTATATATACTCTTAATGCTAAAGGCTATTGATGGTACATGTAGATATAAAGATTAAAGAACCCACAGCTGAAAAAAGTCCCTAATTTTTAAGGGTTCAATTGAATTGAAAAGCTTCAATACCTGGTGAGAAGGCCCTATGATAGGACCCTATGCTCCCAACTTGAGAGAAAGGGGTTCCATTGTGGGAGTTCAGTGCAGCTGGATTATCTAAATGTTGTTTTGTTTGCTGTTGGAACCTTTTTAATTGTTGAGTAATGAACCTTTTAGGGTTCCTTATCTATACCAGCTTATAGAACCATTAAAGGTTCCATATAAAAACTTTTTGTTAAGAGTGTATGCATGTGTACCTAAATGTAATTTAACTTCCATGTATTTCTTTGCTGTGCAATGTACATGTCCATACCAGTCATCTTAGCATGCAAAAGACTTTGTGAAGTGTAAACAGTGACTCAATTTCAAAGTTTGTTTTCCTCTAGTCACTTGCCAAGTGCAGTCATCGCCTGTTTAGAATTTCAGTTGAGTTTCGCTGAGTATTGAATTTGTGAACACTCAACGCGGAAGTCAAGTTCCTTCGGTACAATTAATTCTAGGACATCTCTTGCGATGTATAATTTACACAATTTTTAACCAGAGGTTAGGCAGTACAGTGCTTTGGCACCCTTGCATCAATAGATCCACTTTTCCTTATTTGAGAAATTCAGATGTAGGTTGGGTGGTTGTAATTGGGCTTTACATCCTGTATTTTTGCCCTGATTAGGCTTATCAGGACAGGCATGGACCAATAATAGAATCAGGGTCCCTTATATCAGAAGTGGGGCGAATGACTGTAATTGGGCTTTACATCCTGTATCTTTGCCCTGATTAGGCTTATCAGGACAGGCGAGGACCATAGTAATGAAGTGAGGTGCACTCTTGGCACAGGATGAAACATCTGCCCAACATTGGTTGCATGGTCCAAGAACTGAATCTGGGTGTCTCTTTTAAAAAGAAGGGAGGATGATTGTGATTTAGCTTTACATCCTGTATTTATAAACTGACTAATCTTCATAGGATAGGTAGGCATCACAGTAATGAGGCAACATAGCAAGAGGGTAGAGAAACTTGCCTTTATAACAGGCTTGGCTGGCATGCAATTCCAAAATTCACAATGATACACTTTCATTTTCTCCAATTTAAATGTTTCTGCATACATACAATATGTAGATATACTTCTACTATATTTATATTGCTCAAGCTATTTTACAGCAACACTACTAGTGAGAAGTGAATGTAACTTAACTTGCTTAAAAGGATGTATACATCAACAACAGCTACATATGTATGGATTATTAGTGTTCATTGCATCATACTTTAAAATATTACTTTTTTAAACAAATTTACAAAAATACTATTTTTAGATTATAATTGGCAATTACCCAATTAACCCCACTACAAATACCATAAGTTAACCATTTGCAAACCATGAATTTAACATGAGTTGGCCATGCAGAGGGCAGAGCACTTTCCTAGTAACTATTGTCCTTGATAATCCTCAACCTTTTTTCCACTTCAGAAGACATTCTTATTGTTGTGTTAAACTGGCCAAGGTCCTTCGGATTGCAAGGACTTAGTGGGGAGTGGGGAGACTACTAAAAATAGTGTCCGGGGATAAATGCACGTTGACATTACTGATCAGTTAAACGGAAAACGCAGCCAAAAAATAGAAAATATTAAACATTTTAAAAAGCGACCAATCAGAAAGGAGCATTCGTGTAACTGTGCGCTCAACCGACTTTAGCACCTGCGGCTTAAAGGCTTCTTCATCATATTTGATCCATCTCACTTCCTTGGGGTGACATACTGCATGCACCCCAACAAGGTCCCAGGTGTTCAAGCATACCCCAGCTCACACTCTCTAGCCAGAGAGACCTGTCTCTTTGGTACAGTGGGTTTGATGCTGTAGAAGTAAGCTTGAGAACACAACACCAACCTCCCTATTTACACCTGGGTGGGGAAGTTCCTCCGTGGCCTAATTGGTAAGTGCGCTTGTCAACTGGCTTTGAGGGCGTGGGTTCAAATCTCACCCTGGGAACTCACTTTAGTCCGAGCCCATGGGACATTAAATGGAGGCAGGTTGTACCCAGTGTTCTATGCTGGGGCAACTGAAAGACCCTGGGCATCCCTGAATTACAAGGGTATGTACCAGACTCACAGTCTTCTCATCTCATCATCATACGGCGATCGTCTGCCTCGATATAGCCCACTAAGGTGCTGCAGAGGCGTAAAACACAAACAAACAAAAACACCTGGGTGGAGTGGAGCAGTGATTCAATACCACATGCACTCACGACAAATCACTCTTCACCATTTGGTCAGAGTTATAAATAATGTGTCTTATTGAAAACATGTCTTTAATCCTGCTAAAACAATAAAGACAGGGGAACCAGAGGGGTAGTGCACAGTATTGTAGGTTTGTAGTTGATTGCAATGTCAGTGTTAAAATGTAGCAACAAAACATGTAAAAAAACCCACAACAACAAAGAAACTTTTTAAATGTGTTATCAAGATTAAATTAATCTATTAATAGCATTTTTTATTGACACCGTTTTTCAAGGTCAAAACAATAGTTTCTCGTTAAACCAATATTTGTTACATTTAAGACAACATGCAGCTCCTCATAATTACAATGATGCAATGGACTTCAATATTAAAACAGAGAGGTAGTGTCAAATGAAAAAAAAAAGATCATCAATTATTTATAAAGGCTTAGATTTGGGTAGATATTCTGATTTTTCAGAATCTTGCAAGTATCAAAAGATGATAATTTCTCTTCCCATAGTCAATGTCTGTAGTCAAAGAAATTCAAATAAAATGTACAAATATTGGCAAGAAAATCTGTCTTTTGTCAATGTCAAGGAAATATCTGTTGTCAATGAAATCTGTCTATTCTTAAGGAAATCTCCCTGTTGTCAAGGAAATCCCTGTATTGTCAATGAAATATTTGAAAAATATCAAGGAAATCTCTAAAGATGTTATCAAGAAAATGGCTCTGTTGTCAAAGAAATTTCTGTTGTAAATGAAATCTCTCGATTGTCAAGGAAATCTCTGATGTCATTGGGGTCACTCTGTTGTCAAGGATATTTTTCTGTTGTCAAGGAAATCTCTCTGTTGTCAAGGATATTTTTCTGTTGTCAAGGAAACAATCATTAGTCAAGGTATCAACGATCAATCTATTGCCAATGATATTTTTCTCCTGTCAAGGAAGTATATTGACCAATAATTGTTGACAATGAAATTCAGTATATTGTGTGTTGCCAAGGAGATCTCTGATGTCAATGAAATCTCTCAGTGTCAATGAAAACTCTCTATTTTCAAGGAAATTTATATTATGTCAATGAAATCTTTCTTTTGTCAAGGAAACTGTAATGCCTCAAAGAAAATAAAATGAATCTGAAATCTATCAGTTGTCAAGGAAATGTGCTTGGTGACAGGGAAATCTATATTTTGTCCATGGAATCTCACAGTTGTTCAGGAAATACTGTGATCTTTTGTTACGGAAATCCATCTATTGGCACAGTAATGAATATGCTGTAAAAGGAAACCAAATCTGTTGTCAATGAAATCTATAGTGTGATGTCAAGGAAACCATTCTGTTGTCAAGGAAATATCTGTGTTATCAGTGACATCTATTTCAATATATGTATGTCAATTGTGATAGCATAGTTGTAGTAATTTATCTCCTTTTCAAGTATTACTTTGTTGTCAAGAAAACCTTTCTGTTGTCAATGACATCTATGTAAAAAAATATGTATGTCAATTGTGACAGCAAAACAACAGTAATTTGTCTCTTGTTCAGTATTAATTTCAAAATCATTTTACTTTTCGAGAACTTTCTGCTTCATAATCTTGAAGTAGAAACATGTTTCAGTGTCGTATGACACACTACAAAGAGTAGCTAAGAGTAGAAATCGTGTAAAACACATGAGTTGGCACCTGAAGTCATAACACCCATGTCCTTTTCACATTTGTGCATATTTGGGGGAATTAGAAAATGAAGTTAAGGCTACAACAGGAAGTGATTAAGGGGTGCACGCGCAGACAACGGCCATAAAATTCTTAACACGTCCTTGACGAAAACGACTAAAATACACAAATATTTAGAAGGATTAATTAAATTTGTTGGGGCTAGAATTGGTTCAGTGAGTAGCACACCTCTCTCCAAAAAACAGTTTATTAATTTTATGGATAAAATTATACTTCAGATTAAAATTCAACAACTGAATTATGGTGTATTATTCAATGAAGACTTAAAATACCATAAAGTACCGATAACCATTGAAAGCAAAATGATTGTGCAGCCAGCTGTCTTCTGTGGACCTGAGAGCTCAGTTCTGATATAGGAAGGGGTCTACTCATTCATGCTGTTCAGTGTTCTTCTTATAATTTATTTATAATCACAAATAATAAACACGTAGAAGTGAGGCAGTTCCTAAATGGGAGAAAACTGATTAAAATTTAAAATAAGGACTTAAATATACATTCCTACAAGTCAATGAGATGAAATTGAAAATGGTGGATAGGTCTCTATAGTGTAGGGCCTATAATATATGGATGGTGATGATAAGTTATATATGGCACAGTGGAATTAAATCCAATTTGCAGTTATCAGTTATTAATTGTGGAGGAGGAAGAGAAAAGCTGTAGTTGCAATTTTTAGTACTTTTTTACCACTAAGTAACTATATTTTCATAGATGAGGATTGGACTCTGAAAAGGGGAAACCTGGGAAGAAAAAGTACTGAGAAAACATTCACCTCAAAATGCAACCTGTATAAATAACTACATAATAAACACATAACTACCACAATTACCTTCAAGGTATTTACTTACCCCATTTCCTGGCTAAGAATTTGTGCAATTTCTTAATAAATAAAAACATTCCTAGCATATTTCCCCTTATTTCGGATGCTATAATTACCCTCTTTTTACAGTTTTCTTACTTTTTGTAGCATTCTTTGCAAATTTCTAGTGAGTGTAGCTTCTTAGCCTTGGTTTTGTTACAGGGTATGTTAAAAAGGTATGACAACACTACCTTGGGTAATTATGAAAAGTTTGTACACTTGTAAATATATTGGTTTGAACTTTCCTAATTTCAGCAATTTTTTTAGCAAATCATAGTTTCAGTGTTTTTAGTTTCAAAAATATTTTCGTACCAATTTAGCTATAGAGATACTTTGACTGACAAGGGAAGAACAATAAGTATCTTCCAATCCAGAAGTGCATGATCTGTATAGACCAATGAGGATATTTGGATGGATGGATTATTGGGGCTTTACGTCCTGTATTTATGCACTTGGTAGGCTAATTAGGACAGAAGGAGGACACGGCAATGAGGCGAAGGATGATTGAAACAGCCATCCAACATAGGCCCAGGTGACCCGGCAAGAGCTGGATTCGAACCCTGGACCCAGCGATTGGCAGTCCAGCACGCTACCACCAAACCAACCCCCCCCCCCCAATGAGGATATTTAATTTTATAATTCTGGAAACCTGAAATATCTGGCCATTTAATTGAAAAAAAAATTCCAGTTAACAGATTAATTTTACCAGGAACATATTTTACAGGTTATCTTATACAGGTTGTGATTATGACTGACAATAAATCCATATATATGTGCCTTCCAAGAAGTTACCAAAACACAAACAAAAAATAAAAACATCAAGGAATTAAACTTAAATATTAAGTTTTTAGTGACTCAGACTGCTTTTAAAAACATGAGGAGGCATTTGAAGTGAATCATAATATTCTGAGTTTGCATTCAGAAGATTAATGTGTGTGGTCTAACACTATGTTTAAGGAATGCAGAATCTGTTGAATATATTTAAAATACATATTTAAATTGCTTTCTGAATTCTGAAATACTTTTGCATAACTTCAAAATGTGCTTCCTGCCAGTTCCTGGGGGATTCCATTTTAATTGGTTTCTATGCATTTTTAATTTTTTATGCACATCATAAGTTAAGAAGCATAGAATCTATGTAATCATTGCTTGACATTTTGCTGCTCTGGTATCCTACATGAGAAATGAGGGGGATGAGCCCAGTTGGTAACTCTGAGCTTAAAATTGCTGGGTCCCAGTTTTAATTCCAGCTCCTGCTGGGTCACCTGGATTATTGTTGGAAAGCATATCTTTCAGCTGGTGCAAGTTGAGTTCTCAGCTCCTCCTGTCCCAATTAACCTACCAAGTGCATAAATACCAGGGCTTTGGAGTCGGAGTCGCAGTTTTTTGGGTGGAGTCGGAGTCGAAAATTTAATCGGTGACTCATGTCCTGACTCTTACAAATAATTAATATAATTCACAAAAACACTGTTACAAAAATTTTTAATGTTTCACAAATTTTATACAAAATTTCTTAAAGAAGTATGCATTTACAAAAACCAAAGAAAACTTTTTAGAACTACTGTTTCTCCCCTGTTAACCATGAAATATTTGTGTGCAATAATGCATGCCACATGTAATGCCCATAAGCGGAGTGGGGAGTCGGAGTCGTAATTCAGGAGTCACTTTTCAGAAAGCCAAAGGAGTCGGGAGTCGGAGTCGGTTCACTTGGCACCTGACTGCAGAGCCCTGACAATACAGGCTCGTAAAGCTCCAATAATTCATCAATCCATTACAGATATCTGTGAAAAGTTGTTTTTTTAACCAATAAAATAACTAGAGCTGTGTCTGACTTCCCCTCCAACGAAGAAATTAGTGCACAGTAGAACGCAGCAAATGCAGAATGGCAATTTGTTTTTTCGACCGATACAAAAAATTGCCCGCGGGGAGGGGGCCTCGGACCAGATATATATATTGGCGGGAATCCTTAGTAGTACTGGTAGTGGTAATCAGCGGACTGTAGTAATATTGGACACAAGTGATATATGTACATAGAAGTGTAGGTACCTATACATTTTGAGGTGATGAGCCAAAATACAGGGTTGCATCAGGAATGCACCTATGTATCAAGGCACATATCATGGCACATACTTTAGTGTAGGTTAGTTACATAACAGATAAGATTTCAGTGCACAAAAAACCCTTGACATGCCTTACACTTAATTTGAAATTGTGAACAGCTGATGGTAGCCTGATGCAATGTCAATTCCAATAACATGAAACCTTTTTCAGTAATTTGAGAGCCAATTTACTGAACTTAGTCAATATCAAATTACCAAAACACATTCTAAAAAATCTGGGACTCACTGATGATAGTCTTCTGAAATGGCAATGAATAGTTATGACTCCTGTGAACACAAAAGGACAAAGAAAATTTCACCAATTATGTAAATTTTCTTGGGGAGTTCTGCAGAAACTATAACAGCTAAAAGACAAACATTTTTGTGGTAATTCCATGTCATTTCACTGAATTTTAGAAAAATTCTCCCACTCGACCGCTCCAGAATGCAATTCAGTGAACTGAGAAAGAATCACCCTTTGTTTAATCTGTGTCTGCCATTGTTATTGATTATTAATTTCTAAAGCCTGATTTAACCATATTTATTACTGCTGCATGCCGATTAATCAAATCATCACATGGTTCTTTCTCTTGGGCTGATTGTATTCGTTATAAAATGCATTGTATTGGTGAGAAAATGCATTGTATCAGTGAGAAAATGCATTGCGTTGTTGATAAATGCATTGTATTGGTGTGAAATTACATAGTATTTGTTAGAAAATGCATTGTAATTGTGAGAAAATGCATTGTATTGGTGAGAAAATGCATTGTATTTGCTAGAAAATGCATTGTATTGGTGAGAAAATGCATTGTATTGGTGAAAAAATTCATTGTATTTGTTAGAAAATGCATTGAATTTGTTAGAAAATGCATTGTATTTGTTAGAAAATGCATTGTATTTGTTAGAAAATGCATTGAATTTGTTAGAAAATGCATTGAATTTGTTAGAAAATGCATTGAATTTGTTAGAAAATATCTGACCATATATTGCTTCTTTTTTTCCAGGTCTGATAATCAACAAAGACCAAGCGTATGAAAACGAGGTTGGCAAAGCTCCTTCCGTGACTCAAACCGAACCTTCGCTTCCTGATGATGACATCATCGCTAGGGTTCTTCCGGAACAGTTGGAGGCTTACTATTATGGGATATTTGCAGGTATGTCATGTGATACTATAATAGCCTCGTTTTTGACCTTATTTACATGTTGTATACATGTTTTATTTACAATGTGGTTATGCTAAGTATGTGAAATGCTTCTTTTTTCTTCAATATGTAAATACTATGTACATAATATATCAAATACAGGCACTATTTATTCTATTTCTATGCTGATGTATTCTTCTACCTTGAATAAAACCAAGAATAAAACCACAACCTCCTTAATCTCTTACAGATCTTCGCAACTCCGAGACGCCCATATTTGGAAGAAGGGGAAATGCCAGTGTGACATCATCATGTGAGCGTGTGCGTTCTGTACCAGACGCGCTGCGTCATCCAATCAACATGCGTCCTCCAATCAACTTCTTTTACCAGAAGTACACGGAAGCTTACGGCATTCCTGTTCTCGGTAGGTGGCGCTTAGTCATAAAAATTCCATTTGGAATGTTTGACGTTGTCAAGTGACTCACTGACATCTAAAAGAAACATACTTATAGTTGAAATAGTAGTCGCCTTTGTGGTTTGTGGTTGTGAATTTGTTTTCTGATGTCACTATGAACACAGTCTAGCCTATACAAAAAGATGCTCTTAATCATAAAACTAAGAATTATAATTTATTGAGAATACCATATATTTGGAGAAATATAATTAAAAAAAAAAAAACAGATATGTGGCACTTGGACTGAACCAATCAGAGGAAAAGGCGGGAAACTGTCAGCCAATAAAATTGAAGTATCCTTTCTACCAAGCTAAATTATTCGCCTAGTGTCAATTTAGGGAAGCTTCATCGAAATTTTTATATAGCAAATACCCATAAAGCTGTTTTTTAATGTTCAATCAGACTTGAACCACTACATGTACATCATCCTGACTGTCAAATACTTTTTCAGGATCATCAAAAGTGGTCGACAAGGCTCTCTCCAGGGCGTGCTACGTTTTGCGCTTCTTGTTGGCGGACAGATCTGACCTGAGACAACAATTCTACAAATCGTACGGCAGAATTGCGATCATGGCTCCCTCAGAGATGACCACCGATATCCCAGAGCATTCCTTCCTCGCTCCCGTCTATGACGAGATGACACGTGGTCTCGGCGCCATTCCCCTCGCTCCTGCGTCCTCCGCTGGGGTGGAGAATGTCCTCTGTCTTCACAATGACACTTACAGGTTTGTAGATTAATACAGCATAAAGAATAGTAGAAGGATATATAATTATGCATCTGTTTAATAAAGATTTTGTAGCAGGGATGTAATCGGTTAAAAAACGGCAATTTTAATTCACATGACAAAATTTTAATGGAGCGTCAATAACAATTATGGAGAAATACTTATAAATTTAAGGCCAAATAGTACCTTTTTTCAAATCAAAAGGGCACATCTTGAAAAAGGGCAGAGGTACAGTTTGTCCCCACTGCCCCTCTGTTCCGGCGCCCTGATTCTGAGAGCCATCCACGGCACACTTTCGCGATAGAGCCCGGGATGTACTACTGAAAAAAAACATGTGTATAATGTAAAATTCTAACTGCATGATATCATCAAATTGTTTCTTTTCCAAGCACACTCAAAGTGTTCAACAACAAATACTTTAGCGGTCATGTGTTGCTCCTTCACCCTTCACTTTTTACGAGTCTGTGTTCATCAAAAAGTTCAGAAGACCAGTGTTGTATCGCCAAGATAATCCTATCAATTTTTCACCAATTTATTCATAATCAGTTTCTCTTCACCTCCAGAAAAGAAGACATCCTGGTCAGGGAAATCGCCCAAGGCATTCAGCATCTGGCCGTCCGCCATGTTGTCCCGAACTTCCGAGAAACACTGCGCAGACTCTACGAGCAGGCGACATCTAGTGGCTGGTGGAGACATACTTATGCCGCCCTCACTCCTGATGCTTACTTTGTAAGTACTTAAATAGATGAATATAATGTTAGATTTTTCTTAATCCATAACACAGTATGTCTCAAAAGACACTACATTAAAATTACGCGATTGATTTGGCTTGAAAGGCCTGTTGAGTGTTCAAGCATGGGCCTTTCTCGACTCCCTGAAGAGTACACAGCCAGATATCAATGCTTAGCACCACAAGTCACTCAAAGTGTAGTGTTTAGACTAAGGTACACTTACATTACCAATGGTAGTGATATAACAAGATGCTACAATACTCCCAAGCTTACTTTGACAAGTTCGATTAATTTTGCCAAAGCGTCTCTTTTGAGTCTTTTCATGGTCCTTTTTGTGATGTGCTCTCAATAATATCAAGTTTGCTCATATCTTCCATTCAATTCATTTACAGGGTGAAGGAGTGCAGAGCTACTTCAACGTCAACTCATACGGAAGCAAACGGGGCACAAACAACCACGTGAACAACCGATCCAAGCTGAGAATGTACGACCCCCAACTGTACATGCTGATCGAACAACTGTGGCCCTGCGGAAACCGGTACCTCAAGAGGTGTCACAGTCGTGGGTTCGAAAACCTGCAAAAGTTGAGAACCGACTGCCACCCCTTCCGTTACTACCCCTCATGAAGACGCCCTCTGTAGGAAATGGAAATAATCACCCGTTGCTATGGTAACCGTTCATTCATAGCAACCGCTGTCATTGCAACAGCCAATGACATTTGGAAGAATCAATTGGAAACCATCGTCCCGATGAACTATTTGACTACTACCTCCGTTCACTCACATATTGAATGCTGAATTCATTTTTGAATCGTATTTACGGATTGACAGGATATATATTTATCGATCTATCTTCAACGACATTGTTGTTCTGTGTTCACAGACTCGTACAACATGTTTGGTAGCAAATCGAGATTGCTATGATCTGTTGCAGCCTTTGACATGATTTCACAGACCATGCAGGAAACGACATGGCCATTTCGACATCAACGTTTCACGACTCGTGTACCAAATCACGTGCTGAATGGGAAAAAAGAACTGTTGCAAATGATTTTCTTCTCTGATCATTTTTCGCTAAACATTGCGTCCGAAATTTCTCAAGTCCCGACATCACTGCCTTACTTGTCCACTGTGTGTCTACACTGGTCACATGACTTTGTTGGTCACATGACTTGTGTGTCATATAACTTTGTTGACTTTAAAACCAAAACATTGTAAGTTACCGTTCTGGAATCTAAAACCTGAGTTACAAAAAGTCTTTTTCACTCTTTATCTGGTCCCACTGGAGAGATCTGCTACATACCAGCTGACTATGAACCCTTTTACTTGTTTGTACTACGTTCATGTATATATACTTTTGTCATATCGAAACTTACATTTTCTTACGTACGCCTTCATGAATGTGATATTTGTAAATTTATGTACAGAATTTCAATCACCAGATTTTCATGTGTGTATTATTGTGTAGAGATTTAGATGCATAAAGTTATGACTGAATTACCTCCTAATGATGTGTATACCCCAAATTGTGATATCAATTCATGTAATCAAAACATTTACAAATTTATGTTGAAGTTACCTAATCATGTGTAGAGCAATATATAAACTAAAGCGCCAATTCAAAAACAACATTTTGTGTGTCATTTTTGCCACCTGAATAGTAGTTGCAAACGTTAAGACACAATCATGCTGTAGACACAAAATCGTATAGCCGAACAAGGAACCACGAGAGACTGTAGCCAACAAACTTACTTTTCCAACAACACAATCAGTGAAAGAGACAACTAACTCCCTCTGGTGAGGGAGTTTGTATCATGCAGATTTCTCACCAGGGGCTTGGTGTGGCACTGCTGTGTTGTGTGTCTATAAATAGCTCACTACCCTGTACACTCCCTCAAGGATCCAAGCTGTGTCAAGCACCCCAACACTTTGGCCCTTGGATAGAGTTAGGAATCTTTAGCTAAGGGGCAACTCACACCCAAGATTCACTTACATATGTACAGCCTGAAGCCTAACACATGGCTGCAAGTGAATCTTACTTAACAGCGAGTATATCATGTAGTTTTCACCAGGGGCTTGGTATGGCGCTGCTGTGTTGTCTATAAATAGCTCACTACCCTACACACTCCCTCTCTGATCCCAGCTGTGACAAGCACCCCAACTCCATGACCATTGGCCCTTGGCTAGAGGTTGCAATCTAAGGTGTTTGGACGTTAGCAGAAGACATGACATTTGAGATGAGGTATACAGTAGCTTGAACACCTCTGGATCATTGTGCCGGAGCGCAGGGTTATAGCTGGTAGTGAGCTACTTTTAGACACATACTACTAGCAGAACACTGAGCCTACTAGTGGCGAACTACATGAAAACCTAATTTCACCTTCCAAGTTAGGACCAGATCATCATATTGGTTAACTATAGTTACTGCTATAAAATGGGCCTGCTGCTCTAAGTGTATATTATAATAGTTCAGACCTGTGCTCTTGGTGAATACGAGTGAGACGGACAAAATAGTACGATAATGATACCATTGAACGACACACAATGTACGATGAGATGGGTTTCGCAGTAGTAATAGCTGAATACCTACTACAAATTCTCATTTCATGGGCTTGCAGATTTGGTTTTAGACTGCAATCCATCTCACAATGCAATGTCTAAAGAGTTCCACCCAACAATCAGAAAAAACAACAATGTCATCCATGTAGATGAGACATGCAGTGCTGGTTAACTATCAAAAAGTTAGAATGACGCATATCTAAAGAAACAACACTTTCACCCTTTGACATGACGTGTACCTACATGCAACCCAAATATTTTCCTTAATCCCATGCCCTCAGGAAGATGCTCACCCTTCCTCACCCTTCAGTTCTTACCCTCACCCTTCAGTCCTTACCCTCACCCTTCAGTCCTTACCCTCACCCTTCAGTCCTTACCCTCACCCTTCAGTCCTTACCCTCACCCTTCAGTCCTTACCCTCACCCTTCAGTCCTTACCCTCACCCTTCAGACCTTACCCTCACCCTTCAGTCCTTACCCTCACCCTTCAGTCCTTACCCTCACCCTTCAGTCCTTACCCTCACCCTTCAGTCCTTACCCTCACCCTTCAGTCCTTACCCTCACCCTTCAGTCCTTACCCTCACCCTTCAGTCCTTACCCTCACCCTTCAGTCCTTACCCTCACCCTTTAGTTCTTACCTTCACCCCTCCATGCCCTTACTTCCCAGTTCACCTAATAGGAAATCACTTTAAATTAGCTAAAATATGGTTTGTTTGTTTGTTTGTTTGCTCGTGTTTTACGCCTCTGCAGCACCTTAGTGGGCTATATCGAGGCAGGTGATCGCCGTATGATGATGAGGTGAGAAGGCTGTGAGTCTGGTACATACCCTATTAATTCAGGGATGCCCAGGGTCTTTCAGTTGCCCCAGCATAGAACACTGGATACAACCCGCCTCCATTTAATGTCCCATGGGCTCGGACTAAATTGAGTTCCGGGGTGGGATTCGAACCCACGCCCTCAGAGCAAGTGGTTGTGAGCTAAAATATGGTACATTCATCCAAAACCCAGCTTCATTATTGAAAGGTAATTACTATTTTCATATTGAAAGCAGTTTTGAATCAGATATTTGATTTTTGCTTTATATAAATTAACTGTTATCAGTTTGGTGACAAGTGAGTGCAACAGAAAATTGGGGAGTGCAAAGTCATATCATGAAAGTGCACGAAAGTTTAGGGGCGTGGAAGTGCGAAGATCGGGTTGGAAAATATATTGGGTTGTACTGTCCATATACAGAAAGTGTGCCACAATGAAGAAACAACCTCCTTGCACTTTCATCAAACTATCACACATTCACCACCATAAATTTTATGGCAGATATCCTTTTAGCTCGGACAATGTCATTCTACAATGTCAGCCATCATGTCGCTTTTTATCGTAACGGCACTGATACTGATTTCGCCAATGTTTGCTCGTACGTTGGAGAGGTTAATCGTAGTGAAAGTGGACCACAATAAGACCACAAAATAATAAAGAAAATTCTGTTTCAATATTTGCCCGGGCAGCCAATCAAACCTCTACACCAAGTGTGAATAAACAGAGAATATTTATAACATTCGGTTTGGCCTATCTTGTCAAACACAAATTACAAGAAAAACATGTAAACAACAATCGCTGAAGCCAATAAAGAAAGGAGAAAGGAATTTGTAAACAACACCAGATTCATGATATTCCGACAAAGATAAATATTTATCGGCCTTCCAGGAATTTCTATTATGATATAGAACATAAGTCAATGCTCGAGATCTCAATACTTTCGAACTATGATCGAGTTAGCGCAATGCATGTAAATAGTGCCAACCAAACTTGTGACCATTCATGTTCTTTCAATTTAATCTTTAGTTAGGTGGCAGTCCTCTGGGCTTTCATCCCTGGGTCTCGGTTGGAATGTTAAAATTAAAATTTAATTAATATTTTCTATACAGATCTCCTTGCACTTTACTAAGTGCTACAATATTGCACTGGCAGGTTCTTTGTAAATTTTTTATGCTCTAAACTTCGTTCAAGACGTCCACCTCTCAGTTATCCCAAAATATGTGCCTTCAACGTTCCGATACTGTGACCTTCAAAACTAGGTCAAGGTCAGCCAACACCACATGACAATACCCACATGCCTCAAGTCTATTTTGTTCAGTATCAGTTATTCTTTAGCTTTGTGCATGGCATTGAATCTGTCGCCAACATTGACAATTTACCCTTGACGTCACGCAGAAGCACTCGGCGGGAAGCCTCAAACCACAGCATACGTCAACAGCCAAAGTATGGGCCTGGTAGGACAACAACATAACACTTTGAAGTACCTGTTCTCTATCTTAACACATATAACAATATCTTGTGGTTATATTGGTGATATATTGCGGTTCGCAGAATTTGCATTGACACTTAAGATTGACACACAGGTGTTGCATTTATTGCGCAAAATCAACCGAAATCAACCGTAAGTGATAACAAGATGTGGAGATACACCAGATAAGAAACCCTCGAGAATAAATGAAAATCCTCTTCACCGTATTCAATCTGAATACAACACAGAAAATGACCTAAGAGACACCAAGTTCAGTAGAAAGTGCTCCATGAAATGATGACATTAGGCCTAATGTGTATCTTTCAACTAGAAAGTGTTTTCAGAGGAAAGTAGTGGCAACACTGTTGGAAAGAAGTTCAAAGAACAATAAATCATACCTTCACTTGCATCAGAAATGAAGAACATAAATGCAATTATCCAAAAACTTTCAATCAATAACGCTCGCAAGCAACTTGAAGTTCATCTCTCAGGAAAAGTGCATGTATGCCTACACAATTATTTTGTATCATATGTCAGCAAGTGATATCTGATTTCAAATTCACAACCCCACGGTCACAACAAGAACATACAATGAGTGTAAATTCACCACCACATGAACGTGTGTCAAGATTCAAACTCACTTAATTGAACATACTATTTGTCAAGATTCTCTATCACATGAACATGTGTCAAGATTATCCATCACATGAACATAATGTCTCAAGATTCATTATCACAAGAACATATGTGTCAGAATTCACCCTCACTTAATTGAACATACTATTTGTCAAGATCCTCCATCACATGAACATAATGTGTCAGGATTATACATCACATGAACATAATGTGATTCCATTCTATAGCCTGATTTTAATTAAATAACTGTTGCATGTTGATTTTAAAATCAACTTGTGTAGTTCTTCAGCAGTAGGCTAGGAGGCACTATTGTGCCAGTAGCATAATATATTATGCATAAATGTGGGTCTAAAAATAGCTTACTACCCTGTTCTCCAGTCAGATCCCCAGGATTCAAGTACACCCGAAGCCGAACTCCCTCATGCACCAGAGAGAAACATAAAATTTGTCTCTGTTGCTGTTGGGAAACTTTAGAAGGAGTTGACCTTTTAATTTCCAGGAGGGAGGTTTAGAGTTGTTTTTTTTTTTTTTTTTAAATAAATAATTCTTGGTGTGTTCTGGAGAAATTAAGTTTTGAGCAGTCTTGAAATAAAATAATTCTGCTATGGGGATTTCTTAACAAGCTGTTGCTTGATTTTGGAATGAATATTCAGGGACTTCGCGTACTTGAAATGAATAATTACTGCCGCTGCTACCATGAAATGAATAATTTCCCTTCGAGGAAAACTCCCAAGATTTTAAACTGGCATTTACACTCTCTCCGAAAGGTGCTACAAAAATATTATATTTCTTTTTGTGCACATATACAAACATCTGACCATATATTGCTTCTTTTTCCAGGTCTGATAATCAACAAAGACCAAGCGTATGAAAACGAGGTCGGCAAAGCTCCTTCTGTGACTCAAACCGAACCTTCGCTTCCTGATGATGACATCATCGCTAGGGTTCTTCCAGAACAGTTGGAAGCTTACTATTATGGGATATTTGCAGGTATGTCATGTGATACTATATAGCCTCGTTTTCGACCTTATTTACATGTAGTATACATGTTTTATTTACAATGTGGTTATGCTAAGTATGTCATATGCTTCTTTCTTCTTCAATATGTAAATAATATGTACATAAGGGCACTATTTATTCTATTTCTATGCTGATGTATTCTTCTACCTTGAATAAAACCAAGAATAAAACCACAACCTCCATTATTGCTTACAGATCTTCGCAACTCCGAGACGCCCATATTTGGAAGAAGGGGAAATGCCAGTGTGACATCATCATGTGAGCGTGTGCGTTCTGTACCAGACGCGCTGCGTCATCCAATCAACATGCGCCCTCCGATCAACTTCTTTTACCAGAAGTACACGGAAGCTTACGGCATTCCTGTGCTCGGTAGGTGGCGCTTAGTCATAAAAGTTCTGTTTGGAATGTTTGACGTTGTCAGGTGACTCATTAAAATCCAAATGAAACATACTCAGTATGGCTGTAATAGTAGTCGCCTTTGTGGTTTGTGGTTGTGAATTTGTTTTCTGATGTCACTATGAACACTATAATCCAGTTTGTCCTCCTGTATTAGTTCAGACAAGAAATAGAGAAAAGTATGTAAAGTTTATTAATCTGACTTGGGTACTGCACACCCCTTTTTTAAAACCATATCATCTGGACTGTCAAATGGTTTTTCAGGATCATCGAAAGTGGTCGACAAGGCTCTCTCCAGGGCGTGCTATGTTCTGCGCTTCTTGTTGGCAGACAGATCTGACTTAAGGCAACAATTCTACAAATCGTACGGCAGAATTGCGATCATGGCTCCCTCGGAAATGACCACCGATATCCCAGAGCATTCGTTCCTCGCTCCAGTCTATGACGAGATGACACGTGGTCTCGGCGCCATTCCCCTCGCTCCTGCGTCCTCCGCTGGGGTGGAGAATGTCCTCTGTCTTCACAATGACACTTACAGGTTTGTAGATTTATACAGCATAAAGAATAGTAGAAGGATCTATATATAATTATGCATCTGTTTAATAAAGATTTTTAGCAGGGGTGCCGGGGGGGGGGCGTCGGTTAAAAAAAGGACAATTTTCAATTCGCATGGCAAAATTTTAATTGAGCGTCAATAACAATTATGAAAAAAAACACTTCTTATTTAAGGCCAAATAGTGCCTTTTTACGATCATAAGGGCTCAGCTTGCCAACCCCTTGGACAAGGGCAGGGGTACACTTTTCCGCTGCCCCCCGTTCTGGCCGATTTTGACAGCCATTCACGGCAGAATTTCATGATGCATTCGGGGATGTAGGCCTATTCATATTGTTCTCTTAAAAAATATGTGTAATACAAGATTCTAATTGTATGATATGATCAAATCATTTTTCAAATCATTGCTCATGCCAGTCATGGTGTTTAAAAATACTATGGTGTATAGCAGTCCCTCCCTGTTGCTTTTTAAGGTGACTCAAGCATGGTGGTTCAATCATACAGATTTTTCTAAAATTTTGCACAGGTACTCTATGGGACCTATACATTTCAAAAATGAAAAATAAAAAAATTTCACCTACTCGTTTGGTTGCCATGGTAACCGCAGGTTTTTCCTGATGACTGCCTGAAAGTCATAAATTGAGTTTTGGTTATGTACCACAGAATAAAGCATTACATGCATTTGTCACACAAAAACGTCAGAAATGTCTTCCCAAGGATTTACACCAATACATTTGCCATAAATTTGAAGAAAAAGGTTAAAATACCTTTTTCTGTAAGAGCTAAAAGGGCTCCAACACACTAATTAATTGTAGATTTTGCATGCATCAATTTTGGCAGTAATCAAATTTTAGGAAAACGATCATACAGATTTTTATTTTTATTTGCATATATCATAAACAAGTTATTGTGAAACAAATGGCAAAAAATAAAAAAAATTTCACCGAGTCATTTTTTTACTGCAGTACCGTGACTGTGCCAATGTCAATTTGAATAAATAAAGACAATTTTTGACACAGTTGACTGAAATTAACAGAGAAATTTTTCTGGATAAAGCTGAGAAGCTGAAACTTTAAATTAGCATAGAATAGATGTTACTGCTTTCAATAAAAAATAATTATGCTTCTAGCTACATTAGATCTCATTTAAATAGCAAATTACTGGCTGCCATGCTGTTAAAAAAAAAAGAGAACAGAAAATGGTAACCTTAAGGTGACACAAGTGTGGTATACTGCACATACTTCTGAGCAGCCTGGTTGCCTAGCAACATAGCGTCATAACTGCTGCAGGCCCTGAAAAAGTTGTGACGTTACCATTTTCTGTTCTCTTTTTTTTAACAGCATGGCAGCCAGTAATTTGCTATTTAAATGAGATCTAATGCAGCTAGAAGCATAATTATTTTTTCTTATTGAATGCAGTAACATCTATTCTATGCTAGTTTAAAGTTTCAGCTTCTCAGCTTTATCCAAAAAAATTTCTCAGTTAATTTCAGTCAACTGTGTCAAAAATTGTCTTTATTTATTTAAATTGACATTGGCAGTCATGGTACTGCGGTAAAAAAATGACTTGGTGAATTTTTTTTATTTTTTGCTATTTGTTTGACAATAACTTGTTTATGATATATGCAAATTTTTAAAAAAATCTGTATGATCGTTTTCCTAAAATTTGATTACTGCCAAAATTGATGCATGCAAAATCTGCAATTAATTAGTGTGTTGGTGCCCTTTGAGCTCTTACAGAAAAAAGTATTTTAACCTTTTTCTTCAAATTTATGGCAAATGTATTGGTGTAAGTCCTTGGGAAGACATTTCTGATGTTTTTGTGTGACAAATGCATGTAATGCTTTATTCTGTGGTACATAACCAAAAACTCAATTTATGACTTTTAAGCTGTCATCAGGCAAAACATGCCGTTACCATGGCAACCAAACGAGTCGGTGAAATTTTTTTGTTTTTCATTTTTGAAATGTATGGGTCCCATAGAGTACCTGTGCAAAATTTTAGAAAAATCTGTAAGATCTAACCACCATGCTCGAGTCACCTTAAGAGGCAATTTAGTCGTCTTCATCAATAATTCAGAAGACCTGGGGTGTATCGCAAAATAATCCTATCAATTTTTGACCAATTTATTCATAATTTTCTCTTCACCTTCAGGAAAGAAGACATCCTTGTCAGAGAGATCGCCCAGGGAATCCAGCATCTTGCTGTCCGCCATGTTGTCCCAAACTTCCGAGAAACACTCCGCAGACTCTACGAACAGGCGACATCTAGTGGCTGGTGGAGACACACTTATGCCGCCCTCACTCCTGATGCTTACTTTGTAAGTACTTAAATAGATGAATATAATGTTAGATTTTTATAATCCGCAACATAGTATGTCTCAAAAGAATTTACAGTAAAATTACGCCTTTGACAAGCCAGTTTAGTGTTGAAGCATGAGCCAAGCATCAGCCCCTATAGCTCAGTCAGTAGAGTGCTCGCTTCACAAGCGAGGGAGGGGGGTAAAATCCGCAGACTGGCCATCATGTCATTCTGCCACGTCGTCGTTCACATCAGACGTAAATTGGGAGGTGCCGCGGGCCAAACCTGAAACAAGTCACTCACTTAGCTTGGCTAGTGGCTACCCATGTTAAATCAAAGTACCTTTACCTTTTTTTTCTTGACTCCCTGAAGTGTTTTGAGGTACACTTACATTAGCAATGGTAGTGATATAACAAGACGCTCCAATACTCCCAAGTTTAATAATTTTGATAAGTTTGATTAATTTTGCCGAGGCTTCTCTTTCGAAACATATATGTGACATGGTCCTTTTTGTAAGGAGCTCTAAATAATATCAAGTTTGCTAACATCTTCCATTCAATTCATTTACAGGGTGAAGGAGTGCAGAGCTACTTCAACGTCAACTCATACGGAAGCAAACGGGGCACAAACAACCACGTGAACAACCGATCCAAGCTGAGAATGTACGACCCCCAGCTGTACATGCTGATCGAACAACTGTGGCCCTGCGGAAACCGGTACCTCAAGAGGTGTCACAGTCGAGGCTTCGAAAACCTTCAAAAGTTGAGAACCGACTGCCACCCCTTCCGTTACTACCCCTCATGAAGACGCCCTCTGTAGGAAATCGAAATAATCACCCGTTGCTATGGTAACCGTTCATTCATAGCAACCGTTGTCATTGCAACAGCCAATGACATTTGAAAGAATCAATTGGAAACCATCGTCCCGATGAACTATTTGACTACTACCTCCGTTCACTCACATATTGAATGCTGAATTCATTTTTGAATCGTATTTACGGATTGACAGGATATATATTTATCGATCTATCTTCAACGACATTGTTGTTCTGTGTTCACTGACAACATGTTTGGTAGCAAATCGAGATTGCTATGATCTGTTGCAGCCTTTGACATGATTTCACAGACCATGCAGGAAACGACACGGCCATTTCGACATCAACGTTTCACGACTCGTGTACCAAATCACGTACTGAATGGGAAAAAAAGAACTGTTGCAAATGATTTTCTTCTCTGATCATTTTTCGCTAAACATTGCGTCCGAAATTTCTCAAGTCCCGACATCACTGCCTTTACTTACTTGTCTACTGTGTGTCTACACTGGTCACATGACTTTGATGGTCACATGACTTTGTGCAGGTTACATGACTTGTGTGTCATATAACTTTGTTGACTTTAAAACCAAAACATTGTAAGTTCCCGTTCTGGAATCTAGAACCTGAGTTACAAAAAGTCTTTTTCACTCTTTATCTGGTCCCACTGGAGAGATCTGCTACATACCAGCTGACTATGAACACTTTTACTTGTTTGTACTACGTTCATGTATATACTTTTGTCATATCGAAACTTACATTTTCTATCGTACGCCTTCATGAATGTGATATTTGTAAATTTATGTACAGAATTTCAATCACCAGATTTTCATGTGTGTATTACTGTGTATAGATAATTATGAGATTTAGATGCATAAAGTTATGACTGAATTACCTCCTAATGATGTGTATACCCCAAATTGTGATATCAATTCATGTAATCAAAACATTTACAAATTTATGTTGAAGTTACCTAATCATGTGTAGAGCAATATATAAACTAAAGCGCCAATTCAAAAACAACATTTTATGTGTCATTTTTGCCGCCTGAATAGTAGTCGCAGATCTTTTGGCTGAACAAGGAACTTTGAGAGACTGCACTTTTAAAACAAACTTACTTATCCAACAACACAATCAGTGAAAGAAACAACTAACTCCCTCTGGTGAGGGAGTTCGTATCATGCAGATTTCTCACCAGGGGCTTGGTGTGGCACTGCTGTACTGTGTCTATAAATAGCTCACTACCCTGTGCACTCCCTCTCTGATCCCAGCTGTGTCAAGCACCCAAACACCTTGGCCCTTGGCTAAAGTTAGCAATCTTTAGCTAAATAATCTAGGGTGTTTGCTGTCAGCAGAACACGACATGGTGGATGAATCCGGAGTTAGCGTGTTAGAGCCCCGCAATGCGCTACTCACAGTCCCACACCCATTATTCACTTACATATATATATATGTTCAGCCCTAAGCCTAACACATAGCTGCAAGTGAATCTAAACAGGGGGCATATCATGTAGTTCTCACCAGGGGCTTGGTATGGCACTACTGTGCAGTGTCCACAAATACCTCACTACCCTGCACACTCCCTCTCTGATCCCAGCTCTGACAAGCACCCCAACTCCATGGCCCTTGGTCCTTGGCTAGAGGTTGCAATCTAAGGTCAGGAAATATGATTCCGACGATGCCAAAAGTGCTCTGTAGCGTGCCGTGAGACCCAAGCATTAGCAGAAGACATGAAATTTGAGATGAGATATACAGTAGCTTGAACACCTCTAGATCATTGTGCCAGAGCGGAGGGTTATAGCTGGTAGTGAGCTACTTTTAGACACTACTAGCAGAACACTGAGCCTACTAGTGGCGAACTACATGAAAACCTAATTCACCTTCCAAGTTAGGACCAGATCATCATATTGATTAACTATAGTTACTGCTATAAAATGGGCCTGCTGCTCTAAGTGTATATTATAATATCTAGTTCAGACCTGTGTTCTTGGTGAATACGAGTGAGACGGACAAAATTGTACGATAATGATACCATTGAACGACACACAATGTACGATGAGATTGGTTTCGCATTAGTAACAGCAGAATACCTACCACAAATTCTCATTTTATGGGCTTGCAGATTAGGTTTCAGACTGCAATCCATCTCACAATGCAATGTCTAATGAGTTCCACCCAACAATCAGAAAAACAACAATGTCATCCATGTAGATGAGACATGCAGTGCTGGTTAACTATCAAAAAGTTAGAATGACGCATATCTAAAGAAACAACACTTTCACCCTTTGACATGACGTGTACCTACATGCAACCCAAATATTTTCCTTAATCCCATGCCCTCAGGAATATGCTCACCCCTCCACACCCTTCAGCTCTTACCCTCACCCTTCAGTCCTTACCCTCACCCTTCAGCTCTTACCCCCACCCTTCAGTCCTTACCCTCACCCTTCAGTCCTTACCCTCACCCTTCAGCTCTTACCCCCACCCTTCAGTCCTTACCCTCACCCTTCAGTCCTTACCCTCACCCTTCAGTCCTTACCCTCACCCTTCAGTTCTTACCCTCACCCTTCAGTCCTTACCCTCACCCTTCAGTCCTTACCCTCACCCTTCAGTCCTTACCCTCACCCTTCAGTCCTTACCCTCACCCTTTAGTTCTTACCCTCACCCTTCAGCTCTTACCCTCACCCTTCAGTCCTTACCCTCACCCTTCAGTCCTTACCCTCACCCTTCAGTTCTTACCCCCACCCTTCAGTCCTTACCCTCACCCTTCAGTCCTTACCCTCACCCTTCAGTCCTTACCCTCACCCTTCAGTTCTTACCCTCACCCTGCAGTCCTTACCCTCACCCTTCAGTCCTTACCCTCACCCTTTAGTTCTTACCTTCACCCCTCCATGCCCTTACTTCCCAGTTCACCTAATAGGAAATCACTTTAAATTAGCTAAAATATGGTTTGTTTGTTTGTTTGTTTGCTTGTGTTTTACGCCTCTGCAGCACCTTAGTGGGCTATATCGAGGCAGGTGATCGCCGTATGATGATGAGATGAGAAGGCTGTGAGTCTGGTACATACCCTATTAATTCAGGGATGCCCAGGGTCTTTCAGTTGCCCCAGCATAGAACACTGGATACAACCCGCCTCCATTTAATGTCTCATGGGCTCGGACTAAATTGAGTTCCGGGGTGGGATTCGAACCCACGCCCTCAGAGCCAGTGGTTGTGAGCTAAAATATGGTAAATTCATCCAAAACCCAGCTTCATTATTGAAAGGTAATTACTATTTTCATATTGAAAGCAGTTTTGAATCAGATATTTTATTTTTGCTTTATAAATTAACTGTCATCAGTTAGTGAAAAGTGAGTGCAACAGAAAATTGGGGAGTGCAAAGTCATATCATGAAAGTGCACGAAAGTTTAGGGGCGTGGAAGTGCGAAGATCGGGTTGGAAAATATATTGGGTTGTACTGTCCATATACAGAAAGTGTGCCACAATGAAGACATACAACCTCCTTGCACTTTTATCAAACTATCACACATTCACCGCCATAAATTTTATGGCAGATATCCTTTTGGCTGGGACAATGTCAGGCGAAAAATGTCAGCCATCATGTCGCTTTTTATCGTAACGGCACTGATACTGATTTGGCCAATGTTTGCTCGTACGTTGGAGAGGTTAATCGTAGTGAAAGTGGTCCACCATAAGACCACAAAATAACCGAGAAAATTCTGTTTCAATATTTGCTTGGGCAGCCAATCAAACCTCTTCACCAGGTGTGAATAAACAGAGAATATGTATAACATTTGGTTTGGCCTATCTTGTCAAACACAAATTACAAGAAAAACATGTAAACAACAATCGCTGAAGCCAATAAAGAAAGGAGAAAGGAATTTGTAAACAACACCAGATTCATGATATTCCGACAAAGATAAAATTTATCGGCCTTCCAGGAATTTCTATTATGATATAGAACATAAGTCAATGCTCGAGATCTCAATACTTTCGAACTATGATCGAGTTAGCGCAATGCATGTAAATAGTGCCAACCAAACTTGTGACCATTCATGTTCTTTCAATTTAATCTTTAGTTAGGTGGCAGTCCTCTGGGCTTTCATCCCTGGGTCTCGGTTGGAATGTTAAAATTAAAATTTTCCTACTAAAATTTCCTGACAGGTCTCTTTACACTTTACTAAGGGGGCCGACCAGACGATCTTTGGGGGGGGGGGGGCTATGGACTTTTGGTGAAAAAAAAAGTTTCTTTCCCACTTGACACCGAAAAGAAGTTTGTACAGCACATTTAAAAAAAAAAATTGTTTCCACCTGTAATGTTAAAACTGCGAAAAAAAAAATTGTCGCGCATCCACATGCGAAAAAACCCTAAACTTTGTTCAAGACGTCCACCTCTCAATTATCCCAAAATATGTTCCTTCAGCGTCCGGATACTGTGACCTTCGAAACTAGGTCAAGGTCAGACAACACCACATGACAATACCCACATGCCTCAAGTCTATTTTCAGTATATAGTTCTTTAGCTTTGTGCATGACATTGAATATGTCAACAACATTGACAATTTACCCTTGACGTCACGCAGAAGCACTCGGCGGGAAGCCTCAAACCACAGCATACGTCAACAGCCAAAGTACGGGCCTGGTAGGACGACAACACAATGCTTTGAAATACTTGTTCTCTATCTTAACACATATTACAATATCTTGTGGTTATATTGGTTGATATATTGCGGTTCGCAGAATTTGCATTGATACTCCGATTGACACACAGGTGTTGCATTTATTGCGCAAAATCAACCTTAAGTGATAACAAGATGTGGACACACCAGATAAGAAACCCTCGAGAATAAATGAAAATCCTCTTCACCGTATTCAATCTGAATACAACACAGAAAGTGACCTAAAAGCCAACAAGTTCAGTAGAAATGCTCCATGGAATAATGTGTATCTTTCAACTAGAAAGTGTTTTCAGAGTCAAGTAGTTGTGGGAAGACCAATAAATCATGCCTTCACTAGCATCAGCCCCTACCCCATGATCTGTTATACCAATTATCTGTTATGAAGCAGGCGCCCGGCTGGCTGGCAGACTGTCAGCTAGGATGTTCCCAGCTGGCAAATTTGTCAGCTGGGATACAATTTTTGGCGTCCAACCGATGAAATTTGCAGTCAGGTAATGAGAAAGCAGTTGAGGTGGCTGGCTGGAAAAAAAAAGATTAATATCAGCTGGCTGGGAAGTGCTGAATGACGCTTGGGCTGGCTGGCAACCCAGCTGGCAGCATAACAGATATTTTCTCC
Source organism: Platynereis dumerilii (assembly GCA_026936325.1). Taxonomy (NCBI): domain Eukaryota; kingdom Metazoa; phylum Annelida; class Polychaeta; order Phyllodocida; family Nereididae; genus Platynereis; species Platynereis dumerilii. The sequence continues at coordinate 11,069,419 of JAPTHN010000019.1, forward strand.
CAGTTGCATAAAAAATGAATCTAAGTGTCACAAAAGATGTGCAACCAGGAGCTTACACTGATGTGGGCATTATAATAACGCACTGTCGTGAGGTGCCCCTGCATCAGAAATGAAGAACCTAAATGCAATCACCCAAAAAACTTTCAATCAATAATTCTCACAGGCAACTTGAAGTTCATCTCTCAGGAAAAGTGCATGTAGTCCTACACAAGGATACCTGATTTTAAATTCACTACCCCACGGTCACGACAAGAACATACAATGTGCATAAATTCACCATCACATGAACATACTGTGTGTCTAGATTCACCATCACATGAACATACTGTGTGTCTAGATTCACCATCACATGAACATACTGCATATCTAGATTCACCATCACATGAACATACTGCGTATCTAGATTCACCACCACATGAACATACTGCGTATCTAGATTCACCACCACATGAACATACTGCGTATCTAGATTCACCATCACATGAACATACTGTGTATCTAGATTCACCACCACATGAACATACTGTGTATCTAGATTCACCACCACATGAACATACTATGTATCTAGATTCACCACCACATGAACATACTATGTATCTAGATTCACCATCACATGAACATAATATGTCTAGAATCACCACCACATGAACATTCTATGTGTCTAGATTCACCACCACATGAACATACTATGTGTCTAGATTCACCACCACATGAACATAATATGTCCAGATTCACCACCACATGAACATTCTATGTGTCTAGATTCAGCACCACATGAACATACTATGTGTCTAGATTCACCACCACATGAACATAACATGTGTCTAGATTCACGACCACATGAACATACTATGTGTCTAGATTCATCATCACATGAACATACTATGTGTCTAGATTCACCACCAAATGAACATACTATGTGTCTAGATTCACCACCACATGAACATACTATGTGTTTAGATTCACCACTACATGAACCTTTGTGTCAAGATTCACCAACACATGAACATACTGTAAAATTCACCTCACCAACAAACTATAGATGTAAACAGTCACAAATAGATTACTGAGGATTGTCTATCGTCTTTTATAACACAAACAGCTTGGCTTCTTTAAGTGTGGTACATTCATTAATTGTAGGCAAAAATCGGACTCCTTGTAACTGCGTTAAAGCAAAAGAGGGAGATAACTTTAAGGTAGTTCAACACCAGATGTCACTCAGAGATGTTGAATGGTTCATCAGTTCCTTGAATGGTTCATCAGTTCCCTCTGGTGGCCATGATCGACAAAAGACACAAAGAGTTGACAATACATGAAAGAGATCACAATATATGCAGCTGAAATAAATGGATAGATCTTTATGTCCTGTATTTCAGCAGTGTTTGGCTAATTAGGACAGGAGGACACATCAATAAGGCTAAGGATCATTGAAAGTGAAACTGCTGTCCAACAAAGATCTTACTGAATCAACCAGAGCGAGAGTCCAACCAGGAACCAACTGGAAGCCGTCCAACTGAGCCTATAGATCCACCCTTGCTCCGCGGAAGAGACAAAAATAAAGATTTCAAACGAATGGAATGTTACTCACGAGGAATTGACCTGTAATTCTTCCCCTCGAATTGAACGTGGAACGGAGATTGACAGGACGCACCCCAGAAGACTAGTACGATGTTATATAAATGGGCCCAGAGTTACGAACAAACATAAACTTCTATTCGAAAAAATAGAACGAGACATAGAAAGACATCAAAGTTGACAATACATGAAAGAGATCACAATATATGCAGCTGAAATAAATGGATAGATCTTTAAGTCCTGTATTTAAGCACTATGTTTGGCTAATTAGGACAGGAGGACACATCAATAAGGCTAAGGATCATTGAAAGTGAAACTGCTGTCCAACAAAGATCTTACTGAATCAACCAGAGCGAGAGTCCAACCAGGAACCAACTGGAAGCCGTCCAACTGAGCCTATAGATCCACCCTTGCTCCGCGGAAGAGACAAAAATAAAGATTTCAAACGAATGGAATGTTACTCACGAGGAATTGACCTGTAATTCTTCCCCTCGAATTGAACGTGGAACGGAGATTGACAGGACGCACCCCAGAAGACTAGTACGATGTTATATAAATGGGCCCAGAGTTACGAACAAACATAAACTTCTATTCGAAAAAATAGAACGAGACATAGAAAGACATCAAAGTTCAGCCGCATTTCATCAGCTTGCAAGGTCTATTTTCCAATATCTTTTCGATTCAGTAGTAACTTAAAATGGAATGCAATCTAGATTCTTGATCTTGGAGGTTCTACCAAAATGCATGTTTCTACATAATGTTAAATAGCCTCCAAAGCAAAAAGAGTTTTTAAAACCATTTCAATCTTCCAGAGTATCAGATATGAGAGTCACATGCTGCCAATAATGTTTTTTTTTCAGATATATAACTTTTACAATCAAATTCTTCAAACAATTCGAAATTCTCGCCCATAACATGAAATTCACATGCTCAATTGCTCATTTGTCATGAGAACAGATAAGACTTTCAACAGAGCATTTCCAAGTATTTTTCATTTTGATGAGATTCACATACTGAAAAGAACACAGTATTTTAATAATATCCATTAAGATGACATTGTTGTTACCCACCATGGCACGACCATATCAAGTCATGGCACAATGAAAACCGGTTCTTCCATCAGAAACGCAATTGAGCAACTGCTTTTTGTAGGCTCATTAGGACAGGACACAGAAAATGAGAAATGATACTATGCGAAGGTTGATTGAAACTGAGTACCTTCCAACATTGTCCCACAAAATCTGACTCAGAAGAGTCAAAACGGCTGCTTGAGACATGCCAGCATTTTTTGGTCTACTTCTGACATAGTCTGGGCTGGATTGAGTAGATTCAAACCCAGTACCCAGAGACCGGCAGTCCAGTACGCTACCAACTGAGCTAACCCTCCCCTACGATCTGTCAAAGAATGGAGACGCAACCAACGGAGGTGGGCCAAAAACAGGCGGGATTTAACCAGAAGAAGAAGAAGGGGATAACCCCATCCACTCTGACATGCAGAAATGGATGGATGATTGGGGCTTTACGTCCTGTATTTATGCACTTGGTAGGCTAAGGCCACACATAATTGATCTTTAGCTTCTCGGATTCCTCTCAAGGCCCTTTTTCTAGGGTCGGTCGGTAGGACAAAAAAAAAAAGGTGAAATTTTTTTTTTTCAATTTTTTTTTCCATCGGCAGTAAATCTATTGTGTCGGCGGGTCCGCGAAGCTAAGAATCAATTATGTGAGGCCTAATTAGGACAGAAGGAGGACATGGCAATGAGAAGGATAATAGAAACAGCCATCTAACACAGCCTCGGGTGACACGGCAAGAGATGGATTCGAACCCTGGACCCAGCGATTGGCAGCCTAGCACTCTATCACTAGACCAGCCATCCCCCTCTCACACGAAGAAACAACACAACTCGCAAACACACTTTTTCTATCGTTAGCTCATACCTTTAATAAGATATATCCTGGAATTGTGAATGACCATTAACTTGCCAAGAAGTCAAGTTGTCGTATAAATACATAACACTAAAACATTTAATGAACCTTTCATGTTTTGTCACTTTTACTAAATGAATTATCACTCACAGATGCTAATTTATTGCTGTCTGAAGCAAAGAAATATTATTTTTAAACAGTTATGACAATGACATTTTAGATGACATACCTCAAACAGGTATTGAGTAGGCCTACATAAAAATTATAGTAAAATAGTAATACAATACTGATATTACAGTCTGCTAAGTTACTTTTTTTTCTTATTAACATGCAAAAATTGAGTACAAGAGTGTGTTTGTTACGTAAATTTAACCAATATTAAATCGTCAAAACACTGTGAATTAATCTAATATCCATGAAAGTGTTTTGTCATAAATGTCATTCATTGAAAATTGAAAAAGTACAAAACAAACATGTCAACACTTTGACTTTGAAAGTGCACAGAAACTTATCACAACCGAGTCGGATACTCCAACAAAGTGGAAATCATAAAAACATATTAAAGTATTACAATCAACTCCTTCTCTGTGCTCATGTTTTTAAATGGATGAAAAATGAGAACATTTGGTGAAATTTGGTGCTAGAATTATCATTGACTAGTGCAACGAGGCTTAAATTTAAACAATTTAAGCATTGAAATAATGCAATGTTTTAACTTCATATTATTATATCTATTTATTAATCGTTCATTCGAAGGTCTTAACTTCTAACTGTCTAAGAGAAAGTTCAAATTCAATTCTATCCTATATAAAACTTTTCATGCTTTTTAATATAACTAAATATGGAAATTTGAGATACAGTTAGAAAATCAAAACCATTAGTTGGAATAATGAATTTGAAGAAAGAGTAAGTTTCTTTAAACATAACAAAATAAATGTCAAAATTAACATATCTATAAATGCAACGTATATATACCTCCAGTACTCCTCCCTGCAATCTACAGTTTTTACATCTTTCACCGATAAAATAGATTGTGTAAAACAAATACACAAGTCATAATACTATAATAAATAAATTGATATTACTACACTACTTTGGCAAATAGTTTGTCCACATTAATTTCATATAATATATTATATTATATCCCTCCATAAGCCACTGATATCCCACCATAATTACGTACAATCATTTTACAATGTGCCAGTGTTATGCATCACATTTTAATAACCGGATTGCTTAAAAAAATCTGCACACTTGTGTGATACATATAGAGTAGGCATCATAAATTTGAACCTTCAGACATTTAGAGAACATCTCTTAATATTTAAATAGATTTCATTCACATCAAGGAACGAATTGTACTGAACAGGGGTACTCGTTGCAAATGTTTACACAAAAGTTAACTTAGATATCCTGTTTAATATTCAGTGTTCTATGCTGAGAGCAACTAAAGACCCATACTGGAAAGAGAGAAACTCGGAATTGAATTAATACTGCTTGCCGATATGATCTGAATGATCTTATTGATGCCTGTCATCTATGTATCATGTTTTTTTACAGAGAAAATCTCATTCAGAAATCTCACTCCATTTAATGAATCCTCTTATTTCTGGATCATCCGGATTTATTTATGACATATTATTGCAGATTATGGACAAGCAATAAGTTTGAAACAAACACAAGAGTGCAGCCTTTTTAACTTCCCCATACAGCATCATACAAACAAACCAACTTGTGATACTTTAACTGATCTGCAATCTGCAAGAATTTCCCACAAAAAAATATGGAGTTAGCTTGTAAAGCCATTTTGTTAGTCCCAAACCATCTAGATTTTCACAAAACAAATACAAATTGTTTTTGTTTTCATCTTTTCCGAGACAAAAATCAACAGACCTCCAAATAAATTTGAAATACCGGACACTTTTTCGAGCTCTTGAATATCCCAGCATTATATGGCCAGCAACATAAGTGAACATTTGAGCCAGAGTTACAAAATCAAGCCCATCCAAACTTTCCATTATAAACATAAAGGAGACTTTAAGAGAAACAATATGGCGAAATTGGCATTTTTATGTTGATTTTTCAAAATTTTGATGAAAATCTATAAATTGGACATGGACAGACAAGAAGTGCAAAACATAGGGACTATTAACTTCTGTTTGAGACCCTTCACGTACACAAGTACATCTTCACAAGTACATTTAATTTACATTTAATGACTGGTAATGACATTTAATTATGAGATGTCACAATTTAACAATGGAAGATAATGGACTAAGCAGCGTAAAACATCAGCTTTTATAATCTTAATAAAATTAAATGGAGTGGGTTTTCCTTCAGAATGGGGTGCGGGGTACAGCCCTACAGGGGCAGTGGTGGATCCAGGCGTGGGGGGCTAATGGACACGTGTGCCTCCCAACCTCTGTGATGAAAACTTGAAAAGTAGCATTTTGTAGAATTAAGCAACTGATAGAGGACCCCTAACTCCCTAGTCCATAATACTCCCAGGTTTCCCATCCAGGGTTCCCACAAAATTTTGCAACGGGAATTCCATGACTTTTCCATGACTTTCCATGACCAAATTTCGGATTTTCCATGACCAATGTTTTACTCATTGAGGTCGAGATTCACCCCGAAACGAATTCACGTGATGACCATCGTTCACTGTCCGGCCATGCGATCAACCATCTGACTACCATAAGCTCCCAAATGTGTTAAATTTTAGCGCGAATCGTAGTTCTAAATGTGAATTTTCAATGACTTTTCAAAATATTTTGAACTTCCATGACATTCCCAGACTTTCCATGACTGTGGGAACCCTGCCCATCCCCTCTCCCCCGACTACTGTCTGGATCCGCCACTGGAGGGAGAGGGGGGGGGGCTGGGGGTAGTCTCCAGCTCATGGGAGTGTCCAGCCAAGGTATGGCAGCAAAGTTCCAGTGATGTAGTCGAGGCCGGGACATGCGAGGCCAAGACTGAGGCATGGCCTCAGAGACCGAGACCATCAAAATGTGGCCTAGAGGCCGGCCTCAAGACCTCCAACACTACGGCAAACACTCTTCTTCCGCCAACAGCATTCGCCAACAGCACTCGGGTTAGTAGGGTAAAAATCTAAGGCGTGGCAGCAAACCCTCAGCGTACAGACACTCTCTTCTGCCTACCGACTAGGGTGAAAATCTAAGTGTAAGGCGGGTGACAGGTAACAATTATAATGCTGATGCGAATGAAATTGTAAACATATATCCAAGCAATGCAGGCTGAATAGTTTTGAGACCAAATAAATTAATTGCAAGTCTTACATTAACCCATCATATCTTAGATCATTAATTTCAAAATGCATAGTGGCAAGCACACAAATTAATAGAGACACAAAGTGGTAACCACTTTAAAACTGACATATTCAACATTATAATGATATATCATACATGCAATGATAAAATAACAAATTGGTATATATGAACTGACTTGTGTACCATGGTGTGTTTGATGACATGAATATGTAATTTCATGTAATTTACAATAATGTATGTATTATAATCTGCCATTGACATAGGCCTAAGTGTTTTTTCTTTAATCAATATATGCCTCTTTTCACCTCTGCCAGATTTAGGCCAATACATTGGATTATTCGCACATACCAACAATTCTTTGAGTTTGCAATTGCATCAGGCTTAAGTCATGTGTAGAGTTCAAAAATGAATATTTTACAAATTTCTTTCAGTGTGCACAGTATATGAATATTTATGATCATGGTGTATGCCTATAATATATATGAATATGAATTAATAATATTTACCATACAGAAAATTAAGCCATATTCAGGCAACTAGAAACTCATATTCTCTTTTGAAAAAGGACAGGCTTCTATTCACGCAATTTGCCAAGGCTTCTATTCGAGTGGTAAAAAAGTCTGTTATGAATATTCATATTACCATATATGGAATCAGGGCAAGAATTGTCATATTACCAAATATGGAAAGTCATGAATATTCATTGTACATAAATTATCAATGTCAAACAGCAAACTGAACTGCAGACTCTCCCTAGATGTCTTAAATACATTATTCAGAAGACATAATAATAATATAATACGAATACATTTAAATATATTAACATACATTAAAACACTAATATCACACGATGCTGACTACATGCTCTAAAACTTCACGTTATTCGAATGTTGGTCATTTGACTGACGACGTCTTGGGCAGAGGGCTCTGTGCATCAGTTATGACCATTTAAGGGCGGTCGACCTAAGGCAGCGGAGGCCTCGGATTGGTCGGCTGTTGCACGCACGCGTTTTGAGGGAGGACTGAGAGACAGGACTTCATCTTCCTACAACAGAAAGTGCAACAAATATGAGAAAAAAATAAAAATAAAACTGGTTAAAGTCTCTAAATTTTCAGTGGACCTTCATGAGCCAAATCCCAGTTGGATGTCATTTTGATGAGACGTTAGATTGGCAGCCCCTTGTGCCTGTGCTGGGCAATTAAAGAATCTTCCACATGGTGTTAATGTAAAACATGTTCATCACTCCAGCTCTCTCTCCAATCTCATCAATGAACCCTCGTGAGCGCCCAGAACTGGACTAGGAGGCCTGCACTTACCATATCTATCTACCTATCTACCTGGGTTCAGGCTCCAAAGAGCCGTTCCATGATTACTTTTAAAGTTATCAACCATTTTGGTTTGAACACATTATTTCTTTAGCTAACAAGACCTTAAACATTTTGATTAGGCCAAACCTAATTGATTTCTAGCTTCTCGGCTTCTGAAAAGCGGTTTTCTAAATTTTTTATGGTTTCTGTCAAATAGATGAAATTGTGGATAAGCTTTTTCTGTTATCTGCAGAAATTCTGTAGAGTTGCAAGGTTCGAGATGCTAAAAATAAATTTGTTTGGCCTTAAGAACCGCGGGTACTCACATCAAGTCCATCATCATCATCACCATAATCGTTCTCATTGACTGGAGTGAGAGATCTGGCCGAGGGACTCGGGGGAGGAGAAATGGCTTTGGCAACTCGGGCTCGGCTGTCGTTCAGCCACTGGTTCTGAAACAGAAAAATAATTGCCACAAAATAAGAAGGGGAGCATGTAATATTATATTACATGTATTAGCAATCACAATGTACGATCAATCTAATGAGTGATGAAGAGAAATAGTGCATTTTCCTGCTCACAGAGGGCACTGCTATTGAGTCGCTACACTCCATTTGATGACATCACCATGTTTTGTGTTCTTGTCAAGTCACAAATCAAAGTGAGGCTTGATCACATTAACCTCTGCATGCAGAAAGTAGCTCATTCTCACGTGCAGCTAAATGTCTCATTAATTACTCTTGTAATAAATATATTAATAAATGCCATATTTACTCTGCGATTTAGTTTGAAAGTTTTGCGATATTTTGGGATGGCATGAATGAGTAATTATATTCAAGTTTTAGGCATGAAAGAATGGAAAATATTCTTTTACATCTCTCATGGTCTGAATAAACATAACGTTTAGTTGCGGGTTTTTTTTTTCATGTTTAACCAAATTTATAGCACAAATTTAACCACCAAATCAATTAATTTTTGAGGGCTGTTTCAAAAGTGTCTGTTCATTTTCATATCACATTTAAGGGATCTTTTTCAAATCAAATAGTAAATTGGGGAAGATAGTTGGATGATTGGGGCTGCGCATCGTTTATTTATGCACTGAGGAGGCAAGGAACAGGAGGAGGACACAGCAATGAAGCAAAGTTGAAACTGCCATGGAGTTATTCGAGTTGGAGACGTCAGCAGAAAAACAGACAATTTTAAAAATGTGTCAACTGTTTGCCAAACCTCTGATTTAAACCAAACATTTGCCGAGAGCCAGAAGCCAAGGCCTTAGTAAAGCACAATTTATCAAAAACCAATAGCCCCTTTAAAGCATATTAATTCATATACAAGTATCACTGTACCCATATAACATAAATATATGCCTGCAACTTGGATGCAAGTTAAATTTAGGGTTGCCATGGAAACAGCATTTAAACATTTCAAGACAGTTACCTAACCTTGATTTCATCTGAATTTTCTGACCAACGCCATGGCAACCCTGTAGATTTATGCTAAATGAGTGTGATCAAATGGCATTCCCGCAGAATGTACCAAAAATAATGGGTCATGAACAGAAAATTAAAATCCCAGAAGATAAGAATGGGCTATATATAGCATAAAATATGTCAAGGAATTCAAAATGAAATGCCTAAAATAAATGAAACTACAAGCAAGAGTCTTGAGACTTACATATCTGCCCAATGTAGGGAAAGGAATAAACTATATGGAATAGACGGAAAGGAGGCAAAACGTGAATTTGTCGTGATCTGTATGAAGGCAATGAATTAATCAAGATAAATTTGCTTGACTTGACACATGTATACTAACTATTTTATGAATGTAAACCTTGATTTGCCAGCTAGTCTGACTTGTATGCATAACACATACACTGCCATTCAGTCACAATTAAATTTTTGGTTTTGATTTTTCTGTGTGTTCATTTTAATTTGTTCCTCCTTAAATTTATGGCTAGGTGGTCAGAATTTCTGAAGCTTTTTCAATCTGTTGCTTCTTAAAACATAATAATTTAATAATAAATTTAATAATTTTCAGAAATTTAATGACTTTTCTAGCACTGATCCTTTCAAAATCATACCACACATGACACATAAAATACAGACAGAATCAAATACATCAAATATATCAGAAAACACACTTTTCTCACATCAACATCACCAAATACGAAGCTCAAGCTCACACAGCAAACACACACAATAAGATATCACACAAAATAAATGAAACATCACAAAATTCAATATTTCAACTTACAAATCGGCCGTCTCTACTAAAGAGATCGACAAAATTGTGAACGAATTCTCGCGACTTCTCCTCCCATTTGTGAAGCACGTCGTTTCTCATTTCTTCCATTTTGCTTTTCATTGACTCCATCTTTTCTCGAAATTGTAGTCGCTTTTCCTGGTGATAAGACAATAAATATTGAATAGAATCAAATTGAGATTGATTTATTAATTCAATCACTCATTTCCTGAACTTTGGTCAGTATCCAAATTTGAATCTTTCAAAGGGAACATAGAGCAGTGCAGGAATGTTCTTATTCAAGAAAAAAGAAACAGACACAATACTCAAGTCTAAGATAGAGCTGCACGATTATAGGCTGAGATACGATATATATATATGCGGTCACTGTGTAATATCGCAAAATCGATAAATTATGAGTGAGGGCTATTCCATTTAAAACTCTGGTCGGGCTGGTTAATTTTTCGTACGATGTATGTACGGGTGAGCGATAATACGTTGTAGATGCAAGGGGGGCACTCGCGGAATTCACTGTAGATGTATGGGGGGGGGACTATCGTTCTATTCAGGCCTACGCATTGTAATAACGAACATTTTTTGTGATGTATGTACGGGGGGTGAAAAAATCGAAGTTAATGCATGGTAAAAAAAAATTGTTTTAGATGCATGGGGGGGGGGGGTCAAAATCGTAGCAGGACCACCCCCCCCCCCCCAGATTTTTAAATGGAATAGCCCTGAATGAATGCCCAAGAAAACTAGGAGCCAAGCTTCTAGTTTCGTGTATGTTGCAAAACAAGTTAAAAATGTTTTTCTTTCCCTGTGTTTCACTCTGTCTGTTGCTACGTATTTTGAATTTTGAGGAGCAGTATGTATACAGTACATTATAATAATCAAGTTCTCACCTTCATAAAGCTAACATTGAGTTCTTTGGCGGTGTATCCCCTTGATAAGTTCCTCCTCACATACATGTCATAATCCTTAATTATTCTGGCGATTACGTCTGTGGTCGAGATTCCCTCAGTTCTTTGTGTTGCTACAAATCTGAAAGAATTGAGAAATATAGCGATTATGAATTTTGGATGGATGGATAGATGGATGTTCGGGGCTTTATGTCCTGTATTTATGCACTTGGTAGGCTAATTAGGACAGGAGGAGGACACGGCAAGGAGGTTATGAATTTTGGAAAACCAGACAAGTGTCACTGTAGATTTATTCACTGGCATTAAATAGCTCGATAAAGGTCAAAATGAGTTTGTATCCCAAGTTTATGTCTTCACAAAACAGGCACTACTATTGAAAAGGCAGGAAAATACTTCATTTGAGAAACAGTGTCGCCATATTTGGAAGTTTTTAGGAAGGGCTTTTTTTTCAGAATCACAAAATTTAAAGTCAGCCTGAATATATTTTGGGAGTAAATATAAGTTTTAAACATTCTTTTATTCTAGACAAATTTATTTCTTACTGATCTCTGTCTTTCAGCCATTTGTAAATATCTTCTTCGTCCCCAGCTCCGTATGGAAGGTCGTCGTGAGCCACAAAGTCAATCTGGAAATATTTACAAATAGCATTTACCCGTGATAGAGGATATACAGGCAAACGGAAGACAGACAGGTATACATTAGTGTTAGTGTGCAGAATGAAAGTGTTGTCTCATAAAAGTTCCAGCAGCAGTGATATTCACTTCAGAAAAGTTATAAATGAAAGTTATACAAAAAAAGAATTTGGTCGGTTAAGAAATAATTTTTGAGCTGTATTGGGCATGTTGCGTGGCTTTCTTCGGCTGTGGAATGAATTGTGTGATCCTGAGTAAAAGATGACTGGATTTGTTTTGGCTGTTGCAAGACCTATAAGTATATTTGTCTATGTATCTAGCTATCTAGCTATTAATCTGTTTATCTATCTACCTACATATGTCTATATATCTGTATCTACCTATGTCTATCTATCTTTATGTAGCTATCTTCTTTCTTTCTTTCTTTCTTTCTTTCTTTCTTTCTTTCTTTCTTTCCTTCTTTCTTTCTACTAATATATGTATCTATTCTCCTGCGACCTGTGTGTGTATATCTATCTGTATATCTATTTAATTATTCATCTTTAAAACGATGTGCTCATGTGTCTATCTTTTAATAGGTATATTATCCGAAATTGCACTCGACATGATAGTTCAATATATAATAGAAATGCGCCTCTATGAAGTTATTTTGGAATTGTGACAGCTGAACTGCAGCATTTAAGCAAATATGGCTTTGGAATAGGAAATAAGAAATGACATGCTGGTTAACAAAGATATTTCATATTGGGTAACATGAGGGTTAATAAAGACAGAAGTGATATATTTTACATTTTATGAAAGAGAAATCTGCTACACAGATCTCTTAGCTTGGTTGCACTTTGGCATGACACTTCAAACGTGACACTTCAATACCAATGAGGCAGTGGCAGTCAATGAAGTGGAATGGCAATCAGGAATGAAGCCTAGGCGTAATAGCAATCAGGCATTGTTCATAAGTCAGTTAAAAGATATTTGACTTGTTGAAGCAGTCAGCACGGGCCTGGTCATACTGTAAACCTGAAACCATGTAGGCCTATAGGCCTACATTGTGCAGGCCTGTAATGGCGCGAATTTGGATCACAACAGTATATAAAACATGGCGGCCTGTACCCTCGATAGAAAAAGCATCTGCAAGATAGCGCAAAAGGGAGAGGATGGATAGGGTCATGTTTGGTATTTCTGGAAAGATAAAATCGTAATCTATGCAGATGGCTATATTATAATTAGATTAGGAACTGATAAATGTGCGTAAATTGAAGAAAACGGCGATGACGTCATGCTATCCCAGAAGCTTTAGAGTCACGTATTAATATATAAGATTAAAAAGGTTACTACATAAGCAGATCATTGTAAATTTATGAAATCCACATAACTTATGGCTAAAGCAAATGGTTAATGGATTGCCCTGCCAAACTCATTAGAAACTTCTCTGAAGTGTCACACACACGTTGTCGGCCACATTGTAAACAGTCAATTGTAAATGCCGAGAACCCTTTCCTACTAACATTTAGGCTCTACCGGGATATTTATGTTTCATAAAACAACAGTATTTCATACCGTAGTAACATTTAAAGTCACTGTTTGGTCGGAAATATTTCATAACCAGCAAAAATTGATCATCAGAATGATTCTAAAATTGCGGTACAAAGGGCCTTTCGCATGGGGGTACAGGGATAAACTTTTAAAGCTTATGTTTAAACTATATGACTAACACAGTACCCTTTATGTGACAATTCATCATCAATTTGTCATGATCTACAGTTTCTAATATCTATAAATTTGTCTTACTGACCTTTTTACTACTAAGGAATTCGTCATCCAGGGACCAGGGGGCGTCCGTCACTACTTCATCAACGTACCGACAGTGACGTAAAGACTCATATCTCTCCACCTCATTCATTACTGTTCGGCCTTTCATCCGCAGGGTTAGTTCATCATTACAAACTGCAAATAATAACATAAAAAATATCAATATCTGACCTTCGATCCGTAACATAGAGAAGGTATAAGAGTAAGATTCATTCCTGACTATAAATACTTACTTTGGATACATAACTAATTGTAAAATTGATGAAAATTCTACTGAAACTACTCAATAAATACATCAAAATCTTTTCTTTTTTTTTCATAAGTGACAAATTTTGAAACATTCCGTCACTTATTCATGAATTCACCGATCTAAAACAGTACTTTACTCACCTCCGACAATTAAATAGACGTTAGGGAAGCACGTTTTTGCCTGCATCAACTGCCGAGCATGTCCTGAGTGAAACATGTCATAAATACCATCAGCGTAAACTCTCACAGGGCGACCAGCTGCAAAAAACCAAATAATAAAATTTATAGTACACAGTATCCTTCAACGGTAGTAAAACGAAGTATGGCCTAATATAACCAGGAATGTATATTAACATTCAAGGTTGTAAGTTAAATTGATTTTATTACAATTTTATTCAAGGTGAAAATGTACATAAGGCCATACATAATTGATTCTTAGCTTCGCGGACCCGCCGACACAATAGATTACCTGCCGATGGAAAAAAAAAATTTGAAAAAAAAATAAATAAAAATTTTTGACATTATAAAAAAAAATTTCACCTTTTGTTTGGTCCTACCGACCGACCCTAGAAGTGCCTTGAGAGGATCCGAGAAGCTAAAGATCAATTATGTGCCTAACTTGGGAGATTAAGCACATTACTCCCACTCGTAAGACAAGTTGCGATAGCAACGAGAAGGCTTACAAAAATTAGACGATGCATGCCAATACTATATATATATCACATATAAGTCACACGTTGATACCCAGAATTTAGACTGAAAGAAGCAGTGCGTTGGGGCATCTTAAATATTTAAGTGAATATACCAAACTCGTAGGTCCTTCCTGGAACCTGGACCAGCCATGGACCACAAAGTGAAACACGATCAGTGATTTAAATCGCCTGGTTCAAGTAACCGTGTCAACATGAACGCACCTGTATCATTCATGGCCATTTCTTTGGTGATTTTAATGGAGTAGTCGATTTTGTCCCTGGTTTGTTGGGCTTCATCGTCCATGGTCAAAGGTGCTGGTTTCGTGCACGACTGAAAAAAACATTTGACAAAAAATTTTACATTCCATGAAAATATATGCATCTGAAATAAACAGCAAAAAACAGTAAACTAGCATTGAAGTGTTAGTACTATAACAGCAATTAGTGCAGTCTACAAGCAATTAGCAGCGACAGAAAATTATATACAAAGAATAACAAATTCAAACTTTAAGAATAACATTAGCACAGTTAGAGAGGAGATTAAAATACAGAATTTGCAACAGTACAGGTTAAGAACAAAAATATGGAGTATTTATAGTTTTTAAAGACTGTATCGAAAAATAGTTAACTCTGAAGTAAAATTTTATATTTTTATTAGCATACAAGCCACGATAGATTTTCAGAAAAGAACAATTGAGCAAGTTTTATAGAGAAATATAAATTTAATTTTTTTGTGACGGAGGCTATGTATGTTCTAAAGCACCCCTACCTCTAGGATGTTCGGCTGAAGACATGGAATGATTTGATGGTAACCATGGAAATGGAGTAGTGTGCAGTAACCATGGTAACAAACCATGATAGGTAAGAATAAACAGAAGAGTAAAAAATCATGAAAATACAGAAAGTGCGCAATTAGCAATCTAGTAAGAACTCTGTGAACATTAAAGAAAACAGAACGAGTAACACTGCTGTCACACTGTCGCAATAGATTGGGAATCTTAGCACAAAGAATGGTTCCATTTGGCGTGTTGCCATGGATGTTGAGGTTTTCCTGGGAGTAAGATATCTCTAATCCTGCAATCTGATTGGTCCATAGACAGGAAGTGTGTCTTTCTTGTATATTTAAGTGGATGTTCATGACTTTGCTTGGTACCAGAATTTTTCTAATTTTTTGCAATTTTTACGTGGTAGCGAAAATCATAACGTTTTATGTGATCCATTATCGCTCATTATTTTCTATGTCCTTAGCAGTGCACGCGAAAGCATATTGGCTTTGGTCAGACATTTTGTCTGACGGAGAGAGAGTTCCCGTCAGACAAATTAATGTTTTGTCAGACAACATAATAAATTTAAACTATAATTTTTCAAATGGTTGAAACACGTTTTAATGGTATATTGTTCTTTGATTTTTACCTTCAGCGAACGAAGTTCCAAGAAGGTATTGTTATCACTTTGGTCAAAAGTTGTCCGTCCGCCGGACGGGCGGTTGGGCGTCCGGGCGGATAGACAGTTTCCGGGCCAGTGCTCAGCCCCTATTGAATGTATATGGATGAAATTTGGTACACATGTAGCCTATATGGTCTAGTTGTGCCTTTTGATGGTTTGATTGATAAAACTTTTGTAATTTTTGAAATATTGAGCAAAATAAAAAAAAACTATCATTTTCCTTTCCGGGCTAGGACATAGCCCCTATTGTATGCAGATGGATGAAATTTGGCACACACGTAGCCTGTATTGTCTAATTGTGCCTTTTGATGGTCTCGTGGATGGATATTTTGTACTTTTTCAAATATTGAGAAAAATATGAAAAAATAATTTTTTTCATTTCCGGGCTAGAACTCAGCCCCTTATGCATGTACATGGATGAAATTTTTTAGGCACGTAGCCTATACAGTTTAGTTGTGCCTTTTCATGGTCTGATTGATTTATATTCCATATTTTTTGGAATATTGAGAAAAATTTATTAAAATTGTTTTTTTTGCATTTCGGGCCAAAACTTGGCCACAATTGCATGTTCATGGATGAAATATGTTACACATGTCACCTATATGATTAATTTGTGCCTTTTGTGGGTGTAATTCATGGATATTCTATACATCTTGAAATATTGACAAAAAAATATTAAAATTATTATTTTTTGTTTCCAGGCCAAAACTTGGCCATCATTGCATGTACATGCAATTTCATATACATCTCCTATATAATATTTAAGTGCCTTTTGTTGGTCTGCTTGATTATTATTCTTAATGCTTTTTCAAATATTCTGCCCCATACCTCACAACTTAGTCCTTGTTTTATGCATGAAACTGGTCCATATTATATGTACATTGGTCTAGTAAGGCCTTTCCATCGTTCAACATACCTTGGCATGCAGGCGGGCATATGGCGGGGCGTATAGATAATTTCAGACCAAGATCGGGCCTCTATTGCAAATACTACATGCAATTTGGTTCAAATCACTTTTATGGCGTAATGGTGTCCTTTTTAAATGTTGTTTTTTCGCTGAAGGTTTGCTGCTACGCAGCCTTTGTTTAACATTGCAATCAAGTTTCTTGAGGACTTACAATACAATGCAACATCAGAGAGGACGAGTGCTTAATATGCCTATTTCTGATAGAGATTTTCTGCCAGTAAATTTGTCTGACCTGAATTTGAGAATGGTCAGACATTTGCAAAAAGTGCCAGTAATGTCTGACGTGGCTGACCATTATCGCGCGCACTGGTCCTTAGTGCATCACACTCCACATATTTTGCCAAAATGATCAGTTTCGAGCAGATGGAACCGATATACAATCACTTCACGAGATGAAAACACTCTTTTTCACCCGTATCTCGGTAACCAGAGGTCCTCTATTAACAAAATTCAGACTCACATGCTTCACTTGGCTTTCTATAACTGTTTGTCATACTTTCGCAGTGTTTTGGAATGCTTTTGTTGATTTTTGTCAGGGGATTAGCCAAAAGGGGCATGATGCTTACTCCTGACTCCCAATCCCAACTTTGGATCATCCCAGAACCTCTAACGCTTAAAGTAAAACCCCTATTTTCAACCAAATTTACACGAAGATGTGACATTATTCCAAGAGTCAGGTGCGTTTATATTTTCCGTACTCCGACTCTACTGAAAATCCTCCTGAGTCCACGACTCTTGACTCCAGACTCGAAACCTCAAAAGACGCTTAAGAAATACTAACAAGAATCCATGGATTCAAAACCGGCCTTTGGAAATTGTGTATTCGTGGTTGAGATCATGAAGAGGGTGATATTTATATATTATTACATGGATTGTTTTGTATTGAGCAGTGATAGCCAGACTGATAGTGTTTGCTGCATGCCATTAAACTTTGAGGGGAACCCCTTAGCAAATGCCTATACCAAATTTCAGAACTGCAAGTGAAACTAGATGGGCATATTTCCATATGCAAGACTAGCAGTTGGTCAACAGTGATTGTTGGAATAGACATAGGGTCCATATTGTTGGCCTATACAACATGCTCAGTAATTGAGTTCACCCCTCTGACTGCTAGGGTAATTAGGTAGTGATTGTGGACCCAGGTAAAATAATGCATCAAAGAGTCCCACATATTTTCTCATTGTAAGGTGCTGTAAATATTGAAAATTGGTACTGAGCCTAATAAATAAAAATAACGTGCTAGCACTTTAACAGCTGCTTGTAGATAGACTATCTACCTATCTGGCCATCTATGTATCTATCTACCTATATATCTATCTATATCTATCTATCTATCTATCTATCTATCTATCTATCTATCTATCTAACTATCTATATTTGTCTATATATCTCCCTTCCTTTCATGCTTCCTTCTTTCCTCCATTCCTTCCTTCTTTCCTTCCTTCCTCACTTCATTCCTTCCTTCCTTCTTTCCTTCCTTCCTTCCTTCTTTCATTCCTTTCTCCTTCTCCTCTTTTATTGGTTTAAGCTTTTTAAGTAATATGTAAACAATCCCCCTGGCTGGCACTTGGCTGCTGCCATCACTGCAGCAGAACATTTGAAATTCCCGGGAAAAACGTACATTTTAGTTAAGAAAATGAAAATTCATTGTCACAGAAGTGTCCAAAGATGATGGAAGCAAGATAATATTCTATTCAGACTGCATGCCAAGTTTTAATGACATAGGAGAAACAGCACGTCACCAGGGGAGTTGTCATATTTTTTCCTGAAACTCCTCTCGCAATACAGGCTGCAAGCAGCTGTAAAAAACCAAATAAAAGACCAAGCCCACAGTTTCAGGCTTTTATTTCATTGATAGGCATCATGAAGAGACAAACTTCTTAGATGGACAAGATTGGCTGATATCATTGGCTGACATCACAAAATATAAACATTCTCCAGTGTTGTTTGTTGGCATACAAGCAATGCTGCAGGTTGCCAGTAAGTCAAGGCCTGAAATTAATGATAAAATTGTTGAAACTTTGTTTGACCTATGCAGTTCTTTAAATGTGCTAAAGGTGGCTGTCACTTAATTAGGTGTAAAATTGCACTGAATATTCACCAATAATGAGAAAATCCAATGAATACATTGCCATCCGTGATTGCCATCCTTGATTACCATCCTTGATTGCCATCCTTGATGGCCATCCTTGATTGCCATCCTAATTTGCCATCCTTGATTGCGGCAGATTGCCAGCTTGGAGATTTGTAAACATTTCAGCCATTCCTCAGTAACTGCCAAATCATACACAAGGAGGCGCCCCACTTGTGGCGACACCTAGCGTTATGCTATAATGGGTTTATGCACGCATGCGTAGTGGCAGCAAGTCGGAATGAGCGCCCGACAATGCACTGGAAATTAAGCAGCTTAAACTTAAGTTAAAGGCAGCATTGAAATGCTTGGATTTCACTATTTTTACGGTTAATTGACGAAATAAAGACAGCTGGTAAAGTTTGGCAAGTAATTTTGTGTATTACCAGCAGTTTTCAGTCATAAGAACGATCGTTTCAGATGAGTATGTCATGCCCTCGCTTTGGTTGCCATGGAGCGGGACTACTCGGATCTGGACGACGCCTGGTAATACAATAGACTAGCAACTGCTAGTCTAATAATAAAGTCACAGTGGGCAATTTAAAACATGGTGGCCGTTGTGACAGCCATCTTGGATTTTTCCAAAAATTTCTGAGGGGAACACCTAAGTGAATCCCTGTACCAAATTTCATAAATCTAAGTGAAATACTAAGGTCACAATGGGCAATTTAAAATATGGCGGCCATTTTGGCAGCCATCTTGGATTTTTCCAGAAATTTCTGAGGGGGACCCCTAAGTGAATCCCTATACCAAATTTCATAAATCTAAGTGAAATAGTAAAGTCACAATGGGCAATTCAAAATATGGCGGCCATTTTGGCAGCCATCTTGGATTTTTCCAAAAACTTTTGAGGGGAACCCCTTAGTGAATCCCTGTACCAAATTTCATAAATCTAGATGAAATACTAAGGTCACAGTGGGCAATTCAAAATATGGCGGCCATTTTGGCAGCCATCTTGGATTTTTCCAAAAAATTTTGAGGGGGACCCCTAAGTGAATCCCTATACCAAATTTCATAAATCTAAGTGAAATAGTAAAGTCACAATGGGCAATTCAAAATATGGCGGCCATTTTGGCAGCCATCTTGGATTTTTCCAAAAAATTTTGAGGGGAACCCCTTAGTGAATCCCTATACCAAATTTCATAAATCTAGATGAAATACTAAGGTCACTGTGGGCAACTCAAACTATGGCAGCCATTTTGGCAGCCATCTTGGATTTTTCCAAAAATTTCTGAGGGGGACCCCTAAGTGAATCCCTATACCAAATTTCATAAATCTAAGTGAAAAAGTAAAGTCACAGTGGGCAATTCAAAATGTGTTGACAAGAAAAGTGGACAAGTGGACAAGTTTACACATGGACAAGTGGACAAGTGGACAAGAGTCCCATTTCACCTTAAGCCCTCCTCTATTAACCGGCCATTGGCCGGTTAAAAATATGCAGCCTTAGCCGTAAGCTCGCGGACAGTGTGACAACAGTGTTGTTTCAGACATATTTAGACAATTAGACATTGTTTAAAGACATCAGACATTCAAATCACACTTCAAAAGGAACAATTCAGAATTCTATTAAAGTAATCGAAGTGATCACATTCAAATTGTGTAAAAATTTAAGGAAAAAAAATGCACAAAAATAAAAAAATAAATTTTATAAAAATGTATTCTTAATTTGGTTAGGTATATAGTGAACAGAAGCAAAGCAAACTTTTCAAGCAACTATCTGATGATTATAATAAGGAAGTTAGTATTTACAGTTTGCGTAACTTAAAGCATGCACTAATAGCGCATACTAAAGAGCACACATTTCAGAACTTCAAAGGACAATGCAAAGTTGTGAACGTGAAAAACCAAGCTAAAAATTAACAAATAAAATTTTCTTTTTTTATTTTATTACTGCATGAGACAGAAAATAATAGTTTAAAGTTTTAGCTGATGAATTTATACACATGTTCATTAATATTTGCACCAGCTTAAAGAGTTCTTTGACTTTTTTCAGAGTAAACTTTTGGGTTATTCATTGAAATATGATTTTCCAAAAATTGATAACTGGTAGATCTATCTTTTGCCCTGTCTAAATGGCAATAAAATGACATTTAAATTTGTATGGTAGTGCATTTAAACACTCATAATAATTGTTTAGCTTGGTTTTTGCATAAAAACACACAAATTAACATAAATTTGAGGTTAACTCAGCCAAATAACATTGTCTTCATATATCTCACTTCCATATACTCACGTTTCTTTTAGGGGGTGAAGGGCACTCCGCCCCATTTGGCTCGGCGGCCCCATCTCGCCCTCGTTTTCGACTCATCCCTACTCCGTTGGTCGGCAACTCCTCGGGTTCGTAGGCCTCAATTTTGATGGTCGGTTTTTCTCGAGATGTGGATCGAGACTTCCTGCCTGACCTTCCCCTGCAAATGGAATATGACGACTTGATTATTTCAAAGAAAAGTTATTAAAAGCACAACAAATATCTTATGAGCACTGGTTTGTAGAAAGGTAGAGATATTGCTGCCATCTCTGAATTGTTATTGTTCATGACTGGCAAGATGTAAGAGGCCAGGTAGATAATATGGCTTTACGTCCTGTATTTTTGCACTGATAACAATAAGTAAACCTCAAAGTAAAAGACGAGCCGAAAACTTTAACATTGAGGTAAAATCAACCAAAATGCGGTACTGCTGTTCAGTAAATTTAGTAGGCCTACATGTAAATGAGGTACATTCTGGTAATTCTGTCATTACTTCCTAAATTCCACTGAAATTATTTACTATAGTACTTTAAACCATTCACAATAGAATGAGACTTCAAAAGCATGTCACTGCTCCATATAATACATAAACAAAACAAGTTTATGAGCAACACATACATAAATAACAACAATACAATCACAGAGAACTCAATGTGGTATTTTGAGTTGAAATAAGTCGAAATATGGGTCTTGAACAATGTTGTTGAACTTCAGAATTTGTACAGCGTTCAGATTCCAAAGTACCAGGGGCCCACACTCCTTTAAATTCCAAGCACCTTGAGTGTGTTAAGTCCTAAATTTCCAGAAGACCAAAAGAAAATTGTCCCTCTTCACAACATGTTCACTGCTCCTGACTGTTATAAAATTTAAAGCCGGTGTTTTGCCAAAATTACACAATGTCCAAAAGTAAGATTGGAGTCATATTAACCTTATTCTACGCTTTCATTTTCAAGAAATAACATTAATAGTCATATACAGAGTAAGTTCTCCGTAAACACATTGATGAGGAGTCAGGGCCGACTCAGGGGCATATCTAGAAATGGCCTAAGCACCGTGAGCGGTGGGGGGGGGGGGGCATAACATGTTGCAAATGTGCAGCTTTTCACGTAATTTCCATGTTAATTTTGAGCAAAGAAGGGGGGGGCGTAACTCAATGCCCCCTTCCCCTAAATATGCCTCTGAACCATAGAAATACACTGAACACACTCTACTTCACTCAGAACTTCCCAAGTTTATTTTCACCAATGCACCAGAAGTTAATGTTAAACTGTTACTAGTTTTAGTTTTTAAAAGGTTTGTTAATTATTTTAAAAACATTGGCTCATGATACTCAATTGAGTACGTACATAGTTATTTATACATTTTGTGAATTAAACATCACCCGATAATTTGATAACAAATTTGGACTTGAGTTTGGAAAAGGGCCAATAATTCTCAATGTCAATTAGACAAACAATACAGTGCATATTTAGGAATGTGTAGGCCACGAAGATGCCATGCACTCGAACAGTACTGTAGTGTAATAGGCCTAATCGTAGATGTATAAAATATCAAATTGATGGTTTGTTTAGAAGACAGGTTTATAAAATTGTTTTAAAATTTCAGGTAAAACAGGGTTGACCACCCAGAGAATCTAGAAGCTGTGTTGGAGTGGGGTGATCACACCAGATTTAGAAATTCCCAGAATTGTTGGTCACCATATTTTGACTGCATCAAAGTACAGGACACGTCACCTCATATTGGTGGCTGGCTTAACCTGGTAAATCACTATATAATTTCATTGCATTAAATTTTTTAAAGTTCTAATATATGTGCCAGATGAACCTAGTCCGGCAAAATCTGACTCGAACTGAAACGGCTGTTTGAGAAATGCCAGTATTTTCTGGTCTACTGGATTCTACTGGAAGCCATACCAAACATCAACTCATCCATACTCGATATTTGCACTATTTGATCCAAATCAGTAAATGGGAATTCAGCCAAAATACAATGGACGGACAAATGCTTTGGGCTTCACGTCCTGTATTTATGCGGTAGGCTAATTAGGACAGGAGGAAGTCACAGCAATGAGCTGAAGGATGATTGAAACGACCGTCCAACACAGGCCCAGGTGACCCGGCAAGAGCTGTATTTGAACCCTGGACCCAGCGATTGGCAGCCTAGCACGCTACCACAAGACCAACCCTCCCCCTGCATAGTTTGGCGGTCTAGCATGTTACCACTAGACCAAGCCTCCCCCCACCCAGCCAAAATACAAAATTATAAAACAATTCCTTATGACCAGTACCCCATAAACTGTTATGACACATTTATATTCAATTGTTATTGTTCTAAATCTGTACTCTCGGTACGCCAACACCAAATACAAACTACCACAAGTACTTAAAAACTCCATAGTCCACAGACTCCACATGAGGAGAGGTGCATAATCCATAGTACACATATCTGAGGCTAATTTCACTCAGATAAAGAGATTGTCGGTCAATTGTCAAACACTAAAGTTCAATAATTATCTCCATTTAAACCTTTTTATCAAACCATAAGTTAAAAGTCAAACTCTTCAATGAGTATTAGTGGAGTATTGGAGCTTATTGGAACTTCAGGTTCAACTTCAAGTGGGATCATTGTCATTATTTGTTTAAAAGCTTTATCCTTGACCAGTTGACATACCGTATAAACTTGATTAATATCGATAATCTTGAGCAAAGTTAACATCAGTCAAAATTGCTTAATACACCCAAAAAGCTGTGTTTTGTTACTAGTCTCCCAGATTTCAAATTCCTAAATTTTATTTAAACGGTTTCTTTCATTTCTCTTTTGTATTCTTTTTGACCCAATCAATCAGCGCTCAGCTGATACTTTTAGATTCACAAATAGTTTCATAGATAATCAATTGATTTTGTTGTTAGTAAAAACTTATAACACAGCATTATCTACATTTTATTTTAGTGTATAATATTACCATTAACCACTCATGTGTTGCCACTCACTGTTCGAAGAGTAAGATGAAATATAAAAAATAAAAACATGTTCACGATCAGTCGATTATCATGCACATGATACGACACGTGTACAGGTTAATAATCAGTATAATATAGTGATGCACGGACAGTGAAAATAGCCGGATACCGGATAATCCGGCAACACCAACTACCGGATACCGGATAGCAACCGGATAGTTGGAACCGGATAGTAAACATGCGAAAAAGGAAGTTTTTCGGCATTTGTGGTTGAATATGAATTTTTTTTATGAGAGCTGGGACATATCGGTCCGGCAGGAGGACTGTTCCTCTGATGGAATGTTTTTCGTTTTTTTCAGTAACCAAATTCTGATTTTGAAGATGGTGAAATAATGTTGTTGACTCTGTCGTGGTAACGTTCCTTTGGTTATTATCAAAATTTTAGCCTTTCATTAAGTTTTGAACATGCCAGATATCCGGTTCTGATATCCGGTTCTCATACCTCATTTTGCCGGATACCGGATATCCTGCAAATTCCACTATCCGGCCGGATACTGGATACTGTGCCGGATATCCGTGCATCCCTAGTATACTGTCACAAACTTATTAGAATGTATGGACTTATGGACCTCAAATTTTGACAAAAAGATAGCTACTGACGTGATTTATTTAGATTACTCGAAATGTTTTGACACTGTATGTCACAATAAGTTACTTTTCAAACTTTCACAATATGGTATTATTGGAAAGGCTTATTCATGGGTAAAAAATTTTTTGGTGGACCGATTACAATTTGTCAAAGTAAATAACTCTCTGTCCTCTGGAGCGAATGTAATGTCAGGAGTGCCCCAGGGTACTGTACTCGGACCCCTATTGTTTATTTTATATTCTGCTGATTTACCAACTGTTGTACAGTATAGCAAACTAAGCATGTATGCAGATGACACTAAAGTTTTCAAAGGTGTCAAGAGTGATGTAGATAGTAATCTCTTGCAAGAAGATTTAGACCGCATTTTTGATTGGGCCTGTAAATGGCAAATGAAATTGAACCCAGACAAAACAAAACACTTAACTATAGGGTCCTCCTCACATTCTTACACTTTAGATGGCAAAGTAATTGACAAAGTAGATTCGATAAAAGATGTTGGCGTTATTATACAGTCTGATTTGAAATTTAGTAAGCACTGCTCTTCTATTATAAAAAAAGGATACTTTATTATTAGAAATATTTTTACTACATTCAAAAATCATGAAAACAAGTTTTATATTAACATGTATCAGAGATATGTACGTCCTGTTCTTGAACATACCAGTCAAATTTGGTCGCCTGTTTTAATCGGCAATATAGATAAAGTAGAGAGAGTACAAAAATATTTCACTCGAAGGTTGTATTATTCTGAACATCTGATGTATAGTGATCGTTTAAAACATTGTAAATTAGACACACTCGAGGAAAGGAGATTAAGAGCAGATTTAATTTTATTTTACAAAATGATTAATGGAGTTACGATGATTGATATGCAACATTCATATAGTTTTAATAATAGACATAGAGGTCACAATAGAAATTTATACACTTATTATTGTAGAACTGAGAAAAGAAAAATGTTTTGGATTAATAGAATAGTTAATAACTGGAATAATCTCGATCGTATTGTGATTAATAGTGTATCTGTTAAAACGTTTAAAAGTAAAATTGTTTTGTACCATTTTCCCGGTAGGGGGAGCTATTATTGTTAAAAATTAACATTTGCCCCCTTATGTTTTTAACTTGTACAATGTTTTTATGAATAAACTATTATATTATTATAATAACACTTTAATGAAATACAGGATAAGGAAAATATTTCTGCATATATCAGCTGAGGAAACGTACACATGTCTATGCAGTATAAATTCAGAAATTACAGCTAGGAGTCAAAACGATAGACTAATAAGGAACCATGTGCAAACCATGCCATGATGAAACATCTGTTTAACACTGGTTGCCTAGGCCCCACTCTGATTTCACCAAATTAATCAATATACAATAATTACGTTAATTGCATTTGGAATATTCAATGCTTTCAGGGAAGTGTAAAAGTGAACTTCGCAGCAAATTTGCAACAAATCTGCACATTTGCAAAAGTATTTCTACAAACAACAAAAGGAACACCAACCCATCTATTTTTTTTCCAACAAAGACCCTGTGATTCATCCACACAAAAATTTTATGAACCTTGTATCTGAATATTTCCACCAATGTACAAAAATACATTGTTCACAGTTTCAATACATTTAGCTCACTTCAGTACTAAAATCTTGAATAATAGTCATTTTAGTGTCAGCAGAATAATGCAGAGGAAAAATTAGTGCTGATTTCACAATAAATGTAATTCATGTAAACCAATTTTTTATAACCATTAAGCTATATATATTGGCAACAAATGTGATGTAAATTAGCATTACAATAAATTCAGATTTATTCATCAATAAAATTTTAATTTATAAACAATAATAAATTGTACATGTTTTATGTTCATATCATCGAATTATGTGTTCTTAGATCATTACACATGTAAATAATATCATGTATGTTTTACGCGATATTGTAAATGAATCATCAATGTATCACAACTTCACAAGTCGGAGTAAGTCACTTTTGCGCACTTGTAAGGATGTGTTAGTGAAATAAATATATAAATATATACATGCATATCTAAGAAATATTATTTGTCATATCAGCATATTGTGAGGCAGTTGGAAATGTACTGATACGTGTACGGTGTAAGGTGGACTGACACATAAATGACGGATAATTTCATGGATGGATGATTGGGGCTTTATGTCCTGTATTTATGCACTAGGTTGGCCAATAAGGACAGGAGGAGAACCCAGCAATGAGGCGAAGGATGATTGAAACAGTCGTCCAACATAGGCCCAGGTGACTTGGCAAGAGCTGGATTCGAACCCAGGACCCAGCAATTGGCAGCCCAGCACTCTACATGCTCTACCTCTGGACTGGTGTGACTTATGTCCATATAAGCAAGAGAAGAGTATTTCTATCAGATTCAGATCTATTAACACATGTATATATTTTATCGAGTCACAAAATAGACACGTATAGCCATGTCGTTGTCTGAGTTTGACATTCATTATTATAAATAAAAAAGAAAACAAAAAATGTGCAGATATTCAAACAAAACTTATTAACATTGATTAATATTCGGCCGAATGATCACTGATGATCAGATGTTATTTGATGAGTAAGCAAACATCAAGGTACATATAATATATTTGAACAACAGATGATATGTCTGAAATGTATGTATCACAACATGAGGCTATTGAATACCCTGGATGTCTGATGTTATCCTACAAAACATAATTATGATATTGGATTGAAAGTTAGGATAGAAAAACACCATATTTTGTTGATGAAAAGCAATGATTTTTTGCCACTAGCAAGGTAAATGATAAAATTAAAAGCTAATGACCTGATTCTGTATAACAGTGGAGCTGTTGCCTTGTTAATTGTGCTGTCACCTTGTTAATTGTGCTGTCATCTTGTTAATTGTGCTGTCACCTTGTTACTTGGGTTGTCGCCACGTTTGTTGTGATGTCGCCTTGTTAATTGTGCTGTCACCTTGTTGTGCTGTCACCTTGTTAATTGTGCTGTCATCTTGTTTGTTGTGCTGTCACCTTGTTGCTGTCACCTTGTTAACTGTGCTGTCGCCATGTTTGTTGTGCTGTCGTCTTTTTGTTGTGGTGTCACCTTCTTAATTGGGCTGTTGCCTTGTTTGTTGTGCTGTCACCTTGTTAATTGAGCTGACACCTTGTTCATTGTGCTGTCGCCTTGTTAATTGGGCTGTCGCCATATTTGTTGTGCTGTCATCTTGTTAATTCTGCTGTCACCTTGTTAATTCTGAGCCCTGTCACCTTGTTAATTGAGCTGTTGCCTTGTTTGTTGTGCCGTCGCCTTGTTAATTCTGCTGTCGCCTTCTCAATTGTACTGTCGCCACATTTTCTTGTTTGTGGTGCTGTCACCTAGTTTTTAGTGTTGTCGCATAGTTTGTGATAATGTGCCTTGTTTGTCGTGCTCTTATGTAGGTTTTGTGCTGTTTGCTAACTAGTGTTTGACACTGTCGCCTTGTTGTTTGTGCCACTGTCAGCTAGTCTTTGGTTCTGAGACCCACGCCCCATTTTTTTATGCGGTCACCTAGTTCTTGGTGCTGTTAGCAAGTTCTCTTCTTTGTGGGATGGTCTCTTTAGTTTAACAGTGTAAAAAGATGTGCAGCTACCAGTTTCTGATCAAGTAAATACAGCAGATACTTGAAAGAATCTTTTTAACGACAGCTGACAGCAACATTTGGCCACCCACAACACAAAAAAATTCTTTCTTTTTTCAAAATCATGGACGTCCGAAAATTTTTTAAAACACGCACCACTGTCTCCAAGCAGCAATTTTTTGTTGTTTCATAGTCCATTACACCAAATAAGGCAGTTTCAACAGGCTTTATGATAACACCCTTGGCAGGCCTGTTCAAGCATGAGCCTTTCTCAACTCCCCGGCGAGTTTACAGCCAGGCAGCTGTTTCAAGCACATGCAATGCTAAGTCACTCTACAATTGCCATCACTGCCTATAGCCAAGTACCCATTTACACCTGGGTGAAGTGAGGCAAAGAGTTATGGAGGATCTGCTCAGTTCCTCCGTACCATGGTTGGGAGTCGAACCTGCAACGTCTCAATCATCTAGGAGATGTGATCTAACAGATTCCCCTTAATTAAAACAAGTTCCAAGCCCTAAATGTAGTACAGGGATCATGGGTTTGAAGTTTACTTGAATGTTATTATTCAATTTCAAAAGAATGTTCAAAAGACATGCTTCATAATCAATTAATAATATTGTTGGTTGAGGCAAGGAGAGAAAACACGACAAAACCCATGCAAATCAAATCAGAAAGCTTTGCAAGTTATGCATGGTTTATAAATCAATAAAAGTCTAATTCAAACAATTTCAAATGTCTAATTTAAATGCTGCAAGTCATAATCCAAATGTGAAACTATTATTAAACTTCAGTCTGACGTGTTCAGCAATATTTCTGAGCTAAAAATAGAATATTCAAATTCTTCAAGCCATTAATGCACAGATGATGTATGCAAAATAGCAAATTATAAACAAAATCATTATTTATGACCACATACCTTGGCATGGTGAATCAATGTTGACTAAAATCCAAATTGTGAAAATGAGTATAAATGCGAAACGAAAACGGCTCTAACTAAGTAGGTGTTATCCCTGAGCCACTGTGTGAAAGACTGACCATTCAATGTACATGGACCTCATATAAGGGGGCCCCCTATGTACATATGATGTATGCACAAGTACAATTTTTGACAGATACAGCTTTGCAATGTACAATGTACAATGCGGAGGCCAGCCAAAGGTAGACTGCACCAGCTGGCGCAAGCTTTACTCGCTGTTAAACTTAAAAAATAAAAATATCACTAATTCATATCTATGGACATTATATACAGTATCAAGCGATCATCAAAATCAGCGTGCCCTTTGATCATGTTTAAACAAGTTTGATCGTTTTAAGATAGGCGAGTTCATATACGATCAACTCGGATCAAGTACAACCAGAAACAATTGGTTTAAATTGGACTATCAATATGGACACAGTGACGAGATATTTGGAGATAACCAGTACAAGCATCCCTGTAGGCTGTAATTATCATAGGATTCATATCTCAAAAATCATCATGTATATCTGATCCTGATTCTCAATTCAAGCAAAAGGTCAAAAGATTAAATGTCAGCGAGAAAATCTGGTGATGTAAAATTTACTTGCTCAAAAATCAAAATAAACCAAGACTCCATAGAAGCAACTATGAGAATGACTTTCAGCATCACTTTTTTTTGCAACAAGAAAATTAAATTATATTTTTTACAAGGATTCAATTAAGCATTGAGCTATATTGGTATACCAGTTATTTTTAAATCAACAATAAAACTCCTAATCACTTCAAAAATGGCTTAACTCCCAGGCACACAAGGATGCTCCAACACACTAAACACTAAGGCCACACATAATTGATTCTAAGCTTCGCGGACCCGCCGACACAATAAAATACATTTCCTGCCGACGGGAAAAAAAAATTGAAAAAAAAAAAATTTTTTTTTTTTGACATTATGAAATTTTTGTTTTTTCACCTTTTTTTTTTTGTCCTACCGACCAACCCTAGAAAAAGGGCCTTGAGAAGATCCGAGAAGCTAAAGATCAATTATGTGTGGCCTAATATATCATACGATGCAAAAAACGTTACAGTCAATATCAAACAAGTAGATCGATTCATTTGTGGAAAAATGTAGTAATTTATTTATCTATTTATTTTTAAAAATCGCTACCCTGCGTCGAATTTGTCATTTTGTTCCAAATTCAACCGAGTCAGTTCAGGGATGTTATTTCTGCATTATGAAATTCAAGGAAAGAAAATTTTTAACTGATAGCCTGACATTGTCAAAGTTTTGACTGGATGAGATGAAAATTATTCATAGCGCGTTTAATTGTTCAAAATTATCAAGATCCAGATAAAAGTTGTAATCTCTACACTCCCCCCGTCCAATATTGGATCAATGTGACCAAGGGTAACTTAAAACATTAAGGTTCAGTATACTATGCGGCTCAAGTAAATTATGTGTTCCCCCTTCCCAATCAGAACCCAGTAGTTATGCAGCTATGCCACTGGTATTTTCTGAAAGACACTTAGAATATTCTAAGTTTTCCAAAAACTTTCAAAAATCAATTTCATCTCATTCAACATGTTCAACAATGTTTAACGCCTTCACACAGTGGCGTAGCTAGTGGGGGGGCAGGGGGGGCAACTTGCCCCCCCAGACAACTTTTTGGGGAAAAATGGGGAAATGGACAAAAATATGGGGAAATTGACCAAAAAATAGGGAAATGGGGAAATTGGGTAAAAATTGTGAAATGTGGGGGAAAAGATGGGAAAATGGGGAAGAAAGGGGGAAAACAGAGGGGGGGGAAACAATAGAAAGGGCAAAAGACGTTTTTAGGGAAATCCCATAGAATTTCTTGGGGACACTTTATTTGAAACTTCGCAGTATGACTACTTGACGAAGAAATAGGAACCGGTAGGAGGGATTTGTATAGTGCATATTAGTAAGAACGAAGATTTTAGTAAAACTTTTGAAATTTATAGTCCAAAGACAGATCAATTTGAAGAATGACTGGAGAAAGTTCAGATGATGAACTGGAACATGTAAAACTAATGTGGATTGTGGAATTAGAATTAAAAAAAAAATTCACTGAGCACTTCTTGATGGAATCAAACCGGAATTTTCAGACTGATTTCCTGATCTTAACGGCTGTCAATTAATTGAACTTTTTAAATTTTTTCCCCTGCTTATGTCCCATGCTCACAACACCTTGGCAAACATTTTTCTTCTTAAATGGCCAATGGCTTTTTCAAGGATGTCTCTGCCTGCCTTGTTTTTTTTAATCTGAATACAGGTTTACAGATTCACTGTTTGATAAATGATGAATGACAGAAAGGAGTCTTTTGTCATAACAGATCAAGCACCAGTTTATAAAATTTGCTCCTTTTTCTAAAGAAGTTTTAACTTGAGCTCAGCAACAGTAAAAACGCACGTCTTTTAAGTGCTGTGGTTTATCTTTTAAGTAACTTATCAAGCTTGTGTGTAAACCACTAAACTAAATGTAAACATGGAACATGTAACAGACTTCATGATTTGTTATTTTTTGGGCCAATCTGCATTGATTGATGTAAATTGATGTCAGTTTAAAATTACATTACAGTACATGTATATAACAAGTTAGTTATTAAGTGTTTAAAAGCATGTGTGTTTTTAATGTTGCCGAGATTCTAAAAGATGCAACTATCTATCACAAAATTATGTCCTATGCTGGATGCTAGCAACTTTTTCTATTATTTCACAAATTGCTATAACTAGCATCATCATGTTCAAAGTGTGTCCAATGTTTTGCATGCTTTATTTGAGACTTTAGTAAAGTTTGTCAAATGTTCTGGACCTTGTCGAACGTACCCCATGTTGCCGATAACATTTTGGGGAAATCCAGGGTCATTTGCCCCCCCAGAGAAAAATCCTAGCTACGCCACTGCCTTCACACCTCATAACAACAAAAGTTTTTGCAATAACCTGGTGATCTCTTTGATAAAAATGAGTGTATACCAATCATATTAATGATTACATAAATCATTTATCTGTTCTTATCGTAAAACGATAAACTCTCACCCTTGATTCACAGGTGTTTGGATCAAACTTTATCTGATAAAATGATCTTTATATAAGGAACATCTGGAGGATTTTTAAGACAATAAAAATATCTCAAACAAATAAAAAGATAAAAGAAATATGTAACAAAAATATGCAGGTTGTTTCCCATAATGATTTTTTTTTTAAGTTAAAGCAAAGCTATGTGGTAGCTTATAGGGGACCATCATAAGTTATTCATAACATTGAGTTGTCTTTTTAATTAACAATGTGTGTCATGATATGTTGATCTGAAGTGACCAGAATCATTGAGAAAGTACTTCTATTCTTTGACACACAACACTTAGCCCCGTATAAGACTTTTAAGTATTTTAAAATGGACTTGTTGAAGCGTTCAAGTTGAAGGCAGGACTTCATCTGAGAATTTACTCAAAGCCTCATAATCTTTTAGCAGCATAAGAATTCCAGAAATACCTCCAAATGAAAGAAATTTCTCATTGGAGTCCTTTGTACATGGTCAGTCACCCGCACAAATTGACCGTTACATAACTCAAGCCCCATACTTCCTTTTATTGAATAGCCTTAACAAAGTCCTCAATATTCGGGGTTGTTAGAGGTACAGAATTTCACTTACCAATACTTAAAATATGTCAAGCTAAAAAAAATTCATTATGCATGACTGGTTACTCTGACATTTAATATATATATATATGATAATCTTTTCTTTTTCTAAAAAAATTTTATAACTCTTCTCCGGTTACACATACGTGTATGTCATATTCTGGGAAAATTTTGCGTCTCCAGAACATCAAAAATATTGTATAAATTAGCTATAGTTCTGTCAGGAATAACAGTTGCACTCAATGAATAAATATGTATTTGTAAAAATATCAATAACATGAAATTGTCTTACACTTAGAACTTTTGAAGTTTGCACTTTAAAAAAATACCATGTTTACCTCCAAACTTTTATTTGCACAATTTTATTTTTTAATACTCAGGAGTGCTTCCATAAATTTGCTTTTGAAGCTACACTCCCTCGGCCTTACCACTGTATTTGATTGATTCAAACAAGTATATGGTCACCCCCTAACATGATTAAACAATGTTAAAATGTCTATTTTATTTGATCCAATTATATTCTGAAATGCATATACCAGGTATGTATATTCAATCTTATCAGTTTACCTTAAACATGATGTTAAATGTAACAGTGAACTCTAAGGTGAACCCCTTTCATCTAGATATCACTAATATCGAAGTTATGATAACCCCATGTCCTCAAAATGTTCTAAATGCTACCACAAAAGGTTTTAGTTTGTAGGGTTCAAGATTAAACAACATCTGTTTAATAGGGCCTTTATATTGTACTTTGTAATGAGTTGAAGGGACAGTGGTGTAACTACGAGGTGGCGGGGGGGGGGGGAACACTTGGGAAGGCTGTGCGCGCAATTTGGGGGGGGGGAGCATCTGCGGTACTCATGAAAAGACGGCAGTTAGCAGCAGTTTCACATATGGGGGCACCAGAGGGGAGGGTGACTGGCACAGGTCAAATATGGGGGGGGGGTGGGGTACGACGTACGTACCTCCCGGGGGGGGGGGCGGTTGGGTTCCATGAGATGTTGAGGTTGAAGTTCATATCTACTTGTTATTATCAATATCATACTTCGATCTTGTCGGCAGTTGTCGCATATAAATAATATCATATTCAATGTAATCTCGAAAGATATTAGCAGTACTTCAAATGCTATTTAACTTAATGTCACAGAAAGTCACAAATGTATACTGAAAATATTATAAACAACATAATTGTGATTTCTTGTTGTTACAGCTACTGCTATCACGTCAGTGACCCTCTGGTGGGAAAATCGATGCAGGACATGCTGGGCAACTATCGGGCCGATAGTATCGGCGCTTGTTTTTTGCAATACCCTTTAAATCTGATCTTGGACTTATAGGAGAGAACAAACTGCTTAACTGACAAAATGCAATAATTGAATAAAGCAGTATTTTATAGTGTTTATAGATTGTTATGACTTGTGAAATGTAAACTTAATTGTTATTTTAACAATGGTTTCGCCTGGTTTCGCTCGTTTTCGCTTGGTTTCTCTATAACGACCTACCGCACACTTATGTCATTTTTGATAAATGAGAATCATTGATCAACTCAATTCAATCTAATCTTATCAATAAAGTGACCGCATTATCCTAGTGCTTGGTGACAGTAGCACTACAAGTTACCTTACAACCTAATCGATAATCTACAGTGAATTATTTTTATATAAGTTTTCAACTAAGGTGACAATAGGCCTACATGGGGGGGGGGGGGGGTATGTCAAATATGGAGGGGCATGTGCCCCCCATAGGAGCTCATAAAGAAGACACTGGACCATAGGGAAGACACTGGACACATCATGAACTGATGGGTTCGGCAATTAACTTAGCTCATCTCATTAATG
Organism: Platynereis dumerilii; assembly: GCA_026936325.1. NCBI lineage: Eukaryota > Metazoa > Annelida > Polychaeta > Phyllodocida > Nereididae > Platynereis > Platynereis dumerilii. The sequence continues at coordinate 11,104,530 of JAPTHN010000019.1, forward strand.
ACCTGATAAGTCATGTAAACTCTGTCGCAATTTTAAAATGTAACACATTGATGCAAGTTCATGCAACCCAGCTTCAGCGTTCAGTGGCATCACATGACAATGAAGTTGCACTGTCAGGGGGGGGGGGGGTGTTGTTGTGGTGACAGTAATGTACAGTGGCATATTTAGGGGGGGGGGGGCATTGGGCTATGGCACCCCCCCTCCCAGGCCAAAAACGAACATGGCAGATATAGGAAAAGCCGTGAAGCGCCCCGTATTCAACCCATGTAATGGCCCCCCCTCACGCCATTTCTAGATACGCCCCTGGAAATGATTTAAGATGTATACCCTCTAAATCCTCACATGATGTCATATGGCATGAAACTATAATGTCTGGAAGTGGGAGGGGCATCTTAATAAACATTGTAAAGCAAAACTGTACCTGGATACTGCAAATTGCAATTCACAAAGTTAATGCAACCCATTGACGCATACAGGCAATCAATTAGTGGTGATGTCTAGACTGCAGCAGACTGCAGAGAGCATCCAGCATCAATTTCATCAGGAACATGAGTGACATGGTCACAGAAAAAAACATTGTGACTGATCATCATGCATTCATGAATCAGTGATTTCACTCTGTTCTAACAAGTCCAATGACTTCATTTACCAGTGATTGTTTAAACCGGCAGAACAATGAATGAAATGATCAATTTTCAGAGGAAAAAGTCAACTCACCTTCAATCAACACGCTGTCAAACTTGTCAATGCGTCACGATGTAAATATCACCCGATGAGTGACGTTGCAAAAGTTGTGCAGTGAACTTTGACCCTTTTGCCAAAAATAGTGCTTTCTGTTTTACGATATCTAAAAAAGGTAGGAAAACACACCACAGCATTAAACTAGCAGCTCAGGGACTGTATCAGAAGAAGTCAACCGTATCAACAACCGCCTGAAGGCTGTAATATGCCTGAAAACACAGAAAAAACGACTGAAAAGAAATTCCATTTTCCAGCTTTTACTAGAGAGGGCGCATGTGTCACACAAGACAAGGGCGCCCTCTTTAACAAAAAATCTAACAGAATGCGCTGCAGCTAACCCTCGGAATATGTTGAATTTTTCACAATTTCACAGTTCCTGACATTTTGAGCTATTTTGGCTTGAGGCATGGTAGATGATAGCCAACCAGTCGATAAATAGGCTTGGTGGTGTAAATTTTACCCAAACAGCCAATATGTAAATGGCTAAATGCCAAAGCATGAAGACGGCACACGTACAAAAGATACACTTTTTAAGACACTAAATTGTAATTAACTGAAGTGTTTCTCAAAATTCATTTTTGTATTCAGGTTATAATAAAGTTTTAAGTTTTGAAAAAAAATAGGACAAACAGAAATAGGTCTGGAAGGGTAATATTGAAAAGAAAATGGTGAATGGAAATTGGTTTTTTTCCTTGTTTTTTTTTTGGAATTTTTTTTTTCTTTTTTTTTCGAAAAATTTTTTTTTTTCTTTTTTTTTTTCGAACATTTTTTTTGGATGGTCAGTGTTCGCTCTGTCACTGAAATGATATGCAGGGTTCTCCCTGACTCACTTATTTACTGAAATTGCAAAAAAGCAGTTCAGTGTTCTGCAGCAAATTGAAGTCCTATTTTTTGTAACTGACCATTAGACAGCAACGGGTCGGGAGCTTGGAGCCTGGTGGCTGGTGCCGTTACTACAATTTGTCAAAGGCACTAAGGGGCTTTAGGGGCCACCATTAAATCTCAAGGGGGGGGTTGGAGTTTTTTTTAAAATAAATAATTTCTCGCTCAGTTTTGGTGCCAGTGAAATAAAAAAATTCTTTCTGGGCATTCAAAATATATAATTTCTTTGGGGGAGAGCTCTTAACATGGTTTTGCTTTATTTAGGAATGAATAAGCTTTCTATTCGGGGACTTCACAAGCTTGAAATATTAATTGCGCCTACCGTTACCGTGAAATGGTTAATTTCCCGCCGAGGAACACTCGAAGCCCCCCCCCCTGATTATTAAATGGTCGCAGTGGCGTCCCTATGGGGGGGCACGAGGGGGCACATGCCCCCCATATTGAACCTGTGCCCTCCCAGGTGCCCCCCCATATGAACTTTCCAACTCTGGCTAAAATATACAATTAGTATAGCGCGTGCCCCCCCAGAGAATCGCGTGCCCCCCCAGGTGCCCCCCCATTTGAGACCCCCCAGTTACGCCACTGAATGGTCGCCCCCTAAACTTTTCAAACTTTAAAGAACACATTGGCCAAATTTTGACCACATTGATTGGTCTGTGACCAGTACATCTACATCTACACGGTAACACTGCCCTGTCAACTTTGACAATTATGCAGTGGGTACAAGTGTATTATATCAAGACTCAGCTTATGCTACTTGTGGCATTAGCTAAGTCTTGATATTTATACACAAAATTTACACATGCTCCTCAAATAAACTCTAGCTTAAGAAGAAACAATACTAAAAATACCAGAAAGAAAAAAAAAGTCAGAAAGACCACAATGAGAATTTATTTTTAAACCAAATATTTTATTTTGTAAATTGTAGAGTTAGCTATAAAATATCAAGTGCAATCAGTGAGACCTTTTCGCAGAGTATTGCATTGTAGCATAGAAACAGTCTTTGCAGGCATTCGTGGCTTTGCAAGAAAAAAATTTATTCCAATTTTTAAAGCCGGACAATAGGACAAATTTATAGGCCTTTATAGCCTCAAGTGTCATGCTCAATTCAAATCATTGTTATCTAAATCCATCAATTATTTCAGCCATTAACGGGTATTTCGAACGGTCCATAGTAGTCAGAGCAGAAGTAAAGCCCTTCCGCGTCATGAATGAGATGTATCGAAGGTCGGAGACGACCTGCATGACCTTGGGAAATATGTGAAGGTCGTTGGTGTGGGAGGAAGTGAGAACGCATTGCAACGTGTCGGTGTAACTCAGAAGAAGCGATTCTATGGCCTCCTCCTGTTCCATATCGCTTTGATCTGGAAGAAAAAAGAAATATCCTTCATGAATTTTAAAATAAAAATTAATCAAAACAGTATCATGCAACAAAAAGCTAATTTCTAAAGAAATGCAGATGGACAGCAGTGCCCCAGGATGGCATCAAAAGTTTGCTTAATTGTACAAAAAACACACACGAAAAACGTTTATACAACAATAGGCTAAAGTTCCTTTCATACTAATCACTATAGGATGGTAGATTCATTGTCATCTGATTATTCACTTTCAGAGTTACATTGAGATGGTAGTGTTAAGGGAAGGTAGAATTCACCATAGGGTTGCAGTATTACTAAAGTTGAGATAGTAGCATTCACTCTAGGATGGTGATATTTACTATGGGATAGAATGATAGTTGCAGGCCTATTCACCACAAGATAGTATCATTCACTTCGGGATGGTTGTATATGTCAGCATTTCACTTTAGAATATATAATAGTATTTTTTGGGTGGTAATATTTACTTAGGCTGGAAAGAATAAACTACAGTTTGTCACATCAACATTGAGACAGACGTTTCGCCAGATATCTCAGCAACCACAAGCCCCACAGGAGAAATACGCATACCTCCGTATATATTGGCTCTGTTGTAATATGAATATCTCATTTTTGTGATGTTTTGGTGTCGTTTTTGTCCGATATTTGCCAATTTATGAAAATGGCAGTCCTTTTTCGCAAAATGTTGACATTTGTGATGCTACTTATCTGACAGACAATGGGCAATGACGTCATAAAAGTGCTCCACAGCGCCACCCCAGACTTAGTTCCACTCAAAATTGTAACAGCGAATCCACCAATCTCATTGTGTTGATTTTTATGAACTGTACAAACAATGCTATATTTATGTCTCAATGCTTGACATGAAAAACTGTAGAAACATTTTAACAACTGCATCAAACACTCACCACTAGTCAACAAGACAACAGCTTGGAGCAGAATGCATTCCTCCAGGCTGAGATTCAGTCTCTTTATTCTTTCCACCATTTTCAGAATGCTTTGTTTCTCGTCGCATCCAATGATCTGAGAAAGTTCGAAAACAGTCTGGAAGGCACTGGTCACATGACCAGTCGGACTGATGCATTCTGTGCATTGGAGAAACCAGAGGTCGAAAAAGTGATCTAGAAAGAAAAAAGAGAATATCGTTAGTCTTTGCCATCATGTTCAAGAAGTTTTTTAGAAGATTTTTTCTTGACATATGAAATATACATGATACCAGTATTGGTAGGCTTGATTGTTTCAAAATGCTTTGTGGGCTTAAATTAGGATGGTATCATCCGAATTCAAAACCAGGGTCAGTTCTCAAAGGGGTGGATAGGTAAATGGGGCTTTATGTCAACCAAGCTTACCCCACCCGATTCTCAAATAAAAGGGAAACATCTAATACTACTGTAAGCATGTTTAATTTATTAGTTATCTTCATTTGGAATATTAATGTCAAACAAAGCCCTTTACTGAGGTACCAAGACCAGTTTGAGAAGATTATAGCAACTATCACTTACATTTCAGGAGGTTGAGAACATCGGAGAACTTGAGAGGTCCGAAACCGGGAAAATCCCGGATGAAAGTGATGAGACGAGGGAAGGAGGTCTTCTCGAATCCAGTCAGGAGAGAATCAACGACCTCCCTGCGGTTGTCCAGTTCAATCCCCCACTGATCGTACGCAAGAAGGAAGTCCTCGTGGCCGACTGGTTTCAAGCTGCCGAAAGTCTCTTCTAAGAGTTCTTGTTCGTCCTGAAAAATAGTAAGTCTATGTTTTAGTTTACATTTTGGGTGATTAGTTAATCAGTTAGCAGGCATCAAAGAGATTCAGAAGGTTGGGGAAGAAAGCGGCCATGTTTGTTAATGTTTCAGCAGAAGGCAAATACAACGTTTCACGAAACTTTTATGGAAGTTGTCTTGATGCACAGTGGTGAGTGGTAATCGTAGTTTAATTCATAAATCTAGAAATCAACACTATAAGTTGAACTGAAATAAAATCACTGGATGTTGTGTTGAGCTCTGTTTGTAATATAAATACATAAATTTATATAATTTATTTATGAGCATGGTATGGTGGCCTTCTTCTGACTTTGTAATCATAAAATTGGCAGTTTCTAGTTAATGTCTAATAAGGCAATTGAATGTATGAAGTAATTAACTATATTCACCATGTATTTAATAAGTGCTGCCCTCTGAGGTTCGTAGTCCAAAATACTCCTGTGTTTCTCGGACACCATCTTGATTTCCGCCAAGACCTCGTTTGCTTGAGCCATACGGTCCAACATGGCCGACTGTCTACACGCCATGCTTTGGTCGCGCTTGAGTTGTTGAACCTCCAGGATGTCCTTTGTCCTCTTTTCGTAAGTGTATCTTCCGGTTTTAATTCCTGTAATAATAGAAAAATATAGTACTTGTAAAGTTGTGGTTTTTAAATGGACACAGACTGACATGTCTTGGAATATTTTATATAAGATTTCCAGTGATGGAAATGGGGGGGAGCTCGGGGGAGTCAGCTGAGCTCCCTTGACCAAAAAACAGGGGGAGCTCTACTCTGCTACAGCTCCCCCAATGATCAGTGGTGAAATTACAATTATCATGTTACTTTTTCAGTCCTCATGGTATTTTTAGCCAAAATTATGCTCTAGTGGTATACAATTTTTTCTCTTTTGAAAATGTGGAGTGGCGAGCCGCTGCCGCACGAGCCGAGAGCTCCCCTTACGAAAATTTTCCATTTCCATCACTGAAGATTTCCAAAGCTGTTCGGCCAAGTTTTAAGTAATTTATGTATCTATCTAGCTATCTATCTATCTATCTATCTATCTATTTATCTATCTATCTATATTGATCTCATACTGACCATTTCTTGACATCCCAGCTTCAAGGCACTTCTGGTATCGACAGTAAGCACAAACTTTTCTCTTCGTTTTGAAGTCGATTTGGCACTTCTTGTTTTTGCTGCAAACGTACTCATGTTTCCTGACCATGCTTCGTCTGAAGAAACCCTAAAAAAGAAAGATGTTCAGTCTATGAAATATGATGTAGTCAGATTATGCAGATGATATAGTCAGATATCCTGATGATATAGTCAGAAATGCTGATGATATAGTCACTATTAGTCGGATGCTGATGATATCTATAGACAGATATGCTGATGATATAGTCACTATATGATGGATAAGTTGATGATATAGTTGGATAATTATGCTGATGGCTGATGATATCATAAAGAATAGTTTGAAAGGAATTTGTGATATCGTTTCCAGGTAAATAACAAGTTGTGAACATATTTATAGCAGAAGTGGCAAGATATTTATATCAAGGCTTCTCCTTGTTATAAGTTATCCAGATCGTTTCTGTGACTTTTTAAAGTATTTCAAAGTTGCAGAAAGTAGTCTAAAACCAACCAACAAAAATGATATCTCACATAATTTGAAATTGGCGTAACTAATTACCTTGCATGCCTCGCAAGTATTCGCACCATAGTGAAATCCAGATGCGATAGCTCCGCAAACTCGGCAGGGTGGAAGAATGTGAGACCGCTTGCTTTCTGCAACATAAAAAGTAAAGTTTTTACCTCAAAAGATATAAAAATATCAGAAGGATGAATTAGAGGGAAAAACTGAGAAAGGAATTTGTTAAAGATCTCAAACATTTCAATTATTCACAAAACTTGTGAGAGAGTCAACAACATTTACCCCATGTGAGGTATCTTGCCAAGCACAGACACTGATACAAGGGACTGCACATAGATCATAAATGTCTGTAGCAAAAAAATTATTTACTTGAGCTGGCTTTGAAAAAAATTGCTGACTAAATATGGATTTGAGTAGCAGGACAGCGTTCTGTGGGATTTCTATGCTGGCCTGCAACTGGAATCAACATTTTACTTGTCATGATGCAAGTCTCTGATTGGCCACTTTGTTAAAAGGCTGATATCAGGCAAGGCAGGAAATGATGGCCTCAAGAGAACATTCCACCTTATTACTGCTGTTCTTAAATGTGCATAATCAAGTTACTTCATATGCCTCCAATTCCTGCCTTGCTCTTAAAAAGATTCCACTATGTTATGATGCACATTGGTGTGAGGATTTTTTTCCCAATGCAATGCCATGTGTCTTGGTGGCTGAGTGGTTTGATGCTATTCTTGTAATTTTGAGGTCCAGGGTTCGATTCCACTGCATGGCAATACTTGACTGCTAAATTTAGATACTGACAGGGAGCCATCTGGTGATAGACATAAATTTGTAACTGCTGAACCCCTCATGCTGCTGGAGTTGCCTATTTCTAGTCTCTAGACTACTATTACTTTACTTGTAGTGTCTTTCAGTACTTCTACTCTGTATTGTCAAAAGTAAACAGTAGAGGCAATCACTGGGAACAGTGGAATGTTTTAGGGATAAGCATAATGTTACCTGAATTGGAAGGTGATGTAGAGAAAACGGATGAGATGCTTTCGTTTGATGAACGTCTCGGAGACAGACTGGGATGTTCGCTGTAAAAGGGAATGGAAAATTCATTAGTTTTGTGCCTCTTTGTGACTTTTTGTATCTAGCATTGGGGGGAGACTAGGTACAAATACATTTTTGGGAAAAAAGTTGACAAGAAGTATATTAAATGTTCATGTTCTCTCAAGCGCAATATTACCATTCTTAATCAATCCTAAAAGTTTTAACTTTAAACGATTACCTAAATCGCTTGAAATTAGACTGAACTGACAATGTCAAAACAACTGCAGTGACAACAAAAAAATACTCACCTGAACGGCCACATAGGACTGGCGAGAGAACTTCTTGGACTAGGGGTGAGGGAGCCTTCCGGACTGGGATTGGAACTGCCGTAAGAGCTGGCGGCACTCGTGGCACTTTCTGGACTTCCGGCCCACATTCGCGGACTACCCGCAGACAGTCTATCCGGACTAATAGCTGGACTTCTGATCTGTGGACTCATCATACCAGGGCTCCGCATTCCGGAGTTCATTCCATGGATTGGACTGGATCCGTAGTTTGACTCCGCTCGTTCCGCAGCATCGGACACAGTCCGGATGATCTGGAGTTTCGGAATGGTGAATCGTCTTCTCTGGTTTAGTTGTTCCGGTGGCGGGACGGCACTTTCCAAATCGTCTTGACCACTCTGTTGTCCAATATTTTGAGAGAATTGGTTGTGACTGCTTTGATAATCTAATACTGATGGATCCCAATTATTATTGTTGTTATTCGCTTCTTTGGGTAATGATGGCACAACAAATTGGTCACTGCTTGACTGAGAATTGCCAAGACTGTCACCAAGACTGTCGCGAAGAGTCGAAAGTTGATGCGAGTAATAACCAGGACTTTCCTGCTGTCCGTAGTGGTCTTGATTGGGGACTTCAGTGTCAGGTGACCTAGTTTCATAAATCTTACACATCCTCTGAGCCAATGAAAGGACAGCATCATCCGGGGTGAGATCAGAATGTTGTTGGAACTCTCCGGAATGCCGGAAAGTATCGTCAGCATGCCCGAAGGTGCCCTCATTGTGCCCCTGATGGACGGGCAAGGAAATGTCCATGGCATTTTCAAATAATGGTAAATTCAAGGTGCTTCTCTGTTGCAGCATATGTTGATGTTCTGGAGACATGGTCATCCCTGGCATACTGGAGGAACTGAGACTCGACTCCTCGCTGCAATAGACACTTCCCAAAATGGAGTCTCTCGCTTGATCATCGAGAGTTTCTTCAAGCATTTGACCTTCTATGTGGTGTCGACCTTGGATTTGACCCAATTCCATTTGACCTAATTTCATATGACCTTCCATATGACCTAATTCCAAGCTGTTGTCTTCCATGTGACCTTCAAGCTGCCCCAAATGGTCCACTAGGTTCAAGTTGACCTGGGCCATGACTTGGGCGGTCTCATTGAGGTCCAATCCCTTGTCCATTGCGCTGTCTTCTTCAAGCAAAGACCCACTGACTAAGGATGGAAGGTCTTGGAAGGTGTCCAGCATCTTCTCACTGAAAAGATAAAATTTAAAAAAAATTTGAATAAATATTGGTTTTTAATGAACAAGTATACAACACAGTTGTACCTGCGTTTTCGGACCGCCCCTTCTGCAGTCCTGAGGTGGTTTCTCATAGGGTGCGGACGGTGCTGTCTCTCCTCAAATTGCTAAGACAATATAATACTAAACTACTATAAGTGCATATTAGAGGAAAGTAGTCACATTATTTGGGCAAGTTAGTCTCAAAACAATAAAGCTGGGACCACTGTTTATCAACTGAAATAAATTCTGGCAAAAAAAAGCAATAATGAAAAATAAAATTTTGCGAAAAAGATCAAATTTGTTAGAAATCCAAACAAATGAATTGAAGTGCATTGCTGAAATCTGTATCCAACTTCTATTGTGTATTTTTTATGTCAGTAATCATTTCATAATCACATGATATCATGCAGATAACCAGTAATTCTCTATCTTGATCAGTGGAATAAAGAAACTTAAATAATTATACAATTTCAGTAATTAGACATATATATGACACACAGAAGACCACAGCCAATACCACATGCAAAGTTACAGCTTGATTCCTTCCCCAGCAGTTGAGAGAGTCCCTGTTTGAACAGAATATAAGAAACTTAAGTTTCAGGCCTTCTGCTGGTACCTTAACTGGATCCAATTGATTTTCTAGTTGGAGGGTATACTTCATGGGACAGTGCATTCTAATACATTGATCATTCAAACTGATGCACAAATCACTACACTTGGCAAATTAATTCAAAGATCCAATTTGTCTTGAACTTCATTCTTGATTCAGGACAAGAGGGAAGGCATGTAAATATATCTATTCAATGAAATTAATTAATTAATCTATCTATTCAATGAAATTAATTAATTTTAGACAGATGTTTCTTCCTGTACCAAGGGTGTGCTTTGCCTCATTACCATGGTAACTGCCTGTCCTAGTAAGCCTAACAAGTGCATAAATAAAGGATGTAAAACCTTATCACCCTTCCTCACCCAATCTATAGCTTGTCAGAGTATTGTTTTTACAACTGATAATATCTATACACGTGTTTGCTTTGCAGAATAATATTGCCATGCAAGACTAGAGTTACTCAATCTGATTGGCGTCAACTGGAAATATAAATATTCCACTTGGACTACTTGGCCTACTTGGATTATCCCTTCAAATCAGATTGAGGCGGATTTGCCATTGCAAGTCTGTTTCTTTCACTCCGGAAACACTGTCTACAAGTGGACGGTTCTTGCATTGCCACAGATCAGAACACAGTCTTGTGTTGCCACCTAGTGACTAGTGTGCTATTCCGCGAGCTCCTGCGAGCGTCCACATCATTTCAATCAGAGGAACACACACAATTTTGTCTGGAAGACACCGGGCTGTTTCTGAGTGCGCTGATGGCCTTGTCTACTTCCTTAGAGAATGTGATTGCCGAGTCTGACTCTGGTATACATTGATGTTGAATAGCAATTTTGTGAATGTGCAATGAAATTGGAACTATTTCTTGGGACAGCAATGCTGTAGCATAGAAAATCAACTTTTGTGCCAGGTGGCAGCAGCATGCAGTTCTCATTTTCACCAGACTGCTGGAAACGTATACCTTCAAGTAGTTCACTGAGCTTTGTGACATGCGGGCGAAGGCCTCCGCCATCCATTGAAACACAGTACGGCATGCTGCTGCCACCTGGCACAAAGTTTGTTTTAGAAACTGCTCCAAGAAATAGTTCAGTTTCTGTTCAATATTGAGGTAAAACAAAAAAAGACAACACAATCATGTTCTCTAAAATATGTTGATATTATAATGCCATCAGAACACTGCTTAAGGGAAAATCCTGGTTTCTTCCAGACAAAATTTGTGTGAGTTCCTCACACTCAGTTTATGTGGACTGCTCGCTGGAGCTCGCGGAATTGCACACTAGCCACCAGGTGGCAACACATGACAGCATATGTTCTGCCAAAGCTGAAAAAGCAGTGGCAATGAAACAGTGGTCAACTAGTAGACAGCTTGCGTGCTTTGCAAAATAATATTGCCTTTACAAAAGTAAATAAATCTGATTGGAATCAACAGGAAATGCATTGACGTACACATATTTGTTCAGCATGCTATTGGGATCATCCCTTCAAATCAGAAACTCCTTCATATTTATTTCTGACAACCTGTCATTATGAAATGTCCTTTCCAGCAGATAGCATTGAAACATTGCAAGTACTATAATCATTGCATTTTCCCAGTAATTATTGTGGGTTTTTTCTCCTATAGTCATTGTAATTTTAATCTACTCAGTCATCACATGATCTCATAAATATACAAAAGGTGATATAAAATAGCCTTTAAACCCTCAAATTATATCAATATATAAAGTTTGAAGTAATTATGAAATACCATTAAAATAAAAATGATTTATTTGATGATAACCGTTTTACAACCCATAAAATTTGACCTTTAAGTGAAGAGATCCGTTTATAGTAAAATTTGCCTGGTAGGACCATTCAGTTTGCTCAGTGGGGATTTCAGTGAATTTCCCTGGCAATTTCATAGTAAAACTTGCCCCCTGTGAAGCCCATATATCATATGGCGTATATCATGGCCATATTGTGTAGCCTGGGTTGGTCTGAGAGTCCAATTGAAAGACAGCTCTGAGGGCAAGCTGACTGTCATAAAGATCTGTGAAACTAAAGAAAGGTGGATCACAATTAGAGGATCCAACATGCTGGAGAGGGGGGGGGGGCTGGTTTGGTTTGGCAGAAGCCAGGGTATGACAACCAACCAAAAGAATGTTGGTTAAAAGGACCAAGATATTGGTTGATGGTATTGGAGTAACCAATATTTGGCAGTGCAGCATTTTAACCACATGGATTGGTTGAACACATCTACTATTATCAACCAAAAGATTGGTTGACACAACCAACCTTTTTTACAGGAGGCATATAATTATGTGCATAGAGTATAAATACAGGACATGCAATTAACCTTATCACCCAACCCTCGCCCCCCCCCCCCTCCCATAAAAAACAAACCCCAACCCTTGACAACATCAACCTTAGATCCTCCACTGCATATTTATCATACAGGAAAATGTATGGCAAGAAGAATGGAGAAAATATCCTGCTGTGAAAACCACATGTGGCCAATCAAGTGATCCAAAGCACACAAGAAAATAACTGGAAAATTTCTTTAAACTTAATTTACCCTATTATCCATTCAACATTCAAGTTCTATCAAGAGCATGACAAGGGCTATTTGCATCCATTAAGAGAAGTTTGAGGGGCCAGCCCTAGCACATGTGGACACCTCCAAACCATTGAAACTCAACCAGCCCTTGACATGACATATGAGACACTATGTGCACAAATTGAGTGATCACTATCCCCAGTTAAAAGTACTTTTAGCTTGTCACCCAGGACTGGTGTTCAGTGATTCTACTATGCCATGCATTACACAAAAATCCAGTTACTATAGCTGTTACCTAATTGTCTTCTCATTCAATGTTGGTTCTGAGATGCCACTAACTCCATAGTCAGTTCCATAAAACCTTATATTATTATTATTTTTTTTATTATTATTATTTTATTCGTACAGCTTGGTACAGATAAGTTCACAAAGAAATGAAAAAATAGAAATATCAAACAGTTTTTAGATTAATTATTGTCTATGGCATGCAACAAAATATATCAGAGAGTTCAATTCTTCACTTGAAAAACCACCAATATATAATAGACCAATTTCATGGATGGTTCTCTCAGTTAACACTAGGGGAAAAGTGGTGAATACTTAAATCCCATGGGCTAAGAGATTTCCCGCCCTTGCATCTGATTGGTCCAGCCAAGGTGACCCCAAGCTGGAGTATTTTTAGTGCACTAGAAAACCCGTTGCAAGCGGGTATTTGAGCCCTTTAGCAGGTTAGACTGGGTTGTGTGCCTGTGGAAATGGCAGTATGCTACTGATAAGCATAAAGGGTGACAGTGTTATATGAATAGTTGTGGCCTGTGAGTCATTTGTGATAGAGTTATGCTTGAGACATGGAGCTGAGAGAGTTAGCACTATTATATTCAGATTTTAATGTAACTTTAAGACTTTATAAAACTTGGTCATCCTTTCAGTTTTAATTTTGAAAGTTGTGGTTTTTGATTTGCAGTGTATACATCTCCTATGTCTGAAAAGCAAATGAAGAATCGCAGAATAACAAAAAAGTTAATTTGGATCAATGTTCAGGCCATTCAGTGAAATGGGTCTATTCCATAAGGATTTTGACAACAGTATTAGACCTTCTGTGATAGTTTTTGGTGTCCTTGAGAAAAAAAAAACATGTTCTGTCTCAATTCCCAGAACTTCAGGATCAGGAAGACCATGACCCACTGCTTAAATATCATTAGGAACTGCTAAATGATCAAATTCATTTGTTCACTGACTTCAAAAAGGTTTTGGATGATTGTAATGTCCTGAAATCATACCAGCTTTAAAACAACACTCTAATACCCCTTTAATGCCACGACAAAAGATATGTGATCAATTACAGTATGATAATGGTAGTGTCAAAATGTAATTATGCATGTGGCCCAAATATCATCTTATGACACTATTGTTACAGCCAAAAGGTCTACATGCCCCATTTGCAAATCGGGCTGCTTTTTGCATGCCAGACACTAAAATATGTCTTTGTCATAACATCTACTCTCCTCACCATGCTTTGCCAATATCCCTCACGAAATATCCAAAAAGTGCAACCAAGCCACATTTTCTACTGAACTTTCCAAAAGTTCTAATGTGCTATGTTAGAAACTTTGTCATAATATATTTGACAGCCATCTCTTCTACATTAAATAGTGACCAAATAGTGTCTCATGGTTAGGAATTATTTGGGACACTATTTGTTAGAACTTTGGGCTGTCATGCACTGCCATCTCTTCTACAACACAAGAGGGCACTCCAATGTACATTGAAATGCATGCATGCCAGGTCCTCCGAAGTCAAAGCCCCCTCTGCTGGATATTTTGGAACCAAAAATAGGACCCAGAGAATAATTGGCAGATGCCAAAGCACCATATGGTCTGCCAAAGCTCCATATAGTCAGCCAAAGCTTAAGATGGACTATCATCTGATGAAATAGGGTCTGATGAAATATCCAAATAGCATCTTGGGAGATTTTTGACCTTTTCAAATATCCTCATAGTCCTATTTGGAATATCCAATGTCTTTTGTAAAGCATTTTTTGATATTAGACACAATGGCAGTAGAGACATTGTCACAAGCAACTATGACGTTTTTTATGTATTCAGGTCATTACTCTGAATGATAAATGTATCTGGGGCATGGTATTGGTAACTGTTGTCCATTTATGTGCACAAAAGTACACTTCCTATACCTCATAGTCCTCACAAGACTTTGCAGAAGGTGGCCTACAGTCCTTAAGCCCAACATGCAAACACATTTCATGCTTGAGCACATTGGTAATTCTCCCTATGAAAAGAGAGATAAATATTGCATGTTTGGAACCAAAATATGGGGTCATAAAAATATTAGCACACGTTAACAGGCGTCCTAAGTACTTTCAAAAGACGTAAACCCCGATTTGTTGGTTTCCATGTCTCGCGATTGAAGGACCCCACGCAGGCATGGGGCAGGCCTTATGACAAGACTGCAGATATGCTCTATCGGGCTATTCACATTCCATTTAGCCATTTGAAGTTACCAATCAATCTGGACAGTCCCGCAAGCTTGTAAGGGGGAGAGTAGCGTGCTGGGTTGCCAATCGCTGGGTCCAGGGTTCGAATCCTGCTCTTGCCGGGTCACCTGGGTCTATGTTGGACGGCTGTTTCAATCATACTTCATCTCATTGCCGTGTCCTCCCCCCCCCGTCCTAATTAGCCGACCAATTGCATAAAATAAATACAGGACGTGAAGCCCCAATCATCCATCCATCCATCTGCAAGCTTGCAACGAGCCAAAGAACCAACTGAAGATGGCAGGCCTACACAGAACTCCATCAGATACTATTTGCTGAGCAAAGCAAATTTCAGAACTGAGTGAAAATTGCACTTCAGTACCAGTGCACTATGTAAGTGTAAATTTTTGGCAAACACCCCTCACACAAGTTCACAGCAATAGAATGACTATTATTTGCAGTTGCCAAAAAGAAGCCATTAAAGTGAGCTAAAATGTTGATAGTTATATTCCTTGAGTATTTGACATGTCCATCTGAATTTGAAACTAACACATCACATGTCAAGAACAATCTTGCTGCATTGAAATCACCAACAATTGCTACTGCATCTGACAAGCTACAACTCTCCTAGCTCATGCATTGTCATTGTGAAGCAAAAAGGGGTGGGAAAGTCAGCTCAATTGAAAGCACTCTGAGCTTCCAATTGCTGGTCTCAGAGTCATTCCAACATTGGTCCTTTCCCCTGGGCCCCCTGCAATTACAATCATCCTTCTCCACATTGTTGTGTCCTCCTCCTGTTCTGATTAGCCAAATTAGTGGAAGTAACAGATTATGTCATCCATCCCCTTTCTATAGAAAACTATTGTTTTTATATATCATGATATTAAAATTTAAACGGTTTTTATTATTTTACACCAATTTACACTATTTATTTGTTACTATGTACATGTACTTACTGTTAGTGAGGCTCCAAGCCTAAACAGCTATAGCCTGCAAGTTATTGCTGAATTTGGATTCCAAAATAAACTTGTAAACCTCTGAACTGAAGAATATTTGTATGAAGTGCAGAGAAAGAAATGTTCAAGCTGAAAAAATGAATGTCATACAGATGCCACAACCTGAATAATTTTCAGGAGGCACTCGTGTGTGTGACTGTCCTGGACTGGCATGCACTGGCTTGTCTTGTCCTAGATGTAATTCACCATCATCATTGCAAGAGAACTGTCAGCTTATCTCTGATTATTCAGTGCAAAATAATTGCAAAAATGCATTATAGTTGCATGAAGGCTATATGCAGACTGGAAAAAGTACTGAATATTATATTCCAAGAAGCAATCTGAGTTTGCAAATTTGGTGATGACCTTGAAATGGTTGCAGCAGCTGTCAGGATCTGGTGGTCTGGTGCATTTTGATGGAAGATCTTACAATCATACTTGCACAATTCATAAATCATATAGGCTACAGGTCCTATGTCCTACATCTTGATAACAGTTAATGTCAGTTATCACATCTTAAGATTAGGCCTATCTCATCTGATCATGATCATAGATCTATCATCTGTACCTCATCATCACATATCATCATGATCATCTCAACATCATCTCATCTCATCTCATATGCTCATCATCATCTCTACCTCGTTATCTCATCTCATCTAATCATACAAACAGTTTGAATTGTATCTAATCATGCATAAATTATCATATAATTATTATGTACCTTCTATTGTAGGAGCTGTCCATTGTAGTCCACATCAATTGAACATTCTGCATGGATGCAAGAATTGATGATGTTGTCAGTTGCTTGAATGATGCAAAATGGCTGAAGTTGATGCTGAGGGTTTGCTGCTGAGCATCCAACGTTGGCAATGCAATTAGAATGCTGTGGTGAGCAATTTGAGTCCAGGCACCAGGGAAAATTGTCCAAGAGTGAAAGTTGTGGACTTTCCACCAAGAAATGAAGCTGTCGAAGGCTTTGTCAAGACTGATAAAGTCTGTCAGTTGCCCCAGTAGACATCAGCATCGTAGGCCCAGCCCAAGTCCACAGGCAGTCACGAATATTTCACTTCTTGAGGTAATAATCAAAGAGGGTAGTCTATTTTTAGCTTAGATCAAATCAGTTTTATTTAAAACAAACTATTTTGCCATGTTTTAAGATGTCACGAATTTTGTCTCCGTTGCCATGGCTTCAGACGCCGTTGCTAAGGAGCTGAGTTCTCTGACGTAATCACACAACTGGAGCTGTGCAGCAAAGAAGTTGAGAGCACGTTTGTTGTCATGGAGAGCAACCAAGCAGAACGTTGCCTGGCAACCAAAAAACATTCTATGTCGTCTGCTCTTCATTCACGTAGCTACGTTTTTGTCTTCGTGAGGTAAACACAATGGAACAGACAAAATAATCAACAAAAAGTACTTATAAATGTTTGATATAGGTTTTAGAACAAGTTAAGTCTTTTAACTGCATCATAGGTTAACATTTTGTGCCTGCATGTGGGTGCAATGCATGCATGTATGTTGAAGTTGAATTTGCTTAGCTTGTCAATCTGGGCCCATGTACACATTTACTCTACAGCAGGGCACACACACTTTGGCACTTGATAGGCACCTGATCTGGTAAGTTCTGAATGCAAACTACATACTCCATTCAATCTATAGGAGTTCAATTGAATGCAAAGCTCCAGAGAAGCCGCAGCATGCATTGCATAGAACCAACAATGACCAAATAAAAAGTATCATATACATCAAAATTTGTTCACTGCTCAACCATGACCAATTCTCTGAGGAGGAAATGTGAATTCAATGTCACAGTGACCTTACATTGAAATACAATTAGTTGAAATCAGTTAAGAGCACTAAAATCAAAACATTCATTGCTTGATTGCATTATCTTGGCTTTATCGAAAATACCCATAATATTGCCAAGATAATTTTACTCCATGGATGCTTCTATGACACTATTTGCACCATATCAACCAAACAAATAATGTGGACCCATGTCTTATCTAGGTTACTGTGCAAGCAATCATCATTACATTAACATTGATTTGCAATTTCTGCTGTGTTGCAACTTTCGGTCCTCCAATAACCATCATTGTCAGCAATGCTATAAATACATTTGCAGTCAATATATAGGCTATTACATTGGAAGTGTGATGCTTGTATACCTTTCAGGGTGGTACCTAATTTCTAAACTTAAAAACTGGTCAATTGTTCTATACTTATAATGCACCAGGTAGGAACATTGTAAGTGTGTGCAAGAATACAAATAAGTGTACATTAGGCCTACTCATAATAATTTGTGTATTTAAACTCATGCTCGATTGACAATGCACAGCAGAAAAATAGGTAATTTTGTTTCTGAACAAAAAGTTTGAAGTCAATAATTATATTTTAGGTGTAATTCAAATTTAAATTTGACAGGAAAGGGGACAATTTCCTAAAAAGTAGGATAAAAAATATTATCTATGTCAACCAGACAGCTATTGACAGTCTATTGTCGTGCTTTGGCTTGGTTGCTATGTTTGTAGAGAGGGTGTCATGACGTCATCAGCCGTTGCTATGCCAACAGGTACCTCATTTTAGGGGGAGACTTCAATAGCCCCAGTCACGACCAGCCTAGTTTGTTACCTACCCTCTTCTACAGTGCAGTAAAGTCAGTGCACATCAATTGGTGGTTATATGCTTGTAGTCAAGTGCTTGCACTGCTTGGATGTATGATTTTATTTGCATGGCTAACTATTTTAGAACTAGTTCCTATTGTCTGGTATAGTGTTTTATGAAGCTAATCATGCACTAAGTGCAATATAATCAACTACAAAATATTGCAAGTCACTCCAAAATGAATCAGTAACAACAACAAGGATTCTAACGAAATTGTTAAGAAGGTTCAAATAGGTGACCTTCTTAGTTTGTCCTAATTTGCAACAGGAGGTTACTGTAAAACTGCCCAGATGTTTCTACATTTTGGCCCAGCCTATCCTGTAACATTGAAGCTTGCACAGCAAGTTTTATCTTCAAGCAACAGGACCTGGGGAAGCTTTAGATCAATTATTACTGCATAAACCAATCTTCTGGAGACACTGATAGGTGATAGGGTTTATATGCTGTATTTTTGCATTAATTAAGCTTAAATGAACAGGATACAGGAATAAAGTAATGATAGTAATGAAGTGAGCCATATGCATAGAAACCAGGGAGGAGGGGGGGTTAGCTGCCCCTCTAAAATCCCAGCAGTTCTGACCACTTTAAATTTGGGAAATTTACTTTAAATGTGGGAAAATGTCTGAATTATTTGGCCAGAAACAATGCATTGCCCGCCCTACCCCCTAAATATATCATCTCCCCCACGTCAACGAGGCAAAGTGCACTGCACTCTTTACAAAAAGGTTTTAAATATGGAACCTTTAAGGGACCTATAAGCAGGTATAGATAAGGAACCCGAAAAGTTTCATTATTCAAATTTTAAAAAGGTTCCGACAGCAAACAAAAACACACTGAGATAATCCAGCTGCAATGAACTCCCACAATGGAACCCCCTTTTCTCAAGTTGGGAGCATAGAGCTCCATCATTTTACCTTGCCCCAGGTATTAAACCTTTTAAATTCAGTTGAACCCTTAACTCAATTTTTCGGCTGTGGGTTCTTCATATATTCCATCAAGAACCTTCTGCATTAAGAGTGCAACATTACATTTAGCACTATATGAACAGGATCAACTGTTCTAAATCAGAATAGCAGATCTTATTCTGTGTTGGCAAAGATAGTTGCAGGCATGTTCTTTCTGCAGTACACTCTAAAAAATGCCAGGACAAAATTGGTTTTTTAGATTCAAAATGGTTTTTTGAAAAACCAAATTTCAATGCAAAACCAAAATGGATTTTAAAAAAAATCCATTTTGGTTTTTTGCATTGAAATTTGGTTTTTCAAAAAACCATTTTGAATCTAAAAAACCAATTTTGTCTCAAATTTTTTAGAGTGTAGCAGGGACATTTCCTTCAACATGACCGTCCTAAACTTTAGAATAAGAACAGATTTGTAAAAACTTAAAGGGTATGCAGTGTTCTATTAAATATAAAAAGCTTAAAATTTGAAAAAGCCAATTTCCCCAGTTTTCCAGTTTTGCAAACTCTGCAGTCTGGTTAGCTTTTATTATCAGGGTTTATAGCTATGTCCTAATTGACAAGTTGTTCAACAAAGACATAGCTCTAATATAAATATTTCATAATGTGACTGATCTTTATCTAAACATACATTTGAAAAAGAGGGTGTTTACTTTTTAACACAAAATATAGACATCCTTCCTCATACAATTATATTATTATGAGAACATGTCAATAAGCTTATGTACTAATTTTTTTTAGAAGTAAACACTCATGTTTTCATATATGTCTAGAAATTTCTCATTTCAGCAAAAGGCAATTGCTAACCGTACCAGTTTTCAAAATGATAAAATTTATAACTGTCCTGAATCCTAAAACAGTGCATCAGCAAAAGAATGTCACTGATAAATATGTGGATAAAACAAATTAGTTTTATTTAAACCAACACAATTTTTTGTGCGATTCGATCAAATTTTAAAATTTATTTTTGAAAAAGTAAGACACAGTGCGGTCACTATAGAGGTTCTCGATTGGGGGAGGGGCACCATAGGGAGGGGGGCACTAGATTCCTAAGAGGGGCACCCACAATACTAATTGTATATTTTACCAAGGTTGAAAGTTCATATGGGGGGACACTTGGGGGCACAGGTACAATGACACATCAGCATGGTACAGACCTCCTTAAACGGTACGAGCTTTGAAGGTTGGCAAGTCAATGGTTTTAACATCCCTGCTACCCATTAGCACAACCACAGAGGATAACACTGCAGCAGGGAGGCTTAAACTGGAACTTGCCAACCTTGGGGTGTCTACAATGGTCAAGGGCAACTGTGGCCAGTGATGAGGGTTGTACAGGGGGCAAGGGTGAGGCCAATTAACATGAATTTGTTCTAGATTAATAGCATTTTTATTTGAAAAATTGAATTTAGAAACTATATATATGTGTAGCTTTATGGATGGTCTAACTGCAAATAAGCATTGACTTTATTGTAAAATGATATTATAAATAACTAGAATTACCCAGTGATAAATGAATAAAGGAGGAGGACTGCAATTGTAAATATTTTGTTTTGTTTTTTGGGGGAGGGGTGCGGTAATCAGGGACGGACGCAGGGGGGGGGATGGGGGGGATACATCCCCCCCCACCGGACCAAAATTTATATATTTTTACATGTTAATTTTATCTGCGCACAGTCGCGTTATGTCGTGAATTATGCGTTTCGCGACGCGACAGCCCGATAGACCCCCCCACCGGAATTTTCTGGATCCTCCCCTGGCGGTAATGTGGTCGCGACACACGATGTTGTGGGCAGGAATGCTGCAACATTACTACAGTTTGGCAGTGAAGCCCGGGATGAACATTGGAATTGTTATTGTATGCCCTTGCAGATCTTTGGGAAATCTATCTATCAGTCTATCTATCTATCTATCTATCTATCTATCTATATATTTATATATAGTAGTTATACCATGGGCATATGTGGTATACTTATAGGTTATCCCATGGCTGGGCCAGTATTTCCCTGATATTGTCACCAGAGACTCAGTATTTTCCCGAGACCCGAAGGGTCGAGGGAAAATACTGGTCCATGGTATAACCTATTTATCCCATGTTTTCTCTAAATTTGCCAGAGAAAATAGTGAAGTGATAATATAGCAGCTAAACTAATTTATTAATTAACTGGTCATTTTCTATGGTAAATACCTGCTGCATTATATATATGGGTGAAGTCATTTTAAACGAGGCCAGCCAGGATTTTGACCTTCAACAGGACATAAAAAATGTTTGGCTAGTAATAAGTTCTTAAAAATTCTCTGAGATGTAGAATACAATTTTGTCTTCATAATAAATCCCCTTTTTACATGAAATTATGGCTTCATCATTGAGACCAGCGAATGCAAACGCTCAAAATGGTCCATTTTTGGGGATGTCAAACGTCACATTTTCAAACAGTGTTAATTTGACAGCTGAGGGTTAGCAACTGTAATAAGTTATGCTCAGTTTTTTAAATTTTAATGACTACCTATGTAGCTGAACTTAAGTTTTTTAATTCCATTTGGTATGTGAAATGTTCTGGGAATATTTCTCGGGCCACCGAAACCTCCCGTCACGTACATCATAAATGTCAAACATGGTAAATCCAGAAAAAACTTTTTCTAAAAATTGGTTTTTTTCCTATTTAAGTGTCGTTTGGTTGATTTATTTTCCATTGAATCAAGAAAGTCTATGATAAATAATCAAATGCCAGTCAGGTTTAAAGGGAATATCCAGCTATAGTTAAATGGTCGCAGTCCAAACATGACACCTGCAGTCACTGAAAAAATTCTCACCTACAGGATGGCAAAATTTCAAACCAAAAATTTTGACACACCCAGTAATATTTTTATGGGTTTGTATGCTGCCAAAATAAGTATTCCACAAGATTTATCTAAAATGTTTAAAAGGACATCCTACAGAGCAAAAAAGGCTGTGATATGCAGGATGCAAATTTTGAATGTCAATAATTCTGGGATTCTCACCTACAGGACAGATATAATGTAACGGCACTGATAGAGGTGTTCTGATGTGTAGAGAAGCATCACATCAATCAAAATTTTTCATTTTGCTGTGAATAGTGAGTTTTGTTCCTGTAATTGGCCTTGGGAGAAGATGCAAGACTGTCACACAACAAAATGTGTCATATGTCAAAAAGTATCAAACTGGTACATCATAATGGACAGTACATCATTATTGACCAAGAAGTAATTATTGGTCAATTATGATGTACAGATGAATGTTCATGCTTTTTGATATGAAAAGACTACCAAAGTCAAGAAAAGTTGTGTTAATTAAATTCCCAGACTCTTGTTGTCCTTGTCATGAGATTTCGCTCATGCATTTCATTCTTATCTGACAATAACATAGATTCTTTGATGTACATCACATTTGACACTTGTAATGTCAAATATGATGTACAGCATAAATCTTAGATATATGACTGTAATCTCTACATTAAATTAAGTATTATCATGTATTTTGGCTAGCTTCCTTTACTAATGCAGTTTATCTCAACAATACATCGTACTTGGTTTTGTTCAGCCAAGATTAATAGGCGTACATCATAATTGACACTTCATATAAAATTCTTCTGGTTATTCGTATTTATACTGTTGTTATGAATGAAGGTTTTAACAAATCTAATTTACCTTACTTATTCTTTTATATATTTTATGGAATTTCTGAGAATTTAAGTTCTAGCTTGAGTCGTTTATTCATATTCAGTGTTTGGTGCATGTGTGTAGCTTCTGGCAACTTATTTTCCGGCTTCTTGGTGAAATCTCTCTTTTGTGTTATATTAGGGGGAATTAACATTTGACACTTGTTTGTTTTTATTGAAATGTTTATAATTACATTTACTGGTAAAGTTTATTAATACACAATTTGACATAATTTTTGAAACTTGGTCAATTATGATGTACGTGTGACAGAATTATCACCTACAGGACTATGTCAAATATGATGTAACGCTAAAAATATGCCTATATCTTTTACACAACAGGTTAGATGGCTTGGATTTTACCATTCTCTCATACATTGTGTGTTTTTACATTTTAATCCAAAAATTTACCGAGTATACCTACGTTCTTTATTTTGACAGAACATTGAAGAAGCAAAATTGACGAACATATATTTTTGTTCCGTCAATGTGTGTATTTCAAAGTAAAATGGTAATTTGTTGGCTAAAATTCTTTTAAATGATCATCTATACCTGGAACAATGATTATATGATCAATGTTTGCTATTTTCAACAATAGGGATTAAATAAAGTGGAGTCAACCAAAATTTCTCACCTACGTGACGACATAGACTCTCCTCAGCAAAATTCTATGTGGGGCAGTGTCAGTGTAACTTAAGGACATAAAAGTATATTTCATAAAAATTAAGACTATGGAGCACAGGCTGAATGAGGAATACATCCTAAAACATGCATTTAAAAATTTACCCTTATGTGACACTTTTGGCCTCATTTAAAATGACTTCACCCATATACAAGGTTCCAAAGTACTTATGCTCCAATTTGTTTTTATTATATTGCCTGAGATATTTAATTCCAATTTTTAGCTATTTTAAGGCAGTCACCTCGGACATTTCTCCCATATTATCAGTGCTAATTGCCACTTGAGGTGGGATTGATTTAAATTTACGGCAAGTGTCAAATCAAACCAACCTTGTCCATTCTAATCAATCCAATTGAATGACGATGAAGGCAAAGGTGTTATGATTGCAATAAAATATTACTCTAATTATTTTGTTATCCATATAGAGCTTCTAAATAAATGAATTCGGCTTTTAAATAACAGGGTATTTACAGAGTGGCCAAAATGTTTTATTGCAATGAAAAAGTCTGTGTTTTGATACAAAGACTAGAATTTACTGGACTGTCCTTAAGTAATTTAAAATGGTAGGCCTAGAACTAATTACTTCAGTAGACCTGACTTTTACAATAATGAAACACACGCAAATGTGCTGAATATATGTGTATGATATCCTTAGAATGTATAATACCTGCTTTACTAGTTTCTAAATGCAATTTGAACTTACATAAAATTACATTCTAAGTATCTGTATTTTAGTTTAGAGACTTGCTATGCCGTCCAATATTAGGCCTATTACTTTTTTTCCCTTTTAAGCTTTTGTATACTCTGATTGTATGTTTTTTTGTTGAGATAAAATAATTGATTGATGAAATAAATGTCCATGTAAGAAAAAGTAAATTTCTTAATAACATAATTACGGTATAGTATATAATTGCTATTCAACCCAAGTTGCTATTGGCTTACTATAATTGAACTTCAAACTTGTCTATTGTCCAGTTTACTCAAATTAATCCAGTAGAAGGATGCAGCAGTTGAAACAAGTGAGGGTGTTCTGATTGCAATGAGTGCTGGTCAAGATTATTGATTTTTCTGCTTGGCTTGATGACGCTTGACGACGACCTCACAGCGTCGGCGGCTGTCATATGTCACATCTCTGTTCTTTGATTGGTTTGTTTGAAGTCATGAATATTAATGAGATCGTATTTCCCTGTGAATTCCGTATCTCCCGCTTAATGCCGTATCTTCCCGCATTTTGTCCATATCCTCCCCCATATTTGCCTGACTTCTAAAATATTTGCCAGGGAAATTCTTCTGTATCAGGGAAGAAATGTAGCTAGACATGGGATAAGGAGATATATACAGCCGAGGTGGTAAATATAACCCGAGGGCGTAGCCCGAGGGTTATATTTACCACCGAGGCTGTATATATCCCGTATACCACAAATATGGCTTTGGTATAACTGATTTATACCATTATTCGCTGTTTCAGAGGATTATTTTGTTATCATGTGTTTGGAGATAAAGACCGATTTACTAAAAATGTCTTTATTTTATTACCAAAAATACCAAAATGGTCATAAAATTTTTCTTTATTTAACAAAATTAACAACTTTTCTTTAAAATCAATATTCCAGTGTCAATAACTTAAATTATGTTCAAGCTACAAAAGCTCTTGTAAACTCCAGAGTGAGGCTCAATGGCATCTGTCATGACGTCATGATTCAAATGCTGGCTTCTGATTGGCTGATTCAGTGTTTGTGCATTGTGACATCACCACTTGTCACGTGACCACTAAATATATGGGATATACGGCGAGATATATCATGGTAAATATTGAAGGATTTATCAGCGAGTATGGTATAAATTTATATATATATCTATATAGGCCCTATCTATCTATCAAAAATATCACTATTAATCTTGGTGGTCCAGGGGGGGGGGGGGGCTGGGCCGCGGGGGCTGGGCCCCCTAGGCCCCCCCTGTATCCGCCACTGCTAACTATCTGTTTATGTATCTATCTGTGTATCTACCTATCTGTCTATGGCTATCTATCTATCTGTCTGTCTGTCTATCTATCTATCTGTTTATCTATCTATCTATCTATCTATCTATCTATCTATCTATCTATCTATCTATCTATTTATCCATCTATCTATCTATGTATCAACAGATCCATTATTCATGTAAAGTCAAAAGACAGGGAAGATCAAATGGATGATGAAATAGGTAATTCTGTGGTTGGGCTGTGGATAGGTGTGAAGGTAAATATTACGTTTGACAAAGTGACACATTAAGTGCCATTCAGTCAATATATTTGTTAAAAGCTCCCTTGCAGGGAAAGCTGATTGATGTAGGCCTACATAAATTTGAATTTACGTTAAGACAGAGACACAGGTGTCATTTGATTTATAAATGTAAAATCAAAGAAATACTCAGAAAAATGAAGAGATGTGAGGTGTGAATTGCACTTGAGAAAAGACCCAATGAAGATGTGACACTTCAATACCAATCAACATTATACCTAATTATGGTCAATTACCGTAATAGCAATCTGTTAGGGAGTGTCAATATAAGCCTAATATCATTTGGAGAGAAGAAATGGCCATTATTTGGGTAAGACACATCAATAGACAGAGAATCACAATCGTTTTTTTGTAGTTTGGTTGCCGAGAATTGAAGACACAAAACGGCGGGAAATGCTGGATCCAGGCTGGATCACAACAAACTCTTCAGACCGGAAGTATAATCACGAAGGAATGGCCTGCTTGTGGGGGGCATTGCTTGTGCTCAGTGGCTCAACTACCATGGGGGCTGGGTAGGGCTGCCCTACGGGCCCCCACCCCTCAGGGGGCCCCCACCCCTCAAGGGAGGCCCCCAATCCCAAAGTGGGGTAAAAAAAATTAAAAGCAAAATAAAAAATTATTAAATTCCATTAGGGGTCAATCATGGATGAATTAGCATTGTATCTGCATTAATTTCTAAAGAAGTGACACGTCAAATATAAGACAACTAGGTAACCAAAAACTCTGAAGTGGGGCCTGGGCACGAAGATCCCATGCACTTGGTTTGATACAATTATAGAATATAATACATTATTTGTCCAAAAAATGTTGAATTCCTTTAGGGGCCCCAACAGATAAAAAAATATATAAGCTTTCTTTCAAAAGAAGGGACACATCAAACAAAAATTGATAAGAGGTGGCGCAGTGGCTCAACTACCTGAAAATGTTGGAATAGTTATGGGGCAACCCTGCAGTCTTTTAACATGAATGAGGGATTAGTGGGGGCCCTTTAAAGTAAGTCTATAGGTCAAGAAGGCAGAATTATATATCTTATAAATGTTGGATTACTTCGGGGGCCAACAGAATCTTTCACCATGAATAAGGTATTAGTGGGAGCCCTTCAAAGTAGGTCCAAAAGTGAGGCAGGCAGAATTATGTGTCTGAAAAATGTTGGAACAGTTCGGGGGCCCCCAGAGTCTTTCAGCATGAATGAGGTATCAGTGGAGGCCCTTCAAATTAAGTCCAAAAGTGAGGTGGGCAGAATTATGTCTCTGAAAAATGTTGGAACAGTGCGGGGCCCCCAGAGTCTTTCAGCATGAAAGAGGCTGGGATGTTTAGTGTATAGATGGTGGTGAACTTGTTAGGATGAAGTGTTTAATAATCTTAGTATATGCTTGCGGAAGGTTGAAAAAAAAACTCAGCCATTTCAGTATGTCAAATTGTCAATGAAATAAGATAATGTGGTAGTGGTTAGACAATATCTATATTTATTTGTTTGTGTACATCTGGCTGCTGTGCAAGGCCCTTCAATGGTGGACTAAAGTAACTTGAGATTAATAAAATTGTAATTTGTACTGATAAGGTAATATTGAATAGGCATAATAAACTGTGTCTGAGTCTGACTGAGTCTTTTATGCTTTTCCAAGTGTAGGCACATTAGTGAAATCTGTGGGCTTTTTAAATTGAGTACATACTTTTCAATCTACCCTGGTAGCCTGCCTAATTTCACATAAATCAGACAGGCAATAGCCAATGATATATTTAGCTGAAACAAGAATAGAAGATTTGTCCAATAAACCAACATAAATTTTCAACCGATGACCAGCCCTATTAAATGACGTCCGATGGTGCGGGTAGGGGCCCCCAGCCTTCCTGTTCCTACGGGCCCCACAACCTCTAGTTGAGCCCCTGATTGTGCTGTCAGTACTACATACTGACATACATATTTGAATCGAAGGGAAAGGGGAGCCAGGAATTGATTAGCATGTAAATTCATCAGAAGGGAATGTTTAAAAAAAGAGGAAATGTGCACATTAGATGGTGTGAGGAGTGGCAGGGCTTGTGAAAGTCGTGGACAAAAGTGGACTGTGACAGCAGGCAGAGGCTGATCTAGATACTGGGGGAGGGGGCAAAAAAGAGCTGTGTTTGAAATGAGAAATTTTGGTGGTATGGGTGAGTAGGTTATGTGGATATGGCATGTAGAACATGTTTTGATGTATTTTGGGGTTGGTGACCGTTGATGAATGCGAAAGAGGTGAAAGTGGGATGATTTTGATGGCATCTGAGGTGGGACCCCAAGTGAAAAATGTGCCACTGGCCTTACACTTTTATTTAGATAGATAAAAAGGTCTTTGAACAATTTCAATGATAAAAAACTAGAAAATAAATATTTACCTTTTAAATAACCATTCCAATCTTCTTGAGTATATAACGTATACCTTCTAGAACCAACGGCTTCCAACCATATGGAATTTTAACCAGTTTGTTCTTCGAGTTTTACATATATACCAACTCTTATGTAAATATCGATAGACAAATAATAAGTTCTTATACAAGGACCTATCAAGGCAGAATTCTTTAGAAATTTTAAATACTGAAAAATGTGTCAACTCTGAATTTCTGATCGAGCAAATAAAATTATACTGCGACTTATACAAATTTATCTGAATTAGACTGAATATGTATGTATCCTCCCACGGTTCCATTAAATAACAGTTCTGAAACCAGTAATTAAATGTTATAAAACGTCATGGGTGGTTAAAGGGGTTTTGGTATACACATTCAGGTTAATTCAGGCTGAATAATTAGCATTTAACTCAATGCATGCTGTGACACTAATGTCAAATTGTATTCATCACAATAAGCATGTCCATGCTACCCCATTCAATTGAATCCTCAAATTAGTTTATCAAAATGTTGTGGTGATCTTGGGATGGACCCCAGGTTGTTATGGCTTATTTGCAATATCGGAAACTAGGCCTGAAAACTAGTTTGCCAGGAACTAATTTTATTACATTTCATTGCCAAGGAGTTGACATTAAATAATCAGGAGGGGCTTGGAGTTTTCCTTGGCGAGAAATTTTTTTATTTCTTGGTAATGGCGACAGTATTTATTTCAGGTGCGGGGTGTCCCCAAATATTCCTTTCTAAATCAAGTACAAGTCTCTTAAGAAACACCCCACCACAAATTATTTATATCAACTGGCCAAAAAGGATTTATTTATTTCACCAAAACTGCAGCAAGAAACGCTTTATTTAAAAAATATATATTTCAACCCCCCCCCCTCCCTTGAGATTAAATAGCTTTAAATGGTGCCCCCTAACCAATGTCACAATGTGCATTACTTCCCAGTTTACTGAATACTATCTTTTTGCAAAATCATTTTGATTTTTCAATAAAGGAAGATGCCTTTGAGATGGTTAGTCACCTGACTGTAGGCTATACAATACATGTACATATTTTAAGAGCTTATACATGAAATCTTTTAACATTTTGAATGATATTCTAGTACTTTTGGCAGACTTAACATATTAAAGCAGTTAAATATCTTCTCGGACAGTTCTAGTAAAGTTTGCTTAATACATGTGAATCTATGACGTCGGACTCTGGGCCTCGAGAGCAAATATTCTCTTGAGATATATCCTTGTGTACTGTTATATAAATACAGACGAAAGACCTTGAGAAAATGTGAAAGAATGAAAGAAAACCATTTGTGTAATAGGGAAAAGGTTTCCAAAGGATATCCAAGATCTAGCAGATTAAAAAAAGGAATGGAAAAAAGAGAAGTCTGCGTTTGCACAAGATGGTTGTTCCAGTGAGCATCAAGGTCAAACATTTTTTTCAGACTCACACGAGCTTTTTCAATATTTAAAGGTAATAATTTGAATTTACACAAAGACCTAGCCTTGGATTTCTGCGAGAATTTCCTTAGTGAGCTACATGTACTAGACAATTACCAATCTTCATGTAAAATGCTAGAATAACTAGTGCCGTGGCCCTGTGGATAAGGTGCTTGTCTGGTAACTTAGACGTAGCAGGTTCGACTTCAAGCCATGGCATGGGGGAACTTAGTAGATCCTCCATAACTCTTTGCTTCACTTCACCCAGGTGTAAATGGGTACTAAGCTGTAGACAGTGGTGGCGATTGTAGGGTGACGTAGCATTGTGTGTGCTGGAAATGGCTGCCTGGCTGTTATACTCCCCGGGAAGTTTTTCGGTGTAATGGACTATAAAAAAATCCTACATTTACATTTAATAGAAATTCAGAAATTATTTTCACATTGCATCATTAGTGAGAAATATTTCCCTAAATGCTGTTTTAGGTCAAGTGCTATAATGGGTGAAGTTCTTTTCATTCATTGGCCTAAACGAGGTAGCGCAATGTTCAACATTGATTTGAGGACTCCATTGAACAGCAATTGTAGAAATTAGTAATTAATAGAATGGTGGGAAAATGAGAAGGTCCCTATCAACTTGCATAGTTTTGTAACATGTTTTGAAGCCTGAGGTTATCCCATAGTCCCAAGTTTGCCTTTTCTACCAAATATTAATTACACCAGTCCTGCCAACCTCTACCATTTGCACTATTTTTGGAAGTTCCACATTGCTAAAATATGCACCATTCCTCAATCTCTGTTCAATAATTATACTCAAATGCATGCAACATTTAAAGTTCAATACAAAACTTTGCATGATTCTAATGTGGGCCTATATCATATATGGCAATCGCCATGCTCCAAAGCGGTCAAGGCCGAAAAAACACTGCAAAAATTGACGCTTTTTTGCGAAGAACTGTAAAAGTGCCGGTCAGTGTTTTGTTCTTTCAACTTATTTGACAAGAGGTAACTGTACACCATTGTAAATTCTATCTGAACTACTTGGGCGGTACAACATTTAAAGTGCATTTAGTGAAGCGTATGAAAATGTGTTATAGACCCCTGATCAGCAAACAGTGCAAGTAGGCCTGGTATTGTACACTGTGTAGGTAAAAGACTTCCATTCCGCTTATCTATATATATCAGATTTTAGAGATTTGGTTTCTTCCCTTTCTTGCCAACATGATTGAAAGGTATAGAATTCAGGAGATGGAGACTGGAGGGCCTATAAGAATAAAAGTAGGGCATTGTGGCAAACGTTGCCCAAAATGCAGCCCATATATAGGCACAAAAGACTTCCATTCTTTTGGTCGAAAGCTTTCTCGTCGTATATATGCATATCCGATTTTAGAGATTTGGTTTCCTGGCAACATGATTGATAACATGCACATTTTGAGAATTTTATATTACGTTGTACCCTCAAAAATAAAAGTATGACATTTAGGTAAACTTAGCCCGAAATGCAGCCCATATGTCAAGGGCCCTTAACCAGCTTACAGATCTATGTTTATCTTCCAAAGTCAACAAGAGGAACAAACTGAAGTACCATCTTAAGCAGTTCACCTAAGTGTACTTAGTCAATAACCTAGTCAATACTCTGCAAAAGCATTGTCAAAGGCCTTTCTAGGGTGTATGCACACTGTGTAATATGTATATAGGAGCACGTTTTAGCATTCACTACTGCAGATCATACCCACATTTGAGATGGTTTCCCTACAGATTTGCAGATCTCAGCAAAGAGAGAATTATCAATCAGTCCAAATATTCCTTTTGTCCACAGCAAACACATTTCCACACGTTTTAATATGTACTTATGTTGTCCACCAGCTATTTGGGGGTATATTGAACATTCTAAAATTGCTTATTGTCATTATTTGGCAGTGCAGTGGTACCTGTGTTGTGAGACCCTCTGTTGTAAGACCCACTAGCCTAATGTGACTGCCTTCCTCCCGCTCTAAGTAGTATTTTTAGTGCATTTTTTGCACCCGACAAGAGACAGCACCCCCACGAGAGACCGCTTCATGGCTGTATAAGGGGCAGTCTTGTAACATAGGGACCACTGTTATACATCAATTGTATAGGAGAAGG
This sequence comes from Platynereis dumerilii, assembly GCA_026936325.1. Lineage (NCBI taxonomy): Eukaryota > Metazoa > Annelida > Polychaeta > Phyllodocida > Nereididae > Platynereis > Platynereis dumerilii. The sequence continues at coordinate 11,136,364 of JAPTHN010000019.1, forward strand.
TAATGATATGCTCAAAGTAACAGGAAGAAGAAGGAGTAGGCCCAGATGCAGTAGCTTTAAACAAAGAACACATTTATATAAAAAAGTAAAAATAAGCATGCATGAGAACGGCAGACAGAAGAAGTGAGAAGAAGATAAAAGATAAGACAGAAGAAGTGAGAAGAAGATAAAGATAAGACAGAAGAAGTGAGAAGAAGATAAAAGATAAGACAGAAGAAGTGAGAAGAAGATAAAAGATAAGACAGAAGAAGTGAGAAGAAGATAAAGATAAGACAGAAGAAGTGAGAAGAAGATAAAAGATAAGACAGAAGAAGTGAGAAGAAGATAAAAGATAAGACAGAAGAAGTGAGAAGAAGATAAAAGATAAGACAGAAGAAGTGAGAAGAAGATAAAAGATAAGACAGAAGAAGTGAGAAGAAGATAAAAGATAAGACAGAAGAAGTGAGAAGAAGATAAAGATAAGACAGAAGAAGTGAGAAGAAGATAAAAGATAAGACAGAAGAAGTGAGAAGAAGATAAAGATAAGACAGAAGAAGTGAGAAGAAGATAAAGATAAGACAGAAGAAGTGAGAAGAAGATAAAAGATAAGACAGAAGAAGTGAGAAGAAGATAAAAGATAAGACAGAAGAAGTGAGAAGAAGATAAAAGATAAGACAGAAGAAGTGAGAAGAAGATAAAAGATAAGACAGAAGAAGTGAGAAGAAGATAAAAGATAAGACAGAAGAAGTGAGAAGAAGATAAAAGATAAGACAGAAGAAGTGAGAAGAAGATAAAAGATAAGACAGAAGAAGTGAGAAGAAGATAAAGATAAGACAGAAGAAGTGAGAAGAAGATAAAAGATAAGACAGAAGAAGTGAGAAGAAGATAAAAGATAAGACAGAAGAAGTGAGAAGAAGATAAAGATAAGACAGAAGAAGTGAGAAGAAGATAAAAGATAAGACAGAAGAAGTGAGAAGAAGATAAAAGATAAGACAGAAGAAGTGAGAAGAAGATAAAAGATAAGACAGAAGAAGTGAGAAGAAGATAAAGATAAGACAGAAGAAGTGAGAAGAAGATAAAAGATAAGACAGAAGAAGTGAGAAGAAGATAAAAGATAAGACAGAAGAAGTGAGAAGAAGATAAAGATAAGACAGAAGAAGTGAGAAGAAGATAAAAGATAAGACAGAAGAAGTGAGAAGAAGATAAAAGATAAGACAGAAGAAGTGAGAAGAAGATAAAGATAAGACAGAAGAAGTGAGAAGAAGATAAAAGATAAGACAGAAGAAGTGAGAAGAAGATAAAAGATAAGACAGAAGAAGTGAGAAGAAGATAAAAGATAAGACAGAAGAAGTGAGAAGAAGATAAAGATAAGACAGAAGAAGTGAGAAGAAGATAAAAGATAAGACAGAAGAAGTGAGAAGAAGATAAAAGATAAGACAGAAGAAGTGAGAAGAAGATAAAAGATAAGACAGAAGAAGTGAGAAGAAGATAAAGATAAGACAGAAGAAGTGAGAAGAAGATAAAGATAAGACAGAAGAAGTGAGAAGAAGATAAAAGATAAAACAGAAGAAGTGAGAAGAAGATAAAAGATAAGACAGAAGAAGTGAGAAGAAGATAAAAGATAAGACAGAAGAAGTGAGAAGAAGATAAAAGATAAGACAGAAGAAGTGAGAAGAAGATAAAAGATAAGACAGAAGAAGTGAGAAGAAGATAAAAGATAAGACAGAAGAAGTGAGAAGAAGATAAAGATAAGACAGAAGAAGTGAGAAGAAGATAAAAGATAAGACAGAAGAAGTGAGAAGAAGATAAAAGATAAGACAGAAGAAGTGAGAAGAAGATAAAAGATAAGACAAAAGAAGATGAGAAAATTAGGAAGACATGAAAACCAGACAAAATAAAAAAAGGAGATATTCTTCAAGATGAAGGAAAATAAGTGAGAGTGAAGAGGAAGAAGAAAATATCAAAAGCCAACTGGTAGTGGCAAGGAAGTAGGAAGAAAGATAAGAAATAAGATAAGAAATAAGGAAGAGAAGGAGTAAGGGGAAAAGTTGCCTAGATAAAAGAATGGAAGAATATGGAGTAAAACAGGGGTGACGGAACAGGGGGGGAATTGCCCCTCCTGCCCTTGCCCAAGAGAGGGGGGCAGGGGGGGGCAAGAGTGCCCTTTAGATCTTAAAGAAAAAAACATTATTAGGCCTTATTTTACTAATTTTAGGAACAAATTAGTCATTATATATTCAAAGTTATTAGTGACTCTCTATTTCAATTTTGTCATGCGAAATTGGCACGAATATGATTTGCCCTTTTTCATCTGACCGCCCCTGCCGTCCGCGATTCCTTCCGACACCCCTGGAGTAAAGAATGAGATAATTCAGAAACTCAAAATAGCTCATCAGAAGGAAACAGAAGAAGACAGAGGAAGGAAACATCCATGAAGATGAAGAAGGAAAGACAAAATGAGAAGTACAAAGGGAGGAAGACTTATGACATCCACATGGAAAGCTGTGAATAATCAAGCGCCTCAGTATCTCAAAAGTCTCATTCAACTGAAACCTGAATATGACCTTAATCACTGCAGCAATGGCAAACTGCTCTTATAGATACCTGCCACACAATATCAAAACAAGTTCGAAGATAGAGCGTATTAGAGCCTTCTTCTTTTCGTCCCCAACACTTTAAAATGGCTTACCAGAAAATGTGAGAAAATCAAGAACACTGGATAACTTCAAGAAAAGATTGAAACCATATCTTTTTGCAAAATACTACAGAAACATCAACGAATCTAACCAAGCGCCAATGAGCTGTTTACTGGAATTTGCACTATATAAGTAATTAATTAATATTATTAAGACATACAATTGGATAAGAAAAGCATGGGAAAATTCAATTCGAACGGAATTATTTTTGATAAGTCAACAACTGGTTAGCTGAAGTGCAACTGGTACTTGCTTCGTAACTATATCTTATTGTTGTAATTTGTAATGTATACAGTGTAAATGAAGCACAATTCAGTCAGTGATTTCTCTGTGAGGAGCCAAAATCACACATTAACTTCATAACTTTCACAAGGTAGTGATATATGCATTACAAGTATGCAAATCAAAGCTTTTATTGAAGCTATAGAACATGGTCTTGTGACTTTCTTGTGCAAGTTGGGGCGTGGGAAAATGGAGGTTTCAGTCAGAAGGTCACAGGTAACTGGCAAAACTCATCAGAGAAACTCCCAATGCAGGTAATGCCAGGTAATGCCAGGTATATCACAGAAGAGATACATGTAAGAATCAGTAAGATGTGTACTTTGGTGGGTCTTCAAAAGTTACTTGATAAATGTATAAATTTACATCCTGATACAGTAGTCCATATTTTATGGAATAAAACAACTCCAAAAATTATGTTTATGTCCATATTCTAAAGAAAGATTCACATACATCCTTCATTCCTTACAACTAATGAGTATTCAGTTATTTTACTTATTTGATTGAGTAATATTGACACAACTTTCATTTAAACAGTATAGGAAACAACGTGAGATGAAATTTTAAGTGTCCATTAAATTCACAATTTAAGCAGAATAGCACCATAAACCTAAAGTAGTCAATTTTTCATGTTAATTATATCGACTAATTTCTTGGAAGGCTTTGGCAATGTAGCTATGCAGTTCATGCCAGCTCATCAAGACATTTTAAAACATCCGAATAGGTATAGTTCTCCATACCATAATTTTGAAAACAAAACGACTGAAAAAATATATACTTCAATATGATATATATATATCATATTGAAATATATATTTAGATGATATCCAAAATGGTAAGGAGATATCACTATAATGTCAGTTTCAAAAGAATCAAAGAGACATTGAGTTGTATTCTTGCTAGTACCATGGGATCTGAGTGGCTTTTGTACTTACAGACTATATAACTGACTTAAATTTGCACATCAGCAAAGAAAATTATTTGAAGTCTTTGAATTAGGCAACAGCATTGATACAATAGGTTTCAAATTACAAGGTCTTTGAGCTTATAAGTATAACAACAATGAGCTGGTCAGAAAATTGTCCCAGCATGATAGGGTTATAAATGATAATTAGATCTTAAAGAAAAAAACATTATTAAAGAAAAAAACATTATTAGGCCTTATTTTACTAATTTTAGGAACAAATTAGTCATTATATATTCAAAGTTATTATTGACTCTCTATTTCAATTTTGTCATGCGAAATTGGCACGAATATGATTTGCCCTTTTTCATCTGACCGCCCCTGCCGTCCGCGATTCCTTCCGACACCCCTGGAGTAAAGAATGAGATAATTCAGAAACTCAAAATAGCTCATCAGAAGGAAACAGAAGAAGACAGAGGAAGGAAACATCCATGAAGATGAAGAAGGAAAGACAAAATGAGAAGTACAAAGGGAGGAAGACTTATGACATCCACATGGAAAGCTGTGAATAATCAAGCGCCTCAGTATCTCAAAAGTCTCATTCAACTGAAACCTGAATATGACCTTAATCACTGCAGCAATGGCAAACTGCTCTTATAGATACCTGCCACACAATATCAAAACAAGTTCGAAGATAGAGCGTATTAGAGCCTTCTTCTTTTCGTCCCCAACACTTTAAAATGGCTTACCAGAAAATGTGAGAAAATCAAGAACACTGGATAACTTCAAGAAAAGATTGAAACCATATCTTTTTGCAAAATACTACAGAAACATCAACGAATCTAACCAAGCGCCAATGAGCTGTTTACTGGAATTTGCACTATATAAGTAATTAATTAATATTATTAAGACATACAATTGGATAAGAAAAGCATGGGAAAATTCAATTCGAACGGAATTATTTTTGATAAGTCAACAACTGGTTAGCTGAAGTGCAACTGGTACTTGCTTCGTAACTATATCTTATTGTTGTAGTTTGTATACAGTGTAAATGAAGCACAATTCAGTCAGTGATTTCTCTGTGAGGAGCCAAAATCACACATTAACTTCATAACTTTCACAAGGTAGTGATATATGCATTACAAGTATGCAAATCAAAGCTTTTATTGAAGCTATAGAACATGGTCTTGTGACTTTCTTGTGCAAGTTGGGGCGTGGGAAAATGGAGGTTTCAGTCAGAAGGTCACAGGTAACTGGCAAAACTCATCAGAGAAACTCCCAATGCAGGTAATGCCAGGTAATGCCAGGTATATCACAGAAGAGATACATGTAAGAATCAGTAAGATGTGTACTTTGGTGGGTCTTCAAAAGTTACTTGATAAATGTATAAATTTACATCCTGATACAGTAGTCCATATTTTATGGAATAAAACAACTCCAAAAATTATGTTTATGTCCATATTCTAAAGAAAGATTCACATACATCCTTCATTCCTTACAACTAATGAGTATTCAGTTATTTTACTTATTTGATTGAGTAATATTGACACAACTTTCATTTAAACAGTATAGGAAACAACGTGAGATGAAATTTTAAGTGTCCATTAAATTCACAATTTAAGCAGAATAGCACCATAAACCTAAAGTAGTCAATTTTTCATGTTAATTATATCGACTAATTTCTTGGAAGGCTTTGGCAATGTAGCTATGCAGTTCATGCCAGCTCATCAAGACATTTTAAAACATCCGAATAGGTATAGTTCTCCATACCATAATTTTGAAAACAAAACGACTGAAAAAATATATACTTCAATATGATATATATATATCATATTGAAATATATATTTAGATGATATCCAAAATGGTAAGGAGATATCACTATAATGTCAGTTTCAAAAGAATCAAAGAGACATTGAGTTGTATTCTTGCTAGTACCATGGGATCTGAGTGGCTTTTGTACTTACAGACTATATAACTGACTTAAATTTGCACATCAGCAAAGAAAATTATTTGAAGTCTTTGAATTAGGCAACAGCATTGATACAATAGGTTTCAAATTACAAGGTCTTTGAGCTTATAAGTATAACAACAATGAGCTGGTCAGAAAATTGTACCAGCATGATAGGGTTATAAATTATAATTTCAATAGAATGTCAAATTAAATTAAATGTAAGAATTCAACAAAAGCTGTTATGAATCGGTTCATTGGATCTGTGTATATCATATTGGCTTACACCTTGCTTCTGAATTCATGGCCCACTGGGTTTCCCTTTCAGCAACCTGTTATGGTCCCAGGTTCAATTTCAGATCATTGTTATCAATTGAAGGGAAGTACCAATTAATGTTCTGGAGTACAATGAACCACTATTTTATGAAGAATGCTTATTGGGAGTGGGAGAAATTTGATTAAGATCACATGAGGAGAAAAATCAGCTCAGTAGTTGATGCCTTCAGGGCCGATTTCACCAACATGGTATTAAGATAAGAGCCAGATCTTAGCTAAGACCTGGTCTGGCTCTGCCAATCAGTTAAGCAGAGCAGTATCAAAGGTATTTTAGTTTAGTGGAAGTTTACACATGTTGTGCGAACAGGTCAGCTGTTACAAACACAATGTCTCAATTTCCTAAACAAAGACAAAAATATGGCTACACAGAAAATGAGGGGGAGGGGGTTCTTGAAAATGTTTTAAATAGTTGCCTACCCAGTCTCGGTGAAAAAATAAAAGAGTTCAAAACTTCCCCCTTTCCCCTTAACCAACCTATCATTGCTATCAAGTAACAACACAACAAGCATCAAAGTATCATAGTCTCTCGCACAAACATCAAACTTCATATATTAACTTTTTTGTAATATTTCAGATGAAATTCAAGGTGTATAATGTGCATTTATTTGTATGTGTGTAGGCTTGATCATTAGCCAGCTTTGGAGGTGTGTCTGACTTATTCAATGAAGGCTGTGCTGAGTGCCTGGGTGGAAACAAACCTCTTTTTTTTATGTGCTGAGCAAACTTATTTTCCAGTGTCATGTGCTGAACCAATTATTTTCATCATAAGTCCAGCCCCCTCCCCCCATGTATTATCTGGTCAGCCCCAAAGGGACACCACTTTAACAGTTTGAGATCACTAATCTGTAAGTTGTCTAACAATATTTGTCAACCACTGAACCTTGACAAGTCTATGGACTAAAACTCAGTTGGTGAAAGGGACTTAGTTAAACCAGGTTTAAAGAAGTTAAGACCAGGCCTAACTGTTAAAACTATGTTGGTGAAATCGGCCCTTAGAGTCACGCGCATGTATACCAATAATACCCTATAAGACAATACAAGCGTATGCAATTCGAATTTGGAGATTGCAGAAGCAGGGTCATTTTGCAAATAACATACAGATATGGTGCAAATGCAATAGTTGACCTTGTACTTATCACTTATTTTTAAAATGATCTGCCATGCCAAATATTTTCTCTTTTATAGTATTTGCATATTTTAAAGAAATACAAAACTAGTGGGAGCCTATGTCAAAGTCACATTACCCATTCGAACAACACCCAACAATAACTGTGAATTTTGAGAAATTGTTTTTCATAGTCAACTGTCAAATTTGATAGAATCTGTGACAAATATATCAAAACACAAATGTCCAAGGCATTTCTTGGACCTGTCATATGCTAGTATATGGATGGATTAAATCGATCTACAAGCCCTGATATACCATATCTATCAATGACTGGTACTTCCGCTCGTGCTTAGAGTATAATGAAGTTTTGTTGGATAAGGCAACTTAAGTGCCTGTATTAATCCACAGACCTCCGACTGGAGTATAACATTGATGGGAAATATACCACAGAAGAGGCTGTATTTTGCGAAATGTACAGAAGCGACTGTAGATGGTCGCAGTTATTAGATAAATTCTATTATATAACATATTTATCAAAAATAAATAAAAATATGAAAAGCGTAATTTCCCCTTTCTCTAATTCTGCAATTGTTAAATTTCAGAACGGTCATTTATAGAAAAGAACATGTCAATCTATCAGCATAAATGCCAAAATTGTGAATATTTAACCTATATACATGTATATCTGGACAAATAGGACAATATATGCCAACTGGTGTATTTATTCATCAGAAAAAATGGCAAAAAAAAGAAGAAATTTTAAAATTTACTATGGTTTGTTTACACAATATATATATCTGACCTGCCACACTCAGTAAATAGCTATAGGATTGTCCTAGAATTCCATTACACATTTAAATTTTGACAGACTAGCAGTTAAAGTTCCCCCTAGTCAATTACAACTGGGGTTTTTAAAACATATTTACCTGTAATTGGCTACACCTGAGTTATTGTGTAATTTATTAGTTTTTCACACAAAAGTAGGCAGTTTGTATCCTGGTTAAGGACTTTCTTTTTTACTTTTAAAAGTGGGAAAAAACGAGTGATACATTTTGGACACGTTTAGGATGTCTGAGAATGTCAATGATGTCACAGCATTTCCTATCTTTTACATTGAAATCAGTTGTCAATATGTCTTTGCAGCATGAGAGACATAACTGTGTGTGTGACATCACTAGTGAGTGATTTAAAAACTTATTCATTGGCTTTTGCTTCGTAAATATATATAAATGCAGTGCCCTAGAGCATTTTTAGCGGCGTCAGCCAGCTGTTGCCACAAGCATTTTGTCCATTCTTGTTAGCACTCCTGAGATCGCCCTTTCTCACTAATCTCATTCAAATTTGAAATACAGTCTAAATTGAATTTTTTCTTGAGGCCAGTCGATTTTGGTGGTCAACCGTAGCAAAAAAAATAATAATAAAGAAAACAAATGGACTGATTTTCACGGGTCAAAGGTCAACTCACATGCCACGCCCACTTGTGTGTCACGTGAGCATGCACAAAGCCAAACTTTGCTGGCAAAGACACTTGAGATTCGGTCTGGCCATGCTCAACAGGTACTTCATTAAGGGGATCCCAATTCAATTGACAGGACAGAGGTGTGAATTACCGTTAAAAAGTTAAGAGCAATTAATTGAATGACACTGGCTTTAATAGCACAATGACTGCAAGGAATCCTTCATCACATTAAAGCATTCCAATCCACTTCTGAATTCAAGTCAATTGGTATCACACCTAATCAAGCATCACTTTTTTTAGAAGCCACTGTATTGTTATCTGTCTTTATATTTTAGTCAGCAGAGCTCGATTTATGCCATCTTCTTATAGCTAATTTCTTCTTCTCAGCCCTTTTCTTAACTAATTCTTCCCCTAATATAACTAACTACGCGAATTTCTCACCATTCTCACCAGGGGGCGACAGGTGCAAATCAGTACTGGCCTTAGATCACAGCACAGGCACTCTCCTGGACTGACTGTACAGTCTGTTAGAAATAACAATACTGAGTATCAATTGACTAATACAGGAGTGTGCCTGTGATCACAGTAACTGGACCATACTGGCCTCTCTTTCATAAATCCAATAATTGCCCTATTCTCAGGCAACTACACAAAAGATGTGAAACATGAATAGGATTGTTTAGCCAAATCTGGCGCCGCTTAAAGTGCTTGCACGTTATTTTTTATGAATAAGGCGCTTTATAAGTTTATAAATGTAAATATATCATTAAAATATTATAGTATGATTAGGGACCGTTCAGAATTTATGACTGGGGGGGGTGAGAGTTTTGCTGGAACTTCCCGTCAAAAATTGATACCCCCCCTTGAGTTTCATGCGGATTTTAAGTACCCCACCCTTAGGTTTCACGCATATTTTCAGTACCACCCCCTCCCCGACATACAAAACAATACACACATATATATATACTGTTATACATGGCCACGCGTACAGATTCGCGTCATTTCGCGAACTTTTACACATAAAAGAGTCGAAATAATATGAGTTTATGCGTGTTTTTAACATTTTTTTTTTGTTAAAATTTCTTACCCCCTCTTGGAAGTGTTGTAAAAAATTGATACCCCCCCTGAAACACATTTGAAAAGTTAGTACCCTCTCGGCCAAAACTCCCACCCCCCCCCCAGTCATAAATTCTGAACGGTCCCTTAGTATCACTATACTGGGGGTATTTTGATAATCACGTTCACGTCACAAACTGTAATTTATTGAAAAATGTATGTCAGATTATGTCTACATGGAAAACGCAGGCCTAATTAAATTTTCCTGATACTGGAGTTTTAAACTAAAACTTGAAGTATGCACCAAAATCTTTATAATATACATTACACAGCATGTCTGACGCACATTTAGAGACAAATTCTTCAGTACTTGGGGATAATATTCATAATAAAGGACGTTCACTTCGAAATGTTATTTATTGTAGACAGAAAAGCGTGGAACTACGTCAAACATGGAGCCCAAATAAAAATAACTAAAAGTAAACAAGTTTTTTTGCACACACGTGCATAGATCTTCAAAGTACGTATGTCCCAATGCCAAAATAAATGTCAATAAACTGAAAAAGAACATTTAGGGGATGATGTCAGAGGGTTTAACATGCTCTGTCCATACACAATTTCAGTACTGCCGAAAAAGGTGAGTTGGATGGGTGTGTTCTGCCATTGGGTCAATGCTAAATATACGCAACCAAACTTCTTGTGAAAGCATTGATTCTTATCCGATGATACAAAAACATATTGTTTCGTTGAAGAGGACATACAGTGCCGCCTGTAAGTAAGTGAAACGCATGACATTGTGCCATTGCATCAATGTTAAACATCCTTAACCAAAATGCTTCTGGAAAGATGAATTCTCATCCGATGAGAGGAAAACATTTTGGGTCATAAATGCCGATATGTGAGGCATGTGGGATAAAAATAGCAGCCGACTTTCTTTGCTGTAGTTGGAGTTAGGTATGGGTCAAAGTCTTTGGTAAGTAAGTGAAGCACAGGCCCAATGTTAAAACATAGGGAAGGGTGGTTCACTTACTTATCAAAGACTTTGACCCATACCTAACTCCGACTACAGCAAAGAAAATGGGCTGCTAATTTTATCCCACTTGCCTCACACATCAGCCTTTATGACCCACTTTGTTTCCCTTTCATCCGATGAGAATTCATGCCTCCACAAGCAGTTTGGCTGAGGATGTTTAGCATTGATGCAATGGCACAATGTCATGCGTTTCACTTACTTACAGGCGGCACTGTATCTGAGGCATGCTCAAAACAATTAGCAGCCAATTTCATTTCTCAACATGCAGTTAATTAATTTAAAAAATGAAATATCATTCAAAATATTTATTTACAGCTGTTCACAGATTGGCGGTCCAAACAGTTTCAAAATTGACTTTCAACTTGGTTGTGTGATGTCAGTGGCTTAAAAATCTTTTGTTTGTTTCAGTTATGGTTAATCAGTTGATTCAGTGCTTCTCATATCTAACAGCACAGGTGACAATAAACAAACTAATTAAATGACTTAAGGTACATCATCAAATAATGAGATCAGGAGAAGGAGACCAACAGAAAACTGTCAATGATGGAAAAGCCAGTTTGCTAATTGAAAATAAGAAAATTAATTTTTCTGCTGGTCCGCCAATCCGCAAAGAGCTATAAGGAGGACATCTGAGGCATGTTCGATACGACCAGCTGCCAATTTCATTTGCTCCACTGTATTTAAGCAAGTGAAGCCCAGCTTCACTTTTTCATTTCATTGGCTCTCACAAGCATTTTTGTTGACAATGTTTAGCATTTTACAAACATTATGTGAGCTTCTAATGCAATTCAACACTGTATGAAGAAATTATCTTTGACTATGAAAACATTTGTAAGTTCCAGGCCAAAACTGTTAGAATTCAGAAACACGCCTTCAAACAATGTGAATTTGAATTTTGAAAGAAAAAATTAAGGCTCAAAAAGGTGAAACATTTATGAAAAAGACCTTGAAAATTGCAGTTGTTAAAATGTGACAATTTTCACGATATGGCCATAATAACTGCATATAATGATCACATAAAATTATGGTAATTACTCGTTGAGGACACATGTAACATTCTAGTTTGATCAGCCCATAAATGGTAATTGTATTAATGGTCGTACTAGCCTGAAAAGGTATACAGATAATATCGAAGGTCAGGGTAATAATTCAATCATGTCATTATTGTGTGATAACATGCAAGATAGGACTTTTCCAAGGCACTGTATATATAAATATACAGTAAATGTGTGCATTAAAAACTTATTAATAAGTTATAGTGAAAGGTTTGCACCTTGAGCTTTTTGTGCTGCAAAATGAGTGCAAATCAGAGATTTTGTAAAATTGACAAAATATTGCAAGCACATTATATATTTTCAAGGGTGCTTGAAGGAAACGCAGACGGCAAGGGCGGTCAGACGAAAAGGGCAAATCCAATCACGTGACAAAATTATATTATGACTTCGATAATAATTCTGCTACATATTCTTCATAATTTTTTCCTAAAGGCCTAATAATAAGGTGTTTTTTTTTTCAAGGCAAAAGGGCACACAAAAATATTCCTCAAAATAAAATCAGGAAAATCAAAAAATATTCCTACTGAAGAAAGCCTTATAGGCCTAAATGAAATAGCAACTTAAATCTCCAATAGGCCTAAGGGCTCAGGTTTTTTCTCCTTTTTGACAAAAAAGTATTTTTGAGAGTACTTAAGTTAAATGACACATCTGAGATAAGTGCTTTTTAACTAGTGGTTTAAAAGTTTAAGGCAACAACTGAATCCTTAAAATAAATAAGTAGATTGGTTCTAAAGATAAAACTAATTGATACTTTGTAGAATCTATACTCTATCATATTTAGTTCATGTATATTCTCTTCTTCTATATTGACAATAGACAGATAAATTTGAGATAGATTAGATAGAATAGATTTTAATCTTTTTTTTTTGCTGGTTAATTTTAATTTACTACAGATTGAGGTAAAAATAATTCAGGAAAATTTTTAAAATGAAAATTCTATAAATAAATCTTATGAAACAAACTATTTTGTTCATTCACAATTTTTAAGCAAATTCCCACAGTACTACCTCCAGGCTGTATGACTATTTAGCATGGTATGACATTTCCTTTTGCTTACATCCAAATGTAAATATGCGATTTAACAAAAAGTATTTAAAAACTGAAACTCCTTTCTAGGCGACCCCCAATAAAATGAATATCATCTATATTATATGTTGAGTACTTCATTTTTCATGTAATTGGGTACACTTCTATTATATCTACAGGTTAGATATATATGTACTTTAAAATATGTAAGAAAAATGAAGAATTAGTACACAGTGCTTCAAAAAAAAAATTAGTTTCTTTTTTTTTTTAAGTGATTTTAAAACTAGTAAAATACAACTTTTAAAATGATAAATTTGAATATTTGACAGCTAATTTCATGGACACCGCTAAAAATAATAGGAGGGTATGATATATATTTTTAAAAAAGCAATTACAATCGAAAACACCTGAGAATCTAATTCATAAACAATGTTGTTTTTTTTTCACAACTTGTTTTTGTTTCACACATTCAAAATGCTACACAAGACTATTAAAAGGTTTTAGAAAAATGTTTTATCAAGATATTTCACCAACTAGTGGTCTAACAAGGCGTTTCACCAACTAAAATAACACAAAATTTAAAAATCAAACTTTAGCATTGTCAAGGTGCATACAAACACCAACTTCATGAAAAATACAATGCAAAAATGCATCATCAAAATTCAATACTGACACTGGAGGGTGTGACATAACTAAAAACAGAATTGATTGAATAATTCCCTTCATTGAGAGCTTTTTCAGCAACTAAAGCAGCTACTTTTTAAGAATCAAAGTTAAGCATTGGCAAGGTGCATAGCATTCAACAACTTGGTGTAAAGCAATGCAAAATGCATTTTCAAAAATACAACTAAAAGGCACAGTAACTCAGAATAACTCTTAACTTAATTAAATAATTCCCTTCATGAACCAACCAACACTATCTCAAGGTTAAGAATCAAAATTTAGCATTGTCGAAAAATACAATGCAAAAATGCATCATCAAAAATAACAACACTGAAAGGTGCAGTAACTAAAAATAACACAACAAGCTTAATTAAATAATGCACATAATTGAAAGTAAGGTATTTTTTCACTTACCGACATACCATGATGGGTCTGGTGAACTACTGAGATGTCTTGCTTCAGGTTTTTCATGGTTCAGTGGTTTGGATCTTTAGTGCTGCACAGGTGCGATTGACAAGCAACAGGCATCCTAGCTTGCTGGGCATTTTGTAAAATTTGTAAAATGAGTAGAACTCTGGTTGGGTGCCTGGACAGAAAGCTAACATTTTGGAAAATTTAAGTTAGGCTTGTGTGGTCAGAAGCTGGAAGAAGTTGTCTCGAAGAGAATCCAACAGAAGTTCTTCGCAACTCGCAAGAGGAATTCTTCAAAAGAAGTTTTTTGCACAAAAAAATTGATTCGTTGGAACGTTGTAATCAGACTCTTTTGGAAATGGATGTTTGGACGATTGGGACTTTAACTTTAAATAATTATATTCTGTATTTATGCACTTGGTAGGCTAATTAAGATGGAAGGATCGAGGATACAACAATGAGGCAAAGGATGACTGAAACTGCTGTCCAACAAAATTGTTTTGGAAAACGTTACTTAAACTTAAAGAATTAATAGCACTTGAGAACACATGCCTATTTTGCAAGGGAATAAGATATTTTGGAACATTATTATTTGGAATAGACTGCAATGTCAAAATGGAAAATGCACTTTCACACCAAACGACTTGATTTAGGTTGTCTTGTTGTACCCTGGATCAGCCAGGGCAGCTCAACCTCAATCTTTTTTGTGGAGGATGCTGCACTTTCATTTTTGGTGACCGCCATATGATGATGAGATGAGAAGACTGTGAGTCTGGCACATACCCTATTAATTCAGGGATGCCCAGGGTCTTTCAGTTGCCCCAGCATAGAATACTGAATACAACTCTCCTCCATTTCATTTAATGTTCCATGGGCTCGGACTAAATGAGTGCCCGGGGTGGGATTTGAACCCACGCCCTCAAAGCAAGTTGACAAGCGCACTTACCAATTAGGCCACGGGGGAAATGCCATGTATGGGATTGCGCGTCTGGCTCTGGCTGGGTCAACCTAACCTACGTATGTTGGACAGCAGCTTCAATTGTTGTTCGCCCTTTCGCTTTATCGTCCTCATGACCTGATTAGCCCACCAGAGTGCATAAATACAGAATGTTAAAGGAGGGGGACCTCATATAAAAGCAGGGTTTCAAGGCACCCCAATCATTCTGGGTTTGGCCTTCAAAGAGTGAACACCTCCCATCTCTCTCAATAAAATACCTGTAACTGGCGAACTATCACTTCAACCAAAATAGTTTTTGGACAATTCGTTTACAAGATGAATTATTGACCAACTGAGCTAAAATTCCGACTTTAAAAAGATGCCAAAAAGCCAATATTTAACGAAAACATCTCTATTTGTGCACATTCAGTCAAATGTGATTTTCCTGTCTCATTGGTCAAGAGAATCACATGACTTTTATGACCCAGCAACCAGTTCTAAGCATGCTAATGAGATAATGTGGATTGTCTTTTGGAATATATGTAACTTGGCCAATTTTCACCCGATTTGTATGAAACTTTCAGGTTTTCTCATTTACACCATAGAAAATATCATGATAACCTTGATAAAAAAATTATTTTGCCAGGAAAGTTTTTAATTTTTTAAAAATGGGAGTAAATTTCTGTTAATGACCTTCAATTAGACTCAATGAGGGGTAATTAGGTTTCTGGTATCAAAGCAATTGGCACTCTCTTTGTAGTCAAAATTAGCTAATTGCTTAGTTGTGTAATCTCATAGCAACATATATGTACCCCTCCTGTCATTGGCTGAGAGCCTTTATTACCAATTTTATTAGCCAATCATTTGATAGGAATTAAACAGTTTCGAGAATCCCATATTCCATATATGGAATTGGTCAGTAATTGCTGACCGGTCGGTTTTTGCAGCCTCTAGACCCTCGTCCTTTAAGCCCCAATCATCTATCCCTCCATGCACTTGCGGGTTATTTTTCCCAATAATATATATGCAAAACCTTGTACTGTTCTCTTCAGTGGATTACAATATAATATATAATAAAGTTTATTTGCAGAAATACAGGCATTGACATTTTCTGTAAAGATGTCTTTATTTTATGTTTGTAATAATGTCCTAATTCTAATGTTTGGTGGTCGCCCTGGAGGAAAAGTTGATGACTTTCAAACAACGAGAAGATAAATCTTCATATTTGCCAAGTCGGCCATATTTTTCTTGAGCTCATGTATTTACGTTTCACAACTCTGGGGAATTTAACAAATAAAAAGTGTATAGTCTTGTCAATAAATGTACATGTAGATCTATATATGTTCCACACATCTGATTTTAATTATAATACTTATGCTAGACCTCACAATGACACTTTCAATGTGGAGAATCGTCACCACAACGGTCTGGGAGCATTGCGCTAAAATGCGCCATGAGAAGAATTTGCGATCGATGGCCTTTAGTTTTCAAAAATATTTATTGTCTACGTCGATAATTAAGTGACTAATATTTTTTAAATTTTTTAACACAATTGCAAAATTACGTTGTTCCTGGATCCAAAATGAGGGTATGGCATGTGTGCATGTTTGCAACCCATTTCACTTATAAATTGTAATGCCAAGTATCTCTAATATTGTCTAATGTGTGTGAGAAATGTGTGTACAATCTACAATAAATACATATCCATACAAATCAATAGGTTTTAGAAGGCACAAGCCCAAAGTGGGTAGTCCAGTGCCAGGCAAAAGTACATAGAAAAGTGCAGAAAAAAATCTAAGCTTGCATGTTTGGGGGTGTGTACAAGTGTAAATATGAACAAATATGGATGTACATGTTGTGTACAGCAAATGTTGAGGCCTCACAACAAGTGTAGGCAATTATTGCACTGAATTATTGCACAGAATTATTGCAAAGAGGTGTAATTGGCAAAGGCCCAATAAGCTTCATTTTCAATTTTGGAAGTAAGACATTTCAGGGCCTACAGGCTTACAGCAATATACACACATGTAAGCATTGAAAAGTTTGTAAGAGAATTTGGCAGTGAACATGAAGTAAATGTGTCAACTGATAAATCACAAATAAGTAATATTCACCATTGTTTATTGCATTGTTGTGAGCTTAAAGGTACAACAAAAAAGAAGTTGGCACATCTGTGAAATTTCAAGGTCAGTGTTAGAAGAGAAAGATCTAATTTTGCATGACACCAATAAGTGATTGAAAAAGTTCTGATTGTGATACATATGAGAAAAAAAACTATACATGCACGTGTATGCACCGGGGTATACACATCCGAAATACGCATGACATGCAATGTGTGCGCACACACACTCGAAACGCATGTCTGCTATGCATGCCAAAAGCACAATTTTCCACACACAAATCACCACTTAAGATTGATTTAGCCAACTACTTTTGTCCTTGACATGATTGCTAACCTTAGTACTATCCTCTTCAGCATGGTAGGAAAATTTGTTTTCCTTGTTTTAAAAGAATAATAATAACCAAACGCCCTATGATTTGCCTGAAGTACAAATGCCAATGCCTAACTGGTCAATTTGGCTGTTCTTGGATTTACAAGTTACCAGTATACAACTTTAAATACGACACATTATCGACTCTCCTAAGAAATTCAGGTCCAAAAGCAATGATTTCAGTCAGTGTGTGTCTAGAGAAGCAAGAGGAGGAAATTTTTAATTCGCCACATTCGGACAAATTTCACACAAGCCAACCCGCATTTTATTATGTGATCCCGCATCCCTCCATTCCACAAAATTGTGTATACTGTCCATATTTCATTGCAATGATGCTAGCTCCTGAGTGATGACGTATTCTCATGGCTTATAAATAGTTTTCCCTTCTTATCCAGTTCGAACCTCTGTCCAACTACTATATATGCATGCAGGCACTACACTCACTAAAGAATCATTGAGAACAGACTGTAAAGGACTGATGCATCACCTAATAAAACTTCAAATTAAAACAAAACTATGCCTTCCATTATAGGGTTTTGAAATTGACAAATTGTTTCTGAAATGTCTCACCAGTTACTATAGTGTCACAGTGACATATCCAACAAGGCCAAACATATTTGACATTCAAGGAAAATCATTATTGGCAATCTAGCTTGTGTTTCTTAGCCAGTTAATTTAATGGAGCATGTATAAATAGTGAGTAAGTGACATTTATCAGCAGGTTAACCAGGCATGAAATAAAAACACAATAAGTTTGTTCAAGTTATTGTGAGGGTTATTCTTATTCCACTTGAGATTTTCCCAACTCTCATGAATGCTGCTTATAAAAGAATGTGATAAATTAGAATGCAACTTCAAAGAATTGAAATCTCTCACTAAGATATTATTCACTCGTCACTCATCATCCCAAGTCATACCATGACAAAATGGCCCATAACCTTCGCTAATTCATGAATACTTAATTAACTGACCCAGTTTTGGCTCAGCCAATCAGGGACTGCTACATCACAGTTTGAAATTGTTGTTTCTGTTTCACACAGTTACAAATGGAGAAATTGTGTATTGTTGAAAGGTGCTATCACAGTTCCGAAAATTCCATTGAATTATGTATTTTCACAGTTCTGAAATGAAACTGTTTGAAAGTTTGCTTGTTTTACAATGTTTTTCTTGGTTGCCAGTAATCCTCTAAGTGTCCATAATCGGACTAAATCTGCCTGCAAAATGCTTATGACCTAAATAAGCAGCCAATCACAGAAGAGGTTGGAAATAGCAGAAAGCCCTGTCCATTTTAGCAGGGCTTGTGTGGGGAGGATGCTTGTCACTGGTCATGTCAGCCATTTTAATATCATCCTTTATGACGCGATATGTTTCCATTTCATTGGTTGAGAATCCATGTTCCCAACAAGCAGTTTGGTTGAGGATGGCTAGCATTGACCGAGTGGCATGCATCATCCATGTTTTGGCCGTTTCACTTGCTTATACATACTGAAGCCCAGTCTGCAACTCAACCATAATTATTAGCTTCACTGAGAAGCTATTGTGGAGCATGGCATTTCAACATGTGCGTTTGTGAGTATGTGAGTCCATTCCTGCAAAAACTACAAGATGGATTTCGATTTCCTTTGGCATGATTTGTTCATTTGTATGCTTATTTGATGAAAATCCGACCAGAATTGGCAAAATTAGCTAGGTCTTTAATCATCAGCTTTACAATTTATCACAATCAGTTTTCTTTTAAAGTTCTATGACGAGTCGAAAACATTCAGTCCTAACACTGCTTATGTGTGGCATCTTTAGTCGAAGTTCAATCTTAAATGGACAGCGAAGCTTTGTGCTCTCCAAGCGCCAGTTCTAGTCTTAAGTTATAATTATGTAAAAGTTTGAACTAACATGACACTGAACATTGAACAATTACTGAGATTGACAAATAATGTTTTATGCAAGATATGATTTATTTTTAAATATATGCGACATTATGCGTATGTGCGAAATCACATTGAAAGTAATAATGCTATACTTTTGTACATATTTGTTTACTTTTACTTTTTTTACTTTTAAAAAGTTGTAATAAATGACTTGCATGTTGACAGTCATGGAATAAAAGTTATTTTTATGTTAATTCTTTGAGAATTTTTTCCAAGGATTTCTATGCAATGGGTGCATGCCTGGTTACCTGCAAGGTTTTTAGTTTCAGTGAATGCTTTGAAATTACATTGTACAATGTTGCATAAATGCCAACTGTGAAAGAAATATACAGTTAAAGTAAGTAAAAAGTATGTATGAAAAATAAAATAAAAATAAGTTAAAAGATGACATTAAAAGAAATTTGAGGAGCGTGGGAATATGTTACAGTTTGAGTTAAAAATAAAATAAAGTAAAAGAGGTAACTTTACTGTACTTTAGGACATTTCAGACCAGCATTGACAAGTAAATCATACTCCCATGTGCTAAGTGAAATGGTCCTGTGACATTTTAACATATAGTTCCATTACTTGTTTACTCTAAATAGTCTAAAAGGTGTTATTAAATATTTACCAGGTAGTTTCAACCTTGAAAATGGTTCTGCATGGTTGC
This sequence comes from Platynereis dumerilii, assembly GCA_026936325.1. NCBI lineage: Eukaryota > Metazoa > Annelida > Polychaeta > Phyllodocida > Nereididae > Platynereis > Platynereis dumerilii. The sequence goes on from JAPTHN010000019.1 coordinate 11,156,321, forward strand.
CATGGCAACAATTTCAGATTTTTTTTCTAAACCTTTATTTTGTCTCAGTTATTATTGGGCGTTCCAGTGCCAATTTGTTTACATCTTAAGTATATATTCTTGATATACCGTACTTTTGGCAACGTCGTTATCGATCTAGTATTTCACACCGAAGACATCACAATGGCACCTTGTACCTATTCACACAAACTTCCGTCTGTAAATTTGCATGTGTCAGCACTTTTCGAAGTCGAAAGATGACATATGATTTTTGGAGATAAATTATTATTTTGGTCTACTTTTATTGGGCGCGCACCATAACTGTTGATATTCTGCATCAAAATTTTAAGGCCAGTCATATGTAGCAGGAGATCAGTCACATGACACACCAATAAATAATTATATTAATTGGTGTCTTAAAAGAGTTATTGGTGTGTGGAGAGTGATATTGGTGTGCCCCTATGCTCTCAGTAGCAGCCATGCACTTAATTGCCTGTTACTGTAAAGGGCAATGCTGTGGTTTGCAAAATTTAACTTCTTGGAAAGTTTAATTTCAGCATCAGTCATTTTTCACTAATTTTAGCTCTTTGTGATAATACACACTAGGATGTTCATATATGGCCACACACAATGTCACACATATTCTATTCTTAAAAAACTTGCTATTCACATGTAGTTTATTTTATCTAAATTGAAAAATAGGTAATTTCTCTCCACTATACATATTTCTTGTGAACTTTTACTTGCTCTGGCCATTTCAGACCATTTCACATCAAGCTGTGCAAAGTCACATCATCATGACGGAGGCTAATGTAGCATTACAGCCAAACACTTTGATATAGAGTTAGAGTGGACTGTGGCACTGTGAAAATGGCACTTCGTGACTCATGATAGTCAATGAAGTGTCATCTTCTCTACTTTCAACATGGGAAACATAGAGGCTGTTTGATTAGTCATGATCAAGAGAAAGCCATTTGACTTCTCATAACGGATTATAGAGTGAAAATTAGATGCATAATCCTTTCGTTTGGCTGTCACCAACAAGTGAGATACGTCTCCTTCAATAAAATCAACATTGAAAGAATTGGGTTTGATCACGACAAGTCATCAGCATGATGACACACGAAGTGCCATTTTCACAACGCCGCAGTCCACTCTAATTCTATATCAAAGTGTTTGGCTGTAATTTTAAACGAGGACACCTACAGATTCGGGGTAAAATCGCAGCATATTTGCAGGATCGTCGCCTATAATTAAATGTTTTGAAGTTTCTTGTTGGGACATATTGCATTACCTACAACCATTCAATGACCCATCTATTCATGTCATCAAATTCTTTATTTAACTTTCATTTACCATAATATATAATTCATTAACAAATTTTAATTCATAATTGTTTTAAAAGGATGCAACAAGGATTTAGGGAGTTATATGGACTTCTTTTTTCAGGAAGTTCAGAAAAAATCAAAAGTATTCAATAACACAATAGACATTCAATTACTGAATTAAACATTGTGCCTGTTGGTTAATGTGACATGCAAACCGTCACAGCATCATTTTCATTTGGTCGCTTTTGGTCGCAAGTCACTTCATATCAGCATTGACGTTATGAAGACTTTCCTGTTCATCTGTTCTTTTGTCCTGTTGGCAATACTTCACGTAAGTACCCGTGTCGGAGATCTCGAGGCCGGCCTCACATTTAGGGCATATTAGAAAAACGGTTTTACTGAATAGTACCTCTCATTATAAGTGTATTTTGTTAAAAAATTGATTTAAAAAAATGCATAAACTGCCATTAAACGGGTGGAGCAGGTATGGGAACATACATACAACCTTGTGTTGGGCCTTATTAGGATAGTCTTTTCCATGTAGATCTTTTGGCTCTGAGACACATGTAACGAAACTATCACACTTTTTTCGTTTTTTGCATGTAAATTGTAGTTTGTCACATCGAGATTGGAGCTTTCATAGCATTTAAATTACTTGGTCTGCAGGGATGACATATTATCATGACATAATGGGTTATGTGTAGATGGAAACCCACCACGCTATATATAGATACATGGAGGTCACAGTTGGGGCAGTTGAACCAGAGGAGTTTATGGCAGTTTATGATTTTTTTTTAATCAAATTTAACAAAATACACTTATAATGAGAGGTACTATTCAGTAAAACCGTTTTTCTAATATGCCCATTAAAATGGATTAAAATAAATAGAAAAATTTATTATTAAAATTTAATGGTCAACTGGTTCAACTGGCCCCAGGCTATTCTTTGAACAGAAAGAAATATGTAAGACATGTCAAATTTGGCCAAAACATGCTAAGGTCCTAGTTGAACTTGTTAGCAAAAATAAAGGACTACAGCCCCACACTTCACCAATCATCCTTCCAATGGTTCAACTGGCCCTGAGTGTGGGGCCAGTTGAACCAATTTTTTTTTTTTTTTGGAGGCTCATATTTTAGCTGTAGTAAGATATATTATTAAATAAAATTAATAATATTAAATAAAATAAATGTATGAACAGAAAAATTCTGTAATTCAGAAAAAGTCACTAGAATGCCTTAAAATGATAGAATAACCCAGGAAATAACTTTCAAGCTGAATGCGCCGCAAAAAAAAATTGCCATAGGATTATAATAGGGGGGCTTCTTGCCCGATAGGTGGGGTAAGAAGGCCATTTTATATTTTTTACAAAAAGGGCCGTAACTCCTTTATTAAAATTGGTAAACATTTGTTTCACTAGTCATACGTAGAGTCAAGTGATCCCTTCCTGACAACATAAGCATTTAAATAATCGACCTCGAAGTTAAGGGGAGCTGCATGCCCCAGGCTACTCTAAGCACAAATCCAAAGTAGAGATGTTTAGAGAACTTTTCAAACTACCTTTTCCATCTTTGTTCTACTTGAAAGCTGTAAAGATGTGCACACAGGAGAGCAATTTCTAAAATTTGGTTCAACTGACCCCGCTCTCCCCTATATGGCCTCTGATTTTTTTTGGTCTCAGTTGCCCCATATTGGTCTTGGTTCAATCTCGGGTGTCTTTGGCCCAGTGTTGGAGGCCTCGAGGCCAGCCTCATCCTCGAGGCCAGCCTCGTCCTCGAGGCCAGCCTCGTCCTCGAGGCCAGCCTCGTCCTCGAGGCCAGCCTCGTCCTCGAGGCCATATTTTGATAGCCTCGATCTCGGAGGCTCATATGCCTCGATCTTGGTCTCAGCTCGGATTACCCAGCCTTGATTACAAAACTGGTGAGTACATCTTACAGGTCTAACAATTGTTCACAACACTCCAGGAGTCCTTAAAGGGCCTGCAGCCACTGGTGCTCATGACCACTACAGACACACCAAGGTTGGCAAGTCCCTGAATTGACCTCCCTGCTGTAATGTTATGCTAATGGGGTGCAGGGTTGTTGATTCAAGAGAATTGCCCAGACTTGCCTTCATACCTTGCATTGTTTTAGGAGGTCAGAATGCCTAACTGTATCTCTACCAGAGGACTGAGGCTAATGCTCTAACAAGAGTTTTCAATGGTGGCATGTTCTTCTCAATGGCGGTCATTGGAAATACAAAGTCGTTATGAATAAATTGGACCATCATGCGCTCCAGCAAAACTCGTCAATTTTAGAAGGTTAAAAGGTTATCACTTTCTATGGCAATTGCTGAACTATTCTATATTTATAAATGTATGAGATTTATGAGCAAGATAGATAGATAGATAGATAGATAGATAGATAGACAGCTAGACAGATAGACAGATAGATAGATAGATAGATAGATAGATAGATAGATAGATAGATAATTGATAGGCCTATTTCGAACAAATTCAAATTCAAATTCAAATTCAAATAATTTTATTTATCCTCGATTAAAATGTAGCATAATTGCTAATCATCGAGAGACATCAGACGTACAAATAATTATGAACTAGATTTCATATCGCAAAGCGGAATGAATGGAGGTGGCCCTTCAACTTGGATGGCACTCCATCCTCTGGCTGTGAACTTTTTGGCAATTCAACAATTCTTAGCATGCTTTTCACACACAGGAGATTTATACATTCTAAATCCAAAAACACAACTTTCAAAATTTAAACTGAAATAATGGAAAGGCTTGAAGTCACATCAAAATGCACTAAAAATACTTCAGCTTGGAGACACCTTGGCTGGACCAATCAGAGGCACTTGAGGGAAAATTAAAAGAATTAAAGTCCACCTACAATACACAACTTCTGTAATGAAAGTGCTAATTCAGTAATTGGCACTTCAGCAATTCTGTGATTGGTAATTGGCATCAGAGTATATAATTGGCTAAATTGCGTGTCAAATGTCACAAACCATAGGGCAGTTATTGAAAAGATGACATTTGAAGTTCAATTAATTTCATTTAATCATGTGTGGCAGGTTGTTGTAATGGATAGACTAGAGTGAGTGTCATTCACTGATGATGGGTTAAATGCAATCAATAAAGGCACCGTCAATTGGATGACATTCTAGATTAGAGTCCACATTTACAATTTTAGTAAGCCAAATAATGTTGCCCAAAAAACCGAACAGTTACAAATAAACTAAATATGCCTTTTTGAATTCTGTTTCAACTTGCCACATTGTCAAAGTCAAATAAAATATCACTGTGGTTGAGCCATTTCAGCAACAAGGATGAAGCTTGGGTTTCCTCTGAGAAATTGAATATACTAACTTGTTGGCAGACTGAATAAACATGCAAAAATGAAAGTTTATAAAAATCAATTCATAGTTCTTAAAACTGTAAATCATTTGGTTAAACACTAGTGTACATTCCCACCGTGATAAATAAAATGAAAGGGCATTTAATCATAAATTTTAATAACAAAGGCTTGATTTAAAGTGCAATTAAATTCAATGTGACAATCTAGTCTTTATCCAGCAGTTCTGTAATCAATGGATTACAGAGAGTGCAATTCACTGAATCAGGATTAAATGCAATTAATGGAGGCACCTTCAATGGCCATTAAATGACAGAAGGTGTGATCAAAGGTTTAAGTGCACTTAAATCAATCTCACCATTATGTCTGTATTTGGCAGGTTCTTATGATCAGTTGATTACAGAGAGAGTGAACCAAATATTCATGTAGTTATGTCACAGCTATAATAGCCAACTTGTCAGGACTGTTTAGATCGTCCCGCGATCGCGTCCTGTTCCGCGCCCAGGTCCCGCGATTTAGGCTGTCCCTAACAGCGCGAATTTCAATGCAAAAATGAATCTGGAGAGTCCTTTTTGCGGATATTTGCAAGCAAGATTACTCAAGTTAGGATGCGAGGACAATATCGTGAGTACCCACATGTGACGTTTAATTAGATAAAAGGCCAATGCCGACATTTTGTGAGGGTTAAATTGGTCCAGGAAACTCAATAATTGAGCCAAAGTTTGGAGCCTAGATGTGCAGCATTTTGACAGCTCGTACGATTACAAGGTGGAGGTGGGACCACCTCCACAATTAAACTGAGAGACTGCTTGATGTTGGAGTGGGTGCCCAAAGAAATTCGACTTTGTTTTTTGGGCACCCCAGGTGAGATAAAATGATATGGGCACGGAAGCCATGGATTGATGAAAGAATGATACAGCAAATAAGTTAATAAAATGTGACAATTGTTAAACATACACTGTAGCATAAAGAGTGGAGACAAGCCACTTGCTTCTTTGTTGACCTTTTCTTCCAGGTTGATGGCTTCCGAGTAGCAGAACCTGGAATAGACATTCAGGAAACCAGAGAAATCGGCAAGAACTTCGACAAAAGAGACTGGGTAAGAAAATATTTACTAAAAGATAATCAAAGTAGAATAACGCGGGGTAAGAAGACCGGGTTAGGTGAAAGGCCCCCCAAGGTTACACTCTTAATGCAAAAGGTTCTTGATGGTAAACTGAACCAAATCAAAAACGCAAAACTATTTCCAGGGGTGTATTTTTCTGTATATCATTCAAATGGGCTGTTGAGTTTATGCATGTGTTTTATCAGGTGTCAAAAGGCTCCGTTCCATAAAATTGTCCAATTCTGACCTTTGCATCCGCATCTGCCGCAAGGTTTATCACATTGGGGTATGGTCAGTGTACTGGGGTATTAGGCACTTGATAGAGCAAATCTGATGATTCTGTGTGAAAGCTTGAAGAAAATGCTGCAAAAGGCCACACAATTTGCTTCAGTTGGTGCCACTAAACTTGTTAAAATGTTGTAGTTTGAGAAGTCAGGTCAGAGTTTGTCACACACAATGATATTGCAGTGAAACACTTCAACTATGGAAACATGACAAGGAACGGCCTAAACACATGCAACTGAGTGAAAAGGGCTTAGGTTGTATCAAAAGACCTCTAACAACCTGTAGAGCAGCCGTAGGACAAACAGCAGTACCACAAAAAAGTGCTGATGATTAACCCTGCAGCTGAAACACAGGTTGTGTGAAGCCTTTCTGATAGACCCTTAGCCTTTTTCATCCGCACCTATTGTCTAGGCTGTTTGAGGACTTGCTTCCGTAGTTGCATTGTTCCATTGGAATATCATTGTGTGTGGAAAACTTTTACTTGACTTCTCAAAAAGCAATTTCTTTTAACAAGTCATGTGGCAGTAAATTAAGTAAATAATTGTGTGGCCTTTTGCACAATTTTCTTCAAGCTTACACATGAAATCATTAGATTTGCTCGGTGGGGTGCCTAATACCCCTGTCCGCTCACCATACCCCACTTTGATGAACTTGACCATGCACAGAGAAGCAAAAAAATGGTCCCACTTGAGTGATTTCATGCAACTGAGTCCTTTGACAACTGATGACACAGATGCATACACTCAACAGCCCATATGAAGCATATCTAGAAAAATAAAGCCCTGGGAATAGTTTTGCGTTTTTAATTTGGTTCAGGTTATAAATAAAGAACCCACAGCCGAAAAAATGTGTTACAAGTGATTTCATTACCATGCGATTCTTGTCATTCACACTAGGCTGTGCTAAACCAGCACATACTACGTTTGATAAATCAAATGTGTGACGTTGATTAACTAAAAATGGCATGTATTTGGTGGGTCTAGAACCCAAGAATCGCGTACTAATGAAATCACCTGTAAGCATTCAACTGAACTGAAAAGGTTAAAAATACTGGTGAGAAGGCCTTATGATGGAGCTCTATGCTGCCAACTTGAGAGAAAGGGGTTCAATTGCAGGAGTTCAGTGCAGCTGTATTACCTTAATGTTGTTTTATTAGCTGTTGGAACCCTTATAGACAGACAGACAGACAGACAGTGAGGTTTATTTACATAATGAATATTACAAAATTACAAATACCTATTATCAAAATGTTATTATAGGTTCCATATAAAACTTTTTTGTTAGGAGTGTATATTAAAAACTTCCATTTTTAGCCGGAGAGTCAGGCCTCCGGCCTGACCCGAAGGGTCTTTCTACTCATTTGTCAGGACTGTCATCAGTTGCAAATTATACGCAAAATCTTCAGATAGCAAAGGTTATGGGCTAAGCTGATGTTATTGGTACAATCTAATGTGTCTTGCCTACAAAAATTTGGAAGTACATTTTCATTTAATGTGCTTGTTGTGGTAATTTCTTAAGAAAATTTTGCAAGGATTTCTGGTCAAGCACGGTCGAGGTATCGACCGCAACTGACCCGCAACTTGTCTGCACTGCAATAGCATTCACAGCATCTCTGAGCAACCTGGTCCCTGATTGGCTTACACGATTCTTATTTCAACCAATAGCAGGACGTTTTGCATTTCTCACTGCTAAATTTAGAAAAAGCACATGGCCTCATGTTATGATTAGTTTTTGAGCAAAATTGGATTCTAAAACCGTAGTTTGGATGCTCTAATATTGCTATATAGATTGGTAGGCTAGTGAAAATATAGCATGATCTTTATATGCACAGGGCTGCAGCCTGCTGTATTTCTTTTTTTTTTTTCATTGAGGTAGGAACATATAGGTCTAGCCTATTGATATGAGAATTCGAAGTTCTTAAAACGAATATGAAGTCCTGAAGTCTCGGAAAAAAGTTTAATTACACAAGAACTTACACTTCAATTGTCTTCAATATGACATTTTTGGACTCCAATTTTGCTCTCAAAGCTTAGGCCTACTTTAGCTGTTAGCATTCCTCAGTTATGCACGTCATTTTCGCGCCACTTTTAGAATTGACAACAGCAGGCCTAGTTGTAACTTGTACAGCAATTGACTCTGGGGTAATCAACTTGATTGATCTTAGTGTGTAACTGACTTTGAGTGAATCTGGACAGGTGTTAAATATGTGAAGTGCAATTAATCCACGGAGTTGACACAATCAAGAATTATGCTCATTGTTATTGATTACTGCTACAAGAACAAATGATGTATATTCTTGAAGAACTAGACACAAGAAAAATAATTAGCATGATTTCACTCGATTAATAAAAGCCAATAAAGTATTTAAACAAGAATCCTTGGATTCAATGTCGGGCCATATGATTTATAAATAAAGCCAATGCAGGGTTGTGCAGAATAACTGTAAGAAGGAGGAAATGACATGTATGCATAGATACAATTAATTGCAGGCAATTATATACGTTTTATTACAGTTTTAAAAGTATCCACTGGATGGCTCAAGAATTCAGATACAGGGGATTTCTCTAGCCACTTGTCACATTTCCATTGGCGACTCTACTTTCAAATAGAGCTGCCAACCGACACTGGCTATGTATAGATACATCAGTCTCCAGGAATTGGCCATGCAAATCATAGGCGTATTTCTCAGGGGGTCAGGGGGGGCTGCAGCCCCCCCCCGGCATCAGGGCAAATTTCATATATCAGGGCAGATCCTGACCAATCAGGGCAGATCCACTGCCCTGGTCACATTCGCGCCATGTAAAAATTTCAGGACAAAATAGTCACAGCCCCCCCGCGAGACAGCCATCCCGTACGCCTATGATGCAAATAAGTCAGAAACTGTTTGTAAATGAGCAAGATATGACAAAGGGGAATTCAACCAAAATAGCTTTCTTTAAAGTCAGGGAACGTTTGATTGTTACTGATTCATAACAATAACACTGTAAATATTTATAATTTTAAGTCATCAATCCAAATGCATGTTATTTGATGACAATTGGAGAAACGAAACAATGTGGCAAAACAAGTTTTGGTTAATTCAAATCAAATCATTTTATTTTTGTTGTACATAAAGTAAACACCAGCTGGAACAGATAATATCACAGACTACAAGTAAAACAAAATCAATTCAAAGTTAACATGTAAATTGATGAAGTTGCAGTCGCTTATAAAAAATATAAAAAATTGATACCAAATTAGCAAGTTCAAGAGTTCAACCATGTTTTAAAATTTGTTTTGTCCTTAGTTTTAATTTTATCAGGAATAGCATTCCATAACTTAGCACTGCAGGTGTTTAGACCATAATTATTTTCCTGCTGAGGTCTCTATTTAATTGTTTGTTCTTCCTTAAATTGTACTTGGAGTCTTTCACAGTAAACATATATATGCCTTTTAAATTCCTTGCCATTCCCTCACTTGCAATACAGCGAATAGCCGAATACACCAATAAGTATTTCAATTTCATATCCTCAACTTCTGTTCTGAAACTGTCTTCCTATTTATAAAAAAATGGCAATTAAAAGTAGGGGTATCACGGAATTTTGATACATCGATATAACGCAATATTTTGCCTTAAGATGCACATATCGTATTGTGGAGCATATACTGACATACATATTTTATTGAAAAGATCCTTACAAAACCTTCTAAATCCATAGAAAACACCTCAACTTCGTCATATTTTGTAGACATTGCCAATCTGTGTCACTTGTGTCTCACGAAATTGGCGCCAAACGAAAGTTGTCACTGTCGCATGTGCTGCCTCCCAGTATTAATCTAAAATTGAAAACTTTTGTATGCTGAAAACCTGCCTGTTGCTACTTTGCATGTATCGTGTTGTGTATCGTATTGTGGCTGTGATGTCGAGGTATGCATTGTATCGTGGATAGGTGTATCGTTACACCGGAATACACCCCTAATTAAAAGTTAAACTGCCATCTCGCAAAATTTAATATCAAACCATATTTCAACAATCTCCGGCTTTGCAACCCGGGGGCAGTGGCTCAACTACCATGGGGGCTGGGTAGGGCTGCCCTACGGGCCCCCACCCCTCAGGGGGCCCCCACCCCTCAAGGGAGGCCCCCAATCCCAAAGTGGGGTAAAAAAAATTAAAAGCAAAATAAAAAATTATTAAATTCCATTAGGGGTCAATCATGGATGAATTAGCATTGTATCTGCATTAATTTCTAAAGAAGTGACACGTCAAATATAAGACAACTAGGTAACCAAAAACTCTGAAGTGGGGCCTGGGCACGAAGATCCCATGCACTTGGTTTGATACAATTATAGAATATAATACATTATTTGTCCAAAAAATGTTGAATTCCTTTAGGGGCCCCAACAGATAAAAAAATATATAAGCTTTCTTTCAAAAGAAGGGACACATCAAACAAAAATTGATAAGAGGTGGCGCAGTGGCTCAACTACCTGAAAATGTTGGAATAGTTATGGGGCAACCCTGCAGTCTTTTAACATGAATGAGGGATTAGTGGGGGCCCTTTAAAGTAAGTCTATAGGTCAAGAAGGCAGAATTATATATCTTATAAATGTTGGATTACTTCGGGGGCCAACAGAATCTTTCACCATGAAAAAGGTATTAGTGGGAGCCCTTCAAAGTAGGTCCAAAAGTGAGGCAGGCAGAATTATGTGTCTGAAAAATGTTGGAACAGTTCGGGGGCCCCCAGAGTCTTTCACCATGAATGAGGTATTAGTGGGAGCCCTTCAAAGTAGGTCCAAAAGTGAGGCAGGCAGAATTATGTGTCTGAAAAATGTTGGAACAGTTCGGGGGCCCCCAGAGTCTTTCAGCATGAAAGAGGCTGGGATGTTTAGTGTATAGATGGTGGTGAACTTGTTAGGATGAAGTGTTTAATAATCTTAGTATATGCTTGCGGAAGGTTGAAAAAAAAACTCAGCCATTTCAGTATGTCAAATTGTCAATGAAATAAGATAATGTGGTAGTGGTTAGACAATATCTATATTTATTTGTTTGTGTACATCTGACTGCTGTGCAAGGCCCCTCAATGGCGGACTAAAGTAACTTGAGATTAATAAAATTGTAATTTGTACTGATAAGGTAATATTGAATAGGCATAATAAACTGTGTCTGAGTCTGACTGAGTCTTTTATGCTTTTCCAAGTGTAGGCACATTAGTGAAATCTGTGGGCTTTTTAAATTGAGTACATACTTTTCAATCTACCCTGGTAGCCTGCCTAATTTCACATAAATCAGACAGGCAATAGCCAATGATATATTTAGCTGAAACAAGAATAGAAGATTTGTCCAATAAACCAACATAAATTTTCAACCGATGACCAGCCCTATTAAATGACGTCCGGTGGTGGGGGTAGGGGCCCCCAGCCTTCCTGTTCCTACGGGCCCCACAACCTCTAGTTGAGCCCCTGCCCGGGGGTTCTTGTTTAAAGTTATTTTTGTGGTTAGGATCGACGCTTGGGGCGTTTAATGTGATAGTGCAGTAGCTTAGCATATAATTGTTCACTTTTATGGTAAAAGCACCAAATTTTGCATATAGGTACTTTTTAGTATGCTCTTTCAGGAACAATGGAGTACCAGAAGATATCTGGCCCGGAACGGCCGCCATCTTGGATTTAAAAATGGCCGCCAAAATTGTGCTATTTTCCCTTTATCTCAACCATTTCTGAAGATAGAGAGATGATATTTGGCCAAAACATGTATTTAAAGGTATATTTCGATATCATATTCACTTGGTGTAAATACTTTGGCCATATGGCGGCCATGTTGAATTTAAAGATGGCCGCCACCATTTTTGCTATTTTCTCTTTATCTCGACCGTTTCTGTAGATAGAATGATGAAATTTAATCAAAACATGTATTTTAAGATATATTTTGATATTATAATCACTTTATTTTAATTATTCCACCATAGTGGTGGCCATCTTGGATTTTAAAACGGCCACCGCTGTTTTGCTAAATTTTCTCTCTATCGCAACTGTTTTCATAGATCTAGAGATGATATTTGGCCAAGTCTAGTATTTTATGATATATTTTGATATCATGATCAATAATTTTGCCATAATGGTGGCCATGTTGGATTTAAAGATGGTCGCCACCATTTTTGTTATTTTCGCTTTATCCCGACTGTTTCTGCAGATAGAAAGATGATATTTGGTCAAAACATGTATTTTTAGATATATTTTGGTATCATAATCACTTTGTGTTAACATTTCTGCCATAGTAGTGGCTATCTTGGATTTTAAAATGGCTGCCAACACTTTCGCTATTCTAGTTTTCCTTAACTTGACCATTTCTGGAGATAGAGAGTTTGTACTTGGCTAAAACATGTATTTTAAGTTATATTTTGATATCAGTAATTGAACTCAAAGATGACAACCACCATTTCAAAAAGTTTATAATGCAGACTAGTATTCTCAGACAAATTATCATAGGCATATGATGGCAGAGATGACCTACTCCGTTCTATTGCTCTGATATGGTTTCAGAATTTTAAATGCTTTAACATCAGTTCTTCAGGATACAGAGGGAAGGAGACTTTCTATTGATATTGATTCCTTTGACTGGTTGTTCCTTGAAAGTTTGTTTGCATTATGCCAGATAGTCACCCAGGGATTCCACCTCTCTGCAACAAAGTAATCTTTAGGGAAGGTCATATAGTACTTCAAATATCGTCAGATATATTTTAAGTGATGGAGTTTGACCAATCACATGAGCAATCTAACATGTTTGTGATAAATTATGGAGATGCCACGGACTTCTTGACGATATATCAGCATTTCAAAATGGACAGCCATAGGTCTGGAAGTCTTAAGGTCAATTTATGAATCTGAGGAGCTGTCTGTGTGCTTAAGATCTGGTCACACTCACTATGAGGAGTCTGTTTATTTGAGACTCTCTTTGTCCCGGATGTCTCTGATTGCTGTGTTCAAAGACATGGGTAATTCATGCCAGTTGTAAGATCATCTACGGACTCTGGTGAGAGACATTATGGGTCATATGTTTCTAAAATACTGCAGAAAAGGAAACAGCATGTTAGTGAAGTCATGAGGAAGACATAAACTAATTGTCCTGCTTAATTAATCCCCTTGCAGAAAAACTGCGAAATCATTCTTGCCACTGGATGCATCCAAGAGAGACCAGATATTTTCTTGTCTTTTTACTGCAAGTGAGTCTGGCAAAGATGATCTGCGCATGTTATTTTCAGAGAATCAATGCGAATCAACAGCTCTTTCGTCAGGAGGTGTATTAAAACCATGGCAATATAAAGGAAGATTAAGACTGACCAAAAAGTCAGACCTAATTTCTTGTTCCAGACAGCTTTAAAGGAATAAACCATGCAGGGATGTTGGTAAAAAAGGACATACCACTGATTCCTAGAAATTTAACAATTCAAGCAACAATGAAGAGCTATATTTGTTTGTGTCTGAGAACTAATGAATATTTATGTGGGTGCACAACAGTAATATGTCACTTCGACAAAGGACTGATTGCAAAAGACCTGGAAGTAGGTGACCAGTCTTGATTGTTTCAACCATAAACACAAGTGGAGGCAAATTCACGCTTGATGCTGACCATGCACATGATGCAGAAAGGCATGATCACCAGATGACAGTACTCTGTGTGCCTTGAATCCTGATGAAGTTGTGTTGTTAGTTGCCTTTTTCACAAGCTACTAGAGAGAGAGATTGGAGGTTGCATTTGAGTTTTGCAGGGTAGAGAAATTACTGCATAAGAAACTTAGTTTGTGTGTAGAGATAAAACATCAGTTGTTCATCATCTTCATCTCGTGGCGTGCGTGTCCTGGGTCACCGGGTTAGCTCAACGCAACTTCAGTCAAGGAGCAGCACTGATTGTATTGGTGGGTGTAACTATTGTTAGGCTGTGAGTCTGGTACACACTCCTATTAATTCAGGGATGTCCAAGATCTTTTAGTTGCTCCAACACAGAACGTTGGATACAACCCTTCTCCATTTTTGGCAAGGTCCCATGGACTCGGACCAAGTTTTTGGTTTCTCGGTTTTGGTTACTGTCTTGGTCAAGTTGAGTTCCAGGAGTGGGAGTCGAACCCACGTCCTCTCAGACCATTTGATACAAAATCAACTGCTGTAACGATTCGGCTGTAACGATTGTTGCTATATTTGTTATTATGTAAGGTACAAACTCAATGTACATGTATGAGGTTTTCTGGCGTATTGAGTGTTTTGCTGTTCTTCACTGCTTGAAGACATGAGCACTCAAAACCAGTTGGTAACGAGGCCAAGCAAAGGCTTTTTGCCATTGTTCTTACAAAGAATACGCTAGCACATGTTGTCCTCATTCAATATTTTAAAATGCCAATTTCCAGGCTGCACTTAGACAAGTTTTAATTGCCAATCCAGTTACGTAATATAGCACCTGAAGAATACAAATGGAAACACAGTGCACAAGGCTGGTCTGCACGTTGGACAGACCTGACTGAAGCTGCCAAGGCAATATGGCCTGATATACATTATTCGGTGGCCTCAAGAAGCTTGTTGAAAATCTTTGCAAATGCTTCAAAGTTAGCATCACAGCGTTCCTGCTTGGGTAGCTATGCTGTACGGAAAACAGACCTTCTAGTACAGTTTGTGCCTATATCTTTAGGCAGTCAAATTTTTATTAACAAATACATGATGTGCATCATGCATTGATGATGCACTTTTTTCAGGGCTGAAATTGTCACTGAATCTACAGAATTTGCTTTCATTGAAGATGTGAATTACTCCATATTATATATCACTCTAACTACTATTATTTTTATTTAACATGGCTGCCTTTGCATGGCCTAATCAATTAATTATTGAGATTAGAAAAATCATAATTTATAAGGCAGAAATGACTTTATTCATAGATGAGCCTTAATGAATAGAAACATGGATACTAATGTAAAACGCACAGATTTGTACAGTTTGCCAATGAGACATGTTTTGACCAAGTATAAACAAGCTAAGGAAAACTAGAAAAGCAGAAGTGGTGGCAGCCATTTTAAAATCCAAGATGGCCACTACCATGGCAGAGGTATTAACACAAAGTGATTATGATATCAAAATATATCTAAAAATACATGTTTTGACCAAAATATCATCTTTCTATCTGCAGAAACGGTTGGGATACAGCGAAAATGACAAAAATAGTGGCGGCCATCTTTGTCCAACATGGCCACCATTATGGCAAAATTATTGACACAAAGTGATCATGATATCAAAATATATCATAAAATACATGACCTGGCCAATTATCATCTCTATATCTCTAAAAATAGTTGAAATAAAGAGAAAATTTAGCAAAACAGCGGTGGCCATTTTAAAATCCAAGATGGCCACCACTATGGTGGAATAATTAAAATAAAGTGATTATAATATCAAAATATATCTTAAAATACATGTTTTGACCAAATTTCATCATTCTAACTACAGAAATGGTCGAGATAAAGAGAAAATAGCAAAAATGGTGGCGGCCATCTTTAAATTCAACATGGCCGACATATGGCCAAAGTATTTACACCAAGTGAATATGATATCGAAATATACCTTTAAATAGGGGAAGCTTGGGAGAGTTGGGCCGCAGGGAGGGTTGGGCCACCCTGATTTTTGAGGAAACTAAACATTTTTTGAGAAAGCAGCAGCCACCAAAATTGTATAAAAATAAAAATCTTTCAATGGATGTAACATTTCTTGCTAATTTGCGTGTCACGATCTTTAGAGAGAAGAAAATTCAAATTTGGATGAAAAAAGGAAAAACTGAGCCATGTTACGAGTTTTTAATTGTCTGTCAGACAACAAGGACTGATAAAATTTTCTATGGCATGCTTGGTAGGCTTGACTATTCAGTTGTTATTAACATATTTTGGAAAATTATCAGACAACCAGTTTTGTCATAATTGGGATTTAGAGAAAAATGGTGGAATGGGGGAGAGTTGGGACAGTGCTAATACTCTCCCCACATGTGTTGCATTTACCAAGATTTATTTTTATTAAGACAGAAGAACTTGTCTAGAGCAACTTTCAACAGAGATTGAATATTTTTAGGCCTTAATAATCATTCATAGTCTAATAAAATTAGATATCAGGAAATCTAGATGGGAGAGTTGGGCCATCAGGCCGAGGCTTAAGTCTGACAGCAAACTAGAGTTGCAAGAGGCCTCAATTCAGGATTAGCGACTTCTATGACCACCACACTTCAGGTTAAAAATATTATGGCTTCAAGTGTAGCTTAATTGAACCAGATATATTGCAATGGCCCAAGTCTCCCTCCTGAATGGCCCAAGTCTCCCACTTGATGGGGAGAGTTGGGCCAATTTTTTTCCAACTTTCATGGGGCTGTAGCTCATATGTTCTTTGGCAAATATCAATGCAAACCTAAAGATATTTTTCTGAAATATTTCAAGATACAATACATGCATTAAGCACGTTTATATAATCATTACTGTTAGCAGGAGGTGCAAGAATGTAAAAAGTGGCCCAACTCTCCCAAGCTTCCCCTACATGTTTTGGCCAAATATCATCTCTCTATCTTCAGAAATGGTTGAGATAAAGGGAAAATAGCACAATTTTGGCGGCCATTTTTAAATCCAAGATGGCGGCCGTTCCGGGCCAGATATCTTCTGGTACTCCATTGTTCCTGAAAGAGCATATTCAAAAGTACCTATATGCAAAATTTGGTGCTTTTACCATAAAAGTGAACAATCAGTTGGTTTTTTGGGGCTAAGCTACTGCACTATGAAGTCACAAATTTACAGGGCAAAAAACATCAAACAATTGTAGAAATTCAAGAACAAACTAGAACGCAAATATTATTTGCAAGTCCAGGCAATCCTAGTTGAACTATATATTGTAGCATGATGGTATAGATAAGGAACCCTAAAAGATTCTTTTTCAACTTTTAAAAAGGTTCCAACTGCAAACAAAAACATCGCTTAGATAATCCAGCTGCACTGAACTCCCACAATGGAACCCCTTTCTCTCAAGTTGGGAGCATATAGTGTTCCGTCATAGGGCCTTAATTCCTTCCAGTATTGAAACTTTTCAACTCAGTTGAACGCTTAACAAATTTTACGGCTGTGGGTTCTTTAATACCATCAAGAACCTTTTGCATTAAGAGTGTAAACTGGCTCGACTATTTGTGAGGAAGGGAGAGAATGATTCTGACAAATAATTTGTCCAAAAAATGTTTTATCAATTGAGAGTTAGAACATCAACTTGCATTTTTTTTTCTTACAGATACAGATATTGTGCAAGATTTTTGACATCTGCGTACAGGTAAGTGGAGGAGTTGGATATCCACCGGGTAGAAAATCCTTTATATCTGTCCAACACTCTAAAAAATGTCGGGACAAAAATTGGTTTTTTAGATTCAAAATGGTTTTTTGAAAAGGAAATTTGGTTTTTCAAAAAACCATTTTGAGCCAGTTTACACTCTTAATGCAAAAGGTTCTTGATGGTATTAAAGAACCCACAGCCGAAATTTTTTTTTTAAAAATCCATGTTTGTTTTTTGCATTGAAATTTGTTTTTCAAAAAACCATTTTGAATCTAAAAGTCCAATTTTGTCTGAATTTTTTTAGAGTGTGTGGACGCCCTTGTCCAAATCATATTTTTCTGCTAGAAGTTTTTCTTTTTGAGATTTGAAAAAAAAAACCCAAAAAAAAAACATATACACTGCGCACAAAATCACATGCTAACTACTAATATAAGCGCCCAAACTTAATAAATCGATTATATTTATGTTTTGATTATTTTTATTCACTTGCAGGAAACACCGCCTCCCATGGCACACTCGTTAAAATTACCGGACGGACCAAATGAACCTTATGGAATGGATGCGACTGAGAATGTTTGACTGACTAAGGGACTTCCATGTAACAAATTAATTTAATGTTTACTGGCATGAATAAAAATTAATGAAGAGTTACTGTCCTTATTATTCTCCACATATTCGATGCCTGAGCAAATACGTCAAGGAAAACTAGTTTCCGGGAAGTGCTATTTCTCTGCTTTCATATGTCACCTAATTTGCATTTCTGCAAAAATATTTAGGTTTATATTTTTGTGTCAGTGATTGTTTTCTAACCCCCCCCCCTCAAAAAAAAAATTCTGTGACTTTTTTTCTATGATGCCTGACTGTATGCAAGAGCAGGATTTGTAGGAGTGGCAGCCATCTAAAAGCTCAAAATTGTAGTAACTAACCAATTATCATTCATCCAAGAAAGAACCAAACCAGCTGGCAGGCTGCCTGCTCGACAGCTCTAAGTGTTCCTTGTGAAAAAAAAAAGTCACTAAGAATGCAAACCAATTTGACACTTTCTCACTTCAAGACGGAATAGAGCCCTATGGTCAACATTTGAGATCAATGGTTGGTATAGCCCCTATCATCTCAAATACAGCCCCAATAGCTCAGTCAGTAGAGTGCTCGCCTCACAAGCGAGGGACCTGGGTTCAATCCCCAGGCTGGCCATCAAGTCATTCCACAACATCTTTGTTCACGTCAGACGTAAATTGGAGGCGCTGTGGGCCCAACTGGAATCAAGTCGCTGACTTAACTTGGCTACCCACGTTATACAAAAGTAGCTTTACCTTTACCTTTTACAGTACATAAAGCACAAATCATCTATCGTACATATTATAGTAAGACCAAATGGGTATGGTGGTATTTTGAGATGTACTTCACGAGTTGAAGATATCCCGAGTCCTCTGTACCCACGAGTGCATCAGCAACACTGCGACATCAGCATACGCACTTGTGGGTAGTACAGAGCACTCAAGATACCTTCAACTCGCGGAGTACGTGTACATCTCAAAATACCACCATAGCCTTTTGGTCTTATTATAATACCCTATATACCACAAGGAAGAGGGAAGTCTAGAAATAGAATGAACATTGAAAAATCATCAGCACAGCATATTGTTCCTCATCAGATCATGCTGTCTTGGTGTTGCACTATAGACCTAAAACATACACATATCATAGAATCTGAACCAGGGTGTTTCCCCCTTTTCCTAAGCACTAAGCACATTCTGGGGATAGGTTTGTTTGGTAAGTTATTGTTTTTAATATTTTCAAATTATTATGCTAACCTCAGCTTATTTCATCTTGGAGTAAACTACATCTCGGTTCAGCATCTGGAACTTGCAAATATTACCCCACGATTCTATCAGGGTATTGGTCCATTTCAATAGGTGCAGCCTATTGCATAGAGCCTACTCAATAAACACATCACCCACACATAAATCTTTTTAGGAAGTTTTTATTCCATTTTTCCAAGACAACAATTAACGTCATAGGTAGGGTTACATTTAGAACATGCATTTGCCATTGGCATGTACTTATAGCATATTTCACATGGACTTTGCAAAGTCAGTTGACCCAGTTGCTGCAATGTTTTCCTCTCTTTTTCAACAAAACTGTGCCACAACTATCACGATCACAAATCGAGACATCTTCAATAAACTTTCATGAGCTATTTACAACATTTTTTGGATCCATTCTCATGACGATCTCCAAATTCATGATATCCAGGATTATTTTTACTTCACTCAATCTATTAATAGACTCAGCTGCACAATTTGGGTTATTTTTAGCCTTTCTATGACGTAAACATTGCAGCGTCCCAATTTGTGCACCTTGTCAAAAACCTTTCTATAGTGTTTATAAAAAAATGTAATTCTCCACAATTCGGACAGCACAGGTAAATAGAACTTTTTCTCTTGTACTTGACCAAAATAATTCATGATGAAGGAGTGGAGAGCACCCACATCTATGTACTGAGTATCTCCCATCACTCCAAGTCCCCGAATTCATGATGGTGTTGTTATAATTTTTAATTGCCCAAGTTTTGCAATACACTTTCCAATATCTGGGCATTTCTTAAAGCCACAAAAATAAAATCTTCTCAGGGACAGTTGCAGTATTTTTCGTGAAAGGATTAAAAAAAGTTATTACCTGCTTGGTCGAAACTCGCACCTTCTCAAGCCATGATTTCTCAGTGGTCACTAAAGCTAAGTCTGGAAAAACAGATTTGTCATATTCAGATCTTTTGTTTGTTGCTCGTAGAATATTTTAAATTAATTATCTATCATTTCTATAAATATAAACAACAATCTACACTATTCTACAGGAGCTCCTCCACTTGAGGGAATATATTATGCAGTACAAAGAAACTTACAGAATTAGAGCTGTTTGCGGATTAGCGGTCCAAACAGTTTCAAAATTAACTTTCAACTTGGTTGTGTGATGTCACTGGCTTAAAATGTTTTGTTTGTGTCAGTTATGGTTAATCAATAATCAGTTGATTCAGTGCTTATTATATCTAGCAGCATAGGTGATAATAAACAAACTAATTTAATGACTTAAGGTACTTCATCAAATAAGAAGATTAGGAGACCAACAGAAAACTGTCAATGATGTGGCAAAGCCAGTTTGCAAATTGAAAATTAATTTGTCCAGTGGACCGCCAATCTGCAAAGAGCTCTAAAAGAACACTGTCAGAACTTTCATGCACACAACTCAACAAGAGCTGCAACTTCTGTGATTGCCAGAATTGCAGGTGGCAGTCAGATACACAACATGTGAGCAACACTGCCCTCTGGTGACAATGGTCCGTTTTTGAAGTAAATCTTCTAAAATCACACATTTGGAAAATGTGCAGTCATACTTACAGGTGACATGTCTATAAAAGCTGAACATGGTTGACTATTGGTTGTTTTGATTGAGTATGGTCCTGGGAAAGAGTCGAAATGCAGTGCCCGCCAACTTCTAGTCGTTGACACCATTTGCTCAGGTGACCGAAACGTCACATTTGTGGCAGCGTCTGGGATTTGGAATGTAAGGAGTCAGGACAGACCTTACTTTGTTCCCATTGGACATACATCATATAGGCCTATATATACTATTAGGGATTGAGGTATCTGAAAAGGTAGAATTTAGTGGATGTGAATGACATCAGTGTGACTTTCAAAGTTTCGGTTCGGTTCGGCAAAATACGAGCATGATCGGTACACCCCTATTTCATACCATTCACTGTAAAACTAGATGAACTGAGTCAGCTCAAATGATTGAGTGAATTGGTTGTAGCCTACAATTCCTTTGAGCTAACATAACTTGTTGTTTTCAGCTGAGATAATCAGTCTGCTATCTTAGCTGAAAACAACAAGCTGTGTCAGCTCAATGGAATTGTGCAACCATCTCAGACAATCATTTGAACTGACTCTGTTCATCCAACTTTACAGTGTTCTCTAAGGTCCTCATCTGTTTTTGAACGGCTCACTGAAGAGAAAACCACTCCCTTACTCAGTGAGTGGTGAGGCTCAGAATTATATACATTGGTTCCTGCAATACACTTCAGTGAGTGGTGAGGCTCAGAATTATATACTTTGGTTCCTGCAATACACTTCAGTGAGTTTTGAGGCTCAGAATTATATACTTTGGTTCCTGCAATACACTTCAGTGAGTGGTGAGGCTCAGAATTATATACTTTGGTTCCTGCAATACACTTCAGTGAGTGGTGAGGCTCAGAATTATATACTTTGGTTCCTGCAATACACTTCAGTGAGTGGTGAGGCTCAGAATTATATACTTTGGTTCCTGCAATACACTTCAGTGAGTGGTGAGGCTCAGAATTATATACTTTGGTTCCTGAAATACACTTCAGTGAGTGGTGAGGCTCAGAATTATATACTTTGGTTCCTGAAATACACTTCAGTGAGTGGTGAGGCTCAGAATCATATACTTTGGTTCCTGCAATACACTTCAGTGAGTGGTGAGGCTCAGAATTATATACATTGGTTCCTGCAATATTTTTGGCTCGAGAAGTTTTTTTCGTTTGCTCGTCATTGCTTGTCTTAACTGTAGGATGGATCAGTAAGGCTGGCGGCTTGTTTCTTCAGGTTTGCCAATCAGATTGAGTGCGGGTTTATAGAGGGCAAAGGAGGACAAATTCTTCACTAGTTTCATTACCGCAAGCAGCATACAGGTGTCAAAACATTATTGTCAAAATGTCCTGCAGTCATACTGATCAATTTTATACTTTTATTCATTTGCCTCAATTTAAGGAATCATCACATTCACATCCCATATCCATACCCATTCTCATTTTCATTCTTTTTATACATAATATAATTAAAAGATTATTTATTTAACTTGGTTGCAGCAATTATATAGTTACGCTGTAACTCAGCTGTTTACCTTTTATTTGATGCTATTTTTGTCTTAAATTGTGTTGTTAATTACCTAGTTATTATTCTGTGAGTATCTTTTGAAAATTGTAAGTACATAATGCATCAATAAAAAACCATCTATCTATCAATCTTATCTAAATTCCAAATTACTTGTCACTAGGGGGTTGGGCAGGTCCATGTCTGTGCTGCTGTGCAATCATATGTCCTTTTGATATTTACTTGTTTTATCAATTCAAACTATTTTTCAAAAGTATCCCAATCAAGGGGGCAACCATTTGGAGTTTTTTTTAAATAAATAATTTCTTGCTCAGTTTTGCTGAAATAAATAAATTCTTTTTCGCCAGTCTTGAAATAAATAATTTCTGGCAGGGGTATTTCTTAACAAGGTTATGCTTGATTTAGGAATGACTATTTGGCGACTTAGTGCGCTCAAAATAAATAATGACTGCTGCCGTTACTGCAAAATAAATAATTACTTGTCGAGGAAAACACCAAGCCCCCTTGGAAAATAAATGGTTGCCACCCAAGAGGATGAGAGTCATCAACGCTGCCGGAGAATATTGATGGGACAACAACCGTCAAAAAAATATTGCGCCTTCAAAATATCTCTGGAGCGGACTGATTAACCAGTGTGATTTTCAGTACAAACTGCTCAGTTTTTCCTGCATGTTGCATGGAATTTCCCTATATTTTTGGAATTTGTGTCATTTCCAGCAATCACTATCAGCTTTTAGGCCTATTTGACCATAATAATTTCATGAGACCATTCAAGTCCGTGTTAAACTTGTGTCATGGCAATGGTTGTAACATCACATTATTGTATGCACCCTTGAGGTTTCTTCTTTATGTACAAGCATGGTCATTGATGTCGTATCAGGGAATTTTTATCCAGAGCAACCCAACCCCAAGATGATCATGAGGGTCATTAGCATTATGAATCAGTAAGTACTATTTTCACAACAAACTTTAAATGTTCTTTCATTGACCAGTGGCGTCAGTGTAGGTGGGGCTGGTGGAGCATTTGCAAGTTTCCTTGTCCAGAGACTTCCTAATTATAATCCCCCGCCGCTTGCGGGCGGGGGATTATATTGATATTCTTCGATTACCTTTTATTATTATTATTAAGAACTTCCCTTGGGAAGTTCTTCTTGATATTGTACGGATTTGCACTTTTCCGCCGCGTTTTTGGTCATTTTTCAATGTTGAATAAAACATGGCCAAGGCAAGATATCAGAAAGCTACTTCAGCACAATATAGACACTAGAAATGCCCTTTGGTGTTGGGAATTACGCATCGGAATTACGCTTGACATGGGAATTACGGCCAATTTTCAATAAAAATTTCTCGCTCCGGTTCTGGGAAAAGTATTGACATACTTTTCCTCAAAATTTTTCCCCTGGATTCTCCAAAGAAATGCGCAGTGCGGAAAGGAATATCATCTCGCGCCTCCTAGAAAATTTTCGAGAAAAACGAGTTCGAAGTTTTGGCACCCCGAAATTTCAAGGGGTGGTGTCATGAAAAACCATGATGTAGTGGTCTGAATTTCATGTCCTGCCACAAATAATGAGTACTACCGGGGTACAGTGGAAATGCAAAAGTACGGCTCCCCAGCTCCAATACTTTAGGTGCCACAGGGCCTCAAAAATCGAACTTTTGAAGGGCTGTATCTCCCTTAATATTAATCCTAGAGAAAAAACAGGACCATTTTTGAAAACCTCAGAATGTCAGCTTTGCAATGATGTATAGCAATAATCCCTAGGACGCACGGTATAGAATCGCGGTGGACATTGAAAATTTCATGTCACTTTTTGGGCCTCCCAAAACCTATTTTGCCCAAAAAAACTATGAAGCTCCTCATGGATGTTCATGTATATTTTTTGTGTGGTACCCATTATGGACCTGCATAATGTATCCAAAGCAAAATGTTCTACTTAAAATACTTTTTGCTTGAGAATTTTTTTAATTTCAAAATTGAAATGTAGATTGCTCAGCTTCTACTTGTTCAAATGTCACGAAATTAACACCAAAAAATGTGCAAAATTATGGCCTTTTATGTGCTCCAAGGGCATATATCTCATACTAATAGCCAACTCTACAAATATAATTTTATTTATTCATTTATAACTCATGAAGTATTATTTCAAATTAAGTACAACTAATATGGAACATTGCTTATTGTCTGCCCTATTTTCCCATGTAAGCACATCTCCCTACGATGAATTTTATAATCCAATTAAAACTCTTCCAATAACGTTTCAAATCCGTTAAAATTGATATGATATGTTGCTTATTTGTTGCCCTATTGTTTGCAAATAAGCACATATTTTTTCTATTACATTTATAATTAAATTATAACTTGTGAAATACTGCTGCAAATCACTTAAAACTGATATGACATGTTGCTGACTATTTGCCCTATGTATGCCTAAAAGCATGTCTTCCTAACTCTTATCGTTTGTCTGTGACAAGTCATTAGGGTTAGGGTTTCAACAAAGTCCATTGCTTACAGGGTGCCATGGTGAGGCCACAGTTAACCAGACTTCCAGTAACTGGATGCCACACATATCAATGCTAAATTTATTACAACAAAGCTTCACAATGCTATGTTGCCTTTCTTATTGAATGCCATAGTTCCAGGATCCATACAGAGCCCACCTTGCAAAGAACAATTCTTGTTTATTGCTAATTGCTTTGATAATCTGCCAAGTAGCAAGCTAAATCAGCCTGGAATCCACTCAAGCTTGTCATTGTATTGATATAGGCCCACATTGAGTTATGCACTGCCAGCATGCCACTCAAAACATCTAATGTTTTAAATATGTTCCAAATAACCATCATGCTACCTATTCACAAGGCCATTGCTGCTAATTATATTTTGCCCTTAATATATCCAAAGAATCAAAGTGAAACATAAGCTTACATGCTGTTTACACAGGCCTGTTACATGAGCCTGCATATATCTTCATGTATATATGTTTTATTGTATTTCTTTTTTTATAAATTTCAAGTTTGGATGAATGAATAAACTCAATGAAAAAACAAATGTCTCATTATGTCTGCCTACAAATGTACACCACATTCTTTAAGTGTGGTCCTCCACATTCACAATATAACAGTATGAAGATTCATTTTCAAAAGGCAAATAGTTCACACTCCTTGCTGAATTGTGCATGAAACTTTACTCAAACCTTTGGGACTATTGCCTTGTTTACATGTATACATTTCATTGATCAATTGATAAACTGTGTATCACTTGAGAGAAGTTTGGAAATTTCATGAAGATTCAATATAAATTGAGTGTTTTATAATGGTCTGCTACTTTGATAAATCTTCTCTTTGTGAATCTTGGCTCTGTGCCAATTATCAAATTGACAGGTAAAAAGGGCCAGAAGGTGACCTCTGTGCACTCAACTGTGTTGATAACTATGTACAGATAGGAGGTGCTAGTGGTATTGCTTGAGTTATACAATTTGACACCTCAGTCAGCCAATCACCTGCCAGTAATTCAAGGAAATAATTCCCATATTCTTTGTTGTCCAGTTATCCTCTGCATGTTTGACTGTTTGAGTATTTGTCTCATGGTATAAGCCAGTTATTCACCATGGGGTCAGCAATATATGTTTATCACATCTCGGGCTAATATTCCCTCTCCCGTGGTGAATAACCTATACATATATGGATGCCTCATGTATTTGGACAAATTGCTCCATGACCAAAATGTTTCACTAGTCATGGCCTCACTGTACCATTGCCCACAAAAGCCCTCCATGCTAAGCAATGTGTGATTCTGTATGTGCCTCTGTTTGTGTAGTTCCTTCCACTATTGCAAGTGAGTTCGAAGTACCAGCTATGGCTCTTGGCCAACTAAAACAGACTCTTCAAGGCCAAAGAAAGGAATCTAACATACGCCAACGGAAAGGAAGGGAAAGGATCGAAAGGAAAGGAAGGGATTGGAAGGGAAGGGAAGTTCTTCCTTTAAATTGCTGTGCAATTTAGTATACTAGTTATAATCCCCCGCCGCTTGCGGGCGGGGGATTATATTGATATTCTTCGATTACCTTTTATTATTATTATTATTATTATTATTCAGCTCAGGAAAACTGTGATTACTACAAAACTATTAAAGATCCTGTTTTACAAGTCAAGGGTAGTATGCGACTCCATTGCGCGCTACTTCATACGAAATTTCATGATCAAATTTCATGATGCTTATGAGTTATGAGGAAAATATAAAATAAATTTCCGGCGCAGGTTTCTGAGAACCTAAGCATAACTGAGACCTGTTGATTTTTTCTAAGATACCTTGACTAAGTCTTCAGGTCTGAAAGGCGTCTTGTGAAGATTTCATCAATACATTTCAAGATATGATTTTTTGAAAAATAGACATCCCGAAAACTGACAAAATTTTTTTTGAAAAACAGGGAAGGAATACTCTTAGAAAGCTGAAAATAGGTGCACTTACAGACGTACCCTAGTGTACCAACTTCACAAAGTTACGGACTGCTCGGACCAACGGTCTTGGCGCTACGGACGCACAAAAACGCAAACTTCAAGTAGCCATATCTCAGTCCCTATTTGAGCTACAGACTAGTTTCACATATCACAAGAAAGGTCTGTTTCTCAGCTTTCCAATGGTGTATAGCATTATAGTCTCAGACGCACGACGTAGAATCGCGTCAGACATTGAAAATTGTATGTCACTTTTCGCACTCACAAAAGTGTTTTAGGCTAAAAAATCAATGAAGTTCTTCATGGATTGCCATGAATAATTTTTGTGGGATGCCCAGTGCACATCTCCATACTGTCCCCAAAGGAAATCTGCCTATATTAATCCGCTTTGGCTGGAAAAATGTTTTAGTTTTATAATTGAAATGTAAATTACTCAGGTTTTACTTATTCAAATTTCATGAAATTAACACCAAAAGATGCGTAAAAATAAAGGCTTTTGACTTGCATAAGGGCATTCAGCTCACACAAACACCCTATTTTACATAGACCATTTTACATATTCAATCATAACTCATGACTTACTGCTTCAAATCAGTTACAACTCATAAGTCATGTTGCTAATTTTTTGGCCTATTTTGTGGTATAAACACATCCTCCTATCTCGAAAACAAAAATTCTCAAACTTTTAACAGATGCATGTGATCTGCAGTCGGGGCCATCCTGTCTCAGTGCCACCATTTATAAGACCTAACCTTACTGTACTGTCAAAGCAGCTGAACTAGCGCATAATATACATTGTACATTGAAAGGGTATGATGCATATAAGCGTTTCACATAGGCTGCTATATTGTGTATTTGTGCAATAGACTTATTAGGGCAGACAGGGACTATTGTAATGATGTGATGTGCCCTCTTGGAATCGAAGTTCATCCCCCAAAAACCAGACCAGGGGACTTACACAAAAATAGTGGACATGAATTTCAAACGAAGTGTATGCAGGCCTGGGGGTAATACTTATTATTCTTCTTCCGCCACATTTTGGTCATTCCTTAAATGTTAAATAACTTCTGACCAAATTAATATTTCTACATAAAAAGGAAAACACTATTTTGACAGTGTAAAATTCCTTCTGTGCTGGGAATTACGCATCGGCATTCCGTTTGACATAGGAATTACAGGCAATCTTGACCAAAAATTTCCGATTCCGGTTTTGGGAAAACTGTCAGTCAGAATTACATGAAATTTTTTCCTGTTAATCTGTAATGGAATATGCAGTGCGGAAAGGAGCCTAGTGGTCATAGGATGAATAGTTATGGAGAAAAAAAAGTTCAAAATTAGAGCAAACCGGAATTTCGAGGGATGATGTAATGAAAAACCATGATTGGAATGTCAGATTTTTATGTCCTTACAGGAATTGTGAGTACTACCAGGGTATAGTGTCTATGCAAAAGTATGGCATCCCAGGTCCAATACTTTTGGTGCCACAGGGCCTCAAAAGTCGAACATTTGATGGCTTGTATCTCCCTGAATATTGGTCCTAGAAACAAACCAGGGACATTTTTGGAAAGCTCAGAATGTCAGCTTTCCAATGGTGTATAGCAATATCCTGTGCGACGTCCGGTTTAGAATCGCGGTGGACATTGAAAATTTTATGTCACTTTTTGGGCCGATCGAAACATTTTTTTTCAAAAAGTGTATGAAGAACTTCATGGATGTTCATATATAATTTATGTAGGATACCCAGGTTTGGCCTCCATATTGTACCAAAAGGAAATTTGCCTACTTCAAATACTTTTTCTTAGAGAATTTTTTTAATTTCAAAATTTAAACGTAAATTGCTCTGGTTATAATTGTTCAAATCTCATGAAATTAACACCAAAAAATGCATAAAATTATGCCCTCTAGTGTGCTATAAGGATATCTTCCTTTTACCTTTAAACAATTTTACATATAACATTTTATATATTCAATTATAACTCATTCATTATTTATCAAAATCAATTAAAACTACTTTGACATATTCCTAATTTTTTGCTCTATTTTTTCATGGAAGCAAAGCTCCATAACTCTGATGGTTTATCTACAACAAGCCATTAGGGTTAGGGTTTAACCTAACATTTACTCACAATGTATTGCTTTGAGGATGGTACCGCTGGTCAACACACACTGTTCTCCATGCCAAGCGATGTGTCTTTTCAATATATGTGACTGTATACTACATGGCTTCCAGCAAGCAAACGTCTAGTAACAGCAACATTTACCTTTTTGCCAAATGAAACAGCTTCAGCATAGAAGGCAAGGGGATGGAAGGGCAAGGAAGGAATTTGAACAGTACGAATTGGAAGGCAAGGGATGGCAAGGAAGGGAGGGGATTGGGAAGGAAGGGAAGTTCTTCCTTTAAATTGCTGTGCAATTTAGTATACTAGTTCTTATTCTTATTATTCAGCTCAGGAAAACTGCGATTACTTCAAAACTATTAGAGATATTGGTTTACAAGTGAAGGGTAATATGCAACTCCATTGCGCGCTACTGCTTACGAAATTTCATGATCAAATTTCATGACACTTATGAGTTATGAGCAAAATATAAAAAAAATTTCCGGCGCAGGTTTCTGAGAAACTACGCATAACTGGGACCTGCTGATTTTTTCTAAGATACCTTGACAAAGTATGCAGTGCAGAAAGGCGTCTCGTGGAGATTTCATGAATACATTTTAAGATATGATTTTTTGAAAATTTGACATCCAGAAAATTGACTGAAATTTTTTAGAAAAACAGGGAAGGAATGCTTGTAGAAAGCTGAAAATGGGTATACTTACAGACCTACTCTAGTGTACCAACTTCACAAAGTTACGGACCGCTCGGACAAACGGTCTCTGCGCTACGGACGCACAAAAACTCAAACTTCAAGTGGCCATATCTCGGTCCCTATCGCAGCTACAGACATTTTATATATTCAATTATAACTCATTCATTATTTATCAAAATCAATTAAAACTGATTCGTCATGTTCCTAATTTTTTCCTCTATTTTTGTATGTAAGCACAGCTCCATAACTTGCATGGTTTGTCTACAATAATCCATTAGGGTTAGGGTTTCACCTACCATCCACTGGAAATGTATTGGTACCGCTGGGCACCAAACACAGGTCTCCATGCCAAGCGATGTCTCATTTCAATATATCAGCCTCTTCAAGAATTCATCATGAAGGCCATGAACTGGTTGAAGGGAGTAAGCAGGGCAAGGGAGACAGGGGGGGCGCGGGGGATTATCCGATATTGCCGTACGGCAATATCAGTTATACTAGTTATTATTATTGTTATTCAGCTCAGGAAAACTGTGATTACTACAAAACTATTAAAGATCCTGTTTTACAAGTCAAGGGTAGTATGCGACTCTATTGCGCGCTCCTTCATACGAAATTTCATGATCAAATTTCATGACGCTTATGAGTTATGAGGAAAATATAAAATAAATTTCCGGCGCAGGTTTCTGAGAACCTAAGCTTAACTGAGACCTGTCGATTTTTTCTAAGATACCTTGACTAAGTCTCCAGGTCTGAAAGGCGTCTTATGAAGATTTCATGAATACATTTCAAGATATGATTTTTTCAAAATTGAACATCCCGAAAATTTACAGAAAATTTTCTGAAAAACAGGGAAGGAATGCTTGTAGAAAGCTGAAAGTGGGTACACTTACAGACCTACCCTAGTGTACCAACTTCACAAAGTTGCGGACCGCTCGGACAGACGGTCTTTGCGCTACGGACGTCCAAAAAGTCAATTTTCAAGTGGCCTTATCTCGGTCCCTATTTAAGCTACAACAAAGTTTGACATATCACAAGAAAGGTCTGTTTGTCAGCTTTCCAATGATGTATAGCATGATGGTGTCAGACGCGCGGCGTAGAATCGCGTCAGACATTGAAAATTTGTTGTCACTTTTTGCGACTACAGAAATGTTTTAGGCTAAAAAGTCAATGAAGTTCTTTATGGATGTCCATGAATAATTTTTGTGGGATGCCTAGAGCACGTCTCCATACTGAACCCTAAGGAAATTTACCTACATTAAATAGCTTTGGCTAGAGAAATGTTTTACTATCAAAAATGAAATGTAAATTACTCAGCTTCTACTTATGCAAATTTCATGAAATTAACACCAAAAATTGCGTAAAAATATAGGCTTTCCACTTGCATAAGGAAATTTAGCTCACACAAAGAGTCTATTTTACATAGACAATTTTACATATTCATTTATAACGCATGAATTAATGTATCAAATCAGTTAAAACTCATATGACATATTCCTAATTTTTTGTCCTATTTTTTGGTATAAACACATCCACCTATCTGCAAAAAAAAAAATTCACAAACTTTTAACGGATGCATGTGGTCTGCAGTGGGTACCATCCTGTCTCACTGCCACATTTTGCGCCTAATCTTATTGTACAGTCCAAGCAGCATCACAAGTGTCAACAAAAAGACGCACAGTCTAATCATCACATTTGAATAATATATATTGTACATTGAAAGGGTATGTGTAAGAGTTTGCCGACAGGGTTTTATAACCGGTATTTGTGCTATAAACTTATTAGACCAGACATGGACTACAGTAATGCTAAAATTTGAACTCTTGGAATAGAAGTTCATCCCCCAAAAAGCAGCCCAGGGGAAATACACACAAATAATGGACATGAATTGAAAAAGAAGAGTATGCAGGCCTGGGGGTCATACGGGGCCCGCGGGGGATTATCCGATATTGCCGTACGGCAATATCAGTTATACTAGTTGTTTTAATATTTCTTATATTGAAATAAGCATTCTGGCACAATTTGTTTACTTGTTTTTCTATGGTAATATTTTTGTCAAAGATTATAGGGGAGACCGGGGCTGGTTGTCACAGGGGCTGGTTGTCACAGGGGCAGGTTTTCACAATTTTAATTGCACTGAACTGGAGAGTTACACAGCTCAACCAATAATTGTTTACTGCTTTTATAACCCACTGGAGTCTTTCTGAAAAATCTTCACACAGTCTATAAAATTTCCGGTCACAAAAAGTAAATTTTAACCTGCAACTTGCATGTTATCCTACTCTTTAACAAATAGTTGTTGAAAGATGGACAGTTAATACATTTACCATTGTAAACATTTCTTTAAATCATGATAAGAACAAATAGTGAAAATTTTGATAAAAACGGCCACGGTCACCCGTTTTTGGAATTTTCACCAATCGGGGCAGGTTGTCACAAAAAGACGGGGCAGGTTGTCACACCTTTTGCAACTGGTTGTTACCATCCAAGACCAGGCTTTTAAAAAAACTAAAACAATTATAAATTTGTGCTTTATACATGCTATTGATGACTGAATATGTATGCAGATATTGCACCGAGTTGAAATCAATCGATTTGAAATTCATTTAAAAAAACTTGCAAAACAATCGTAAAAATCCTCCTCCTGATTAGAATGCTTTCCTGCTGCTTGGTAAGCCTTCATTTGTAGCACCCTTGCACACAGTAGCGTGTCTGTTAAGGTCTGCACTGGGCAAGTACAGATTCCTCATACGTCCAAAAAAACTTGTCTTAGTCAAGATCTGCCTTACAGAGTCCCACTTCCTGCATCCGAGCTCTTAACCAACAGTTTGACAACCTGCCCCGAGAGTGTGACAACCTGCCCGGAAAATGTGACAACCTGCCCCGAGTGCTGAATTAAAAAAAATGTCCAATAGGACATCAAGATTTCGAATGATATAGGTATATATTCACCAGATAAATTTAAGTCACTCTCCTTTTGCCATTCGTATAGAATGGAAGTGCTCCTGCATGCTTTAAATATAAATATAGCATGTTTTACTCACTGTGACAACCTGCCCCTGTGACAACCAGCCCCGGTCTCCCCTACCTAGATTTCGTAATGGGCTGCAATAAATTTTGACATTGTCAACATGGATTGATGATACTTGGAGTTTATTTAGTTGGTGTGGACTGTCAATGAGCAGTAATGCAGTTTTTTCTCCATTGTTGCAAAGCTTGTTTTCGTGGAGAAATTTCCTGATTTCAGCTATGCACTTTTCAATCTTTACTACCGCATTTCTCTGATCTAAGAAAGTTGGCTTGAAAGAGAGAATAAGTTGCTCATTGTCGGCATACTTTTGATCTTTATTATCGTTTTCATAGCTGTGTGTTTTTCAAATTTGTACTTTGCTTTATCTCAAAACCGTGATGTCACAGATTTAGTTGCATAACTTTGTATATTACAAGCACGTATTTCAAGAAACTGACCAAATGCATTGACACATGGATTATGTATGTTTAGCTTGTTTGGCTTTGACACCTGCACTGGTTGATAGATGCTTCAATGAACTATAACTGAATCAAACAGACTACTTATCCTCAAAGGACAATTAGGGACCATTCAGAATTTATGACTGGGGGGTGGGAGTTTTGCCAGAACTTCCCGTCAAAATTTGATACCCCCCTTGAATTTCATGCGGACTTTTAGCACCCAACTCTAATGGTAGCGTGCTGGACTGCCAATCGCTGGATCCGGGGTTCGAATTCAGCTCTTGCCGGGTCACCTGGGCCTATGTTGGACGGCTGTTTCATGCTTCACCTCATTGCCGTGTCCTCCCCCGTCCTAATTAGCCTACCAAGTGCATAAACACAGAACGTAAAGCCCCAATCATCCATCCATAACGATATGTTACACTTATGCCCTTGGACAGTCACGTGGACAGATTTGCGTACTTTTTCGCATAAAAATCACCGAAAAACTGAGTGTATGTGCATTTTGGACCTTTTTGTTTTTTTAAATTTCTTACCCCCCTTGGACATGTCAAAAATTAGTACCCCCCTTGAAACAGTCTGAAAAGTTGGTGCCCCCTCAGGCAAAACTCCCACCTCCCCTAGCCACTGTGCACTAACGAGAGGGGTACCCTCGCCATCAGGGCAGCCATTACAACACTCGACTCAAAGTAATTTTCTGTCATCCTGAGATTATTTCGGCAAATCCAAAACCTATATTTATCAAACATGTAGTTTTAATGTTAAGCTAACCATTGGGCAAGCAATCCACGTGTGATAGGTCACAGAATTATCAGATTTTGGATTTGAAATAAATCGTAAGGGCGAGGGTAACCACTAAAGCCTCTCGAGGGTAACACCATTTCCAATAATTGTCATGGTGAGGGTAACACCTGAAATGATGGCTCTATAAATATTTCGTTTTTGTTGTTACAGCAATTCAATAAGTACATGAGTTTCTGTAATATGACAGAAAATCGTAGCAAATGCAGTTCATGTGATTTGTTGAGGGACTGAATTACATAGCATAAAACTAATTTGAATACCATAAAAAGGTATATGTAGTCCTGTGACATGTTTGGTGGTGTTAGTTTTTTCCTGCTAATCTTACAACTGACTAAACTCAGCTGTTCACTGAAGCCGAATTGTTCATTTGTCATGGTTGCCTACGTTCAACATAGTGATTTAGAGGACATTTTATTGTACATGGACCAATCAAACAGGCTCAAAATGCCAGAAAGTGATAGAACTATCCATAGCAACTCATATGTACTAAGTGAATCTTCTGTAAGCCATTGTTTAAGTGTAACATAAACAGCAATTATGATGTTACCAGATAGATAAGACTGGTAATAAAGACATGTAAGAAAAAAAAACCAGATAGATAGATAGATAGATAGATAGATAGATAGATAGATAGATAGATAGATAGATAGATAGATAGATAGATAGATAGATACTATCACAGTTACATACATACATACCATACATACATACATACATGTCACTATTTTGCTCTGATTTTTTTAACATGTTATGAATGTGACCGGGGTAGTTGATCTGCCCTGATTTTGGTTAGAATAATTTGCTCTGACTTGCTATTTGCTGCAGCCCCCTGGCCCTCACGGATTGCACCTATGGATAGAGCAATATAGATAGATAGGTAGATACTAGATAGATAGATAGATAGATAGATAGATAGATAGATAGGTAGATACTAGATAGATAGATAGATAGATAGATAGATAGATAGATAGATAGATAGATAGATAGATAGATAGATAGATGGTTACTTAATCTGACTGTTTAATTTCATGCAATTTATCAGTCATGTTTCTCTCTCAATTTATTTTCATTAATAATATTGAGGCAGATCCCATTTTGATTTTACAATGCAGGCCTACCCCGCATCAGCTCATCTGTGTTGGGTCATCACAATTTTATAGGCCACAGTGGCGTAACTAGGGGGTCTCAAGCGGGGAGGTAGCTGGGGGGGTACAGGTTCAATATGGGGAGGGGCATGTGCACCCCCCCCCCCGTGGCCCCCATAGGGACACCACTGATAGGCCAACACATATATATGAAAAGCTTATAACCAGCATGTTATTGTCACGGGGGGGGGGGGGAGCACGTCCCCCTCCCCATAAAAACATGCAAAATAGAGTCAAATACAGGAAGAAGCCATAATCACTTTTAGAAAGTTTCACTGTGGATGGTATTACTTTGAAGAAGGGCACTTTGAACTCTATTGGATTTGAAACTGTAGCGTGACTCATGTCCTCTTCTCTTTCTGTGAGCAACTCCTCCACCATCTCTAAGCAAACATACATACATGAAAATAAACTGTGATACTAAAGTTGTGATTATGTGCCATGCTAATTAAGGATTATAAGAAAAAGCTTGACTCTGAGTTTACAGATGATTTCATATTTGTAGACATAAATCAAATAACAAAAAATTTTACAAAATTTTTGATCTGACATCAGAAAATCCTGCCATGTGATTGGTCAAGCTGCACATAACATGTCACTTTTTCAAGCAAGTGATGTTGGCTGGAAAAATGTTGTCATAATTTCAACCAATTAACTGCTGCAAAGGCCACCTTGGTATT
The DNA here is from genome assembly GCA_026936325.1 of Platynereis dumerilii. NCBI lineage: Eukaryota > Metazoa > Annelida > Polychaeta > Phyllodocida > Nereididae > Platynereis > Platynereis dumerilii. The sequence goes on from JAPTHN010000019.1 coordinate 11,191,945, forward strand.
GTGGCAGTTATTCACACATGTCAAACCGCAATCCACATGAACTATTTCCTCATGAACTGTTGTATTTCACACTCCTGTGTTACACATGATTGCTTAAGCTGATATTAAATCAGTCTCAAGCAACTCTGAATGGCTTCAAATCACTGAACGCTAAATTATCATGCCTTGACCAAAAGCATTGTCTGTGATAAAAGTAAAGGACTATTCACAATTAAATTTTACGACTGGGTCGAGGTAGTTTCTAAGGTTTTACTTGAGTGGGAACCACCTTTTTGCACATGCTTCGTATGAGTTGGGGCAATGGGAATTTTTCCCGACAGGGTACCGATTTTTCACGCAGGTTTCAAGGGGAGTAATTATTTTTCACAACATGCTTGTTGATTGAAAAGGAAAGCGAGGTACGACAAATATTTGTGAAACCAAAGGGGGGGCATCATTTTTCACAGAAAGTTCCATCAAAACTCCCCCCTCCCCCAAGTCATATTCTGTATCATCCCTTAGGATAGGAGGATGATCCAGTGATTAATGAGAAAATCATAGTGAGGATCAAACCAGGGTCCCAGCGCTTGGTAACCTGTTGTCAGCAGAGCCCTCCTCTGAGGAAATGTCACATGCATGTGTTAGTTTGTTTTCTGCAAAAATAGTCATTATGTGGATCATCTGATCCCAATCATCTCAATGCATGGTATTACACTTTGAGAATGTGCATACTAGACATGTGTGAAACACTAACAGAAACTCTCACTTGAAACAGTAAGTGTCAGTTCCATTGAGGAGATCAATGGATTAGAATGCCATGGTCACCCAGGTAAAACGCTATGTCACTTTTCAGGAGAGAGTGTTGTCATACCTTCTCTCAACCAATGAAAATTGCAGGAAAAATGATGTATTTTCTACCACAAATGTCTACAAATATGAAATCATCTGTAATGAATGTGCCAGTCAGATTTTAGAATTGGGAGGTTTAATGACAGTTTTAGCAATGGTGAACTTCTTACTTTTTCAAAGCTTTATGTAGGTCTCACTGTGTATATAGTCTAACTTACTTGTTTTTATATACAAATTCATGTAGTAAAAGCAACAATTTGAGACTTCCACATTGGGGCAATACAGTGCAGTGGGCTGTTTCTACCTTACCTGTGAGTGAGAGTAGGTCAATTAATTTGAATATTTTCCTATATTGGTAGGGCATGTGATCATGTCCTTGATAGGAATCCCTGATTGCTAACTTCTGAATTGCGATCATGTGTCAGCACATGCTGGGATCTTCCACAACAAAAAGCAAATTAATTAGCTGATTCTTTGGCTTTTTCTTACTCTGTACCCATTTGTTTTTACTTGTAGATATATACCAAAATATGTTAAATACACATTGTACTAACTTCCACAGTTGGGCTGAATGGGTAAGCCAATTATTGTGCAACTGTTTTCTTGTTAGGGGTTAATTAATTTTAAGATTCTCCTTTATTGATAGGGTATTGCAATTGTGTTCTTGATTGGAGTTCCTGATTGGTATAATTACTTCAGAAGTGCAATCATGTGTCAGTACATGATGTTATCTATTGATAAGCTGATTCATTGCTGTCTCTTCAAGGCTGTTTGCTCAGATTGCTGTGATTGCTAAGCCAATATCTTGCTTTACCCTCGCCAATCCCTTTTTGGTTGTTACCCTCGCCAACCGGAAGTGACCCTCGCCCCAAATCTGCAGTACCCTCGCCACTTCCGGGCTGGTACCCTTGCCATTTAGGTTGGTACCCTCGCCATTTTAGGTTGGTACCCTCGCCAAAATGCTGGTACCCTCGCCCTGCCATTTTTCGTTTTTTGCGGTACCCTCACCTCGAGTGAATTCGAATTTCTTAAATATCTTACTTCATCTTGCATGTTTGGGTCTGGCACTTGGAACTGATTCATTCCACAAGCCATTTAACCTATCTTAACAATTGAAGACCTCCAAAACCCTTTACATTTTTTTGTAATTCCACTTTGAAATCACGAAGTGAGAGGTGTAATGGCTGCCCTGATGGCGAGGGTACCCCCCTCGTTAGTGCACAGTGCTAGCCATAAATTCTGAATGGTCCGTTACCATGACTGACAAAAAATTTCTGGAAATTATTTGAAATTGTGATAACTAGTGTCTTGTGAAAAACAGTGACACACTTTGTTTGCAAAACATTGAGACTCTTTTGGGGAGGTGCAACACTCGGCTTAGACAGAAGTTGTTTGTTGTGGTTGTACACAAAAAATAACATTGCCTGGCAGTTTTAGATTTCTTTGTCAAAAACTGTGATGTCAAACTCTAAACTGATATGTCACAGGTTGAAGATTAGACCAATCACATTCACCGATACCCTGTGATGTCACGGTTTAACTGCAAAACGAAGTTTTCAGAAAAACACACAGCTATGAAAACGATAATAACTTAATTTTTTTGCAGCCACTTCGCTTAATGGAACAATATTTATGAATTAAATAGGATTTGTCCTAATTTTGAACCCCGAGGAACCCGAATTTCAGTGGCAGTTTGGTTGATCTTTTGTCATTTATTATCACTGTGACCTTTCAGAAATGTAGGACTTAAACCAGCATAGTGCAGAATCATGAATACCATATCTGCTTTCCAAACGTTACAGCAGAATCTAATGATCAATTGTATCAAAAGCAGCTAAAAGGTCCAACAGTACAAGCATCGTTACCTCACCTTTGGTCATATTCAACATGATATCATCATGGATCTTCGTTAGGACGGTTTCAGTGCTGTGGAATTTCCTTGCCTTGCGATGGATGTTTTCATTAAAATCATCATTTTTCATAAGGAAAAAATTTAAATCGTTAATCTATTTTTAAAAACCATATAGTTAACTTCGAAAGCCCCAATCAGGTTGTTATCATTGTAAAATATGCAGCTGAAATGGTTTCAAAATCATGAGCATTATAAATTGGGTCAAAACTGTTTTCGCCATTTCCCAAAATTTTGAATTTCAGGGTTGGTTAACTTTTCCTCCAGGAGATCCAAATTTGGCACAGCAGCCGTCTTTTGAAATTTAATTTAGGTGTTTGTCCTTTGTCCAATGGATTCGATGACAGTTTTCAGGACAAAAAATAAAAATAAAAACTTGAACAGCATGGTTCAAAGATAACAAGGCGGAGGTTCTTATGCATATACTTGCATAAATAAGTGAGTCAATTACTTCAGACTCAGTGTATTTTCTGTGATATGTAGGTCCATTTCTAAGTGGATAGTACAAGACTGATAACTAATTACAGAAGATCAAGAAGATCAAGAAAATAACTTTCTGGGGAAGTGACTACCTCATTTCAAGAGATACTTAAAGGTGAGTTATTGTGACAATCTTAACTGGACAATAAAACATAGGTTGCTTAGCAGCAAACCTTCAGCGAAAAAAAACACACCATTAAATGACACGATTACACCATAAAAGTGATGTGAACCAAATTGCATGTAAGTATTTGCAATAGTTGCCTGATCTTGGTCTGAAATTATCTTATATATATATATATGCCCTGCCATATGCCCGTCTGCCTGCCAGGGTATGTTGAACCATGGAAAGGCCTTACTAGACCAATTTACACATATTATGGACCAGTTTCATGCATAAACAAGGAATAGGTTGTGAGGCTTGTTCTGAATATTTCAAAAAGCATTAAAAATAACTATCAAACAGACAATGAAAAGGCACTAAAATACTATTTTGGTAATGTATATCAAATTTCATTTATGGACATGCAATGATGGCCAAGTTTTGACCCGGAAACAAAAAATATAATTTAAATTTTTTTTTTGGTCAATATTTCAAAATGTATAGAATATCCATGAATCACACGCACAAAAGGCACAACTTTATCATATAGGTGACATGTGTAACAAATTTCATCCATTTACATGCAATAGTGGCCAAGTTTTGGGCCAGAAATGAAAATTTTTTTTTTTTTTTACATTTTTGTCAATATTTCAAAAGGTATAGATAATCTATCAATCAGACCATCAAAAGGCACAACTAGACCATGTAGGCAATATCTATAAAAAAATCTCATCCATGTGCATGTTAAAGGGGCCTAGCCCGGAAACAAATTTTTTTTAGATATTTTTCTCAATATTTCAAAACGTACAATATATCCATAAATCAGAACCCCACCATCCCCCCTACCCAGCTCAGACCCTGCCCCCCCCACTCCTGGATTTCTAGCTTAGCCACTGCTACTGCCATTGTTTTTGGAAAATGTTATCAGACGAAGATCTGTCAAACTAAGACTGGCCTTTTGGGATTAAGATGGATGATCTATAGATATGTTAAGTGCATGCAGGCATCATGATATAGTGTGACATTAGTGCATGTAATCCAACATTAACATTTTATTCAGTGGACACTGACAAGCCAACATCATGAAGCTACTCTTGTGCATTTGTGTGCTGATCCTTGTGATTCAACCTTGGGTAAGTGGTCTATACATACATGTACATTGTACTTTTCTTTGGAGCTTCTTAGCTTGGAGATGCATAATAATAATACACTGCTCAAAGAAATTAAAGGAACACATCTCCCAGGACATTTTTTGAAACTGGGAAATCTGTAACTAGATGTCTAAGACATGCTTCTATTGTCTGTTCATTTGACTAACCAATTCAGTAGTCACAGCAATATTGGTCAACAATTGCCTTGTCAGGAGCAATTGTCCTGGGCGACCCCAAGAAACAAAGTGATATCTTTTAATTTGCTGATCAAAAAAAAAAAGATTATCAAACAGAGGATGAAAACATTGTTCATTTGTCTGGTTTGTGTGACAACTGCAGGCCAAGGCAAAGTGTTCCACACAGTTTTTGTCTCAAATTGAGCTTGTTGCCCCACATCGCCATGAATCAACATGGCAGTTCCACAGGGAGCCCCTGCTTTAGCGCTTATGTCAGCACTCAGCAGTGACCTCTGTTGTCTTTTGGTGCAAGCAGGTCTCATTTTTGACATTCAATAATCAAGTCTGTGTGAGAAGAAAACCCATGGTGATGTTCTTGTGAATGTAACATTTCCAAACATGAAGATTTTTGGGAGCTTTCTTTATGGTCAGGGATGCCGTGTCAATGGAGGGTAGTTGCACGGTGACTGTTTATTGAGTGCATACAGGACAAATGAATGGCATGATGTGCAGTGATAGACTTGTGAAAATCACACTGAAGCCTAATTCTGGGGCTGTTGAAGATAATTTTCTGCTCATGCATGAAAATGCACATCTGAAAGCTGCTTGGGTGACCACAGCTCATCTTAAATTGGAAAGGTATTGCAGTGATGATCTGTCCAGAAAGCTCATCAGACCTCAATTCCATAGAACATGTGTAGGACATCCTCAACAGTGTGTTTCCTGGCAGCCGCAGCCTCCATGGACCATACGGGAACATGAAAAAAAAAACATTCGAGAGTTGCCCATGCAGGATCCCCCAATTGACCACCCATGGGTTCATCAAAAGCATTGCAATCTCATTCAAAGAGTGTGTTCATGCTCATCTTGGCCTAACACAGTATTGGGAAACATTTGGCTGCAGTAGAGAGTCAATTGAACAACATTTTGGATTTGGTCATATAGTGTTTTCACATCAGTTTTGGGGGTCATCAAAGTTTCAGTATCTCTGTAGAGACAATATTCATTCAATCCTTTCAGCTGTGATTTGATGAACCCTTCAAGATGATGAAGAAGATCAACTTTGCATTGAAATTCATTTGCATTATTCCAATTTCCAAAAATGTTACTCGAAAGAGCTGTTCCTTCAATTTCTTTGAGCAGTGTACAAAGGTAATCAGTACCAATCACCATTTTTGTAATGTATATAACCCTACACCTGGCAGCAAAATCATTCAACCCCTTTGATGTTTTCTCATAGACTCCAATGGTAAACAGGTTTTACAAAGATGAGTGTAGTGCCATCAGTATGTATCAAATCATAAAAAGTATGATAGCATCATTTACTAGATGACATATACTAAATCTGCTGTGAGATATAACTAAATACGAATGGCAGGCTCCATTTCACATATGGGTCACAACTTTTGAAAAATTATTCAACCCCTCGCTCCAATGGAAGGAAGGTGTTTGAATAATTTCGCAAATGTTGGACCCCTATCGGAATCTAGGTCTCCATCACAGAAGTTTGGCATTATGTTGTCTGATATTTGATGTTATCTGGTTTTTTTTTCCCATTATTTGATACATGCTCATGTCATTGCCCTCATTTTTGCAAGACTTGTCAACTATTGAATTCAATGGGAAAATACAAAGGGGTTGAATAATTTTGCTGCCAACTGTATATACTAGTATATAGGCCCTGTTAGTTTTTCACATCTCACCGCGTGATTACGTGTGATTTCGCGCTGTTGTTGTGATTTTGGAACCAAGCCGCCATTTTGTACCAACCCAAGTCAACGGAGCCGGTTTTCCGAGCTCCATGACATATAATAGTTAAATTAGCTTGAGTCGAATTCTGTACCTAATCCATGGATCCCGCCAGTTTTACGAGACCTACCTGCGGTTTATGATTATCTGGATATTTTGCCTGACAAAGTCCATCTGGCCGACTCCCGCCACATTTTTCCGACTTCGCAGGGCCATAACTGAAAATATTATAAGTCGTCAATCGACTGGAAAATGATTGGAATCCAATTCAAAGATTCCATTTAAGAGTCGGGATGCAAATCCATAATGTTGGAAAGGTTTTTTAACTGTACCGGACCTCGGAATACACGGACCCATTGACAATGTACTGGCCTTACTGGCCTTATAGGCGGCGTAAGAATTACTCAAGCAACCACGAGATTATGTGTGGCAACGCGCTGTTGTTGTCATCTTGGGAACCAGCTGCCATTTTGTACCATTGCTAAGTCAATGGAGGTTTGGATTCCGGGCTCCAGGACAGTTGTAAAACCACTAAAACACTATGGATTGTATCGTTGAGTCTTAAATGGAATGCTTGCCATGGATTCCGACCATTATCAAGTCAATTGACGACGTATATCTTCAGTTATGGCCAGACGAAGTAAGAAAAATGTTGCAGGAATCGGCCAGATGGACTTCTTCGGCCACAATTTCAGGATTAATCACATGTATGTCTCATAACACTGGCGGGATCCAAGGATTAGGTACAGATCTCGACTTGGTTGGGCCAATCCAGTGTTGTCCGGCTGATTAAACAGTATTATGGACCTCGGGAAACCTGGCCCCATTGCATTGTACAGGCCTACAAAATGGCGGATGTTTCCGGAAGTAGTTTTAATGTGCGCCGAGATGTTGTAGAAAAAAAGGAGAGTTCCACTCACGCCAGCTATTACGGCTGATGTCCAGATATAGTTTTAATATGCGCTGAGATGCCAGAGAGCTGCAAAAAGGAGAGTTCCACTATCACAGCCTTTTGAGCTGTTATTTCAAAATTGTCATGTTAAGAAATGTTAAGAAATTAACTGAACGTAGGTCAATGGACCTCTATGTCATATCCTGACGTTCCATTCCATTGAGAGAAAAATTAGGGTTGCACCGATACCACTTTTTCACTTCCGATCCGATTCCAATATACTGGTTTTTGCTGCCGACATTTACCGATAACGATATCATTCCGATACCGATACCATTGGTTAAATGTGGAGCACTGCCTCCGATCAGATACCGATACTGCTTTTTTGGCTCCGATACCACTGATACCGATACTGGTATTGGTATCGGAACATCCCTAAGAAAAAATATCACTGTCGTAGATTGAATTGGCAGAGTACAGCCATGTTGGCATTAAAAATGAAGCTTATTAAAATTGGAAGGAGATGGGGCATGTTTCATTAATTGATCGCATAACTCACTCAATGATCGCATAACTCACTCAATGGACAATAAACTACTGCCCATTAATATAAATCTTGACCTCTCAAAGGCTTTTGACACCCTTGATCACGAGATATTATTATCTAAATTGAAATATTATGGATTTGCAGATACCTCATTAAAACTAATGAAGAATTATCTCAGTAACAGAATACAACAGGTGCAATATGATGATATATTATCCGACACTTTAGAAATTAAATGTGGTGTTCCTCAAGGTTCCATTATGGGCCCTTTACTTTTTCTAATATACGTCAATGACATAACAACAGTTACGAATTACTTCCACCCAATATTGTATGCGGATGACACAACTTTATGTGCAACTCTGAATGTTCAATGGAACCATAATGATTGCATTAATCTAAATGATGAACTGGATGGCATATCAAATTGGATGAAACTCAATAGGCTTTCATTAAATGTTCAAAAAACTAAAGCTATGATGTTTCATACAGCTAGAAGACTTGTGAATTTTCCAACACTTACAATAGACGGTACTGAAGTTGAATTTGCTGAAGCTTTCAATTTTCTTGGCATTTATCTGCATCAAAATCTTAAGTGGGATTCCCACATTGACAATGTGGCTAAGAAAATATCACGGACAATAGGGGTGATGAATAAGATGAAAAATGTTCTACCATCTAGGGCACTATTAAATATCTATAATGCATTAATAGCACCTCATCTGAATTATGGCATTATGATCTGGGGAGTAAATTGTAATAAAATTTTCAAATTACAGAAAAAAGTTGTCAGAGTAATTACAAAAAGTAAATACAATGCTCATACTAGTCCACTCTTTAAGGTGACTCAACCGTGGTACACTTAACTGCACATACTTCTGAGCAGCCTGGTTGCCTAGCAACATAGCGTCACCACTGCTGCAAGCCCTGAAAAAGTTGTGACGTCACCATTTTCTGCTCTCTTTTTTTTAACAGCATGGCAGCCAGTAATTTGCTATTTGAATGAGATCTAATGCAGCTAGAAGCATAATTATTTTTTTATTGAATGCAGTAACACCTACTCTACGCTAGTTCAAAGTTTCAGCTTCTCATCTTTATCCAAAGAATTTTCTCAACTAATTTCAGTCAACTGCGTCTAAAATCGTCTTTATTTCTTTAAAATGACATTGGCATAGTCATGGTACTGCAGTTAAAAAATGACTCGGTGAAATTTTTTTATTTTTGGCCATTTGTTTGAGAATAACTTGTTTATGATATATGCAAATTTAAAAAAAAAATCTGTATGATCGTTTTCCTAAAATTTGATTACTGCCAAAATTGATGCATACAAAATCAGCAAATAATTTGTGTATTGGTGCCCTTTGAGCTCTTACAGAAAAAAGTATTTTAACCTTTTTCTTCAAATTTGTGGAAAATGTATTGGTTTACATCCATGGGAAGACATTTCTGATGTTTTTGTGTGACAAATGCATGTAATGCTTTATTCTGTGGTACATAACCAAAAACTCAATTTATGACTTTTAAGCAGTCATCAGGCCAAACATACTGTTGCCATGGCAACAAAACGAGTGGGTGAAATTTTTTTGTTTTTCATTTTTGGAATGTATGGGTCCAATAGAGTAACTGTGCAAAATTTTAGAAAAATGTGTCAACATATGATCAAACCACCACGCTTGAGTCACCTTAAACAGTTGAAAATTCTTAAGGTACAAGACCTGTGTGCACTGCATGACTTGAAGTTTTGTTTTAAATTTGTAAACAACACTTTACCTGATTATTTTTTGTCTGAAATGCTACAGAGAAATACACATGTGTTCAATACCAATGAACGTCTTGGATGTATCTATCGTCTGCCTGCTGTGAGCCACGAATTTGCAAGAAACTGCATATCATATAAATTTCCAAAAATTTACAATGAAATGAATCCAAATTTTAAGTCGAAAATTTTTACTCACAGTTTAAATCGTTATAAAAATTATATAAAACACTATTTTATTCAGTCATATAATGAAAATTGCTCTGTTCAAGATTGTTATATTTGTAACCGTGTGGGTCGATTATTGTCTTTTAATCATTTTCACTACATCAAGAGAAATGGATTGGCTAACTAACTCTTTAATTCTTAATTATCGTTCATAACTAAAGTATCTAGAGAAAATAGCTATTACTGTAATTCTACATCCTCTCTGACTGCATGAAAGTTTAAAAAAGTGTTTCTACAGTGTCACTAGTATTTTTATTATGTTTTCTCTCTTATCTTTGGGGGGGGGGTGGCCCCTTGACAGCGACATCACAGATGTCTTAAAGGGGTCACCCATCTTGGAGTTTTTTTTTTGTTTTTTTTATCTTCATATGTAAATATTTTGCTCTGAGAGAACAAATAAAAAATCTGAATCTGAATCTGAATCATTGTTGTCTGACTAATCTCCAGGGTAAGGTTTTACAACAAACCGCGACTTTTCATACGATAAATCGGGCTTTATTCATCTAATGATACTGTGCACTTTTTGAGATTATATAAAATAGACAAGCAACTTGTATATACAATGAAATCGAGCTTTATTCATCTAATAATACTATGCACTTTTTGAGATTATCTAAGATAGACAAGCAACTTGTATATACAATGAAATCGAGCTTAATTCATCTAATAATACTGTGCACTTTTTGAGATTACCTAAAATAGACAAGCCACTTGTATATACAATGAAATCGAGCTTAATTCATCTAATAATACTGTGCACTTTTTGAGATTACCTAAAATAGACAAGCCACTTGTATATACAATGAAATAGAGCTTAATTCATCTAATAATACGGTGCCCTTTTTGAGATCATCATAGTGGACGGGTTAAGTGCATGGTGACTTCAAGTCATGATGCAAAGGTCCCCTTTGGCAGAGATGTTCCTTGGGTCAAAACAAAAGATTTTATCCTGAGACACACGCTGTATCTCAGATTCAAGATGGCTGCCGGTGGCCATTTTGAATTTTGCCGCAAATCTCACAAGTTTACTCATTTTGATCACAAATTAAAGTGTGTCACATCAATTTCAGCCAGAATAAGGGTATCATGGCCTTTAAAATAGTCATAACTATGATATAATGAATTTCAAGATGGCCGCCGGCTGCCATTTTGAGTTTGTGTTCCCAAGATCAGCAGTGGGCGAGTGAAGCGTAGGATTACTTCAGGTTATCATACAAATGTCCCCTTTGGTGTGAAAGTTTGTTGGGTAAATACTTATTTTATATATCTCTCCAAGACACAGTTCTAAAATAATCATTATTTCCAAGAAGGCTGCTAGCAGCCATCCTTGCTTTAATAGTTACTTTGCGTTATTCGAGTTACTTATTGCAATATAGTGAATGCATCAAGTCAGACTATCAACTTACTGTAATGTGTTTACCCCTACCAAATTCATTTAGTACAAATAAAATAAATTATGCTACAGGATGCACTTGATTCATTTCAAGATGGCCATCTTGATATATCCAAGTAAATTTGTAAACAATGAACTATTTGTCCTAGCTAGAATTAAGTGTAATACCTCTTTTTGATATAATTTTGAATATGAGATACAGTACATGTATCATGTACTTCTGTTAATCCAGAATTGCAAAATAACTCTTTTAAAGATGGATAACAAAGGTAGGAGCTACCTGTTAAATTGTTAAATACTCAGTTGGGATATTTTTTAATGTTCACTGGATTTTGCTCAGAAATTTTTTTTGGGCAAAAGCAATTTTTTCAGATTATAATTATAATGTTAAAGGCTGGCTGCTTATCTGACGTTTCTCCCATATTAAGAAAACATTGGATATGAAGTATGCACTGAATATAATAAGGCATGTGTAGTAGATGAAGTAAAATAGCGGCTTTTGATGTGCTAGGTTTTATTTGCCAACAAAACCGAAGAGGTAAATTTGACCCATTGAACTCCTAATAGTACATCACATACATACAGCCAGACACGAATGAATATGGTTCTCTGCCTGTGCCTACCCTTCCTTGCCACAAAGCTCTTACAGTACAACCCAAAAAATTTTCCTAAATCCCATGCCCTCAGGAAGATGCCCTCACTCCCAACCACTCACTACTCTGCTGAAGCCCTCACTTGCTCTCACCTCCATGCCTTCTGGGGAAACCCCCTACACTCCTGTCATCTAGTGCTAATCACACACAACAGCAGTGAGTGCTGCTGTTTAGAATCTTGTTCTACTAGTTAAACAAATTAAAATATCCTAGAATTATATTGATAGATAGATCAGAAAATATTACAGCTCTTTAAAACCGGGTCTTTTAAAAGAATTTTAAAAAAATACTCAAGACATAAAAAGTATCACTGAGATAAAATATTGAGCAACATTAAATATTGTCACTGAAGGCTACTGCTTATGTTTCTTTGTTAATCAAAAGTGAACAGAGCACGAGAGAAAATATTAGTTCTTTGCAGATTGTCTTTAAAAAAAAAAAAAAAAAAAGGCACCCTGAGAATCTAGCCTAGACGAATCCCTCCATCGTCGCATATAATCATAAATTTTGCGTCAGAGCGTCACAGCCAATCAGCGTGCAGCATTTCTCTCCACTTCAAAAGTTTACCGGCAATTTGTGAAGCAACTATTAACTCCTCAGGGACGTATGAGATATCATTTTGAAGGTCTCTGAGAGATCTATCTATTGCAGTTAGAATCGTATCTGTACGACTGACGAAAATGCGTGAATAGACGAAATAGTCCTCATTTGCATAACATGCTTGAAGGCCTGTTCATTGGTCAGCTTTGTGGGCGTGTCTGACTTAATCACTGAATGCTTTGCTGAAGTGATTAAAGTTGGTCATATGACAGAACGTTTTCATGCTATCTGTCAGTTTTTATTTCATTTCAATATCTTTTTATAGTGCCCAGAATTCGTTAAAAATACATAATAGAATATAAATTTATTGCAAGTATAGAAATGGTTCTTTCGTTCAGCTAAGAATATTTTTCGTTAGATAAAATCATAATACAGTATTAGAAAGTTAGAAGAGACTATGTCCTGGTAGCCTGCACAAGAAACATTGATTTATAGATTTTTTATAACAATTTGTGTTTAATACACAATGTTTGTATGCACACTTTTCAATTTAATAAATAAACGAAAATAAACTAATATAAACATGCCATGTATAATTGAACAAATGTCCAAAAAAAGGTTAAAACGGAAACGTCTCTTGTTATGGTTAAAATAAGGCTAGAAACATAATTTAAGAACGTAGATATATCATTTAGAAATTTCTGAATACACTGGTGTAGGTAGAAATGCTGTATCCTTAACAATAAGGCCAGTATTCATATGTAAGTTATGATGTTTTGATTTGCGTCAAAAGGTGTGAAAAAAGCAAATGGCGGCGGTGGGGTCAAATCACAATCAAATGGTGTATCCTTGGAGTGTTTCAAATATGATCATGTGTTTTACTAAATAAATAATTAACTGAAATTGATTTGGAAAATAGGCATTGTAGTTATATTGATGACAACATAACATATTATGCAGACTTCAAATAAACAACTTCGTTTTTTTAGTGTTAAGGGAGCTTTTTTGATTAAATTACTCCAGGAGGGACCTGCAATGCCTCAAAAGTAAATAAAATACTTTTTTTTTACTATTAAAACAATTTATAGATGCTTTTGTTAAGAAATACTTTTTTTGCATTTATAAAGAATAGCATAGTTGAATCAGGTAATTGCATCATATTGCAATAGATGGAGACACCAGCCAGTTGTATGCTTGTTTGTTTGCTCAAGAGGGAAAGAGCATGCAAGTGAGAGCAAAGTAGCAGATGTGCTGGGTTGTCTAAGTGAATGCAAGTGAGAGCTTCAGCTCGGAAAATTTATTGGGTTGTACTGTACATTCTCCATCAATGCCTCCTTCCTCTCTGTATTCACCCTTTCTAGCTCGTCGGCCTCTCTAGTAATATCTTCTACTCTACCGCTTCATAGAATATGTATCTTCCCTCTCTCATTTACCTTTCTGCCTCTTCCCAAGCTCTGCCCTCCATCTGCCCTCCCTCTCTGCCCAGCATATATACCTTCTCCATCTTTTCATGATCTAGTCACCTCTCTCACTCAAGACTGCATTCTGCCTTTCTGTACATTGTATCTGCCTTGTTGTTGCCTTCAATAGCTCTTCTCTTCTCCCCAGCTCTTGCCTCCTCTTTGCCCATGGCTCCACTTCCTGCCTCCTCCGGATAGTTCTGTCTACCATCTCTGCTCCTCCCATACATTTGCCTTCTCCATCTCTGCCGCCTCATAGCCCCTCCATTTGTTTGCCTCTAACCCAATTGTCTTTCTCTCCTCCTCTATACCCCTCAATTTCCCAACAGTTCTTCTCTCCTCCCTCTCCGCTCCTCCCCCAATACACTTTAGTTCTTCTCTCCTCCAGCTCTGCTCCTGCCTAGCATCTGCCTTTTCCATCTCTGCCTCCTCTTGGCCCCTCCATTTTTGTCCTCCTCCCCAATTGCCTTTCTCTCCTCCATCTCTGTCTCCTCTATACCCCTCAATTTCTCGCCTCCTTCCCAACAGTTCTTCTCTGCTCCTCCCTAGCAATTGCCTTCTCCATCTCTGCCTCCCCTTGGCCCCTCCATTCGTTTGCCTCCTCCCCAATTGTCTTTCTCTCCTCCATCTCTGCCTCCTCTATGTCCCTCAGTTTTTTGCCCCCTTCTCAACAGTTCTTCTCTCCTCCGTCTCTTCCCCTCTAGCATTTGCCTCCTCCATCTCTGCCTCCCATTTGCCCCTCCATTGCTTGCATCCTCCCCAATAAACTGTAGTTCTTCTCTGCCCCCACCTCTGCTCCCACTTGCCTTCTCCAAACTCCATCTTTTCCTCCCCTTTGCCCCTCCAGGTTTGCATCCTCTTCAATAGTTCTTCTCTTACCCATCTCTGCTCCTCCCCTTCTCCATCTCGGCCTCCTCTTTTCCCCTTCTATTTTTTTGCCTCCCCCCAATAGATCTTCACTCCTCCATCCCTGCAACCCCCTAGAATTTGCATTCTCCCTCTCCGCCTCCTTGAACCCTGTTTTCTACCATTCTGCTTTCCTCAAGCTGTTTCCTCCTCTCTGATATTGTTAATAGTTGTTCTGTCCTCCCTCACTGCCTCCTGCCAGGCTGATGCCTCCCCCTATCATGCCTCATTTGTTTTTCCCTATTAATCTTGTATCATCCCTGTGTAAAGTCTCCTGTCTCCATGAATCTTACTCTATTGAGTAATGAGTATTAATGTTCCCTATTCTGTCCATCGCTGTCCATGGTGTCCATCCCTGCTTCCTCACAGAATGCCTACTTTCCCCTCCACAGGGGTACAAGTCCAATCTCCCGGCAAATAATGAATACTTCATTATTTATACATGTATATGTATTAAATTCATATCTGTTTTGAAACTAGGAGATTTTAGCATTTGGGGCATTAACATTGTGACTTTGATAGTTAAAGTGGTAGTCAGTTGAAGTTCTTTTGGACTGCTTTCATCAAATTTACACCCTGGAATGTTCAGACCACATCTGAGATTGTTTGAATTTAGTTGCCTCCTGGGGGCTTAAAGAGTCCCCACACTCCCTGCCATGAGTCTTAAGCTCTACGGACCTCAATTGTCCTCAGTAGCAACTGCACATCCCTCCTCCCAAAGAAAAGCCTGGCTGAGAAAGTATTTGCATGAAATCTACTGAAACTATTGATTACAAAACCCAAACAAATATTCCTTAGATAGCCCATAGTCATTGGCTGCCTATTTGCAAAAAGGTAATTTTACTTGTTTAAGTTAAAAAGTGTACTTGTCATTCAAAAATACATCAAAATGAGGTACTACACTTAATTCTGGGACAAATAGTTCATGATTTATAAATTTACAGGAAAATATCAAGATGGCCGTCAGCCGCCATCTTGAAGTGAGTTCAATGCATCATTTAGTATCATTTGTATATATATATATATATATATTGTAATGGACTATAAATCAATTCAGTGAGGATAATCACATTACAGAGAGTCGATACTCGATAGTGATGTATTTGTTGTAGCAATAAATAACTTTTATAACACACAAATCTACGAAATCTCCGATGGCTGCTGGCAGCCATCTTGGGAAAAGGTGATCAAACATGTGTTTTGGGGTTAAACCTTTAAAATGAGTATTTATCCAATGAATTTCATTGCAAAGAGGACATTTGCATGATAACCTGAAGTCATCCTAAACTTTACCCATCTATTGTGGATCTTGGCCACACAAATTCAAAATGGCAGCCGGCGGCCATCTTGAAATTCATTATATCATAGTTATGACTATTTCAAAGGCCATGGTACCCTTATTTTGGCTGAAATTGATGTGTCACACTTTAATTTGTGATCAAAATTAGCAAAGTTGTGAGATTTGCAGCAAAATTCAAAATGGCCGCCGGCAGCCATCTTGAATCTGAGATATAGCGTGTGTCTCAGGATAAAATCTTTTGTTTTGACCCAAGGAACATCTCTGCCAAAGGGCACCTTTGCATCATAACTTGAAGTCAAAGGCCTATATTTTGTACTTAACCTGTCCACTAAAAATAGACAAGCAACTTGTATATACAATGAAGTCGAGCTTAATTCATTTAATAATACTATACATTTTCTGAGATTATCTAAGATAGACAAGCAACTTGTATATACAATGAAATCGAGCTTTATTAATCTAATAAGGCTATACATTTTCTGAGATTATCTAAAATAGACAAGCAACTTGTATATACAATGAAATCGAGCTTAATTCATCTAATAATACTGTGCACTTTTTGAGATTATCTAAAATAGACAAGCAACTTGTATATACAATGAAGTCAAGCTTTAATCATCTAATAATACTATAAATTTTCTGAGATTATCTAAAATGGACAAGCAACTTGTATATACAATGAAATCGAGCTTAATTCATCTAATAATACTGTGCACTTTTTGAGATTATCTAAAATAGACAAGCAACTTGTATGTACAATGAAATCGAGCTGTATTCATCTAATAATACTGTGCACTTTTTGAGATTATCTAAAATAGACAAGCAACTTGTATATACAATGAAGTTGAGCTTTAATCATCTAATAATACTATAAATTTTCTGAGATTATCTAAAATAGACAAGCAACTTGTATATACAATGAAATCGAGCTGTATTCATCTAATAATACTGTGCACTTTTTGAGATTATCTAAAATAGACAAGCAACTTGTATGTACAATGAAATCGAGCTTTATTCATCTAATAATACTGTGCACTTTTTGAGATTATCTAAAATAGACAAGCAACTTGTATTTATACAATGAAGTCGAGCTTAATTCATCAAATAATACTATACATTTTCTGAGATTATCTAAAATAGACAAGCAACTTGTATATACAATGAAATCGAGCTTTATTCATCTAATAATACTGTGCACTTTTTGAGATTATCTAAAAAAGACAAGCAACTTGTATTTATACAATGAAGTCGGGCTTTATTCATCTAATAATACTGTGCACTTTTGAGATTATATAAAGTAGACAAGCAACTTGTATATACAATGAAATCGAGCTTTATTCGTCTAATAATACTATGCACTTTTTGAGATTAGATAAAATAGACAAGCAATTTCTATACAGCGGCAAGTAGTTGCCTTAGGGGTGTCCTCCTACTCATGTAATGCTTTTTTTTTTATATCTATGTATACTGTCTAGCCATCAAACATCATAGTGTGTATATATTTCATGCATTTCATGACAAATAAACTTCTTGAATAATAAACAGCTTTACCTTTTCTTTCAGGTTGATGCTCTTCGGGAAGCAGAACCTGGATTAGACTCTCGACATCGAAGAGATGTTGACGAGAAATGGGTAAATAACATTGTACTGACTACCTTAAATTGTTTGAAAATACCAGGGGTTTTCCAAAAGTTCAGTCCATCTTGTCATAACTTTTGATGGCTTTTACACAGGCACATGAAATTTGGGTGAATTAATATGTAATTGGTTTGCAAAAAACCAGATCTTAGAAATAAAGATACATGATTGTAATGTTGCTATAGAAACCTGAAGACTAAATGCTGGAGTCATGTAATGCGGCCCAGATTTTGTAGTAATTTCTTACTGTTAGCTTACAGATGATTTCATATTTTTAGACACAAGGACTGAATGTGAATTTTTTTCTGGGACATGTATTCTATAGGGAAAAATAACATCAGAAAACTAATGACATCACTTTTCCCCATAGGATACCATGTCCCAGAAAAATATTCACATTTCGTACTTTGGTCGACAAATATGAAATCATCCTGTCTACAAGTGGACTGCTCTTGCATTGCCACAGATCAGAACATATGATGTCTTGTGTTGCCACCTAGTGACTAGTGTGCTATTCAGCGTGCTCCTGTGAGCGTCCACCAACTTTCGACCAGTGGAACACACACAATTTTGTCTGGAAGACACCGGGGCTGTTTCTGAGTGTGCTGATGGCCTTGTCTACTTCCTTAGAGAATGTGATTGCCGAGTCTGACTCTGGTATACATCAATGTTGGATAGAAATTTTGTGAATGTGCAATGAAATTGGAACTATTTCTTGGGACAGCAATGCTGTAGCATAGGAAATCAACTTTTGTGCCAGGTGGCAGCAGCATGCAGTTCTCAGTTTCACCAGACTGGAAATCATCTGTGACACCTGTACAGTGTGACTGGCTTTACTTATTGAATCGAAGCATATCAATAACCTTTTGCTCGTAACACACAATGGGCTTATCATGAAACACTGAATATCAATGGAAACAATATTACTTAACCATTGTCGATTCAGTAACGCCTGTTTTCCATGAGATGAGCAACTTTATGATTGGTGAAAGAGGTCACAGACATCTATGAAATTCCTATAATTTGCTTGCAAAATCTGTCGGAGAGAGAGTAAGAACCTTCTTGAATATACATGCAAGGAAGAATACAACCATCTTACCCTTGCATAGGCTTTCTTGAAGGCATAGAAGACATATATCAGGCAACCCGAGCACCAGAAAACCACATTTATATGATTCCAAAAATGTCCCCATCCTGAATACTTAGAGGCATGATTTTCAAATGGATCGAACGCATTACAGCCTGTCACTTTGATATAGAAGTAATGAGGACAAGTTCACTGTGAAAAATGCCGTTTGTGACTCATGATAGCCGATGAAGTGTCATCTTCTCTATTTTCAACATGGGAAACATAGAGGCTGTTTGATTAGTCATGATCTAGAGAAGGCCAATTGACTTCTCATAACTGATTTTAGAGGGAAATCAGATTCATAGTCCTTTCGTTTGACTGTAACCAACAAGCGGGATAAGTCTCCTTAAATCAAATTAACATTGAAAGTATTGGGTATGATCATGACAAATCATCAGTATGAAGATTCACGAAGTGCCATTTGCACAGTGCTACAGTCCACTCTTTTTCTATAGCAAAATGACAGACTGTAAGACAGGTATTATTTACCCAAGCGATGGCTTTGAGAAGTTGTGAAATGATATGCATGATGTCATGATTATGGTTGTTTTCTACATATTTCCAGTTGAAAAAGTCTCTTTTGGAAAATCCCTCGTATTGCTGTATGTTTGGATTTTACTGGTGTTTTGGAGTATTGTGTAAATAATATGAAAAATTCTGACCTTACGGCTTTGACACTTTAGCTGCTTGTGTAGCCCTACCATTACACCTCAGCTATTTCATTGTAAAACAAGGACGTGGCCAGGTAATCGGGGTATCAGACAAGCCATAAACCAAAGCTCCAAGTGCAATAGGAGCTGAGTTACGTTAAAATGTCATGGTGTCGTACGTACACTGTGTGAGTACGTCTGACACCATGACATTTTGTATTGTAGCTCAGCTCCTGTTGCACTTGCAATTTTGGTTGATGGCTTGTCTGATACCCCGATTACCTAACCTCACGCCTGCATTACAATGAAGTAGCTAAGGTATTATGGTAGGGCTACACAAGCTGCTAAAGTGTCAAATCTGTAAATCGGACTTTATACAATTGCCCCTTATATGCTTATGGATACATGCATGTTTGAGGACAATTGTCAAAACTCATTTTTCCAATTAAAATTCTTATCTAATTGAAAGTTTAGATATTACATGTAACTTGCTTCTTTCTTTTCTCTTGTAGAAACAGGATTTGTGCAAGAGATTAAACATCTGCTTTAAGGTAAGTCAAGCGTTCCTGATGATATAAACGTAGGCAGCTAGGGTTTGAATTTAATTTGGGTAGAATGCCAATTATGCCATGACATGACTTGAATCCACATTTCGTAGGTCGGCAAATTTCATAGCTTTTTTTATACCAAAAATGTGATTATAATCTGCAGATACCGTAATATGGGGTGAATAGGGACACTGGGGTGAATCGGGACAGGGTGGGAATGTGTTTTATTTCTTAAACTACAACTACTTCTATTAAACTCAGGTCCATCACTAGAATGGTGTGCATGAGATGCACAAACAGAGCTCTGCTACCAGTACATAACACCATGCTAAGTGGGGCAGCCGAGGAGGTTGGGCAATGTCGCGGGGGTAAGTCCCCATGTCCGCGAGGGGTAAGTCCCCAAGTCCGCGAGGGGTAAGTCCCCATGTCCGAGGGGGTAAGTCCCCATGTCCGAGGGGGTAAGTCCCCATGTCCGCGGGGGTAAGTCCCCATGTCCGAGGGGGTAAGTCCCCATGTCCGAGGGGGTTAGTCCCCATGTCCGAGGGGGTAAGTCCCCATGTCCGCGGGGGTAAGTCCCCATGTCCGAGGGGGTAAGTCCCCATGTCCGAGGGGGTAAGTCCCCATGTCCGCGGGGATAAGTCCCCATGTCCGCGGGGTTAAGTTCCCATGTCCGCGGGGGGTAAGTCCCCATGTCCGCGGGGGTAAGTCCCCATGTCCGCGGGGGTAAGTCCCCATGTCCGCGGGGGCAAGTCCCCATGTCCGCGGGGGTAAGTCCCCATGTCCGCGGGGGTAAGTCCCCATGTCCGCGGGGGTAAGTCCCCATGTCCGCGGGGGTAAGTCCCCATGTCCGAGGGGGTAAGTCCCCATGTCCGCGGGGTAAAGTCCCCATGTCAGAGGGGGTAAGTCCCCATGTCCGAGGGGGTAAGTCCCCATGTCCGCGGGGGGTAAGTCCCCATGTCCGCGGGGGTAAGTCCAGATGTCCGCGGGGGTAAGTCCCCATGTCCGCGGGGGTAAGTCCCCATGTCCGCGGGGGTAAGTCTCCATGTCCCCGGGAGTATGTCCCCATGTCCCCGGGGGCCATGTCCCCATGTCCCCGGGGGCCGTGTCCCCATGTCCCCGGATATTAAATGGTTGCCCCCTTATTCTTAGTAATATTAAATGGTCGCCCCCTCCTTAGTAGATATTAAATGGTCGCCCCCTTATCCTATCTATCTATCTATGTATCTATCTATGTATCTATCTATGTATCTATCTGTGTATCTATGTATCTGTGTATCTGTGTATCTGTGTATCTGTTTATCTATGTATCTATCTATCTATCTATCTATCTTAGCACCTATCTATCTATCATCATCATTGATTGGCATAATTGATAGGCATAATTGATTGCCATCATTGATTGCCATCATTGATTGCCATCATTGATTGCCATCATTGTGCCAACCAGTGGCATGTGACGGCGCGAAATGGACAGCAGCGCCGCTAGTGGCCACTTTATGTACTAGTCTTAGTGCGTGCTGACACGGGACTCGCATCTGGGGCGATTAGCAGTCAAAACGCCTACTGACAAAAACGCCTACTGCGATTTCAGACAATGCAAGAACGGCAACACAAAAACGCCTACTAATAGATGTCAAAAACGCCTACAAGTGTATACCAAAACGGCTACACTACTTTACAAAAACGCCTACTTTTATCAATAATATCTTGTGAGGTTATGTGTCAGAAATTAAGCAGTTCATTAGTAGGTGTGAATAAAAAAACCAATTAACTCTAACATCTGACAGCCTTTGAAGAGCAAAATTGCAATTATCATTTACAAGTATGAATCTGTGTGCAGGTATGTCACTTGCATGATGGCAATTAGCAGTTTGGATCAAATATTGACAACCCAGGGAATAGCCGTTTTTGTAGAGTTCAGTTGCCGTTTTTGTAATGGCCAATAGCCGTTTTTGTTCTGTCATGCAAAAGAAAAATAAGCTGTAGGCGTTTTTGACAATGCTCAAAAAACCGTAGGCGTTATTGTCTGTTGCCGTTTTTGTTTGTTGCCGTTTTGACTGATCACCTCTGGGGCAGCCAGGATCAACAAAAGCTATGCTCGTAGCAGAGCTAATTTTTGGCACGATTATCATATGATTATAGCAGACATTGTAGCTCATGTTGTGGTCGGTTTTTATAATTCTAACTGCAGGCAGTGAGGAGCTGCAGTACTTTAAACATGGCCCAGCAGAAACTGAATTCCTGCAGCTGGTCAAAACTTTGCTTGAAACACAAAAAGCATTAATATTAGAGGCACCAATCTAGCATAAAACTTAAAAAAGCAAGTTTTGGGAAATTAAGGGACTGCAGTAGTTGTCTGTATGTGAGATTTTGCGTGTTTGGTCCTAGGTTCAGATCCAGGGCAATGACAAAGTTTCGGAATCAACAAAAATAACCCTACTAATTTTAATTTTAATGTACTAGCATGGCTTTTTAAAGAATATTATTGAAATTGTCATCATTTATATTGGATTTAGTTTAGAATTACCTATGTATGGTGTTATTAACAGAAAAAAAACATATCTTGATACTTTTTTGACATTTATCATATTTTCAAAAATCTGCAAATTTTACATGTAATTTAGTTAAGATTTTTTTCAACTTTTTTTTTGCAACTTTTTTTTTGCATGTTTTCTAGTGTTCATTCACAAGTAGCAATCATTTAAACATAGCAGGAAGTATTATTTTATAGAAATAGAGGACTGTCCCGATTCACTCCAAAATAAGGGGTAAATTGGGACAGTGGTTTTTCATGAATAAATCGTTGAAAATTAAAGATATATTTTAATGCTCCTAGGGATAGTTGGACCTTGAGTTCGGACATAATTAGGCACCATATTGTCATTCATAAGTTGATTTGTGGCCATTCTATAACAGAAAAACGGCCAAAACTGTCCCGATTCACCCCATATTAAGGTATTTGTCCAAATTTGCAAATTCAGTATGCATTCCTGTCCCTGGCCATGGTGCTCATGTCGGAGCAGGGTTTGAACTGACTGAGAACAGTCTGCTATTCAAGCAGGCGACCTAGCGAGGCTGCAGACTGACGAATTCAGGTCGAATTGGATATCGAATTGGGATCTAGGGCAGTAGGACTGTAGCCCCTAAGGTCCGCGCTGCTGTATATCAGGTCCGCGCTCAGCAGAACACAGCAGAACTGAGCTGTGTTGCTTCAAAAATGCATGTGAGCACAGGCAAAATGATCACAATGGCTTGCAGTTCTATGGCTCAAGTGCCGCCTGGTGGAGTGCAAATATAGAAAATTGATTAAAATTGCTCAAGGAGCAGCCTTTCACAACATTCTTGTTGGTTCTGTGAGATAATAGTCTCTCAGCTACACTTAGAGATGATTTTCACCCACTACACTGCATTTAGACTAGCATTAAACCTTGTTTGGCCAATCTTACCTATGTGTGCACCCATATCAGCATACATCACAAGGGAATTCCCTTTGACAGCCAATCAGAATTTAGACCACAGAGCCATCTCTTCATGAAATTGGAACCTCAGTCTGCCCTTTGGTGAGCATACTATAGCCTGTTTCCCAGCCACCACAAAACAGGCCTGGTGGCCATGGGATATCCAAAGAATACTATTTATGGCAACTTCCGCAAATATGACCGCACACGACGACTGTCATTTTCCCATAGGGGGAGCTTGAGCAATACACCTTGGTATAATATAACAGAATAAGGGCAAGGCATGTGAACACTGCCTGTGATGTGAGCGAAGGACGTGAAATAGAGCACCAGCAGTGAAATGTTGCAGCCTGCTCGCTAACGCTCGCAACTGAAGCAGGCTGCTGTAGCCTAGGGTTTGAACACATGCACGTCAACTGGGCACATGCTGCACGCCACAAACTCACACTGTAAAATTTGAATTTTGAGTCAGCTTAAATGATTGAGTGAATGGTTGCACAACCGTTTGAGCTAACATAGCTTGTTGTTTTATAGCTGTTTGCAGAATGGCGGTCCAAACAGTTTCAAAATTAACTTTCAACTTGGTCGTGTGATGTCAAGGCTTAAAAATGTTTTGTTTGTTTCAGTTATGGTTAATCAGTTGATTCCGTGATTATCATATCTAGCAGCATAGGTGACAATAAACAAACTAATTAAATGACTTGAGGTACTTCATTAAATAAGAAGATTAGGAGACCAACAGAAAACTGTCCATGACATGGCAAAGCCAGTTTGCAAATTGAAAATAAGAAAATTAATTTTTCCAGTGGACCGCCAATCTACTCAAAGCGCTAAGTAAACATATTGTGCAATCATTTCAAATTTCAGAGTGTAAGGAGGCGCATATAATTAATAAATTTCGATTTAAATGTGTTACGATTATTTCTATGTGCTTGCAGACCAGGTCGCGTCTACCAGCCGTAATACCCATGAACGTCAACTCAGGAGGAAGGAAAGCAGAATGGAAACGACCATGAGTGTTTTGGAATGGATGTGACCGAAAAATATTTGTCTTTGTCGGACTCATGAACTAATGTGTATTAGATGAATTTTACTTTTACCAGCATGAATAAAACAATAAAATATAAACAAATAGAGAGTCTGCGTCTAGCATGTTTTTGCGTTTTTTAAAAAGATGTATGTGATACAGTCAGTTTAAACACAGGCAGTGGCACACACAGGATTCTGAAATTTGCTTCAATATTAGTTCCCTTATCCTGAAAAGCTTCAGTAACTCCCATAACTCCCTTAACTCCCATTAACTCCTGCTAACTCCCATGACTCCCACTTACTCCTTCTAACTCCCAATAACTCCCGACAACTCCCAATAACTCCCAATAACTCCTGCCAACTCCCACTAACTCCTGCTAACTCTCCTAACTCCCACTAACTACTGCCGCTAACTCCTGTTACTCCCACTAACTCCTGCTAACTTGCTAACTCCAATGATTCCTGCTAACTCCCAGTAAATCCCACAACTTCCGGTAACTCCTGTCAATTCCCTTAACTCCCTGAAGTCCCAAATGGAGGCTCCGTTTAGGAGTTACATTCTTAAATGGTGTCTAGTCGTCACATCGCCCGAGACAATTGATGCGAAAATAACCGTGAGGTTTCATCCCCAACCATCTATTTCTAAATCTACATCTGACAATGACTGCTACTATTTTGATTGAGATCCTTGTTATATATATATATGAATGGGGGATGCTTGTGAATAGAGAAAACAAAGATTGTTCATTTCAGGAGAGGCCCAAGCTTACCTCGTACAGACTTCAATTTCACGCATAAGGGTGCTGTGCTAGAGGTGACCAATCAGTACCGCTACCTGGGATTAGTTCTCACTGAACACATGGATTTTAGTGTTACGGCCAAGAGTGTGTCATTAGCAGCTCACAGGGCATTAGGACTGCTAATTGCCAAAGGTAGTGCTCATGGTGGATTTCCTTACTCAGTATTCTCCAAGCTCTATGACTGTCTGGTCCAACCAATTTTGGACTATGGGGCCCATGTTTTGGGCCATAAGGTCTACAGCTGCATTCAAACTGTCCAGAACCGTGCCCTCAGGTATTTCCTTGGTGTTGGAAAGAGAGCACCTCTGACAGCTCTTCAAGGAGACATGGGCTGGTCCAGCCAGGAACAGCGTCAATGGACAACGATTGTGCGACATCAGTGGCGGATCCAGACAGGGTCATCTAGGGGGGGCCCGGGCGAGTTTCGGCATTCGCGGACCCGCGTTGTCGCGTATTTTCTTCAAAATACTATTATTAATCTCAGGGGTCTAGGGGGGCCCGGGCCCCCTAGGCCCCCCCCTGTATCCGCCACTGGACATCTATGCAGGGAGAGGCATCTTAACCCAAGCAGAGTGAACTTAAAAGTGTCAAGATGGTCTCTAAGTAATTGTCCTAGAGGCTGCCGAAATATCACATACCACCAGCTTAAATTCCTGACAGAAGTGTCAAGTGATATATTCTCAGATATGGAGGCCCTACCAAGGTACCACAGCATCAAATCAGTTGTCACCAACGCACTAACTGAACACTTCAATGGACATGGTTGCAAAAGATAATGCGAAGAGATGCTATGCGAGGCTGGGGGAAAACAAGCTGCGCACTTATAGACTGTTTAAATATACTCCTGGTGTTGAGTTCTATGTGAAGGAGATTACGTCGAGAAGCCTTTGAAGAGAGTTTGGTAAATTTCGATGTGGTGTGGCCCCCCTGCGAATTGAAATTGGGTGATACTGTGAAGAACAGCTGCAAGACCCTATTTTCCAGTTGAGCACATTAGACGAAATTGAAGATGAACAACATGCGCTTTTAAGATGCTCCCTCTATGAAAATACACGCAATGATTAGTTTAGCCATGCTGAGACTGTCAGCAATAATTTTTCTAATTTAAATGACTGTGATAAGTTTGTCTTCCTCATGTCCTGTGATGATATTGTTTTTAACACTGCCGAAGCCTGCCAAACATTTTAAAACAAAGACGAACTGTGATATCGCATTAAGTTTTTAAAAGTGTTTAATGTTTTTTAGTAACGTTTTTAGTAATGGTTTTTTAATATCAGTTTTTAACTATCTGTCTAGTCCTTTTACATGGTTTTATCAGTTTTATCATCTCTCATAATTCTAAATGAATGGTCTATTTTACCACGGTTTTTTTCACTTGTATGCATGTATGTGATACAGAGTGAGACATAAATAAAACTTTTTCAACTAAACTAAACTAAACTATATATGTATTATTGTATTAATTTATAAATATGCATTCAATATGTAATGCACCTTGTACTTTAAGTTCTTCCGCCATTGTTTTTGGAAGATGTAATCAAGACAAATATCCACCAACAAACAAGACTGGCCTTCGGGGATTTAGATAGATAAATAGATATGGTAAGTGCAGGCATTATAGATGGTATTTAGGTGTGTGCATGTAATCCCAACACTTATTCAGTGGACACTGACAAGCCAACACCGACAGACCTACACCATGAAGCAGCTCTTTTGCATTTGTGCGCTGCTCCTTGTGACACTAACTTGGGTAAGTACTAAGTTGGCCTATACATCTGTGGACTGCTCTTGCATTGCCACAGATCAGAACATACGCTGTCTTGTGTTGCCACCTAGTGACTAGTGTGCTATTCCGTGAGCTCCTGCGAGCGTCCACATACTTTCAACCAGAGGAACACACACAAATTTTTTCTGGAAGACACCGGGGCTGTTTCTGAGTATGCGTTTAAATTAGACATGTTTAATTTTTATGCAGCTCTTTGGCATTTATTCACGTTTCTTTGCATTGTATTGCCTTGCATTGCATAGTCTTGCATAGCATTGCATAGCTTTGCATAAGCCCTTGCATATCAGCTGCGTTTTCTGTGTTCAAACGGAGGCATATGTGCTCAGTGGGACAGGGGCTTGAGACCCTGTGTCAGCAGGCTGAATTTTCAGGGCTTCATTCAAACCCACGTGTTATGAAGTGGCTTATATGATAAAATCGAATTATAAACATTTCAATTAACTGTGAAACACATGAATTTGAAGTGAAAAATTACAGGTCTATTTTTCGAACCACACAGAAACTGCTGACGTGGCAGTGGTAAAATCCAAATTGTCATGAGGGAGTTTTGGGACCCAAGTGCGCCGGGCTTCTCAACAGACCTGTTATATAGCCATGTGCTATAGATTTAGATCCCGGTACAAAAATTCCAGTTAAAGAAGATACATGTATGTTTTCAGTATGAAAGAAAAGCTTGAAGTGGCCAAACTGACCAGAATTGACAGGATGCATTGACACATTCACAGTTACAAAAAAGGTTGCACAAATGAGATAAAATCACAGCGACAGGAGCAGAAAAGTTACAAGAACATGACAGTTATGAGCATGACATTGACAGTTATTGAAGTCAATTACAAACATTCACTGTTTCACACAATGCAACATACAAACAATTTTTTTAAACATAAAACAAGCAAGCAACAGTTTTGACGGGGACACTAAAAATCTGCATGAAACTATATATATACAGTGCCGCCTGTAAGTAAGTGAAACGCATGATTTTGTGCCATTGCATCAATGCTAAACATCCTCAGTCAAACTGCTTGTGGAGGCATGAATTCTCATCGGATGAAAGGGAAACAAAGTGGGTCATAAAGGCCGATGTGTAAGGCAAGTGAAATAAAAATAGCAGCCCATTTTCTCCACTGTAGTCAGAGTTAGGTATGGGTCAAAGTCTTTGATAAGTAAGTGAACCACCCTTCCCTATGTTTTAACATTGGGCCTGCGTTTCACTTACTTATCGAAGACTTTGACCCATACCTAAGTCCAACTACAGCACAGGCAGTGTTCACATGCTTTGCCCTTATTCTGTTATATTATACCAAGGTGTATTGCTCAAGCTCCCCCTATGGGAAAATGACAGTCGTCGTGTGCAGTCATATTTGCGGAAGTTGTCATAAATAGTATTCTTGGGATATCCCATGGCCACCAGGCCTGTTTTGCGGTGGCTGGGAAACAGGCTATAGTATGTTCACCAAAGGGCAGACTGAGGTTCCAATTTAATCAAGAGATGGCTCTGTGGTCTCCTAAATTCTGATTGGCTGTCAAAGGGAATTCCCTTGTGATGTATGCTGATATGGGTGCACACATAGGTAAGATTGGCCAAACGAGGTTTAATGCGAGTCTAAATGCAGTGTAGTGGGTGAAAATCATCTCTAAGTGTAGCTGAGAGACTATTATCTCACAGAACCAACAAGAATGTTGTGAAAGGCCGCTCCTTGAGCAATTTTAATCAATTTTCTATATTTGCACTCCACCAGGTGGCACTTGAGCCATACACCTTCCTCTCTATCTCTAGAACTGCTAAGCCATTGTGATCATTCCGCCTGTGACTACAGCAAAGAAAATTGGCTGCTATTTTTATCCCACATTCCTCACATATCGGCCTTTATGACCCAAAATGTTTTCCTCTCATCGGATGAGAATTCGTCCTTCCAGAAGCATTTTGGTTAAGGATGTTTAACATTGATGCAATGGCACAAAATCATGCGTTTCACTTACTTACAGGCAGCACTGTATACAGGTTGACCGTTTCTTTCAGGTTGATGCACTTCAGGAAGCAGAACCTGGATTAAACTCTTGACATCGAAGAGATGTTGACGAGAGATGGGTAAATAACATTGTACTGACTACCTAAAATTGTGTACAAATATGAGGGGTTTTCCAAAAGTTCTATCCATCTCGTCATAACTTTTGATGGATTTTACACAGGCATATGTGATTTGGGTGAGTTAACATAGAGGAAATATGTAATTTTTCTGCAAGAAATCATATTTTACAAATAAACGATTCAGTAACGCCTGTTTTCCGTTTGATTAGTGAAATAGGTCGCAGACATCTATGAAATTCCTATAATTTGCTTGAAAAATCTGCCAGAGAGAGTAAAAGAACCTTCCTGAATATACAATGTATGCAAGGAAGAATACAACCATCTGACCCTTGTATAGGCTTTTTTTTAAGGAATAGAAGACATATATACATGTACATGTATACTATCAGGCAACCCGAGAAACAGAAAACCACACTTGTGATTCCAAAAAATGTCCTTAACCTAAAGACTTAGAGGCATCCTTTTAAAATGGATCAAATGCATTAAGAAAGATATTATTGGCCCAAGTGATGGCTTTGAGAAGTTGCGAAATGATATGATAGATAGATGGATAGATAGATAGATATGGTAAGTGCAGCCCTCTAAGCCCAGTTCTGGGTGCTCACGAGGGTTGATTGATGATATGGGAGAGAGAGCGGGAGTCAACATGTTACACATTTACCCCATGTGAGGGATCTTTTACTTGCCAAGCACAGACACTAATACAAGGGGCCACCAATTTTACATCTCATCTGAGCGACATGGTGTTTTGGAGTATGGTGTAAAAACATAAAAAACTTATGGTCCTATGGAAGGAAGTGTGAGGACTTTTGTCAAAACTAATTTTTCTATAAAATTCTTATCTCAATAGCTTCTAATTGAACGTTTGGACATTAACTTGCTTCTTTCTTTTCTCTTGCAGAAACAGACATTATGCAAGAGATTTAATATCTGCTTACAGGTAAGTCAAGTTTTCACTAATATAAAATTGTGGCAGGGTTGGATTTCTACCGGGTAGAATGACATGACATGACTTGAATATCTTATATCCACATTTCGTAGGTAGGCATAATTCATTGTTTAAAAAAAAAATTATAAAATACCAAAATTTTCATAAATCTGCAGGTATTTGTCCAAATTTGACAATTCAGTATACATCCATTTTACTCATATCGGAGCAGAGTTTGAACCCACGTCCGCTGGGCACATGTCCAAGACGTCAGCACTGCCCAGTGCTCTCCAGTTCATTGGTACTCTCAATTGCATGAGTCCTGTGATTTTCTTGTCAGGCAATTGACAGGTGCTGCCCTCTCTTGTAATTTTAAAACTTGATAGTCAAATGACCAGTGTGAGGCCTTGACCCAGTTGTAAACCAGTGACCCTGATTGAGGCCCATCACTATAGATAATGCAACTACCTGTAAAAATTCATGGATTTTATGGAACTACTGATGTGTCAGCTCCAACCAGTGTGCTAGATGGTGAGGGATGACTGCAAGGGTCATAAAACATTGCAGGTAGTGTGCAAAACATGGTTAAAACATCATGTTCAGTCCTCAGAAGTCCTTTTGTTTACTTTTTTTAATGAAGTTGTTTCAGCCTCTTATCCATTAGGTATGAGAGGCCCAAACACATACAGGCGAATCCACCCGTGCACATGTCGCACGTCACTAATTAACCCATACTGTAAAATTTGAAATTTGGGTCAGCTTAAATGATTGAGTGAGATGGATGCACAATTTGTTTCAACTAACACAGCTTGTTGTTTTTAGTTGTTAAGTTATGACAACAGACAGATTACAAATTTTAAAAGCAACAAACTATGTCAGCTCAAACATATTGTGCAACCATCTCACTCAATCATTCCACACTGTAAAATTTGAATTTTGAGTTAGCTTAATTGATTCAGTGAGATGGTTGCACAATTCCTTTGAGCCAACATAGCTGTAGTTTTTTAAAAGTTATAACAACATAAAGATTATCATAACTAATAACAACAAGCTATGTTAGCTCAAACAAATTGTGCAACCATCTCACTCAATCATTTGAGCTGACTCAAAATTTCAAATTTTACAGTGCAGCTGACTCAAAATTTCAAATTTCAGAGTATAAGGAGGCGCATATAATTAATAAATTTTGATTTTTTTAAATGTGTTACGATTATTTCTATGTGCTTGCAGACCAGGTTGCGTATACCAGTCATAAAACCCATGAACGTCAACTCAGGAGGAATACAAGTAGAATGGAAACGACCATGAGTGTTTTGGAATGGATGTGACCGAAAATCTTTGTCTTTGTTTGACTCATGGACTAATGTGCATTAGATAAATTTTATTTTTAACCAGCATGAATAAAACAACAAAACAACAAATAGAGATTTTGCGTCTACACTGTAAAATCGGACTCGCTGATTCAGCTCAATTGATTGAGTGAGATGGTTGCACAAGTTGATTGAGCTAACATAGATTAATGTTTTAAGCTGAGATAACTCAAAATACTGAGCTGAGATAGCTGAAAATACTAAGCTATGTTGACTAAGGTATTCAAGCTGAGAAAACTCAAAACAATGAGCTGTGTTGACTTACAGCTCAAAATATTGAGTTTTGTTGACTTATTGATCCAAGCTGACACAACTCAAAATTTTGAGCTGTGTTGACTCTTTTTTAGTTGTTTTTGATTTATATTTGTGTGACCTGTCTTATAAAGTTATTTATGAACATGGGCTGTAATCCTAAAATATTGTTTGATCTCTCAAGGGGATCCACCTGATCCAGTATGCTTCATTTTAGCACACCATGGACAGGCCCAAGATGCATTCAACAAAGACCATTGCATCACAAGGAGATGTAAAAATTAATATCTTGTGAATAAATCCCAATGGCCTGTGGCTCATCTCAGTTGGTATACAGTGCTAGAAGCCTATATTTGAACACACTCTGACTTGGAAATGATGGTTGACGTGTGAAAGCATGAGTCTAATTACTCCCACAAATTAATTTAAGAGAGATAAAAATAAAAAGGTAACCAGCGAAAGTGGTGTGCTACTCATTTTTTCTCTGGGATAGTGTAATATAAATGTTCTTTTTTCTTGTAAGTAAATAATTATTTAAAACTAAATGCAGTGTTATGAGAAGTGCTTGTTATAGATGGCGCTATATGTGGCATGACTGAGATGTCAAGCTATCTGCAACAACTGAAGCTTTCATGTTTTCACAGCTTAATGTTATGATTCGTTTGGACAACTTACAGCATTGAGCTATCATACCTTGACAACTTATAGGATTGAGCTATCATAGCTTGAAAATTATTAACATTCTCAGTCAGCTCAAATTATTGCTTCAACTCAGTTTTCAAATTTTACAGTGTAGCATGGTTTTGCCTTGGTTTTTTTTTTTAATGTGTTTGATGCAGTCATTATTACACAGGCAGTGGCAAATACTGGACTCTAAAATTTGCAATATCTGATAACCGTAGTGCGATTCTTTGCTCATTGAAGTAACTTGTGACCACTGACTAAGTAGGGGACTTGTTTTGATTGCATTGGCAGATAGTATATGACCTCACAAATTGCTTGTGAGTCATAGAGAATAACATGGCATGAAAAGGGATATGACCTCACAAGGAACATGTCATTCGTCCGCTGTAACATCTCTTCCATACAACATCTAGCTTGGGAGTTGCAAGGTTCGTCAAGTGCAGAAATAAAAGGTCGCATTTCACAAGGTGATTGTTTGTTGGAGGACCACAGGGACCAGTGTATTACTACTTCTGTTGGTTGGTCTATAGTAGTAGCATGCTAGACTGCCAATCGCTGGGTCCAGGGTTCGAATCCAGCTCTTGCCGGGTCACCTGGGCCTATGTTGGATGGTTGTTTCAATCATCCGGCGCCTCATTGCCGTGTCCTCCTCCTGTCCTAATTAGCCTACCAAGTGCATAAATACAGGCAGTTAAGCCCTGATCATCCATCCATCCATCCTTTAGTTTCGCCTTGTCTACCCGTCCTGTGTCATGCCATGCTCGTGGCCTGCCCACTGCTCCCATGCTGTGCTCCTACCCTGTGCTCCAATTCAGTGCTCTCCGGAATCAATGCGAAGGAATTGGGCCACGCAAGCTTGGCACGTTTGTCCTGCCCGCCTACACCTTCCACAAATCGATGTCAGAAGACCCCCCTGCCCCCCCCCCCAGTGGTGAAGAGATGCTGCTCCCCCCCCCCCCCCCAATCCTTCTGCTGCAGCTCCTTCCAATCTGGTCCTGATTGTATGGCCTGTATCTGTTTGCAGACCTGCATTATATCAAGATATAATATCAAGTTAATAGCAATTTGAAGAAATGTCAAATAATTAGAATTACACCAACAGATTTAGGACAGATAGGAATAGATACAAAAGAGGGGTACCACTTGCAGAATGGTTTATATGACTGAAAATAGCCCCAAATGGCATTGGTTGCTTCAATTGGAGGCCTGATTCTCTCTGTAGATCAGAATAATATCAAGATAACAGCAAGATGAAGAAATGTCAAATAATTAGAAAATTTAGAATTACACAAACATAATTAGGAGTAGATCATATCTAGACA
Source organism: Platynereis dumerilii (assembly GCA_026936325.1). Lineage (NCBI taxonomy): Eukaryota > Metazoa > Annelida > Polychaeta > Phyllodocida > Nereididae > Platynereis > Platynereis dumerilii. The sequence continues at coordinate 11,225,699 of JAPTHN010000019.1, forward strand.
GTGGTAGCATTTGTAGAATAGTTGATGTGACTGAAAATAGCCCCAAAAGGCATGGGTTGTTGTGATAGAAATAGGACATCACAGCACCAAAGCAGCATCTGCAGAAGGACTGCCAGCTGCAGCCACCGCAGCAGCATCTAAGCTCTCCTCATCCTTACAGCAGCAGCAGCAGCAGCTCAAAGCAGCAGCTCAAAGCAGCAGCTTAAAACAGCAGCAGCAGCAGCCCTGGCCTACCCTGCATGTGCCAGAGCCACCAACCAACAGCAGCACAGCACACCACTGAAAACAGACTAGGCCAATTCGCATACATATATATAAAACGGTATACAAATCAACTGGGAATACTACGGCAGGACGCAGGACGCAACATCCCGACGCCATCCAAGACGTCGTGACGCTCTACGAGACGTCGCCGTTGTCAACGTCACCAACGTCAACTCACGTCATAAGGAAGGTCAGTAGATAAAAGCAGGCGACCGAGGGTTAATGTCAAGGATGGCAAGATTGGAAATGTCTAGGGAAGTGGTAGGGAAAATTGGAGTGTGGCTATAACCTTCATTCACCAATGTGTGTCTATGTCACAGTAAAATACTACACAATACTACAAATAGTAATGTCATCGTATGACCTTAATTGACTCATCCTAATTGGGTTACTATTAATCTTACACCAGCCTGAGATCCAATCCGCTATGCTCCATGCAGTGATTTAAGTACTAGAAATCACTGTAAACCGTTCATACAGTGAATAACCCCTGTGGATGGTACCAAATTTCATTCATGAAGGAGGCTATTTTGTATTTTAGGGGCAGTAGGAATGGCACATAATTTGTTCTAACAGTTCAGAATCATTCATACATGAAGTTTTAAAGACCATGTTGAACAATACATTTTCATAAATAGAAATTACTGTATACCATTCATACAGTGATCAAACCCCTGTGGATGGTACCAAATCTCATTCAGGAAAGTAACTATTTTGTGTCTTAGGGGCAGTAGGAATGGCACAAAATTGGGGTTACCAGTTCAGAGCCAATCAAACATGCGGTTTTAAAGACCATTCAGAACAATACATTGTCATAGTAATAGAAATATACCATCCATACCGTGGATGGTACCGAATTTCATTCATGAAGGAGGCTATTTTGTATAGATCTTAGGGGCTGTAGGAATAGTACAAATTGGCACATCACTGGGCTACCAGTTCAGAATCATTCAACACATTCCAAAAACCATATTGCACATACAGTAGCCTAGTAGAAATCACTGACCACCATTCATACAATGTAATTACCCCTATGGATGGTACCAAATTTCATTCAGAAAGGTAGCTATTTTGTTTGAATGCAAATAATTTGTACTAACAGTTCAGAGCCATTCATACATGATGTTTTAAAGACCATGTTGAACAACACATTGTCATAGTAATAGAAGTCACTGTAAACCATTCATACAGTGACCAAACCCCTGTGGAAGTATACCAAATTTCTATCTTAGGAACAGTAGGAATGGCACATACATAATTGGGATAAACAGTTCAGAATGATTCATCCATGATGGTTTAAAAACCATGTTGAACAACGCATTGTCATTGTGATAAAAACTGCAACATTAGTTTCACTTCATTTTCTAGCATACCATGTCACACATAGCAGGAGATTGGAATGTGGTCAGAAGAAAAATTTTAAAAGATGATTACACAAAACATACAACAGACCTACAACATGGAATGCAAAATATAGGAGATAAAGGGTAGATAGACAGATAATTAAACAGATAGTAGACAGACAATTATATAGATAGTCAGATAGATATATATATATAGATAGATAGATAGATTAGATAGATGATTGGGTCTTTATATCCTGTTTTTATGCACCTGGTGAGGCTACTTAGAACAGGAGGAGGACACAGCAATGAGGCAAAGGATGATTGAAATAGGAGTACAAAATGGCAGTTGACCTGATAAGAGCTGGATTCAAACCCAGGACCCAGCAATTGGCAGCGCCTGCCCAGCGAATAAATGACTATCTATCTATCTATCTGTCTAATTAATCATCTATCTATCTACTCTCTATCTACTATATTTTGCATCCCATGTCATAGCAATATTGTATGTTTTGTGTCATAATCTTTTAAAATAAGTAGCAATGTATCACTAAGCAGACGCTCCCCCTGGATAGAGAAGCAAGATTCCGATTAAAATCATATCCCAGCAATATAGCAAAATCCCAGACCTCCATCAATTGATTCGATTATCAAATTCCAGATCACACACACACAGTATCTGAATCTGATATCAAATTCTCCATCTCACTTCACTACCACCAGGGAATACCCAGCTGTCTGAACCATAGAAATACATAGAACGGACATGAGGCTCCAGCAGATGAAGCAACCAAATCCACCATTTTGGAACTGCCTGGCAGCCTGGAATTTGGTAACAGTGATGTCACCAATAATAGTAACGTCACTTGTAACAATGGCATCATGTCACGTCACAATCAGCCAAACACAACATCTTGTTGCTCCTGCTGTGAGGTCACAATGATGTTTGTCTCTGAGCAGTTCCAATATGGCGGATTTGGTGACCTCATCTCGAGGTGGCGTCATACAGCCTCATGTCCGTTCTATGTATTTCTATGGTCTGAACCTCAATAGCTCTCAATACAGCTCCTCAAAATATTTTATATGGAACCTTTAAGGGTTCTATAAGTTGGTATACATAATGAACCCTTAAAGGTTCATATAATGAACCCTTAAAGGTTCATTACTCTACTTTAAAAAGGTTCCAACAGCAAACAAAAACAACATTTAGATAATCCAGCTCCCACAATGGAACCCCTTTCTCTAAAATTGGGAGCATAGCATCCTATCATAGGGCCTTCCCGCCAAGTTTTGAACCTTTTCAATTCAATTGAACCCTAAAAAAATTTAGAACCTTTTTTCAGCTGTGGGTTCTTTATATATATACTATAAAGAACCTTTTGCGTTAAGAATGTATACAAACTATAGTACAACCCAAAATATTTTCCTTAATCCCTTGGCCTCAGCCCTTAGAAAGATGTTTACCCCAATGTACCATCACTTTCCTACACACTCTAAAAGTAAATCAAGTAAATCACCTTGAATTAGCCAAATATATGTACATTGTAAATTAATCCAAAACCTGCTTTGCCATTGAAAGGTCATTGCTATATTGATGTTAAAATCAGTTTTGATTGAAAAAAAAAAACAAGAGCAGGTTTACTGCCTCCATATCCCCCATGCCCTACACATCTATCTCTACCCACTCCCTATTTTAGTCGTTCTAAATATTTCCAACAGGGTAGCAATTGTGCATACATGTATGCATGTGGCGACACCTGTGGGTGACTTTGTTTTTGAAAATAAACATGGCTGCAGGCCAAAAGCACAGCAAACCAGATGAAAAATGTATTTTTGATGTGGAAATGGTTATGATATTTATAATTTATTGTAAGATTTGACAAGTTTTGGGGTGTCTTTGAACGTTGGGAAAGGGTGAACATTGTGCATGGTGTGGTGTTTGAGATATTTGATGGATGCCATGCAATGGAGACTAAAAGTAAAATCCCCCATAGCATAGCATGGGGGATAATTAAGTGCAAGAATCTGCTAAGATGGATGAAAGGATGATTGGGGCTTTATACTCTGCATTAATACACTTGGTTAGCTAATTAGGACAGAAGACAGAAGGAGGACACAGCAACGGGGCGAAGGATGTTTGAAACAGCCGTCCAACATACGCCCAGGCGACCGGGCAAGAGCTGGATTCGAACCCGGGACCCAGCGATTGGCAGCCCAGCATGCAGGGCCCGTCCTACCCATTAGCCAATTAGCCAATGGCTAAATCATGCTTCAAATGGCTAAAAAAATTTCAGTTTGGCTAAAACTTTGGCTATCAAGCGTCCACGAAACAAATTCATTTTTTGATATTTTGTCTGCTGCCAAATTTGTCAACACATTTTTTACCACTCTGCACCCTGACTCTTCTGGTAACTTTATTGACCTTTTTGACTTAAAGCCCCTAATCATCCGTCCATCTCTGTTTTGAGTCAAAATATTGGGCTATAAATACCGGAATTTGGCTAAAGCTTTTTGAATTTGACTAATGGTTTGGCTAAAACCTTCATAAAGCTAGGACTGGCCCTGAGCATGCCACCACTAGACCCCCCCCTTCCCCGAACAGCGAGCACCTGTTAGGAAAATATATGGAGTTGCACTACACATATAGACAGCAACAGTCAATAAGATAGACTGCAAAGATAGAATACAGTTATGTCAATACATGCTCAATATTACAAGCATGCTGGCTTCCTAGTAACACATGAAGCACAGTGTACACATGTAGTAATAATAGTCCCAAGGGATTAGGCCCACGACCCCTTAGCTGACCAGTAGTATGATGGCAATGGTTAAGCCATGTATCTTTTGCTATATGTGTCCTAGTACACAAAATGGTCAGTGCGTAGAAACAGGGGGGATGGCCGGTCTAGTAGTAGCGTGTGCTGGACTGTCAATCGCTGGGTCCAGGGTTCGAATCCACCTCTTGTCGGGTCACCTGGGCCTATGTTGGACGGCTGTTTCAATCATCCTTCACCTCATTGCCGTGTCCTCCTCTTGTCCTAATTAGCCTAGCAAGTGCATAAATACAGGACGTAAAGCCCCAATCATCCATCCATCAATGCATAGAAACAGTGTAGCAAAATAGCAGTAATTAATGAAACTTAAAGACCTCATTGATGAGTGACTCGGGTTGTCTTGACAGCATTGAAAGGATAGGATATGACCTCACATTAATCGCTTATGAGTTACAGAGAACAACATGGCATGGATATTGGATAGGGATGTGACCTAATAAGGAACATATCAGCCCAATTCTGTAAGCACTTGACATTACAGTAGACGAACTTCGAGTGCTTACAAGTGACTGGTTTCAGAGTATGAATGAGGTCACTAAAGCTGTTGCTTCAATCTCTACCATTGAAACTGGTGGCTCTTTCACTGACTCATAGGACTTCTAATGACATGTATAGATGCAGCAGTGACCAACATCTGGCTCAGTGACGTGTATCAGAGCAATGCTAAGTGAATGGGCAGTAGAACAGTTGTCATATGAAGTGCAGTCACTGAGTCATAAATCTGACCCATTTGACAATAATCATTGCTCTCTTCATGAAAGATGTGGTGTTGACACTGTCAGTCAACATGAAAGCTTATCCATCTGAATTGCGATAGTGAGTTATAAATCATGGCAGAAGTGCGACGGAAATATATGCATGCATGTGTCTAAGGAGGGTTTTTGTTTATATAAAATGTAGCAACCTGTTTGATGAACAAGAAAGCCAGGGCATCCCTCCATTGCATAGCTCATTTACACTTGCCCTGCCAACAAGTTCAATAAAATTCTGAAGTATTCTAATCCTTTACAGATTTTTTCTGGCCTGAAATATCTATAATTGAGATAATTGTTCGTTTTTCCTCAAAGAAATATTTGGAACAACAAACAGACGATAATTAAACATTCAAACATAGATACAATTGTTTTGAATACCTCAAACTGTGAATTCTGTTTGTCACACCAGAGGAAGATTAATCTGTTTGTTATAACTCCGCTAAAATGAAGCACTTGTGTTAGGTATGTTACAAAACACAGAATTAGGTGTGAAATTTTTTTCCCTTGTCACTTGTGTGAGCAGTTGTGCTACTCTTGGACGGTACCTCTACAAAAATATGATTTTACAGATATTTTCATGGATTTCACCTAATGTTTTGATTGTATAAGATAGATATAATCCCAGTCTGTTGATCTATTATATTTTTTTATTCACACCTCAGTGATTTCACATGCTAACACCTTCACAAAGTGGAGACTCAAGTTTAACACCTTTAGTTTCATTGAAAATTGTACCAGGATTTTCTGAAAAGTATCCAGGATTCGAGAAAAACATCTCAACTTCAATTTTGTGAAGTTTTAAGAAAATCTATAGATGCAGAAATGAGTTACAGGTTGCACCATTTCTGACATGAAGAAGGATTTCTGTCACACTTTAGCAAGGGTAAACCCATCCCATTTAATATTAGCTTGAGCAGACAATCTGCTGATTGACTGCAGAAGAAAGGTTTTATAAATGGGACATGAATATTTTTAGTCTGAAAAAGAAAATTAAGTTGTAAATTTTGGAACTCCATTGTGAAGGTATGTTACAAAACACTGTAAGGTGTAACATTTTTTTTCCCTTGTCACTTGTATGAATAGTTGTGCCACTGCTGGATGGAACCTCCAGAAAAATATGATTGTGATGATCTTAGAACTTCCATTTATTTGACCTGATGTGATGATCATAATAGGATAGGGATAATCCCAAGCTGTTGATCTATTACATTTTTTTGTCCATGCCTCATTGGTTTCGTGACACTCTCACAAGGTGGAGACTCAAGTTCAACACCTTTAATTTCACATTTAATTGCACAAGGATTCTTTGCAAAGTAACCAGGATTGGAGAGAAACATTTCAACTTCAATTTTATGTTTAAAGAAAAGCGTACATTGCAGAAAAAAAATTGTACATTGCAGTATTTCTGAAATGTAAATGGGAGATAGCATCAAATGAGAATTCATCTCGGATAAAACCATCCTAAGCAGCTGTTGTGTTTAAATGTGGTATTGTATCAGTTAGGTTATTATCTGAAATGATGTCTTATTTTGCCCCAATTCACAGATGCCCCACTTTTTGGTGGGGATGGGGGGGGGGGGAGTTAAGGGCTTGCACGATTGCAAATTGGCTAACAATGGTACTTCCACTCAAAATATTACAATGAAAGTTTCCACACATTTAGTAGTTGCCATCAGGTATATTGATTGAAAATTTCACATCTGTATGTGCAAAACTTTGGTGTCTAATTAAATCGTCATGGCTACTGTCGAAAATGCAAGTTACAAAATTCAAGATTCTGTGATGATAAGTTTCAATGATCAGGCTGCTAATTCCACTTTTTTTATGAGCCTGGAAGGTTTACCATTTTACATGCTTAATTGGATGGAAGACAGGTATGTTTTACTCAACAACAATTAAAGAAGATGAAATTAATAAAATTTAAGTGCCCATGCTGACCTGCCCCCTACAGGTAGTTTTTATAAAAATCTTCAAAAAAGGTGTTTTCATTCAGATTTTTGAGAGTGTTGGTACATGTATTTAAAAAAGTCTATGTTTGTTCATGGGACGTTTTTGGAAGCTATCAGCATGTTATGTAAAATTTTCATAAGACGAATCCCATGTATATTATGTTACAAAACGAATATTTGCATTGGTGTGTTTTCTAGGGAAGTGGTGTCTGTAAATGGAAGTTTCAAAAATAACTAACTAAAATGAGCAACAGTTTAGTGGAAAGTGAATAATTTTGCAATTACTAATGTTTCTTCCAATATCATACATGAGGTCTATGCCAGACTTGATGATTATTGAATAATGAAGCTTGGAAATGTGTATTATTGGCAGTAAAACGACAAATACCAATATATCTGTCTTTTTTTCCTAAGATTACTTTAAAATGAATGTAAAACATGAAGCAGGCCTGAAAATTCCCTTTCCTAATCATTCAGATTGATCCAGTGTGTTGTAGGAGGTCCAATTGCGGCTCAATGTTTAAAGAAATTGTGCTATATTTGCATAAAACCAGGGCACTTTGAAAGTTTGTGAATATTAAGATTTTAAAAGCAATCAACATATCAAGTGAAATGATCGTTTTAACATATTGTTTTGTTTTTCCACTTACTTGCAAGTCTCTATTACAATATATTCTAAAATCTGTCCACATTTCAAGCAGTTATCTCAGAAAATGAAGAAGTTATTCACATTTTTTTCAAGAAATGCGGTATCTCAGGTCACAACTTTTATGCATTTAGCATAGGAATCCAAGGGAAAATTTTATGTGTTTTTTGCAACACAAAATATGCAATATCTCCCTTATTTCTCAATCGATTTTAGCAATCTTTGTACCATTTTCTTAGTTATGCTAAGATCTATCTGTTAAGTTGGGGCTCGGATTTTTAGCAAAATTTTAAAAAATTTTGTAACATACCTACTTGTGTTGTGGTCAGGATGGCCAGGAGTAGCAGACGCCAAGATCAGCTGGGGATCAGTAGCATTGACAGTGGTCAAGCTCTGTTGATTGCAGGTCTATTACTCAGAGAGACAGGAGTGAGGTCACTGGTGAATGCTATGACACCTATCACACAACATGGTATGTACGGGCTATGAGTCAGTCACACGTTTATGAGTTATGGTCACTTAATATGGCAGGGATAGGGCTGTGATCTAAATAACAGCCTAGAAGTGTATTGCATGTAAACACTTGAAGTTCGTCTACTGTAATTTTGTTGACTGTAACTGCAAAACCAACCATTGTATATAATCATGTGCAATTTAGACATTTTTTTTTCAAATCAATTCACATTCTTGTTACTGCAACATTAAATTTACATGGCAACTGTATGCAACACATGACTACTTAGTTGCACAACTGACAAGTAAATGAGATTTAGATGTTTTAAGGGTTGTTTTTCAATTGGGGTACATATTTTGTCTAAAGGGGGTCAAAAATAAAGGTCATTTTTATCTGGCCAAATTGACTTTTTTATGTTGCTATATACTGTGCAGTGGATTTCTCAAAATTTTAGGGCTTCACGTATTCTGAATTTTTATTTATTTGACATTTTGACAATTTCACCAAAATCAATACTCTGCTCATCCCTCTATTACGATTACTGGATGTATAGAACACCCAGTTGTATGGGCTTGTGCTGAGTGGATAGATATATGTCTGACAATGGAAAATCATCTTACTTGCTTAATTTTGGCCAAGAAATTTTGTGCGTGTCAAGGAAAATAGATATTCTCGGAGAGGACGGAGAGGACAGTTTATTTGACGAAGCTGTTTTTGGTGTTTTCCGCTACGAGCATTGTGCAGTTCGTACAACTGAAGTGAAACACTTACCAAAACTTTGTCTAATCTATTGACGGAGTATTTCTATAACATAAAAATCCTCCTAATTTAATTTTATTGCTGTTTTGCTGACCCTATTTCGGAGAGGACAATATTTGACGGAATTGACCTTCATGTGTCCAATGCAGGATTCTGAAGAGACTAATCATAGTTGTTGCATGTAATTTTAATGTTGAACTCTTGGGACCATGCTGAAAGCATATTCACATTGGTTTAAACTTACTGTTAGGTCATAACTGAAAAATCTGAAGCAATATTTGCCTAATTTGCAAATGAGACAGTCAATTTAGGTCAAAATGACACAAATAAATTTTTTTCGGGCAGTTATCAAGTGATTTGAATAATTTTTTCGCTACTGTAGATCCGTCTCAGTAAAATCAATCTGTGTAATGTTTTCCACATATATGCATGGTATTTCTGGTATTTTCGATACCATATGACTTTCCAGAGCGTACCCCGATTGAAAAACAACCCTTAAGTAGGGGAAGCATGGGAGAGTTGGGCCACTTTTTACATTCTTGCACCTCCTGCTAACAGTAATGATTATATAAACATGCTTAATGCATGTATTGTATCTTGAAATATTTCGAAAAATATCTTTAGGTTTGCATTGATATTTGCCCAAGAACATATGAGCTACAGCCCTATGAAAATTGGAAAACATTTGGCCCAACTCTCCCCATCAAGTGGGAGACATGGGCCATTCAGGGGGGAGACTTGGGTCATTGCATTATATCAGGTTCGGTAAAGCTGTGCTTGAGGCCATAATATTTTTAACCTGTATTGTGGTGGTCATAGAAGTCATTAATCCTGAATTGAGGCCTCTTGCAACTCTAGTTTGCTGTCAGACTTAAGCCTCGGCCTGATGACCCAACTCTCCCCATCTAGATTTCCTGATATCTAATTTTATTAGACCATGAATAATTATTAAGGCCTAAAATTATTCAATCTCTGTTGAAAATTGCTCTAGACAAGTTATTCTGTCTTAATAAAAATAAATCTTGGTAAATGCAACACATGTGGGGAGAGTATTGGCACTTTCCCAACTCTCACCCATTCCACCATTTTTCTCTAAATCCCAATTATGACAATACCGGTTGTCTGATAATTTTCTAAAATATGTTTATAACAACTGAATAGTCAAGCCTACCAAGCATGCCATAGAAAATTTTCTCAGTCCTTGTTGTCTGACAGACAATTAAAAACTCGTAACATGGCTCAGTTTTTCCGTTTTTCATCCAAATTTGAATTTTCTTCTCTCTAAAGATCGTGACAAGCAAATTAGCCAGAAATGTTACATCCATTGAAAGATTTTTATTTTTATAAAATTTTGGTGGCTGCAGCTTCCTCAAAATATTTTTAGTTTCCTAAAAAATCAGGGTGGCCCAACCCTCCCTGTGGCCCAACTCTCCCAAGCTTCCCCTACACATATTTATCTCATTATCATACTTGAGGGGCAGCAAGTCAATTTATTTTTTACACTAGCTGGTCTTTTTACATATGATTTCATATTTGTAGACTTGGATCAAATAACAAATAATTTTGCAAAATTTTTGATCTGACATCAGAAAATCCTGCCAAGTGATTGGTCAAGCTGCACATAGAGTGTCACTTTTTTCCAGTTTGCTGCAAGAAAGTGATGTTAGCTGGAAAAATGATGTCATCATTTCAACCAATAAAATGCTGCAAAGGCCAACTTAGTATTGTGGCAGTTGTTCACACGTGTCAAACCGCAATCCACACAAACTCTTTCATTTCTCATGAACTGTTGTATTTCACACTCCTGTGTTAGATAGATAGATATTTATTCATCTTGTTGTCAAAACACATACATTTTACATGATAATTACAAATGTGAATTATTTTACAAATAACAACAAGAAGGGACACAACAGAGTTAATAAACTATTTAAAGTTGCACCCCTATTACTAGTACACAAATATATAACACACACACACAAAATATATACAAACAAGAAAATGGTTTGATGAGTAAACAGATATTTTTATATCAAGAAAATATTAGAGAAAAAAAAAAATAATAATAATAAAAGTAAAAACAGAACATTAATATTTATGTGAAATTTCAATAAAGTAACACTTTGGATATCACATAGTTTTGGGCAAAACACTTAATATTATTAGAATTCTTTAGATGTTCATCTAGATGAAGCCAAATGTTTGGTGCTCGACCTAAGTAACTTTTATTATATTGTTCTATTGTATGATGTGGAGCTCGTAAAATGTTTCTATTTCTTGTAAGATACTGGTGGTCTATGACATCAAATAAATTAATAATTCTTGGAGGTAAGGTGTCATTGACATACCTAAATGAAATTTTAGCAAGGCTTAACTGTATAGCATCCTCTATTGTAAGTATTTTCGCTTTTTTGAATAATGGCAATAGTCTAGTTCTTGTTCCTGAATTGAAGATAGCCCTGACAGCTCTATCCTGTTGTTTCCTTATATGTTTTAGATCTTTAATTTTCAACATTGGGCCCCACACATTCAGTGCATAATTCAAGTGGCTTTGAATATTCGAGTGATAAATCTGTAGCTTAACTCGAGATGGGAGAATATTTTTTACCATGCTGAGACTGTAGTTGCCAGCTACTATTTTTCTTATTACATTTTTAACCTGTGTATTCCAATCTAAAAACTCATCGACGGAAATTCCTAGGAATTTTATGCTACTGACTCTTTCTATCTCTTTTCCCCCTAACTTTATTTTACCATGATATGCCACTTCATTCCTTTTAGTTCGAAAAACGATGTATTTTGACTTATCCACATTAAGTGTGAGAGAGTTACTATTGAACCAGTCAGCTAGATTCTCCAAATCTGCATTCACCTTTCTATATAAAAACTTCAAATTTTTCCCAGAAGCAAAGACAGTCGTGTCATCAGCAAATGTTACACAGCCACAGAATTTCAAGCATTTGACAAGATCATTTGCCAGCACAATGTACATAAGTGGACCCAAGACAGAGCCTTGCGGGGTACCATAAGACATTAAATAGCTATTTGAAGTAACATCTTTATATTTCACTTTTATATGTCGATCGACTAAGTAACTCTTAAACCATGAAAGAACTTTGCCTCTTATGCCATAAAATTCCAATTTCTTAAATAACGTCTCATGTTTTATGCTGTCAAATGCCTTTGACATGTCTAAGAAAAGGCTCACTGTATACCATCCTTTATTCATATTTTCAAGAATATTTCCTGTAAAATCTAAGATGGCGTCATTAGTACTTCTTCCTTTTCGAAATCCATATTGCCCCTCTGATAATACTTTATGTTTGGCAAAGAAATTTACAACTCTGTTGTGAATAATTTTCTCCAACACTTTTGATATTACTGGAAGTAAGGCGACTGGACAATAGTTTACTATTTCTGTCTTATCCTTGCCCTTATAAAGCGGTTTGACTATTGCATCCTTCATATTATCTGGGAATACACCTTCTTGCATAGATTTGTTGAATAATATTTTCAGAGCTTCAACTATTGCAGGACATATTGTTTTCAGAATTCTATTTGAGATCTCATCATACCCACCGCTGTCTTTAGTTTTCAGATTCTTTATGATAGTTTCTATTTCTTTGACTGTTGCTGGAAACAAGTAACAACTTTGCTGTACTGGATTTGCCATGTTTTGCATTGGATCCTTTATGTTATGCTTCTCTTCTATTTTGTCAGCCAACTGTTTTCCAACTTCACTGTAGTGTTTAGCAAAAGCGTCACTTATTATATCTGCTCTATTTTCTTTGATGCCATTAACCAAAATTTCATCTGATATTTCCTTTTTGTTACGTTTTTTGCCAGTTAATTTATTAATTATAGCCCAAATTTTCTTTGAATTTTGTCGGTTTTCTTTTATGAGTTCTCCATAATAAGCAAATTTTGCATTTCTTCGAATATTATTCAGTCGGTTACGGTAATCCTTATAATTCAGGAACTCAGGACTTTGTCTATTTTTCCGAGCTACTTTTTTGTACATCTGCTGACATACACGTGATGATCTCATTAGTCCAGGGGTAAGCCATGGCTGACTTTGTTTTGGTCTAATATTTTTCATGGTTTTTGCTTTTTCGGGAGCATAAAAGTCCATCACTTTTTAATTTCTGATGTTAGCTTTGCACTGCCATAATGCACAGTCATGGTATTCAGGTCATTCCAATTTCTGTTTCTCAGACTAGCATTCATATTACGCATGACTGTGTCATCAATCGCCAAACACAGATAATGATCAGATATGTCAGTTGTAACAATAAGAGAATTGCAATTTGTATGCAGTTCCACATCAACATATATATTGTCAATGAGTGTTGCACTATTGTGAGTTACTCTCGTCGGCTTATAAATAGTTGGGATGATGCTTTTATCAAGATTCATCTCAAAGAACTTCATTGTATTTCCATGAGAATTAATTTTCAGATAATCAAGGTTTTGATCTGTTCCTATGATCACCTTTTTGTGCTCTAACCGTATTTTATCAACAATCTTTTCATAATTCCCAAGAAAATCTACTTCACTTGTTCCAGGGACTCTATAGACTTCCCCAATTACTACATTGTTACAATGTTTTTGCGGTAGCTCTATAAAAATAGATTCAAACTTCCCTTCCTCGAATATTCTAAGATCCGGTCTTTCAATATAATTTATATTGGATTTAACCAAAATTGAGACTCCGCCACTACGTTTATTTTTTCGATATTCACTCAGCAAATCATAATTATCAAAATTGTATCTACTGTGATTAGCTTCAGAGAGAAAAGTTTCACATAAAAGGAAAATATCTGGTAACATTTGTTTTGTGTCTAATATATTCAATAATTCTACAAGCTCATCATATTTACCCGGCAAACTATGTATATTAAGGTGAGCCACAACAAATTTCTTCTCTACTATCGGTCCTGACATATCACTTGTAACATCAAAATAATTACAGTTAGAAACCAGAACATGTTTATAGTCTATTACTTCAAGCAAATCCTCTGACATAGCTGTAAGTTGAATGGGGTTGTTCTAAAATGAAAAATTCGAACAAACAAGAATAAAAGAAATTATAAATAAAGAGGAAAAAAAATGAAAGTGGAAAAAAAACTAAAAACAAAATAAGACGAAACTATTATAAAGTTGCACTAATCTGATGGACAAGATTAATGCATGAATTAGGGGATTATGCAAAAAACATTATCCATAAACCTAAGCAACACATTATATTAGTTAACCTATAAGTAGATAATACCATCTCTTTCTATTTAAATATTGTTGTCCCTTATGTACAAACATGCCCATGCTGAAAGCATCCCTGCCTCAAAAATGAGCTATTTTCATGAGAAGTCTCAAATTTCACATTGATACTTAGTACACACATTACCCAAATTAGCATTCCTTGAGATAAAATATACATTTATGATGGTATGGCGTCACCGTTAGCTGCTAGGGGCTGCACACAGTGCCCATAGGCCGTCACACCATTATCCTTCTAGCACAAATGATGGTATTTAGACAAAAGATACAATTACTAAATAGATTGTTTTTATCCCAATCAGAGACACCTAACATATTAATGTCATTCATTAAAAATTAAATAAAATGAAAGAAGTAATATTGGAATAACTCAAACTTATTTCATAGGCTCAAATACTTTCTACTGTATTCTAACAGTTTATACAATTAATCAGGAAAAAGGTAAACCATCAATTTTTAGCCCAGCTAATAATATCAGTTTCGTATAATTGTACTCAATATCTGTATAGTATATATGTTTATGTATAATTATAATATTAAAACGATTATTTATAGTGATTCACCATATTTCAATCATTCAACATACTTGGTGCAACTTTAAATAAGCAAAAGAAGCTATTTCTGCAGATCATAATTGTGTATATGAATAAATTCACATAATTATATATATACTATGACAAAATAAATTTCAAGCATCGGACAAAGATGCTGTGGCGCTACAGCACCGTTAGCTGCTAGGGGCTGCACACAGTGCCATAGTCCACAACACCAAGTTCCAAAAGCACACCAATAGGCATTTTCTACCACGGGAGGACATTACCATATGATCTGCAAAATGTTTCATGACAGCATGACCAACTCATAATTATTACTTCTCCACAACATATAGTTAATTGGTTACAGACTTGTTGTGCCAACTAATATCTATCTTATATGATGAGACACTTCAAATATATAGTTTATAACAGCTATTTATGTCATTACATATTAGATATGATTTTTTCAGGTTACTTAAAATTTTTTACTTAAATAATAATCATTCCAAGTAAATGCATGTATCTCCTTCCCTTGGGTCAGATGCTGAGAATAAACATCAACTAGATTGTCATGAATTGTTTTTAAGCTGCTGTCTCACATTCATTAAGACTTTACCAAGCAGATTGTTCCCAGTCAAAGGACCACTCAATACATTGCTGTCATTAAGAGACAGCCCAATTCCCCACGTCGTGTCACGAGATGCCTCTGCCAGATTTTTGTTTTGCGTTTCAAGTAGGACCATTTTGAGGTTGTCATTCTGGCTGAACTTTACTTGAGTGGGAACCACCTTTTTGCACATGCTTCTTATGACTCGGGGCAATGGGATTTTTTTTCAGACAGGACAAATATAAAATCATCTGCTAACTAATTAATTATTTTAATATTACATTAAGAAACAGAAGAAAAACAGATGTAGCCCAAAGTGACTCATACAATTATTAAACTCATTTTTCAATTGCTTATCTGTATCCAAACCTTGTACATGAACTTACTAATCTTCTCCAGGCACTCCATATTTTATCAAAGTAAAATCTAACAGCTGTGAGGTCATGAAACATTGATTAGCCAGTGTTTACAAACACTGGAGTGTTTCAAAATCACAACAAACCTTTACACGTGCTCTTATATCAGATGTAAAATCACGTTTTCAGACTGTATGACTATATGTGTATGCCTTTTTCCTTCTCTTTAAAATGTGTTACTGCGTTGTTAAAATGATGAAACAACCGTTGACTCAAACGTTGAAAACTTTCATTCGAAATCACGAAAATTTCAACTAACCGTCATAATGCTTCCTATCAAAATGGCTGTATCATTTATCAGCAGTTAATAAATGTTTTCAAAAGTGCAGATTTACAACTTATACAGATCAAGTTATTGTGCCTCCAGGCTAAGTCTTGACAGACAGATAGATAGATAGAATAGATTGGCAGATAGATAGATAGATGCGGTAAGTGTAGTCCTCTAATTTGTCAGTAAAAAAAATAGACTTAGAATCAATTATTGAATTTCAAAGGTCATCGATGTTGAAAATCAGACTGATTTCCATCACCAGTTCGAACCCATGCAGGCAGATCTATGAATGAATTTACTCACAAAACATTCAACTGATGCCCAACTTCGTATGAAATAAAGTATCAATAGTATAAATTTTACAAAATTATGAAAATTTTCAAATTTGTTCATTTACCAAATTTTTCTCAAATCAAAGGGAGAACGACAATATTTATAAAACTGCATAAAACCCCAAAGACACAACAGTATAGTGCTTTTCCAGGAGTACACATTATAATTATGTATGCAAGCAGTATACTTGGCAGCCATCATATATGCAACTGCATGCTTATGGAGCTGCATACAATATGACATGTATGGTGCTATAGTCTGTATGCACAGTATCGTACAGATGTAGTCCATGGGCTGAGTTGGCTCACCTTGCACCCCCCCCCCTAAAATTGATGAAAGTGCATACAAATTGTAGTATTTGATCTATATTTTCATTTTTTTCACGATACCATTGAAAATATAGGGACTCACAATCTCTTCTGGGTTGTTACATTAGGGCGCGGCTGACAGCCTCGTCGACGTCATTTTAGGGGTAGGGAAAACAAAATATGATATAACTTTTGACTGAGTTGCAATAGAAAAGTGTATGACCTATCAAAATGTTTGTCTAGGGCAGCTCTGGAGTTATCAATACTGAATATGCAAATTATTTGCATAATTAGGTCACCAGAGGTCAAAAGGTCATAAATTTCAGGATATTGCAAAAATCTGGAATCCGAGCTTGTGTGTATTCTCTGAAGCCCTGAAATAGGAAGCACATCCACTAAATCTCCTCTGTGCAATTCATAGATATCCTTTTGCTATATTAACCCACTAATGTTCCATAAATCTTCAAAATTATGACTCTGTGATTAACAAAATAAGGTCAATAGACGAAAATTCAGCAAAAATTGACGTTTGAAAGTGGTAATGCATAATTTAAAGTCAGTTGAAACAAATTAACAATGATCTCCGGTCAATTAATTTAATTAGACATTAAGCAATCAACAATTACCCAAAATGTATTTATATATGCAGGTTAGAACAATGTTTACCATGAAAATTGTCTACTAAAAGAAGCAACACGGGCTTATCGCGAAGCTTTGTAGGCCGGAGAGTATAGTGGGATGCATGTAGAGTCTACATGTATTCCACTCAACTCAATAACTTAACAAACCCCCTTTTTCTTTTCCCTAAAACAAATATGCAATAGAATCTGGTGGAAAAAAGGAAAAATACAGGGATGTGCAGTGTGTTTACATATCCAAATATACAGCACTCCAATATAACGGCATGGCCATTGGCCATTTTCGCACATAATTTCACTCTTCTGCTTCACTTTGAGGACAAAATTTTGTAACTTAAACTGGTGGTACTGCTGTGAATCATGTATCAAATTAAAGCTAATGGCATGGGGCCCCTAGCTACACCACTTGTAACAAAATATCCAGATCCTGGACTTCACAATGTAGGTGCAACATATTATCTCGGAGGATGACAGATTTTTAGCGTCTGCAGTTCAATAGATTCATAATCATCTCCAGAGCATATATGTGGGACACGACACTGGTCCAGAAAACACTTCAGTTACAGCGCAGGATTAACCATCAGGCTTAACGCCTCAAGGCCAAGAGGGCCTCACATTGGGGTGAAAATTGAAAAGGGGGTGCCTCATGGTCAACAGCTATGATAACGTCCCTGCATTCTTAGACAGGTGGGGAAATGGAAAGTTACACAAGAGTTACATAGCTACCTCAATAAACGTACATACATTCTTACAAAAGCTGTTGCCTTCTCCATGATTGTCAATGCTACATTTGGGGCAATTTGCTTGTACACTCTGTGTTTGACACTCTGCAATTTAGGTTTTGAGAATGTCTGAGAAAGGTCAGGGATTTTCATATTTTGAAGTTTTTCATGACAAGTAGAAATGGCAAAAATGAAAAAGTTAGTCCGCTAAAGTATGACTCCAGTGCCCCCAAGAAAATTCTATTGCTGACAAATGTGACGGATTTAAGCCGTTGGATTCTTGTCATGTTGACATGGAAGGTGACATTTACTTAATGTCTTTAAGTCCAGATCAGGATTGTGTTTTAGGATTGTGCATGAAAACATAAAATCTCCGTCAAAAGTTCAGGAGGACCTTGAGCTGCCCCCAGACCTCCTGCCATAGTGGGCTTCCAAATTGGCTTTCCACTGTCTCTGTTCCTGTCAACTCGGTACTTCCAATGAATTTTCCGCTGTCTGCCATCAAACAAATCTTAAAAACATTGACTTGATTTAAACGTGCACTAGGCTGCATACCCTATGATTGTTTTGGTTTAGGATGTCCCTTGGAAAGAGGTAGTTAACAAATAGGGTGTGACAGTTGTCGTGGTTCACAGCTCTAGACTTGTGATGACTGGTGATCTACAAATATTAAGACCAGGAATGGGGCCTCACACGGGGGTTTAGCTTTGGGCCTGCTTGTGTCGTAAACTGGCCCAGATCAGTTAGAGACATGTACTATGAAGATCCAAGGTAGGCCTATTACTCATTTACTAGCAGTAAAATAGAGAGATTTTGTGACACGTATACAGATCCCATGAACGTGCAGGTTGTCATGAGAACAGTGCTATTAGATAGCACCTGCACAAACATGTCATATGTAACATTTTTCTTAACAGGTTTGAACTCTTAACAGAGATTAAACCAAATTTAGTTGGAACTTCACACATATTTTCTTATATGTTATAGTGGTTAGTGAGTGAGTGAGTTTGTGTTTTACGCCCCATCAGCACCGGTGTGGGCTATTTAGAGGCAACTGTTATAGTGGTGAAATATTGGTAAAGATAGAATGGGAGAGTAAGAGGGAGAAGTAAGAGTGGGGGGATGCAGAGGGAGGAGACAAGAACTGTCAAAGCATGCAGAAGAGCTGCCAGGGAGGAGCCAACAGCTGGGGAAGTGGCAGAAAGAGAGAGTCAGAGATAGGCCTAGAGGAAGTGGAGTGGGAGGATAGGAGAAGGCATAATTCAGGGAGGAGGTATATTAAGAGAAAATACCTCTTATCAGGGTGAAGGCAAGAGCATCAGTGTAGGGAGAAAGAGATATAGGCTTGGCAGAAGGCAGAGGGAAAGAGGGAATACAATCAGGGAGGGGTTAGAAAGGGAAAGGTAATGGAAGCAGAATGGGAGTAGGTATACACCAGGAAGGACAGTTGAAGTAAAGGGAGGAGGCAGGGGCAGGAGATAGAAGGGGAGGGCAGAGAGCAGACAGAGGAGGGAAGGCCTGGCTATTGGAGAGGAGGCAAGAGCTAGGGAGGAGGCAGAAATAGAGAGAAGAGTTAGGAGGGAGGACCTATCAACACTGATCAGTATGGAGGAAAGAGATAGGGAGAAGGCAGAAACCCTGAATTGGAGCGTCAAAGATAAGGGGAAGGAGGGAAAGTGGAAGCAGGCACCTAGAAAGAAGGCAGAGAGAAGGTAGAGAGAGAAGGCATAGATAGAAGCAAGCAGAAAATACCTATAAATAGGTAGAACAAGAAAATCAGATACATGTATGACAGGGTGGAGAGAAGAGCTTTTTGGAGAAGCAAATCCAGTGTCAAATATAAGTTTCCTCTGTATTCGTAGATTGAAAGTTACAAAACTCTGAGGTTGTAAGTGCATTTCCAAGCTAGATATATAATTACATATAGTACCAATATGAAGGATTTACCGACATAAAAAGCAGTTCCTGCAAAATGAACCTCGCTTTATTTAAACATACTTGTAGGGAAGGCGTTTTAAGGCATCACAATGAAACTCACACGTGCTGGAAAATAATATGCACAATAAAGAAGTTCAGTGATTTTTCCTCTGTGTACCCTTTGTAATTTAGTTGATATGCATTGCAGAATCAACATGGTATACATTATACAGTATCTATTGTCAGCCTCCGATATAGGGTTCTAATACCCTGATAGGTGCATTTTAAAGTTTCGCATAAACTGATCCCACATGTTATCAAATATTACACAGTGTAATGTATCAAGACCAGTGAGACATGGAAAAAAATCTGAAATTCACATGAAATGGGACCCCATTGCCTCTGATATGATCCAGAGTATGAGTTTAAGTTGAGAAGCTGAGATATGACATACAATTTTCAGTGGCCTAGCAGTTGCTGCATCTGATTTCTGGCAAAGTTCACTGCTTCGCGGCTCACTCATATTGGGCCTTTTGTACACAAAAGCAGTTCTTGCTTAATGAATATAGGTCCATGTATGAACTCTGTGTGCAGAGTAAAGATAGAACATTAATGTGGCAGGTGAGATGATTCTCTAACATTCTACATGTCTTCATTGTTATTAAATTTTATATTCAGTTTTTGAATAAAGATGGGAGCTTTGCATGGTCAGGCCATTTCTAGATACGCCCCTGCCTGCATTCATAATCATTCTGCTAGCAAATGAGTGATATGTTCCTGGCTAGGACCTCCACAGTCTTACTTTCCAACTGAGATGCTTTCTAGAGCAATTGTTGTGTAGGCCTACCATGCTCTGGAGATGATTATGAATCTGTTGAATAACAGACGCTAAAAATTAATTTTCAAGGGACGAGATGACATGTTGCATCTACATTGTGAAGTCCAGGATCAGGATATTTTATTACAAGTGGTATAACTAGGGGCCCCATGCCATTAGCTTTAATTTGATACATGATTCACAGCAGTACCACCAGTTTAAGTTACAAAATTTTGTCCTCAAAGTGAAGCAGAAGAGTGAAATTATGTGCGAAAATGGCCAATGGCCATGCCGTCATATTGGAGTGCTGTATATTTGGATATGTAAACACACTGCACATCCCTGTATTTTTCCTTTTTTCCACCAGATTCTATTGCATATTTGTTTTAGGGAAAAGAAAAAGGGGGTTTGTTAAGTTATTGAGTTGAGTGGAATACATGTAGACTCTACATGCATCCCACTATACTCTCCAGCCTACAAAGCTTCGCGATAAGCCCGTGTTGCTTCTTTTAGTAGACAATTTTCATGGTAAACATTGTTCTAACCTGCATATATAAATACATTTTGGGTAATTGTTGATTGCTTAATGTTTAATTCAATTAATTGACTGGAGATCATTGTTAATTTAATTTCAACTGACTTTAAATTATGCATTACCACTTTCAAACGTCAATTTTTGCTGAATTTTCGTCTATTGACCTTATTTTGTTAATCACAGAGTCATAATTTTGAAGATTTATGGAACATTAGTGGGTTAATATAGCAAAAGGATATCTATGAATTGCACAGAGGAGATTTAGTGGATGTGCTTCCTATTTCAGGGCTTCAGAGAATACACACAAGCTCGGATTCCAGATTTTTGCAATATCCTGAAATTTATGACCTTTTGACCTCTGGTGCCCTAATTATGCAAATAATTTGCATATTCAGTATTGATAACTCCAGAGCTGCCCTAGACAAACATTTTGATAGGTCATACACTTTTCTATTGCAACTCAGTCAAAAGTTATATCATATTTTGTTTTCCCTACCCCTAAAATGACGTCGACGAGGCTGTCAGCCGCGCCCTAATGTAACAACCCAGAAGAGATAGTGAGTCCCTATATTTTCAATGGTATCGTGAAAAAAATGAAAATATAGATCAAATACTACAATTTGTATGCACTTTCATCAATTTTAGGGGGGGGTGCAAGGTGAGCCTACTCAGCCCATGGACTAATGGGGTGGGGGAGGGTTGGTCTTGTGGTAGCACGCTGGGCTGCCAATCGCTAGGTCTAGGGTTTGAAACTTCGAAACTAGCTCTTGCCGGGTCACCTGGGCCTATGTTGGACGGCTGTTTCAATCATCCATTGTCTCAATGCTGTGTCCTCTTCCTGTCCTAATTAGACTACCAAGTTCATAAATACAGGACGTACAGCCCCAATGCAATATATGGAGCAATCAGTTGATATAAAACATTTTATTGGATCAGCAGATCAAGCTGTGAAGTTGCTGAATGCAAACATTTCTTTTTGTTTTTATAATCTTCTTAAAAATGACACAAAAAATAAGTAGCAATGCAGCATAATTATACCTACTGAATAGCCAACATATTTACTAAATAGCTAACCGGTTTACTGAAAAGCCAACATATTTAATGAGCAGGCAACGGTGACCACCTTCTAGTCAAAAGGCCCTGGAGTCAGCAGACCCACTAGTCAGACGGCACGGTAGTCAGAAGACCCGCAAGTCAGAAAATAAACAGTAAAAAAAGAAGGCCCACAAGTCAGAAGATTCACTGGTCAGAAGGCCCGCTAGTCAGAAGGCCCACAAGTCAAAACGTCCACTAGTCATAAAATAAAGAGTGAAAACATCTAGCAAATTTTTTTTTTTCTGACTTGTGGGTTTTCTGACCAGCGGGTCTTCTGACTAATGGGCCTTCTGACTAATGGGATGATACTGGGCCCCCCCGCGGGCAACATGCGGACTGAATAGCCAAAATTTTTAATGAATAGCCAAAATATTTACTGAATGGCCAAATATTTACTTAATAGTTACTGATGAGATAACATATTTACAGAATAGGCCTAAGTAATATAAAATTTACTCACAGGTTCCCATATACATCATCTTAATAATAAACATGTCAAGTGAATAGATTCTGAAACCCTCTATAGAGGTAGTATTTTCTAACAGTTTCGTCATTTTCTAAAAATTGTAGGCCAATTCATAAATGAAATTGAACATGTTTATCCTGAAATATTAATATCAATTTATATGTTCTGTTTCAGAGGCAAAATGGAAGGTCACAGAGAATGCTCAGTGGGTTTTGTTTTGGCGGCCATCTTTAGCAGCATCTGTCTTGTGAGTGGACGAACACCTGTCACGTGTGACATAGTAATATTTCCATGCCCCTGTAAGACTTTAACAAACGTAGGCGCAGACTTCCCGCTCTTGGATTTAAACTGTTCAAACATGGAGTTAACTCACATACCAGACATGCGTCCATTGAGAAAAGCTAAGATATATCGATTGGATCTGAGCAAGAACAGAATCCGCTTCGTCAACGACAGCGCTTTTGCAGGTCTGGACTTCCAGCCAGAGAGGCAGTACGCTGTGTTACGCTTGAGTAATAATCCAGTCGAGTTTATATCTCCCAATGCGTTTAGAGGCATAACGGCCACTAAGTTCATACTTGAATTGAAAGAGATGAGACTGGAGACTTTCCCCTTCCCATCCCTCCAACACATTCCGAGTGTAACGCACCTCAAACTTGACTCCAATCATCTCACCCGCCTACCGTATAATGCCTTCGAGGGTTTATGGAGTCTCGAGCTTCTCAGCTTGGCTCATAATCCTATCAAAGTCCTTACACCTGGAATATTGAAAGACCAGACTGATTCGTTAAAAGTTCTCGGACTTCAAAACACTGGCATGATTGATTTACCGTTGGACGTGCTGGACAAATTGAAGTATCTCAACAAACTATACTTACAAGGAAATCACATCACCTATTTGCCAAACAAGTTATTGGAAAAACTCCCTCGTACGGTAAAGGAGCTCGACTTGGATCTGAGCCACAACGAACTCACTCAGATCCAGTACGACGTATTCGCCCGATTGAATCCTCGGAGGAACCCTATCAAGGTCAACTTGATACTCGACTTTAATCAGATCCAATCGCTGTCGTTCATCGAGCAGCCTTGTGATACCATGTTCAGGGTCGGATCTCAAATAATCGCGAACGACAATCCCATCAGCTGTACGTGTGAGTTGTACAGCGTCATCCTAACCAAATACTTCCTGATCGATATCCACTGTGAGAATCCCTCCGATTACAAGGGCATTTTCGTTTACGCGACTCCTATGAGCGGCTTGACGGAGGTCAGTTTGGAATACGAACGAAAGGTCAAACACAAATGCACCGGCGCCAACCTTCAGAAGTATGACATGAAATGCATCAAATCGAGAAAACCTATCACCACCACCAGCAACGGTTCTTCTGGCTCAAGATCTTTCTCTGTCACGATACGTTTCTTTTGTTTCCTTACCTATCTTATGTTCCACTTGAGGTAAACAAATCCGCCCTTTCGTCCACTAGTTTGTCAAACAAAAGTACATAATACAACATTACACAACATTATACCCAAAAGTGCATACTTAATGCATATTCCCAAGTTAATCAACACTCTAAATTCAACAAATCAAAAATTAGATCAAGGATCTATACATATATATGTCAGCTGCAAGAAGTGTAAATAAAGGCAGATAAATCTTTGTACATTCCTGATGAGCAACGCGCATTCGGATTTCTGTCTGCGAAAAAAAATTTATAACTGATTAACCACGGACTCTTTTTTTTTGTCTGCCAAACCCATTCAATAACATTTATATATTTTATTATATTTATAGGCAAATTGCATTTAGTTTACATCAGGGAAATTACCCCTACAAAGCATAATATTGACTGTCACAGTGAATTTAACGAGTGAAAATGTTCTGGTGCTTATAACACATCTTTCAAATGGATTTTTATTGAAAACTGATAATCTTCAATACTCCAATTACACAGCATTCCATTACTACTATAAATAATATAATATAATAATCAAGTATAAGTAATATCACATGACTTCTTGAGATCTCATAAAGTATCTTTGAAAGTATTAAACCTTCTCACATCTAGGTCTAAAATAGCAAGCAACTTCCTCAAGCTTGGTTCTCCCACCATATCTTGTCTAAAAAAGACTGTGTTGGGAAATTCAGTTCTGTCAGACTTAGTCAACCATGGGTGTTTTTGGAAAAGTTTCACATATTTCTCGTGTGACATAGATTTGCTTCTGAACACGCCTGACCAGGCATCTGCAAAAACCATAAATGTGCAGTTTCACGAATTCTGTTTCCCGCAGCAGTGTTGGAGGTCTCGAGGCCGGCCTCGGAGCCTCAAGGCTGGCCTCGGAGCCATATTTTGATGGCCTCGGCCTTGGCTCGGTCTCGGATACCAAATCCTAGGAATCCTTGGCCTTGCCTCAGTCTCGGGTGTCTTATGGCCAGTGATGGAGGCCTCAGGACCAGTCTCGTCCGTGTCAGCGAGGTCGGCCTTGGGGCAATATTTTAATGGCCTCGGCCTTGCCTCGGTCTCGGATGCCAAATCCTTGGCCTTGCCTTGGTCTCGGATGCCCTGGCCTCGACTACACCACTGTCCCGCAGTGGTTTGGATGACAAACTAATCGTATTGAACCACGTAACAAACCGGTTTCTGGTGACGTTCTGGTTCTGGCAGACATTCGAGTGCGTTCAGAAGTAAACTTGTGTCACCCGTGTTACACAATGACCCTTGTTAAAATTTCCAAAAACACTCAAAATGGAGAATATAACAGTGGGGGAAATACAAGTGGTTACTTATATAGTCCGAGTAATTGCACATCACTATACTTACCAAATTATTATGCAGTGTCACGACTCATCCCTGCGAGTCAAATACCACAGTCGCCAAGTTGATAAGGACACTTAATGAGTAATTTGACTTACCATGATGTCAAATGTTTCTGTGAAGTAAATTGGCCATCCATTTCCATGAAAAAGACAGGACAGACATGTAGTTTAGTTGCCAACATTCTTGAACCGCTGTAACTAACCACTTGTGTTTCCTCGACTGCAAGTGAAATTATTGTCAAATAGCTCTTAAGTCGCAAGGCACAAATCAAGTTGACCCTCTCTTCTGCATTTTGCCTCCATGCCAAAAAAAGAATGATCTCTTAGCCCCTTACTGACTTTTCAGCTGTTTTCCCATTAGCAAATAAGACTGTGAGGACTTCACAATCTGTAAGAGGACCCGAACATGTGAATTGCAGGAAAATTTACTCCTCCAGCGGTGATGCAGTACAAGATATCACAACCTATCTGGATCATTCGAGTCCTCTATCCAGACGATTCAAGTTCTCTGAAAGTCCTAATATAGTCCATAGTCTTACGGGAAGACAGCAAACTTATCGTAAAGGGCAAACTTATTGTAATGTTTCACTTCTAACCCTGGAATACTCATGCGTCAAGGGGGTTCGCTTTACTAATGATCTGTAATTTAATTTTAACCAACAGATCATTAGTAGGGCAACTGCATTATAATCAATTGATCGCATTCAAGTCAACATTTCCTTCCTCCTTTCTTGTATATTTAGTAATTAGACCAAAGACTTTGTGACAAGAGATGGGACACCACAGTTGCAATAAATGACACCAGAGGGACAATGGAATATCTGCGCTCATATCGCCATCTTTGCTGCAGTAATTCTTCCCGAGCCCCCTAGTGGTCATTCCAATGGGGGCAGTGAATAGTGTGACCCTTCAACACTAGGTGGCCACAGTGAAACGGAACCAAATTTGAACATTCAATGGCACGAGCAAGAGCCTGTTACCCACTCGCAAAGTTCCAAGTGACTTTACCTAGTTCTGAATCAAGTCACCAGGAGGCTGTTCTACTTCCTGCTGGTCTTAAATGGTGTCTCATCTTCTTGTTATATTGTCTTTGAATAGACCAATGAGCATGTTAATCTGGACTGGCTAGAGTAGGTAGGATCGAGGAACGTCATTGATTAACTAAATTATTGTTGTCGATAAAATTCTTTCCATTTTTAAGTCAGAAGATATGTGAGTTTGTTTCTTCCATTTTTGGCCCTTTTTTATTAACGGTTATTTCAGTTCATAGTGGTCACTTTTAATATTGACCATTCCGGGTATTTTCTGAATCGAGCGCAATATAAAGCAAGTCCTGCCCAATGTGCTTGACGTAAAAATTATCAAAAATTTATTTTGTTCCGATTATTCAATATCTAATCATGACAACTCTTCTAGATAGATGTTTTCTAAGATGTTCCATGTAGTAAGCTGCCCGTTAAAGTAATATGGTAGGGCAGTGATTGAAATTTGTTGTGATAGAGGCTGTTAAACGAAGAGGTAGCCAGATGAAGTACTAGATTATTCTAGTCGCATTTTAAAAAATCCCCTGCAATATGCAAGTTTGACAATCATTAGTAATCTGGTTTTTGTTGTATTTGTTTTTTAAATTGATATGCTATTATATCCTAATCAGAATACACCAGTTTGCTATATTGTCATTATTGATATCTTGAATACAGAATACTCAAATTGACAACATAAAAATCCCAGTCAATTTCCAATCTTCTGCTATATGAAACATTCCTTAATGTCCCAAAAAACTGCTTGAAATATCTGACCCACATGTTGATATAATTACAATGTTTAGAAGAGAAAGTTTTGAATATCCTAATCAAAACATTGCTACATCATCTTGATATCACAAAAAACAATTGTTACATCACATATTCAGAAGGAATGTTTTGCAAGCATACATATTAGAGTTAAACATTTGAACCAAAACAATATTGTCAATATCAGAATCTTTGAAAAATTTCTAAATATTCTAAAACATTAAAAATATTTGAACCATCTGCAATATTTTTTTCAAACATTTGACATTTTATTATCTACAATATTCCCAAAGAATAATTTTTCAAGTACTCGTTAATTTAAGATATACCTCATTCCAAAAGAATTACTATTTTCAAATATGTGACATTCCACAATTTACAATATTTGCAAAGAAAAATTCCTTGAATATTTGACATTCCATGATTTACAATGTTCGGAAAGAATACTTTTTCAAAGATCTGATATTCCATGATTTATATTCTAAAAGTACAATTATTCAAATATTTGACATTCCACAATTTACAATATTCCCAAAGAATAATTTTTCAAATATTTGACATTCCAAGATTTACCATATTCCAAAGGAATTATACATTTTGAAATATTTGACATTCCACAATTTACAATACTCCAAAAGAATTATAATTTTTCAAATATTTGACATTTCATAATTTACAATATTCTAAATGAATGTTTCAAAATTCAAATATTGAATTACAACATTCAAAGATTTACAATACTCCAAAGAATGTTTCAAATTTGAATTGGTTTGAACAAAAGAATGCTTTTAATATTTGAAAAATTTCAGCTTTACACATTAATCTGTTAAATTGGACAACATGACGTGCTTATGACTACAACGTATATGTATTGTATTTAAATGATATGAAATGGATGGTAGATTTGAGGACGACTATTGTACCATTTGATATTGTAATTATGATAATGACTGTTGTTATAATGTGTTACTATTGAAAATACTCACCTTGTCAACGTGCGTCAATGAATTTTTCAGCACGTGTCTGTTTCTATGCAAATGTATTACATGTACGTCGAACCGAGTTTAGTTAAAAGCATAAAATTGAGTTGCTTTTATAGTCTTTAGTTTCAGCTCAGGTCCAAGCCTAATAAGAGCTCTTCTCTTTACTTGTAACTAATATATTAAAAGGTAAGCCGACATGGTTCTTGCAAAGATCACATTTATAACCACTTCTCCGATTGGTTGACGTCAAAGTGAAAATAGGTCATCATTGGAACCAGCGAATCAAAGACGTCCTTGCAAGGACCGCATGAACATCTCTGATTTGTTGACTTCAAAAGTGACCTACTTTTTGTCGAGAAGGAGTTTGCGTGGTTCCTTTGAATATACTATTGATAAGTAAGACTAGATTAAAAGGCTTGGGACTGTTGTTTGAGGCAGTATCTTATTTTATTTTGTGTTGTGTAGGAGCCTTTTAGATTGGGGTTTGGAGATACGAAATGAGAAGGCAAGAGTAAGTGCAGGTGAAACTGTAAAATTTTCCCAAATCTCGGTAATTTTTTTCATGGGGGAGGGGGCCTTAAGAGTTTTCCTCGACAGGGCATTATTTCGTGACAGAAAATAAAAGTGGGATTATATCATTACATTAAATAAAAGTGGTTGAGAATTTCTATGGGTTCGACACAACCCCTTTAAAGTAATCTATAATATGTAAATGCCAAAGCATGAAGACGGGACTGCCTTAACGCAAAAAATAAATTTTAAAAGACAGACTCTAAATTGTAATTACCAATTTTTTTCTCGAAATTCATTTTTGTATTCAGGTTTGTTCCATAAAAAGTTTGGATAAAAGAAAATGTTTAAAATATGTAACTTTTTTTTTTCGAATTTTTTTTTTTTTGGGGGAATTTTTTTTTTTATTCGAACATGTTTTTTTGGGAAACTTTTTTTTTTCAAACATTTTTTGCAATTTTTTTTTTTTTGAATATTTTTGGTAATTTTTTTTTTTCGAACATTTTGTAACGGTGATTTTTTTTTTTTTTTTTTCGAACATTCACATATTTGGTAATTCTTTTGTTTTGGAAAATTTTTTTGAGCATTTTTGGTAATTTTTTTTTTTTTTTCGAAACAGAATTTTTTTTCGAGCATTTTTGGCAAATTTTTTTTTTCGAACATTTTTGGTAATTTTTTATTTTTCGAACATTTTATGGTAATATTTTTTTTTTTGGAGCATTTTTTTTTTTCGAACATAAACGGTAATTTTTTAATTTTTCCAACATTTTACGGTATTAAATAGGTTTTTTTTTTTTGAATTTTTTTTTTTCGAGCGTATTCGGTAATTTTATGTTTTTCGAACATTTTTGGTAATTTTTTGTTTTTTTTCTAAAATTTAAAGAAAAAAATTTTTTTTTTTCGAACATTTTTGGTAATTTTTTTTTTTTTTCGAACATATACGGTAATTTTTTAATTTTTCGAACATTTTACGGTAATTGGTTTTTTTTTTGGAATTTTTTTTTTTCCAGCGTATACGGTAATTTTATGTTTTTCAAACTTTTTTGGTAATTTTTTGTTTTTTTTTCGAAAATTAAAAAAAAATTTATAATTCTTTTTTTTTTAAACATTTTTGGTAATTTTTTTTTTTTCGAACATTTACGGTAGTCACGCGTGATGAGAAAAAAGTGCCAGGATCATATTATGGGATGTCTGAATCACTTTTTTTGATTGAACCATCTGGCTGGTTCACTCCTCGCATGTTTGCCATAAGGGACGAGACACCTCGCTTCGCTCGGTGAGCCGGTGGCTCTGTCCCGTCTATGAGCATCGTGGTGCAGTTTCATTGTATTGCCACTGCATCAAATTGGAACAAGTTACAATTTTCATAAAAATGTGAAGTTGATGTCGGTTTTGCCTATGACAAGTATATGGTTGTGAAGCATTTACGCGATGGTTTTTTATTGTTGATCTTTACGATTATTCTTGCTGTTATTGATTAGAAAGGACTTTTAGATGAAAATCTTAAGTTGATGATGTTACAGCTGTTTGTTATTGATTGCGATAAAATTATGTCAAAAAGGACTGAAAAACATGCCTTGGAGTACGTCCAATATTAGCAAATGTGAAATAGGGAGATAACTGGTGACAGTCACAAAGCCAGATGTAACCCAGTGGGAATTCTGACCTAACCTGACGTCAGGGTAATGACAGTGACGTCACATTGACATCTCCTGATATCAAAATAGGTCAAATTGCCAGCAGGGAATTGATCTTTAGCTTTTTGAATCTTCTTGAGTAAATAGACCAATTTCATAGATGGTTCTCTCAGTTAACACAAGGGGAAAAGTGGTGAATACTTAAATCCCATTGGCTAAGAGATTTCCCGCCCTTGCCTCTGATTGGTCCAGCCAAGGTGACCCCAAGCTGGAGTCTTTTTAGTGCATTTTAATGTAACTTTCACACTTTATAACTTTGCCATCCTTTTAGTTCAGATATTGAAAGTTGTGGTTTTGGAAGTGCATGCATCTCCTGCGCGTGAAAAGCAAATGAAGAATCGTAGAACTTTTAAAACGTTATTTGGGATCCATGTTCGATCAGGCCATTCTGTGAAATTGGTCTCTTTGTCCAGGTTCGGTCCTTCGGATGAAAAAAAGTAAAATCTCAATTTTGCATTAATTACGTCAATTTGGTAAAAATTGAGGATAAACTCAATTTTGTTTTCTGTGGGCAGGTAGATCCATGAAGCCAAAAATTAAATATTTCCGGCCTCATGGAGACTCAAAGAGGCAAACTTGTGCATAAAGGCACGATATTCACCAAATTGGAACCCCAAAATACTATACTCATTTTGGTGAATATTGCGCTATACTCAACTTGTGAGTACACAACCAGGTACACCAAGGTATGATCTTCACTTCTGCCAACCATAATAGCTATTAATAAGCAAATAGAACCTAGAGATTCCATTTGTTAACTTGAAGTAGAACATGTACTGTGTATTGTACACCGTATGTTGTACCAGGTACACTGTGTACGCCGTACTAGTTCAAGGATTTGTAAACAGTAAAACTTTGTACTGTAGGTTTCTTTATGCTATTTCTTATCATTTACATTCATTGTAACATTGAAGCTACTGTCAAATACTCAAGTAACCAAGTAGTTTTACCTAAAAATGCGGCTTGTACGCTAGAGTCGCTAGTACCCGGGTAAAAGTTACCGTTTTGAATTTGCAAGCACATGAGTCACAAGATTAGAAACTGCAAATTTCAATTGTAATGATTCAGTTTACAAGAGACCATTACATGTATGCGAAAGAGCCCTGTGGGAAATTTGACCTATTTTGACGTCAGGAGATGCCAGTGTGATGTCATAGAATTTACCCTGATGTCAGGGGAGGTCAAATGCCCGTGGGGTGAGTTCTCCTTAATAGGTCAACTTTAAGTTAATTAAATAAATAGACATCATCTGAAAAACAACAAAAAAAGACAACATGGCTCCAAAAATCAGTTTAACAATTTGGCAAATCCTAGACGCACACATGGCCAATTTGAATGGTCCACTGTTCGTTTACCAGTCAAAACTTATCAAATTTTTAAAAACAGCTAAAATTGGTTCTCATGGTTCTGAGAATATGCAGTTGTCATCATTGTGTGTCCAAGATCACACTAATTCATTTATAAAGAAAGATTTGAAGTCTGAATGTGCTGTAATTGTTTCAATTTCTTGGTTAGTGACTCAACTGAAATCAATGAATCATGAATGGTAACTACTCACTACAAATTGTGCTGCAATTTTGTGCAGATTTAAGGTCAACATATAGTACAGCTAAAATGTTTTGCAGATCTCTACAATTCTTGCATTCATACTCACACTTAGCAATTCAACCAACTACGCCGAAAAAGAGTGAGTTTGTGTTTTAGGCCTCATCTGCACCAGTTTTGGCCATTTAGAGGGCATGCCGAAAAAAGAAATTTAGGAACTGTAAAAATGTCTTCTAAGTAATATTCAATCGAAAGTATTCATGGACAAAGCGATTATAGAATTTGTATAAAAAATGTCCAAGTAAAAATTCAGGAGACCTGAGGAGCCTAGACTAGAGTCGATATTAGGAAGCCAAAGTGGTCGGGAGTCGTAGTCAGTTCACTGGCTACCCGACTCCAAAGCCTACCCAGCAAGCACTAACATTATAAAACATTAAATCAGCACTATAAATATGTTAAAAAACGAAAATAACGTTTTCAAATGTTTTTTTTTAAACGTTTGAGTGCTTGCTGGGTGGGCTCCTGCCTTAAGACTTTGCTGAGCTGGGATGATGGAATGGAAGTTTGTGTATTTGGGAAACATTTTGGTTGTACTGTTCATCCGGCTAAGACCGTTAATGGCTATACATCTCTGTTGTGGCCCTATGATGTTTAACGTAAGTCCTGTCGATGGTATAGGGTATATATATATATATTGATGTGGTGTAGAAGACGTCGAAGAGCGATTTAAAGCAGGTTCAGTATTAAATGCTTATGTATTAAAAACGTTATTCAAAGAAATGTGTTTGTTGTCTGTTTACAAAATAAAACGGATGCTGAAGTGAGGGTGTACGGTCAACTAAGTGACAAACCAACAAGGCGACACCCATCAGTACCAACTAGGTGACAAGAAATTTGGAAATTTTCATACGAGTGCAAACTAGGTGACAAGCAGTTCCAACTAGGTGACACAAATTTACACAGCACTTCCAACTAGGTGACACAAGTTCACAAAACACATCCAACTAGGTGACAATACATTTCCTAATTGACCACCATTGAAGGTGATCTGTCACCTGGTTGGTATCCCCAATATAATATGTGTCACCTGGATGGTATCTGCTGTCACC
Organism: Platynereis dumerilii; assembly: GCA_026936325.1. Taxonomy (NCBI): domain Eukaryota; kingdom Metazoa; phylum Annelida; class Polychaeta; order Phyllodocida; family Nereididae; genus Platynereis; species Platynereis dumerilii. The sequence continues at coordinate 11,259,096 of JAPTHN010000019.1, forward strand.
TAGTTGTCCAAAAGTGTAGCCTAGTTGGTAGTGGTATGTCACCTAGTTGGTTGTCGCATAGTTGGTAGTGTTGTAGCCTAGTTGTCTGTCGCCTAGTTGACCGGCAATCTGAAGTGAGTGAGTTTGTGTTTCACGCCCCATCAGCATCGGTGTGGGCTTTTTAGAGGCAAAAACGGATACTGAAAAAAGGTGTTTGCTAAAACACAAAGCGACACCTTTTGGAAAGAAAAGAAGTAAACTTTAACTTTTTTAGAATTTTTTTTTAGAATTTAGAATTTTATTGGCAAACAGAATACAATTACACTTCAACATAACAAATAGCACAATTAAAATACCAATAGAAAATAGGAACTGACACAATGAATGTGTATTTGTGTTCAGTCAAGGGAGATCTGGCGATTGTAACCACTATAATTCAAAATTGCCCATGCAATGATATCATTTCAAGTAAAATACAGAATATCTAACAGTTCAAACCAAAATGTCAGACAGACACTGAACTCAAAGTGTACTTGTGTCAGTTGCGGTTCTAGGAATATGTAACAGTCATCTCTCTGCTCAAGTTGTGGTTAATGTAAAACAGTGCACTCTAAAAAATGTCGGGACATAATTGGTTTTTTAGATTCAAAATGGTTTTTTGAAAAATCAAATTTCAATCAAAACCAACATGGATTTTTAAAAAATAGACTCAGCTGCACTTAAAAAAATCCATGTTGGTTTTTTGCATTGAAATTTGGTTTTTCAAAAAACCATTTTGAATCTAAAAAACCAATTTTGTCTGAAATTTTTTAGAGTGTGAGTCACTACCACAACTTTTGAGGAACAGGCATCTCACGACTAAGCAATTTCCATGTGCAATAGAAACTTACTTTCAAAACTGAGGTGTATTGAAAAATTTGAATGAACACATTACTTATTGTCATCAATAGCAATGTTAATTCAAAGACTTTACATGTACACTGTACAAGAGATATCATCAAGGGTCATTCCACGTGAAATCAACCAAAATTTGAAAAGTGCCCCACCTCACCATCTCAAGATTTTCACAAAACTGCCAACATTAGAATAACTACATATGGAATGAATTTATGCAAAATTTCAGTTCTGTAACTGCAAATTTGGGAAAGTACTGACCGTTTGAAGTTTGAAAACTCGAACTGAAAATTGCCCCGTCTAGAAATTGCTGTCATTTATTGACTGCTCAAGATAAGGGTTGTTTTTCAATCGGGGTACGCTCTGGAAAGTCACACGATATCCAAAATACCAGAAATACCATGCATATATGTGGAAAAAACGTTACACAGAAGATTAAACATACTGAGATGGACCTACAGTAGCGAAAAAATTATTCAAATCGGTTGATAACTGTCCAAAAAAATTTATTTGTGTCATTTTGACCAAAATTGACTTGTGTCATTTTGACCAAACTTGACTTTCTCATTTGCAAATTAGGCAAATATCGCTTCAGATTTTTCAGTCCTGACCTAACAGTAAGTTTTAACCAATGTGAAAATGCTTTCAACATGATCCCAAGAGTTCAATATTAGAATTACATGCAACAACTATGATTAGTCTCTTTAGAATCCTGCATTGAACACATGAAGGTCAATTCCATCAAATATTGGGTCAGCAAAACAGCAATAACACTAAATTAAGAGGATTTTTATTTTATAAAAATACTCCTTCAATAGATTAGACAAAGTTTTGGTAAGTGTTTCACTTCAGTTGTACGAACTGCACAATGCTCGTAGCGGAAAACACCAAAAACAGCTTCGTCAAATAAACTGTCCTCTCCGTCCTCTCCGAAAATATCTATTTTCCTTGACACGCACAAAAGTTCTTGGCCAAAATTAAGCAAGTAAGATGATTTTTCATTGTCAGATATATATCTATCCACTCAGCACAAGCCCATACAACTGGGTGTTCTATACATCCAGTAATAGAGGGATGAGCAGAATATTGACTTTGGTCAAATTATCAAAAAGTCAAATAAAAAAAAATTCAGAATAGGGGAGGCGGGGGTCAGAAGTCACAAAATTTAGAAAAAGCCCCAGAACAGAGCAGGTGTTTGTTAGATCTGAATGACCTTTGGCACAATTATGCAGTATTTAGTTTACTATGTTTGTATTACATGATAGCTGCTGTATTGTAAATAGGCTTTAGTCAGTTCACAATTATTTAAGGCAAAGTCCGCTGTGACTTTTTACCCCATGCCAGGGTCAAGAAGTCACAACCACGGGGTAACAAGTCACATGCAATTTTTGTGAACATACAGCTCTATATGAGGTAATATGCAGACCTAGACTTGATAGTCATCCTTGTGCATGAAATTTGTAGTGAGCCTTCCAAAGCTATCTGCATGCAATGACAAGGCACCATCAGCAAAGCCTGCGTCAGAAATTGCCCAAAGTTTACGAAATGAAAACTTGCTGCAATACTCTCTCAGATGTATTATTGATGATGAGTGATGATAAGATTGTAAGGTAAAAGCCTCAAGTGTGGGATATTTTACTTTCCTTAGCACAGAATATTGAATTCACGGTACCCTATGGTAAAATATCACTGTGCTGGGGTGAAATGTCACAGTGTGACATTTCACCCCTCAGCTGTTTTTTTAATTCAACACATGATCATGGCAACTTGGTGACCATATGGCCAAAAATGGGTTCACCACATGAAAGACTATTATCCAAAAGACCTTGAAACAGTAGTGCAACTTCCAATGTCACAGCGACAAGACATTAACAGGGAAAGTTCACAGTCGATAAAACCTGTTTGGGACCCCGAAAAATGCATGAGGTGGGTAAAAACCCACTTTGCATAATCAGCATAATTTTCGTATTCCTTACATACCTTCTTCTCATAAAAGCGTCCCAAATGATGATTTAAGCTTAATAATTAGGTCACTGCAAGTTGGTCAAAAAGGCCTGTGACTTTTTACCCCTGTGACTTTTCACCCCCTCTTCCCCTACTTGTAGCGCTAAAATTTTCAGAAATCCACGGCACGGTATATAGCAACAGAAAAAAGTCAATTTGGCCAGAAGAAAAAGACCTTTATTTTTTTCCCCTTGAGACAAAACTATCCACCCCGATTGAAAAGCAACCCATAATGCCCTAAAATATTTTAAATGAATGCTTGATATCTCAACAAACAAAATGGCTGAAAGCAAGTTGCCGAAAAAAAGTTTGATTACCTTCCACAAATTTTCAAAGAACTCAATACTACGCATGTAAATTGCACACTCAATATTTTTCTAGTGTTCGGGGCAATTCCCCCCTTTCATCTGAAGCTTTATATCAATATTTTAAGTCAAGTCAAGTCAACTTTATTACATCCACCTGGGATAACTCCATGCTCACTTCAGCTGGTGCAATGTACATATAAAATACAAAAGATCAAATGGCACATGGCATAATTCAGAGTTCAGTGTCACATATTTCACCGATGGTGTCTGTCATTGAAGAGTCTCATGGCTCTGACCACAAAACTTGATTTTGTGTCTGTTTGTGTTGGCAGGGGGATACAACATGCGGCCGCTTCTTTGACTTTTTGATTTGGTAAAAATTCCAAAGAGAGGGTGACCGTCATCTTTCATAATTCTCTGTAGTTTCTTAATTGTTAGTTTGCTCTCTATCTCATCAAAAGAAACAAGTTTAACTCCAATTATCCGGCTGGCTTGTTTGATACTTGCTGTGATTTTTCTCTTTATCTCCAACCTTAACATTTCCTCCCCAGCAGGTTATAACATACTTCCAAACACTGGAAATCACAGAGTCATAAAACAAATTCAAGATGTCTCTTTTAACCTGGAACTTGTTCATTTTCCTAAGACAATATAGTCTTGGATTGAGTTTTTTGCAGATGGACTCAATGTGCTTAGTCCATGAGAGACGATCGTCCATTATTACACCCAGATATTTGTACTGATCTGCTCTTTGGACAGGATCATTTTTTATTATGACAGGCTCTGGATTCACCTTTTTAGCTCTAAAATCAATAACAAGTTCCTATGTTTTGCTCACATTACAGTGAAACACTTTGATATAGAATGAAGTGGACTGTGGCATTGTGAAAATGGCACTCCGTGTGTCATCATGCTGATGATTTGTCATGATCAAACCCAATACTTTCTATGTTAATTGGATTGAGGGAGACTTATCCCACTTGTTGGTGACAGCCAAACGAAAGGATTATGCATCTGATTTTCACTCTAAAATTAGTTATGAGAAGTGAAATGGCTTACTCTTGATCATGACTAATCAAACAGCCTCTATGTTTCCCATGTTGAAAGTAGAGAAGATGACACTTCATCGGCTATCATGAGTCACAAAGTGCCATTTTCACAGTGCCACAGTCCACTTTAATTCTATATCAAAGTGTTTCGCTGTAAGCACCAAGTAATTAGCATCACAGTACTGAAGTACTTGCATCACATAAATTTTAAGAAACACACTCAAGTCCTGAATTCCTTAATCCTGATGTATGAGCCAAAAAGGACCGGGTTCTTTCCCCCAGCTTATAAGGCTAGGAACTATTTGGCAGCCATTGACCGTCAGCAGCACAAGGATAGCCTAACAATGCAAAGATTTGTTCAAATTTCATATTTGATCTGGTGATTTGTTTTTTATTTTATTTTAACGCTTGTGATGAGCATAAAGGCCGAATTGTGTTCTCAACATAGTTTAAAAGCTTTAATGATTTGTTACTTTGCATGTTCTCTCGAATGAGTGAGGGATTGAGTTAGTGTTTTCCGCCCCATCAGCACCATGCAGAGTGGGCTATTTGGAGACAACGCATGTTTGGTACATTATTTTGAATCTAATTTATCATTTATAACTTGTAGAAGAAGTCATTGCCTGTGAGGAAAATGATACTGGGCACTGTATTTTTCGAGAATATGTAAGTGTTTGGGATGGTGACACCCTATGAGTCCGAGGGCCCGCCACTCCGAGGGCCCGCCAGTCCGAAGGCCCGCCAGTCCGAGGTGCCCTGAGGGCACCCTGAGTCTCAGGTGCCCTGAGGGCACCCCTTACGATCGTCCCCAAAGGCCCGCAAGTCCGAGGGCCCGCCACTCCGAGATGCCCTCAGGGGAAATGGGTGATGCCCTCAGAGGATTAGCTATCTATCTATCTATCTATCTATCTATCTATCTATCTATCTATCTATCTATCTATCTATCTATCTATCTATCTATATCTGTCTATCTATCTATATCTGTCTGTCAATTTGACTATCTATAGTATACACTATCCTCCAAAACTTTGAATACACTGGTCAGAAAATTTGAGATTTCCTTCAAAAATACTTCATCTTGAACAAAATTTTATTTTGTACTTAAATCAAACAATATTGAAATTCATATTGAGGCCATAAGGTGTTCTTGTTTCATGGTTTAGAATGATTTTGGTATAAATTTATATGATTTCTCGATATCCCATTCTATTACTTTCTATGAAAAGCTGTAATTTTAAGCACAATTTTCTTCCATTTCAGACCAGAAAATAGATCAGCAGAGCAGGGCTCAGTATCCATCCAGTCTTTTCTTGTGCAATTGCTGCGTCAATGACGCAGCACTGCGTAGCGCCGTTAATATCGGCTGTAGAATTAACTGGTGTCATTGTCTTGGAAATTTAATATCCTAAATTTTGAGCTAAGTTTGGGCTCTGTACGACCATTCTTTCTATGTGAAAAGTCCGACCGAAGCATCAGAAGTCAATGTCCGAACTTTAGTTGAAAAAGTTTTTTTTCAGTCATTTCTCTAAAAATCGGCATGATGCAAATATTTCAAGTATTCAACAAGTTGTCTAATAGTATTATCTAGATGCTTGTATTTTTTTTAGATTTTTCAAAGCCTTAAATTACCCCACAATGATGCCTTGAAGATTCTGTTATTTTACCCAAGCAAAGATGGCGTTGGCCCAGACCTGTGTTTCCAGACCTAACCAGAAAATGGCTATTGAAAATTGGACAAAAATACACGTTTTGGCTAGTTTTCGGTCAAAACAATGCTGATAAGGCTCAAATAAAATAATTTGCAGTAGAGAAGATACAGTCTATGTTTATATTTCATCATGACCCGAAATTATCCAAAATTTGTATTTTCAGTGGTCGAAGTCCAATTTTTTTACTTTTAAAACTACTGTTATGATCATGTTACAACTGTGGAAACTCTTAAATATGAATAAATTTCATAAACCTGGAAGATAACTGGGCCGTGAAAACTTTTTATAAAATACCATAATTTGGGATATGGGAAAAGGCCATAAATTTCAACCAAAATGACGTAAAATGACAAAACAAAGACAACTTGTGACTTCAGCGTGACTTCTGATATTGTTTGCATATAATTATCTGCACATGTTTGTATCCAATTTTAATATAGAAGAATGAAGTGTGCCCGAGTCTGTACAGACAACTGATTCTCAGAACAAAATCTTTAGTTAATGTTAACTCTTTGATACTGGTCTTCAGGTTCAAGAGCTGTCATCCTACTCACTGCAGGTGCATGTTGGTTCTTTACAGGATAGCTTTAGCATGCCCAGGATATGTTTGATATATTTCATGTTCTTCTTCACTTATTGGACGTCAAGACAAATGGCATCCAGCTTCACTTATTCTATCATCATTAACATGGACATAATCACAGCATAGAGGTTACTGCCAATGCAAAGACTTAAATAGTAGCTTAAGGCTTGCTTATTTGGACATCAGTTGGAGGCTCTTATGGCACTTCTCTTTGTAAGCTCTTGGGCTGTAGCGGTGCATGATTCTGGCTCAAAGTTACAAATGTTTCATTTTCCTTCTCAGGAATCCACCTACCCCTGGATTTATACAAGCAATCTTTGAATTATCGGCCTGGAAAACTTTTTGGCCCTGCCAAACAGCAACAGATGGAGAAAATCAAGCCAAACTAACATTCAACCCACAATATTATGGTGGCAATATAAGCTGATGTTCCAAGATCTCAGAGCTCTGTGAGTTTGGTTCCAACTGATCCTTGAAGTAGTATAAAACACAAGGGCATGAATCCTGTTCGGAGGCTGGACGCATGTGCTTTCTGCAGTTCCATGCAATGGCTTGCGCTCATGATATTCTGGAACAATGTACTCACAACACTAGACAGATGACAAAGTTACAACAGCCATGAAGCTTGAGATTGCTATTTTAAAAACTGTAAAGCATTGAGAAGCAAAGAGCTCTGGAATGAAGACTAATAATTCCTCTGTCAATGATTTAACCTCAAGTGTTGGTTCTTTCAGGCTGTTTCCCACATTGCATGTTGGACCATAATATTATGTGCATACATTGTATGTACTTGCTGAACAAATATGATGCCTGATGCAGTGGCGGATCCAGACACGATAGTCTAGGGGGGGCCCGGACGTGTTTCGGCATTCGCGTGCCCGCATTAGCGCAATTTTTCTTCAAAATGCTATTATTAATCTTCATGATCTAGGGGGGGGGGCCCGGGCCCCCTAGGCCCCCCCCTGTATGCGCCACTGCTGATGGGAAGATCAGGTAAACCAGATTGACGTGAATTAGATTGAAGTCACTGAAAGTTGTGAATGATGTGGCATAAAAAGTTACAATATATTCTGCCAAAATATTACAACAAATCCTTTGGGACAAAGGTTCTGCTTCTTGTGGCAGAACTGAATGGCTGGAATTTTTGACAAATCATGAGCATGAGGGTATACACTCAATGTATGATTGCAACTGGTAACTATAAATTCATTATTGTCATAATTAATTATAATTTAAAGCTTGTACATTCATAAGAATCTTACTGACGATGTGCATAGCATTTTCAGTATTTTTTCTGCAGTGACTGCATCATTAATGAGTAATTAGAGATTAATAAGCATGCACAATTTTAAAAGCATGATACTGATCCTACATAATACTTAAAATCTGCCATATGGTGCCATAAGTTGAATCCAGAAGCAATTTTATATGGAGTTATATGTGAAAACCCATCTGAAACCGTATGAAATTCAGGCTTTTTTTACCAATTTCTGTGAAAAATGAAATATTTCATAAATTTTCATTTCCTTGCAACATTTTGTTGACAAATCACATATCTATCTATCTGCTAGGAAAATTCATTTCTTTTCATTTGGCACTATTTTGAAGGCTCTTTGTGATGAATTGCTATCAAGTAACCAGACAAAATGTAACATAAAATCATAGAAAAATAGGCCTGCGACTTCCGTTGAAATTGACAACAAATGTTGAGGGCTCTTGAGGCAGGGTTTCCCTTCACCCTAGACCAAAATGAATGTGATATTTGGATTCCCCAAACCCAAAAGCATGGGAAACCAAACAGGAGGCTAATAAAATCTGCATTGTTTGTATTCTGAACAGGTCGACAGCACCTTTTTGCCTTAGTTCAGGATGTAACTGTTCTGCTCCTCTGATGGTTCCTTGGGGCACTCTTTTTAAAATTCCTCAGGGCGCTACTTGTACCCTCAGGGCACTCGTTCGTTCCTCGAGTTACTCATAAATCCCAGGGATACCTTTTTATTTCTTTTTGGCACTTTTTTATATCTCAGGTCCTTTTACGCATTCCTCTGGGCACTTTATTGTGCTAAGGACACTTTTCAACTCCTCTGGACACTCTCTCTTGGGTCATTCTGGTTCCTTGCAGCACTTCAGGGCACCTTTTTGTCTTAGGGCATGATGTCACTGTTCTGCTCCTCCTTGGTTCCTTGGGGCACTCATTGATTCCTCAGGGCTCTACTTGTACCCTCAGGGCACCCTTTGTTTCTGAAGTTACTAGTAAATCTTCAGGGCACTTTTTATTTCTTTTTGACACTTTTTATATACCTCAGGTCCTTTGATTCATTCCTCTGGGCACTTTATTGTGCTAAGGAACAACAAACTGCCTTGAGGAACCAAAAATTGCCTTGATCAACCAAAAATTGCCTTGATCAACCAAAAATTGCCCTGAAGAAAAAAGTGCCCTGAAGAAGAAAAAAGTGCCCTGAAGAACAAAAAAGTGCCCTGAAGAACCAAAAAGTGCCCTGAAGAACAAAAAAGTGCCCTGAAGAACAAAAAAGTGCCCTGAGGAACAACAAAGTACCCCGAGGAACAACAATGTGCCCTGAGGCTATTTTTCTAACTTGGGCACACTTGTGTTCTTTGGAGCACTCTCATGTTACCCAGTATACTCTTTCATTCCAGAGCCAACTTTATTGTTCCAACCTGAGGGGCACTTTGTTGTTCCTCAGAGCACTTTGTTGTGCCTCAGGGCACTTTGTTGTTATTCAGGGCACTTTGTTGTTCCTCAGGGTACTTTGTTTTCCCTCAGGGCACTTTATTGTTCCTTAGGGCACTTTTTTATTCCTCAGGGCACTTTGTTGTTCCTCAGGGCACTTTTTGTTCCTTGATGCACTTTTTGGCAAGACATATTGTTGTTCCTCTAGACACGTTGCCATTCTTCTGGACAGTTTGCTGTTCCTCTGGACAGTGTGCTGTTCTTCTGGACAGTTTGCTGTTCCTCTGGACAGTTTGTTGTTCTTCTGGACAGTTTGTTGTTCCTCTGGACACTCTTGTTCCTCAGGGCACTTTGTTGTTCCTCAGGGCACTTTGTTGTTCCTCAGGGCACTTTTTTATTCCTCAGGGCACTTTGTTGTTCCTCAGGGCACTTTTTGATTCCTTGATGCACTTTTTGGTACAGGACATGTTGTTGTTCCTCTAGACATGTTGACGTTCTTCTGGACAGTTTGCTGTTCCTCTGGACAGTGTGCTGTTCTTCTGGACAGTTTGCTGTTCCTCTGGACAGTTTGTTGTTCCTCTGGACAGTTTGTTGTTCCTCTGAACACTCTGTTGTTCCTCTGGACAGTTTATTGTTCCTCTGGACACTCTGTTGTTCCTTAGGGCACTTTGTTGTTCCAGAGGGTACTTTGTTGTTCCCGGGGTACTTTGTTGTTCTTCAGGGCAATTTGTTGTTCCTCAGGGCAATTTTTTGTTCCTTAGGGCACTTTTTTGTTCCTCAGGACACTTTTTTGTTCCTCTGGACTAATTGCTGTTCCTCTGGACATATAGCTGTTCCTCTAGACACATTGCTGTTCCTCTGGACACTTTGTTGTTCCTCTGGACATGTTTTTGTTCCTCTGGACATGTCATTGTTCCTCTGGACACATTGTTATTCCTCTGGACACGTTGTTGTTCCTCTGGACACTTTGCTGTTCCTCTGGACTTGACTGACAAGCCAGTCTGCTTTAGCAGGCGAGCGAGCGAGGCACAGACTGATGAAATTCAAGACGAAATGGGTATCGAATTGGGATCTAGGTCAGTATAACTGCGGCTCCTAAAGTCCGCGCTGCTGCCTTTCAGGTCCGTGCTCAGCAGAACTTCACTTGGCTGCTTCAAAAAGGCATGTGTGCGAGGACGTGAAATAGAACACCAGCAGTGAAATGATGTAGCCTGCTCCCTCACGCTCGCAACTCAAGCAGGCTGCTGTAGCCTTCCTCGGGACACGTTGTTGAACCGCAGGGCACTTTGTTGTTCCTCATGGCTATTTTTTCTAACTTGGGGTACACGTGTCTTCTTTGCAGCACCCTCATGTTAGTTGTTATCCAGTATACTCTTTTATTCCTGAGCCAACTTTATTGTTCCAACCTGAGGGGCACTTTGTTGTTCCTCAGGGCACTCTGTTGTTCCTCAAGGCTCTTTGTTGTTCCTTAGGGCACTCTGTTGTTTCTCAGGGCACTTTGTTGTTTCTTAGGGCACTTTGTTGTTCCTCGGGACACTCTGTTGTTCCTCAGGGCACTTTGTTGTTCCAAAGGGCACTTTGTTGTTCCTCAGGGCACTTTGTTGTTCCTCGGGGCACTCTGTTGTTCCTCAGGGCACTTTGTTGTTCCTCGGGGCACTCTGTTGTTCCTCGGGGCACTCTGTTGTTCCTCGGGGCACTCTGTTGTTCCTCAGGGCACTCTGTTATTCCTCGGGGCACTTTGTTGTTCCTCGGGGCACTTTGTTGTTCCTCAGGGCACTTTGTTGTTCCTCATGGGAAGTATTAATAGTATGGTATTACTTATCTCTGATGTAGCATACTTCATTGTATGTGTGTAGATATAACATATATCCAACCTGAGGGGCACACAATGTGAACACAACATTGCTGATTGGTGGAGGACTTGTCTGTTCGTCACATAGAATGTATGGCAGAAATGATGTTGCCATAGTGTGAACAGCATGTTGAGATTTTTTTTTACACTGTTGCAACGACCTCATATTCTAACATCGTATCTTCGACATTGCTTTACAACCTTATGAAAATGTTGCTGCAATGTCACTTGCCAACATCACAATTATTTTGAACGTTGCTTCACAATGTTGTGACAAGTAATTCGTACCATAAAATTCTATGTAATAAAGCGAAATATATCTCATTGATCCCAATAGAAGGAATACAAAAGAAAAATTAAATGAAGCAATGTAAGTCATAGTAGGCTACTGGAATTAGGCTAGATTTGAACATAAAACTGTTATTCTTGTCAACAATGTGGCATAGTTTTAGAGAACTATGACTACTACTACCACTACAACATATTTAATTGAAATAATTGATATATTCAAGTTGAATAGTTGAATTTACCAATTCTACAAAGACGTGAATAGAATAACTGAACAGAAATATTGATTTATGGTCAAACCATCCCTCCCTGCAAATTTTCACGATCTCTAGAGATGACTTTTTTGACAGCATGTGATCTCATGATATCTAATTGAAATATTCCTGAAATCTCTTTTGCTAGTTCTTCTTATCTTGTCTTGTTATTAGAAAGTTAACAGACCTTTCAAAACTGCACTAACCCTGTCAGAATAGCCATTTATGTGAGGCATTATGGTTGGGACAAAAACATTATGGTTGGGACACTTTCATCTTCACATTGCTGTATGAAAAGTTTTCAGAGTAAGTGCAATGAACTGTGTATGGGTAAAGGAAAGTAAGTCAGAGAATATAGCTTTCCAAAGCATTCACGAGGGAAGTACTTGCTGAGAGCTTACTTAGTGGTTTCAACTGTTATGGTTGGGACACACAAATATAGTGTAATAAAGATGCTTTTATCTGCTATTGAGTTAATATTTGGTGCCAAATTGCATTATTGTTTTACCATTGGTTTTATGTTGTATTTCTTTGTTTTCCTCAAATATTGGGGTTAAATAAAATTAATAAATATAAATAAATATGAAATTACGAGCTGGTAGTTTAGTAAAGGGCGATTAGCGAGAATAACAGTGATTAATCTTTGGTACAGTTGTCTTAGTCTACAAACGAAAATTCTGTATTTGTCATTATATGATTGGATTTTATATAAACAATTGGCAACTCCGGTGAGAGGAAGTGAATAGTCTTTTAAAATTATAATTAATTATATATTATAGCACATAGGGTAAGTTCAAGTCTGACACTTATATTCTGCTTTTCAAAAATGTGATATATGATCGGCCTATGAGTTATTTATGATCAACTAAGGCCTAAAATTAAAAGTTTTCACTAAATCTAACAGAAAATTGACAACTTGCACAACACAAGAAGTAAATTAGTGGTTAAATTTCTGAAATAAGAAAAAATATCCTTGAGTGGGACAGCTGTGTTCTAAAAACATGACATCAATGATACAGTTTCTTTAGGTCCTTCCCTCCAGATAAAAGGCCCATATATAGAGTACAAAATTGGTTAAGCCTACTTCAGACTGAATGACACAGAAACTGAAGTCAGTTCAATACCAAAGGCAAGCAACTTAAACAAGACAAATTTACACAAAAAGCTCTCAATTAGCCAGTGCAGTCCTAATAGAAGTGTCCGACTCAAGGTTACCCTCTCTTATTGTCCGACTCAAAGAAACTTACCCTATAGGCCTGTATGATATGATTGCACTCATAGAATAAGAAAGAGCTCAACTCTAATCTGACACTTCAACATTTTCAATAGCAATCAGATCACTCCAATCTGACACTGCATTACAACTGTGGCAATTCAATATGGCAATCAGGCAATTCAATGGCAATTAGGCATTGTGGCGATCAGGCAATTTGGTAATCAGGCAATCAGGCAATTGAATAGAATCAGGTACCTCAGTAGCACTCAGGTAACTCAGTCTGGAATCTTCATAAAGCCCTGAAAGCTTCTTAAACTTATAGTGCCCTAAGGGCACCTTGGCAATGCCCTGAGGGCATTTCGGACTGGCGGGCCCTCGGAATGCAGGGCCTTGCAACTTCTCCAGTGGTGGGCCCTCATAGTGATGCCCTCAGGGCACCATGAACAGGGTATGCCCTCAGGACATTACAATGCCCTCAGGGCACCACAATGCCCTCAGGGCACCAAAAATTCGGACTGGCGGGCCCTCGGAATGACGGGCCTTCGGACTCGCGGACCCTCGGACTCGCGGGCCCTCGGACTGGCGGGCGGACACCGTTTGGGATAACCTGATTGGTATGGTCGCTAATGTAGAATGTTGCATGTCCTCTAAAACTCACAACAAAAAGACAAAAAACAGCAAGCTTCAAAGTATCAAGATCTCCCCCTTGTGCCGAATGAGGAACCTGGTTGAGCGAGACGAGTACGAATTCCGCGTTTCGGCCGTCAACAAAGCAGGCGTGGGAAAACCAGCGGCAGGATCTGGAGTCATCGTGGCAAAAGACCCTAACGATGTTCTGGGGAAGAACACCAAATGTGACAGATATCATGAAAGATTTAGCAACAATCGAATAGGCCGCCCCTGATACAGACGGTGGCGCCCCCGTTGAGAACTACATTACTGAGATGAGGGAACATGGAACTGCTAAATGGACCAAGGTAGGGGGAATATGGTCTACTTAGACTAATTGTCTACTTGCTTAACTATACATTCAAATAATTCATAATAACTATTATGTTTGAAATAAATTTGGTGTGATTTGACATCCTTGCCGCTGGACATAAGTTACGATAAATTTTTGCTACGATAAATTTTTGCTGAGAACAAGGCAGGAGAGGGTCCACCATCCAGCAAGTCAGCTAAGTATGGTAAGTATAGAGCCAAGAACTGGACGTTGAGAGTTGCACTAAGTATATTTTTTAAATGTTGGAAGATTTGGAAGAGATCGTTGGTCGGTAATGTAGCTCTCAAATTCGGTTAAAATTTTATATGTAGCTATGGTATTTGTTATGTAGGAAACTTATTCCTCGATGAAAGGGTTAGACTAATTGTCTACTTGCTTAACTATACATTCAAATAAACTTTATATGCCAGCATGGAAATATAAAAATCTTCCATTATTAATTTATAATAACTATTATGTTTGAAATAAATTTGGTGTGATTTGACATCCTTGCCGCTGGACATAAGTTACGATAAATTTTTGCTCAAAAATGGTCCAGTTATTAGTTTTTTAAATCCTCGTTTTTCATGTATTTTATTTGTTTTCAGTTATTTGAGATGTTCAGGTGTTTCATCTCTCCTTTAGGTGATCCGCAGTTCTCATTCTGCCGACCTGAAATTCACCATTCCTGGTCTCAAGAAGAAGACACTGACCGAGTTCAGAGTAACGGCCGAGAACAAGGCAGGAGAGGGTCCACCATCCAGCAAGTCAGCTAAGTATGGTAAGTATAGAGCCAAGAACTGGACGTTGAGAGTTGCACTAAGTATATTTTTTAAATGTTGGAAGATTTGGAAGAGATCGTTGGTCGGTAATGTAGCTCTCAAATTCGGTTAAATTTTTATATGTAGCTATGGTATTTGTTATGTAGGAAACTTATTTCTCGGTGAAAGAAGCATTTGTGAAATGGTCTTTTGGGATACAATATGGTTTTCTTTGATATTTATCATGAAATCCTGCAAGCTTTATTGAAGCCGTGTATGTATCTGTCCTTACATATGAATTGTTTAATTTTCAGATCCTCCTGGACCACCGATTAACAAAGCAGGCGTGGGAAAACCAGCATGGGCCGCCCCTCATACAGATGGTAGAGTAACGGCCGAGAACAAGGCAGGAGAGGGTCCACCATCCAGCAAGTCAGCTAAGTATGGTAAGTATGGAGCCAAGAACTGGACGTTGAGGGTTGCACTAAGTATATTTTTTAAATGTTGGAAGATTTGGAAGAGATCATTGGTCGGTAATGTAGCTCTTAAATTCGGTTAAATTTTTATATGTAGCTATGGTATTTGTTATGTAGGAAACTTATTCCTCGATGAAAGGGATAGAATATGGTTTTCTTTGATATTTATCTTGAAACGGTGGAAGCATTATATTATTGAAGCCGTGTATGTGTCTGTCCTTACATATCAATTAAATTCATCATTTATTTACTTTAAAGTTATTGTATGATAAAGCATTGTTAATATACTATATGATCCATTTCCTATTAATCATTTACCAATTATTTGTGATTACAGAAATCTTCCTCACTCCCCTAGAGGACGTCAACCTGCCTGAAGTGGGCATCCAGACGGCCTTTGAGGGATGGATGAATGGGGCTTTACGTCCTGTATTTATGCACTTAGTAGGCTAATTAGGACAGGAGGAGGACACGACAATGAGGTGAAGGATGATTAAAACAGCCGTCCAACATAAGCCCAGGTGACCCAGATTCAAACCTTGGACCCAGCGATTGTGGAACACGGAAGTGGCAAATTGACGAGATAGGGAGGCATTTGAAGAACCAGCATGATGGTTCGGCCACTTACAGTACAAAGAGAGAGAGCAACCCCTACTATATGGAGTTCAACTTGTCAGATGATTCAGAAGACTTCGAAGGAAACAGAAAAATAGTGGCGGAACCATGGCCCAGGTGACCAAGCAAGAGCTGGATTCGAACCCTGGACCCAGCGATTGGCAGTCCAGCACGCTACCACTAGACCAACCCGCCCCCCGGCCTTTGAGGGCTACATGTCTAAGCTAGGACTTAGCCCAGAGTGGCTGAAGGGAGACACAGTCATCAAGACCTCAAGAGAGGCGTGACATAATATATTATGTTGCAAAATTTTCTACTTTATAAAAGTATTACGAGAATCTCCCATTTTGCAACTCTTTAGTCTTCTTATGCCCCACAAACTGCAATTCGACTTGAACCACTTGACTTCTAACATCACCAGATCTTGTTTGATTCTGGCTTGGACCACAGGCTGAATGATCACAATGGCTTCGCAGTTCTAGAGATAGAGAGGAAGGTGTATGGCTCAAGTGCCACCTGGTGGAGTGCAAATATGGAAAATTGATTAAAATTGCTCAAGGAGCAGCCTTTCACAACATTCTTGTTGGTTCTGTGAGATAATAGTCTCTCAGCTACACTTAGAGATGATTTTCACCCACTACAGTGCATTTAGACCCGCATTAAACCTTGTTTGGCCAATCTTACCTATGTGTGCACCCATATCAGCATACATCACAAGGGAATTCCCTTTGACAGCCAATCAGAATTTAGGAGACCACAGAGCCATCTCTTGATTAAATTGGAACCTCAGTCTGCCCTTCGGTGAGCATACTATAGCCTGTTTCCCAGCCACCACAAAACAGGCCTGGTGGCCATGGGATATCCCAAGACAGAGTCCGCGAAAAGTGCTTTTGGTGTACAGGACATTCGGGCAGGTAGATCTTGAATTTTACCTGCCCGAATAAGATTTTGTCTGCCCAAAATTAAATAAGTTCAACCGGAATTGAGTTACAGTGTGCCGACAGCCTCAGAAATACCTCAGTGTACAGTCAGTGTAGTGTAGCTAAAGATGGCAAATTAATTGAGACAATGAGACATCATGTATCTATATTTCTGCTCCCATGTTAATAAAGCCTAATAAGTATAACTCATTGCTGGGGGAAATTAAGTCTGGAATTATATATCAAAATCCTTGAATTGAACATGTTTCTGTTGCTTATGACATTTAGGTTCATCATTAAGGTTGATCCAAACCGTATTTATGATATATATATAAAAGCCAGCTGGATCACTGGAACATCAAATGGACTGGTGATAAAAACTTACTGAGCCGAGCTGAAGATGGTGATTGCTGATTGATGCTAATTGCAATCAGCTGGGGTATTGACTGTCATTTTAGTATTGATTGCAATCCAATTGACACTTCCGACATGAATTTGTGTCATTGATGTTTGTCAATTGCACTAGAGATTTCAAAGGCCTGCAGTAATTGCATTGATTGCTATATGAACTCACCACGGCTCATTGACCCTCCCAACACAACCATCGGTCGCCTGCCTCGATATATTCCTCTAAAGTGCTGCAGAGGTGTAACACACAATCAGACAAAGAAACACATTTTGATCGCAGTCTTTTTCAAAAGATATATATGTATTTGTAATGGTTTTCCTGCTGAATGTTAGTATTTTGTCTTGAATGTATGTTCGGGTGTTTTGCATTAATATTTTTGTGAACTTTACTTTGTAGGCCTGACCACTCTGAAGAAGAATCTGTAATATTCGAGAATGTTAAGGCTGAAATCTATAATGACCAGTTTGCGCTGTCATCAACGGATGAAACTTCCATTAATGATCGGACATTTGGGCAGGTAACCACTTTATTTTTGCCGGACACACGCTATTTTTGCCGGTTTTGACCGGCAAACCGGCACTTTTCGCGGACTCTGTCCCAAGAATACTATTTATGGCAACTTCCGCAAATATGACCGCACACGACAACTGTCATTTTCCCATAGGGGGAGCTGGTATAATATAACAGAATAAGGGCAAAGCATGTGAACACTGCCTGTGCATGGACTTACAGTCAGACCAAGAATTATTCAGACGCTTGCTGTTTTGTTAATATTTTAAAGGAATTACAAAGTAAGTTATGAACCATGCAATCAAAATAATCTTTGGTGTTAAGTGTAACCTGTCCAATACAAATGTATTGTAAACTGATTCAAAATCGGATGAAAATAGCTAATTTGTCTATTTAAGGAACCAGAAATTATTCAGACACTTTTACAAAGTTGTAGAAAGTGAACTATTTACCAATGTTTATCCCAAATATTGCTAATAAACTACCATGGGATCATTGTGGCCACATTGGATGACAAGTGTGATCATCAGTTAAGAAAATTTGGATGAGTATGTGAGATAAACATCTGATTCAGTTTATCACATTTTCATCACTAATGGGCTGAAATCTGTCAGATATCAATTGGAATAATTCAAAATATCATAAAGTGACAATTGTTAACTGTTCTGTCAAAGTAAAATTGAAACACAGGCTTACTTGAAAAATTGTATGCACTTTGGTACTTTCGTTTTGTTTTTGGCTCCTTTCGTTTTGTTTTTGGCTCCAACCGCTATCTCAATCCTTGCCCATTGACTCACTGCAATCCATCAAATCACTTAAAATAAAGTTGCATGGCCTTCCTAAGATTGTTCACTCTATTGCGTATACAGGATAGCCCATTACCGCCAGTTGTTTACTAGTGTGGTGCCATACTACAACTATGGTGTACTTTCATGGAGCAATCTCCATTGGAATAGCATTGAGGCTGAAGAACCACATTTTTGCCCCTTCCCAAAAGAAGTTAAAAGTGCCCAACTGAGTTGCTGTTCGGACCATGCACGGAATATAGCTTGAAATAGATAATGAATCTTGTTTTTCGAAAATTTGTTAGGTTTTGGTGCCACATGGACATGTTTTTGTTTTGGTAAAATTGGGCAAATAAATACAAAAGCGCCCTGAACTTAGTATGAGGCCTCTAATGCTTCATATTGTGACTCAAAGTTTAAAAAAAACATTTCTAAGGTAAACTAAAGCAATTTGAATAAATACAAGGCATGTTTGAGGTTAAAGAGTTCATGAAAATGTGATAAACTGAACATACTGTTTATCTCCAATATTTATCCTAATTTTCTCAATTGATGCTCACACTTCTCATTTTGGTAGTTTATGAACATTATTTTGATATAAATACAAACAAAAAATAGTAAATAGTTGACTTTCTACAACTTTGTTAAAGTGTCTGAATAATTTTTGGTTCATGGAGTTAACAAAAGTAGCTTTTTTCACCACATTTCTTGCCAATTTGCAATAAATTTGTTTTGCGCAGGTTACATGTGATGCAAAGGATGTTTTCGATTGCATGTTTCATTGGTTTACTTTTTAATTCTTTAAAATAATTGCAAAACAGCAAGCGTCTGAATAATTCTTGGTCTGACTGTATGTTGGACAGCAACTCTAATCATCCTTCACCTCACTGGCATTGCTGTGTCCTCCTCCTATCCTAATTATTCTGTCAATGTGCACAGATACAATACGTAAAACCCCAATCATCCATCCAGCCGTTAACAAACAGTAAATGTACTATAATTAATGCAAAAATATATCAGTTTAAATGAATCCTGTTAAACCTATTCTTAATTTTTTGTGTGATCTTTTGTCTTTGTTACATTGACCTGATTCTGTGACTTCGACATTTGACCTAATTTTGTGATCTTTGACCTCCAGGTGCGACATGACCCCTGACAATGGCAAGCACACTCTGACGATAGGGGAGGCGGATGAGAAGGACGAGAGTTCCTACACAGTCCGATTCCAGGAGGGAGCTGAGTCTACGACAAAACTGACTGTCAAAGGTAAATTGATTGGATTATATAGGTTAGAAGATGTAAAGCATGCCGTGTGAAATGTACAAATTGTACATGTATAGGGGTTCCCGGTGTTACGCTACGCTCCATTAAAAGGGTACTAGTTCCAAGTTTCAAAGAAAAAATACACATTTATAAATGCGTGGATATTTACACAAAAATACAATTACACAATGTAAAGAGAAGTGGCGAAGTATCACGATCTTTCCCTTGTGCCGCACAAGATGCCGAATGAGGAACTTTTCGATTAAAACTTATTATTTCATCTGAATGGTATCTCAAGACAGTGTGAAAAATCCTAAGCTTAGAACTTATAAGAATTTTAAACAGAGACGCATTATATTAAGACAACATGTCGAGCAGCAGCAAAGTATCAATATCTCTCTCTTGTGCCGAATGATTATGAGGAACTTTTCGATTCAACTTGGGTTTGTTTATGTAATGGATAGATGGATGACTGGGGCTTTACGACCTGTATTTATGCACTTGGTAGGCTAATTGGGACAGGAGGACACAGTAATGAGGTGAAGGATGATTGAAACAGCCGTCCAACATAGGCCCAGGTGACCCGGCAAGAGCTGGATCCGAACCCTTGACCCAGCGATTGGCAGTCCAGCACGCTACCACCAGAGCAACCCTCCCCCCTTTGTTTATTTCCAAAGTTGTCACAGTACAGATGGATGGATGGATGATTGGGGCTTTACATCCCATATTTATGCGCTTGGTAGGCTAATTAGGACAGGAGGACACATTATTATGTAATCTGTAGCAAAAAACAAAAAAAAAAACATGGAAGGAATTTTGTGAACGATTCAGACCCATTCTCTTCAGATCAAGAGAACAACTACATGTAATCTGGTAAAGGGAAAATCAACTGACTTTGGATGATATTGATATCACAGAGAGGCAAATCAGATTTTTTCTTTAAACAAGAACCCAAGGGTTCAAAATGGAGGTGGTGTAGTGTCCTAAGTAGGGCTTGGTGATATTGAGAAAAGTTGCGATATATGCGATACTGCAAAAAAAAGTTGCAATAATTTATTGTGATATCGATATTATAACAAAACAACCAAAGTCAGGGTCACTGAGTAACAATATCACGAGCTGTTGTGTGAATTAATATCACTCGAGCCCGCAGGGCGAGAGTGATATTAATTCACACAACAGCGAGTGATATTGTACGAAGTGCCCTGACGCGTGGTTGTTTTGTTTTTATCACCTAGTTTTACCTCAAATTTTCAGTTACAGAGGGGGACTATTTTCTGCCATTACAAAAATGTGACGTTACCATGGAGCAACAATGGACATGACGTCACAATCCCATTATTCTGGCCCTTGTTTGGTTTGTGACATCATCGGGCAGCTGAAATGCTGGTGATGTCATAACCATTGTTAAAAAATATCGCCCTTGAAGGGTGGTATTTTTTACAATATCATAGGTCCTGATATTTTGACCGTAAACAGTGATATTCACAGCCAACCAGGTGATAATAAATAAGATATCGATATTAAATGAGATATCAATAATTATTGCAACATCATCATTGACTGACAGCATCATTGACTGACAGCCAATCTTCAGCAACACAAAATCTGCTCAAGCCATCAAGGGCATAATTTCCTTTAACTTTGGGACCCATCTGGAGAGAATATAATTTCCTTGATTTTCAAGAACTTATAAAGGTTTATTTTATTTATGTTAAACATTGCATCAGTAAATGATTACTGCGATATGGATATTGCAAGTTGTGATATTGCAATTTCGATATTTTTGCAATATATTGCCAAGCCCTAGTATTAAGTTCAAGTCCCCTGAAAAAGACTATTTCCCTGAGTACCCAGAACCAGCTGTTGCCAGAATCCAAAAGTTGAGAAAAATATCAGAAATCATAACTTTTTTCAGTTTTTTGGTTTTTATGAAAATTTCATAACATTTGCCCTCCAAATGAGTTAAGTCATTTAAAGAGACATAATGTAGACATGGAAATGCAAAATTTGAGAAGTCTAACTCCAAAATTTACAGAGTCATGGAACATTGTAAAAAATTTTTTTTTCACTTTTTTTCTGAATTTGCTGTTATTAATTTTTGTAAGAGCATTTAGACCCCAAAAAGAAAAATTTGGGGTATTTAACGCATGGTAGATCTTAATTCCCACAGGTATAACTGTTTCGGAGTTCTGCTCCGGAAACGAAAACTTTATTTTTTTAATTTTCAATATTATACAATGACAGTAAGCGATTGCTTTAATATGAACACCAAAAGGCAACATAGGCTATAAGATCCAGTCATGTGCCAAATATGCAAGTGCAATAGTTTAGGCACAGTGGCCAAAACACAATGTGTGATGCGGTGATTTTCCCCACAGTGGAACCAAGCAAGATAAAAAAGGAAGTCACGTCCTAATTACAACATGCCTGCTATTCATCCTATGCCATATGCATGCTCTATAACCAAGTTAGCCTCGCTTCTTTTACTCAAAACATCTCCAAACATAATGGCCAATTCAGGGCCAAAAAGACATACTGAAAATACTCTATTTTCCCCCCAAAACATTCCATTCTGTCACTGTGACTACATTAATGGAGATGTGTACACCCCTCCATTAAAAATCCACCCTTATCTATCTATCTACCTATCTACCTATCTATCTATCTATTTATCTATCAGTCAATAATCTATCTATTCATCAATTTAACCATTCATATATCTGACTGAAATAGTTGGGAGATTTATAAGGGACCCGCTAAAAAGCGGGTTGTATGAAGCGGGTAGCGGGTAGCGGAGGTAGGCACAAGGAACAATAGGAAGCACCCTGAGCAAACAAAGGGTTTTACAACTAACAGCAATAAGTAATTGGCAATTCAGCATTGCCACAATTGCCTATGATTGTATGTGATTGATTGCCTGACACTTAGAAATGAGCAGAGAGAGCGGGTAAAGGTTAAGCGGAAGAAGCTACGATGGAGGGGTAGCGGATGGTGTTGTATTAACTGATTTGTGTGTTGTACCAGAATCTACCCGCTACCCGCTACGGCCCAGCCCGCTTTTTTAGTAAATCCCGATTTATAACTATTGAATTCTTGCCTTTTGTGACCTATTATTATGATGACATAAATTTCCAGATCAGAAAACTGACCAATACACATCCTAGTGCCACCCTGACATAGTTGCAGCTCAGCTCATTTGCATAGACAAAACACAATCCACATAATTTTCAAAATGGTGGACAGCTCATTTGCATACACAAAACACAATACACATAATTTTCAAAATGGTGGACTGTAACACCAAAAAAAAACAACTCCAAACTATCAAGTCATTAATGGACTACTTAGAATTATTTCAGGTCAATACAAGTAGGCTGCAATAATAGCCCTGCATCTCTAGTTGCGTGCAATTTTAAAATTAGGAGATACTTTGAAACATGCAAAGATTAATTTCAGATTTTCTTCTAAAATTTTGAATTTCCCGCCTAAAGTTTACACTCTCTCACTCACTCTCTCACCCACTCACTCACTCACTCTCTTACCCCCCTTTCTCACCAACTACATAAATGGCGGTGTGTTAACACACCTCCATTAAAAAGGCAAACCCGTAAGTCTCAAGGTCTCCAGAGAGATATTTGTGGGATGCCAAGGACAATGTTATCAAAAAGTGGAAATGTCCTCCACATTTTATCTCACAAAGTCAATTGCCATTTCAAGTTGGATGAAATCACAAACTGACAAAACCTGCCAATTTTTTTAAATATGAAAAAGCCAAACCGTATGACACAGATTCTGTTAGTGTTTTAGACAATACAAGACAAGCATCCTGATCAATCAACAAAAATCCATTAAATCCATTGACATTTGATGAAATCACAAATTGACAAAACCGCCAATTCTTTCATAAACTTATAGGCCTATAAAGCAACACTTGGAAGTTGTACCAAAATCCAATTAAGACTTCCAGTAATTACTAAACTCAGGTTGCTGACCAACCCTTAGTTGTTGCAGTTGTTTAGCTTGCATATTGACTTTTCGGGAGGGCAAGTAACACTTGCCATAATTTCATGATCAATATTTCTATTTCTTACTTTTGTGTAAACTTTATCATCTGCCCACATTTTTTTGCAGTCTTGCCTAAATTCCCTCTGATCGCATAACAAGCAGGCTGCGAAACTGTTGCCGAACCGTTCTCAGAATTTTCAAATAACCAAAAGAGACAAACACAGTGAAAAATACTTTCATTACATTGAAGTCATCTACATTATTATTGAACATACAAAGTACATTCAAATTACCAAAACACAGGTGACGAATTGATCACCGTCAAAGCAGGCGCAAAAATAGAATCACACTATTCTGCTATTACAACAAACATAAATTATCATTGCACGTACAGAGAACTGCAACCTGTTGAAGTGGGTATATACAATGTGAAGAGGACGTCTATTTTTAGACTATTGGTAATGCTTTGCAAATGCCGTTTTGAAATAATCACCAAAGGTTCTCGGGATGGTAAGGTTCACAAAATGTCCATATAATGGTTCTTTCTTTACTTGCATGGTTCAATAAGATTCAATCCGGTTAATTGACTTATCGAACCATTGTTGTGACGTAGCGTTACATTTATGATACTCTATGATGACTCAATGTAGATTTTCCGTAAATCTTAAGTAATATATCACATTGGAGCTCCGTAAATTTGAAGCAAGATGGAAACACAACTATGTAATAGTATGTATGTCTGATGAATGAGGATGATTAAGGTGTAGATCCTTGGAAAAAGTCCTTTTTTGTCAAAGTCCACAATCCTAGCTCAGTCGGGGGACGAAGGAGTCACGGAGCGGACTCCCCGACAGGAGAGTTCTTCCTGGAAGAGGAGTCCGCTCCAACGGAATGGTCCATTGTGGCTGGGGGACGACAAACCCCCAACTACTGCATCCGAATACTCTGGATGATTTGAAACACAGCTGAAAAAAACCAAGAGAAACCGATTAATAATTTGATTTATACAAGTCAATATGAAGCACAAACATGGATGAATTGATGATTGGGGCTTCATGCCCCGAATTTATGAACTGAGACTACTTGAGGATAAAGCAAAGAAATGAAGGATAATTGAAACTACCGTCCAACACAGGCCAAAGTTTCCCGACTAGAACTGGGATCGAACATTGGACCCCGAGTAAGACCAGAGCTAACCTGTCTGGCCACCTTGTTTGTTCTTATCTAAATTTTCAAAAAAAATATGCAAGAAGCTCAATTAATCGCAGTCAGTTTCCTTAACTCAAAAAGCACTACTTCCATGAATAGACAAAATATGTCAAATTCTGGTTCATACGAACCTACTATCTTAGCCAAGTAGGGAACAACGAAACAAGTAAACTAGACAGCGGATGGAATCCGCACCTCCATAGCTTGATAGTTGGGTTGCCTCCTGTCCCCTTAGGCCAATGTTGTGTTGGGGCAACTGAAAGACCCTGGACATCCCTGAATGAATATGTCTCATAGAGACAGGCAGACTGTGTAGGGCAACACAGAAAGCAATTTCATTGGCTACCTGTTCCTACTAGAATGCAATTGAAGCTGATGAGTACAACCTGAAAGGCATTGAACGACAAAGCACCAAAGTACATTCAGACAGTTGTGCAGCTGAAGCCCAATGGGAAACATAACTTTAGGAGGAATAATAAACTCTTATTAATAGAACCAGCTTCAAAGAACCGTAACAAATTTGTAGAAAGAGCTTGCATACATGTGCATACTTTTCATAAGAAATAAGGAAAATGTGATGCATGAAAAGAGAGTTCAAAAACTATTATGCCAGAAAGGTCTGAATGCAACCACCTCAAACGTCCTTCGTTTTAAGGACGGCCGTCCTTCGATTTAAGTATGCCCGCCACTTTCTCCCTTCTGAACTGAAGAGGTTGTACTGAAATCATAGGACGACCATCCTGAAATCGTAGGACGTCCTGAAATCTGCGGTCGGCCGCGACCTGTTGACAATTAAAGTTAGTATGTCGCCAAAATAAAACAATGTCCAAAAGATGGATTAGAGTCATATTAAACCTATTCTAACAACAAAATTTACTTAACTGTCATTTTATGCTCAATACGTGAAGATAGATTCCTTTAAATATGTAAACAAACAGTTTTCCATGCCGTGAAAAAGTCCTGTTTTGTTTACAAATCAAGCAATGCAGGGCTCTCCTCAAGTAATTTAAGGCATAACAATCAATTAAACTCCCTTAATCATGGAAAACACGCAAATCTGTTGCTTGGAGGTGTATACTATATATAGATACTAGTGATGGGAATTGGCTGGGGATTCCACAATCGATTATCGGAGGCTTCAGCCGATTCGATTATCGATTTTTAATCGGAAAGGACAACATGGTCAATTAAGGAACAAAACAAGTTATCGCCAATAAATTCATTAGAGCTGTTTGCGGATTAGCAGCCCAAACAGTTTCAAAATTAACTTTCAACTTGGTCGTGTGATGTCACTGGCTTAAAAATGTTTTGTTTGTGTCAGTTATGAACTTATGGTT
Organism: Platynereis dumerilii; assembly: GCA_026936325.1. Taxonomy (NCBI): domain Eukaryota; kingdom Metazoa; phylum Annelida; class Polychaeta; order Phyllodocida; family Nereididae; genus Platynereis; species Platynereis dumerilii. The sequence goes on from JAPTHN010000019.1 coordinate 11,285,199, forward strand.
ACTCAGTTAATTCAGTTCTTATCATAATGGCATAGGTGACAATAAACAAACTAATTAAATGACTTGAGTTACTTGATCAGATAAGAAGATTAGGAGACCAAGAGATGTGTCAAAGCGTGTTTGCAAATTGAAAATAAGAAAATTAATTGCTCCAGTGGACCGCCAATCCGCAAAGATCTATAATAAATTATACCGAACTGGTTTTAATGGTTTAAATATAGGCCTAATCCAAAATTGATAAAACTAATACATTTTTGAATATAAATTTTGCATAACTAAACATCAAGTGCTAAATATAGGCCCTTGGCTTACTTTACTAAATTATGTAGCATTTGAAATTGCTGCTTAAAATCCTTCAAAAGACCTTTTGCTTCAATACATTCCCTCTTTAGAAGTTTTTTTTTTGTTGGAATAGAATTGCATTCAATGTTCAATCAGCCAAGCACCAGACCAATGCATGTCAAGACAAAAGAACTATTTACTCCAAAGTCAAAGGGTGACAGGTATTATGTCAGCTAATTACAATCAGTCATGACACCCCTCCTTCAATCCCAGACTCCCTCCAGCAAATAGCAATTAAGCCCAGGGGTGAAAGAAACCCCAAGAATGTTCTAAATTGCAATTAGCATGGTAGCATTGCCTCAGTTCTTACATCAAAAGCAGAAGTTGATTGCTATCTGCTGCTTTGACACGCAAATGCAGTGATTGCGCTTGGGCGATATTAGGGTTCATTGCTCTCTATCAAATGACAACAGCTGAAGCGCTGGACAAAACGGAAGATTTCTCCGGTTATATTAGCCGTAGAAACACCAAACAAAGTGCAAAATGAAGCAGAGAAGATAGCCAACAAGATAAATATGATAGATTAATATGACAGACCTTATTTTCGATCCGTGTGGCCTATTTAATCCAGCAATCAGATCGAGATTTCAAGTTTTCTGTCATTTTAGAGACCAGTGTCTCACGAAATATTCGCCCCGCGAAAATCGCGCACCTCTCCGAAGTTTTACGACGATTGCCGAAGTCAAGACTCGCCAGAGGTCGCCAGGGGTTCTTCCTGGAAGGGCGCTCGCTTGGAGGCGCTGCAAGCAGTTTGGGAACCAGCCAGACTGACCAATCAGATCGCTTCAATGCGGCGGGGTCCCGGCAAGACTACGCCGACTATGACATCAGCCGAAAGTTGCCGCATTCCCATTTAGAGACAGGCGGGGGCAGCCATATTGAATTTGTCATTATTACGGTGCGTTTTTGTGGCAAAACGCGTCGGAAAACGTCCGTTTTCTGACTATTATCGGCATTGACGGCATCGATTTACAGTCGCTGCAGATAGATATATCCCTGATCTATCATCCACATCACTCTGACCCTTTAGGATGCTGCGTGTGCAGAGCTGGAGGCAAAAATTGAGTAAATCACTATATGTTATGTTACCGAGCGTTGGAAACCAAGGCTGACGGATCAGGTGGCGTAGCCGTCCAATCCTCCATAGCCCACTGGGCTATGGAGGAAATATCTTCAACATAAAAGGAAGCCTTTGAGACTGACAATTAGTGAATCAATAGAACAAAGTCAATCTAAAGAAAATGAAACCATATGGAAAGCTATGAAATACGCAACATAATCTCAATTCAATAAACGTGATAAATATTGAAAAAAAACAAAAAACCACACACATGGCCATGAACTAAAGTCACAAATACAATATATTACATTATAGTCACTGAAACTAGGCCATAAGCAAGCTTAGATTAAATGTTGTTTAAACGGAAATCAGCACAACAGCTGTCGGTATACCAACATAGTCAATAACTGCGCAGTTCACACAGCATGATGATAATAGTCTGAAGCTATAGCTAAGTCTGTAATCCTAAACATAAATTTAAGACTGACTTAGAGATGAGTATTTATAGATTAATAATTCAATCAAATCATACTCGTATAATAATTTTGGAATGAACCTACAACTATTGCACTTAATGACTGATAGTAATACAGTCCGACTGTACATATTGCATGTTAAACCATCCATGAAGATGACCATATGGTACGACTTCAAATTAATGCATAAGTTGCAACAGTAAGCACTTCGAAATTCAAATCTGATGTTGAGAGAGGAATTTATACTAACAACTTCTAAACAATGCACTACAAATTTCTATCATCTTGGCATTTTCTGTATCTAAAGTTTAAAACTCAGGCAAAGAAACAATCAAAATTATTTCAAACTTGTATTCTACTTTACTAATTCATCAGCAATGTCTATATCTAAAGGATTTTGCATTCGTTTTATGACTAATAAGCAAACTATGCCATTAAACACACAAAGAAGATTAACAATGCATACTAACAGCAACACAAAAACCTCCCAAGATAAACATGGATACGAATATTTAATTGCCACATAATTTATGAGCCAACATTTACACTTAAGAGTGCTTTGCACTTAGTGTATAATTAAGAGGACTTAAACATATGTCATAAATCTATTGTTTTTAAGATTGGACTTCAGAGCTGCCACATAGACATTTGTCAACAAATGGACTCTGGCCTGATTAACAACACAAACTGAAACAGCCATGTGTTTCAAATACACAACATCAACTAATCACAAAATAGAGCAATTTCTCAACAAATAATTAATCACAAAAAATTAAGAGTGTCTTATAGGATTTAAAATTGAGTCTTCGTTGCTTTTCAACAATTGCAACTTTGACAAAATTTTCGTTTTACAACAAAAAATTGCTAAAATTTCAAACATAGCCTCTGTAGCCACCATAAAAGTGACTACACAACAAAGTAGTTGGGAATACACTTGATTGATTAAACATGCAACCCTTGGATGGGCAAGAGTCTAAAAAGATGCTATACCCAGTAAAATATTGCAGATACAACTATAATAGAACCAAAACAAACCTAACTAGAGATTTTTAAACCTGTCATTACTTAAAAGTTTGCTGAACTTGGTCCCAGTACAACAAAATGTGAAAGGAAGTGTAAAAGTGAAATAAAAACCTAACTATACATCAAAGTGTCTTCACAACAATATGACTGAGCAATTTCTGAAGCAATCCTGAACGCACACCATAAGAAGACTTCCAGCTTACAATTGCTACATAATATTATGTTATAAGACTTTATGTGTGGTGATTCTGACCCTCAGACCACTGAGTGACTGTTTGGTCTAGTGGTCTTGGTCCCCGCCCCCCACGCAGCCGGCCCGGGTTCAACTCCCGGTCGGTACTCCTCCTCTCAACATTACAATATGATGATGATATACATTGTTACTGCCCCAAATTTATTCCATGTGAGTGTAAGTTACCTTTTTGGGGAGTCAATTTTCAGCTACATGACAATTGGGGTGTTATGTCCAGTATCTTAAATTTCAGACTCCAAGGTCTCTTTTATTCATAGATATGTTAATTGTAATTTATGACAAGAATTCAGTTCAGGAAACTTACCAGATCCACATACTACGAAGACGAAAAGTGCCAATAGCCAAGGTCCTACTGGGTACTTCTCTTCAGCTGCTTTCTGTAACGAGAAAAATATGTTATGAATGAGTGTGACGCATATTTTTGCTTTCCAAGAACTTAAAATTAGGGCATGTCGTTCTTTGGGCAATTATAATCACGAAACAGCTACAACATTCTTACAATACTGCAGTGACTCGGTCTCGCTAACTACGACCGTTGTGAGAGGGCGTGGGCTATTTTCATGATAGAGCTATTTTTTCCATTTCGTTTCAAAAGCTTAAAACCTTATTCGAACCTAAAACTTGAGCGGGGAAAATACCAATCTTTAAACAAAACTTAGACAAATAGCAACCACGGTAGAAAATCATGTGTTTTGAAAAACTCTTCCTGTTAACGTTTGCCAAAGTTGTGGACAAAATGATCAGAGTTCAACATCAAATTTCTAAGATCCAACATTCCACAACTTGTTAGCTAAGTTTGAGGAAGTTTGTGGTTTTCCAAAATTTCAATCCACATTTTACAAGTATCTCAAGATTACCAAAATAAAGTTTATCCCATAAATTGACATAAATAGTGGATCAATGTTCGCTTGGATATGTTTGTGCACATACATCTTGATTTGAAACAGCTGTTAAAAAGCAAATTGCGTAAAAACAATATGGAAATGAAAATCTCACCAATGTTTTGGGAACGTTTCCTCTGTTTAGAACGTTTTTGCTGGCCTTGTCGTTGGCGATCCTCATTCTTTGTTTTGAAGGCATGTTTCTGGTTGATGTTGATGTGAAGAAAACACAGAAATGTTCTCAAAATGCCCTTAAATCGGCTCCCACAGAGGAATACACACCCTTCGTGCTGAGTTCACACGTAAGTAAGGCCTGTTCACAGAGGATCAAAACATGATATGCATGCGTGGCAGAAAATAGTCCGTTAGAAAATTCACTATTTCATTGTTACAAAAGAAGAAAGATTAAAAATAAGTTAATTAATATCAAAAACAACATCAAAGGAATTCCTAGAAGATAAAAAATACCTATTATATTGTGTAAATAAATTTCCAAAATTAAAAGTCTTACGTGCAAGAATCCTAAAAATAGTTCGCTTTCCTGACGTGTAATCGCTACACTGCAGCCCCTTGCTGGTTGCAAGAAAAATAAGAAATGATAATCTGCATTTGTTCATGGTAAGAAATATATTTTCCCACCACAACAAGTCATTGATAAATTATCACACTGATACCTTTCAGAAACTCACAGGTGTTCCTAAAATCAAGGCACCACAATTTTTTCGCAGTAGAGCTTGCTGCGCATTTTAAAAGTGCCGCGTGCCGCGTGGCCTGACACTGGTCCGACAGCATAATATATTATAGAGCTGACCAGAATCACCAGATGATGTATGGGAATTGGCGTAAGTGGGGGCCACCTGGGGGGGGCACGTGATTCTCTTGGGGGGCACCCAGTATACTAATTGTATATTTTAGCCAGAGTTGGAAAGTTCATATGGGATGGCACCTGGGGGGCACAGGTATATGGGGGGGCACGTGTCCTCCCGTGCCCCCCATAGGGACGCCACTGATGGAGGGCGGAGAGCTAGTGAAAAAAAAAAGTTTGTTCAACATATTAGTGTTATTCCTATGTCCTACACTGAAACCATCTTCAGAGCTCTTCAGCTGCTTAGCTTAGTAAGTAGCCATTGGTATCAGGTACCGTCACAATAAAATTGTGACAAAAAATATTTCACTTTCCTGCATGAGAAATAGTTTGTCATTCTTCGTGAAGAGATGAAAAGGTGAAGACAAGACCAGATATGAAAATGAGGCAAGATATGACAACCAGACAAAAGGTGAGATAGGACAAGAGAAGACAAGCAGAAGTCTTAGAGATGACAACCACACAAGAGATGTATGACAACATAAGATGATAACCAGACAAGCGATGAGTCGATGACAACAAGAGAAGAGATAAAAACAAGTTAAGAAGAAAACAAGACGAGAGATGAAAACAAGACAAAGAGATGAAAACAAGACAAGATCAGAAAAGAAGTCAAGAGATGAAAACAAGACAAAGAGATGAAAACAAGACAAGTGATGAAAACAAGACAAGAGATGAAAACAAAACAAGAGATGATCGATAACAAGACAAGATTAGATCGAAAATAAGGCACAAGAAGAAAACAAGACAAGAGAAGAAAACAAGACAAGACAGTCAAAACAACACATGCAAGAGACGACAACAAGACAAGAGATGATAAAAAGACAACAGTTGAAAACAAGAATGACAAGAGAGTGAAAACAAGACAAGAGATGATGACCAGACAAGAGATGACAACCAGACAAGGGATGAAAACAAGACAAGAGATGAAAACAAGACAATAGATGAAAACAAAACAAGAGATGAAAACAAGTAAAGAGATGACAACAAAATAAGAGATGACAACCAGACAAGGGATGAAAACAACACAAAACATGAAAACAAGGAAACAGATTTAAACAAGACAAGGGATTAAAACAAGCCAAGAGATGAAAACAAAAAAAGTGATGAAGACAAGACAAGATATGACAACAAAACAAGAGATGACAACCAGACAAGGGATGAAAACAAGACAAAAGATGAAAACAAGACAAGAGATGAAAACAAGACATGACAACAAAACAAGAGATGACAACCAGACAAGAGATGACAACCAGACAAAGGATGAAAACAAGACAAGCAATGACAACCAGACAAGAAATACAAGAGAGTGAAAATAAGACAAGGGATGAAAACATGACAAGCGATGAAAACAAGACAAAGAGATGGCAACAAGACAATGCACAAGATAAGAAAACAAGACAAGATAAGAAAACAAGACAAGAGATTACATCAAAACAAGAGATGAAAACAAGACAATAGATGAAAACAAAACAAGAGATGAAAACAAGACAAGAGATGACAACGGAACAAGAGATGACAACCAGACAAGGGATGAAAACAAGACAAGAGATGAAAACAAGAAAAGAAATAAAACAAGACAAGCTATGAAAACCAGACAAGAAAGACAAGAGAGTGAAAACAAGACAAGAGATGATGACCAGACAAGAGATGAAAACAAGACAAGGGATGAAAACAAGACAAGGGATGAAAACAAGACATTAGATGAAAACAAAACAAGAGATGAAAACAAGACAAGAGATGACGACAAAACAAGAGAAAACAATAGATGAAAATAAGACAGGAGATGAAACAAGACAAGAGTTGAAAACATGACAAGAGACAACAACAAGACAAGAGGTCAAAACAAGACAAGAGATGACAACAAGACAAGAATTAACAAGACAAGATATGATAACAAAAACAAGACAAGAGATGATGACCAGACAAGGGATGAAAACAAGACAAGGGATGAAAACAAGACAAGGGATGAAAACAAGACAATAGATGAAAACAAAACAAGAGTTGACAACCAGACAAGGGATGAAAACAAGACAAGAGTTGAAAACAAAAGACAAGAGATGACAACCAGACAAGAGAAGAAAATAGATGAAAATAAGACAGGAGATGAAAACAAGACAAGAGTTGAAAAAATGATAAGAGACAACAACAAGACAAGAGGTCAACACAAGACAAGATATGACAACATGACAAGAATTAACAAGACAATAGGTCAAAACAAGACAAGAGAAAAAAACAAGAAAAGAGATGAAAACAAGACAAGAGATGAAAACAAGACAAGAGATGACAACAAAACAAGAGATGAAAACAAGACAAAGAGATGAAAACAAGACAAAGAGATGAAATAAGACAAGAGATGAAAACAAGACAAGAGATGAAAACAAGTCGAGAGATGAAAACAAGACAAGCAACGGCAACCAGACAAGAGTGTGAAAACAAGACAAGAGATGATGACCAGACCAGAAATGACAACCAGACAAGGGATGAAAACAAGACGAGCAATGAAAACAGACAGAGATGGCAACAAGACAAGATAAGAAAACAAGACAAGAGAAGAAACAAGACAAGAGATTACAGCAAAACAAGAGATGAAAACAAGATAAGAGATGAAACTAAGACAACAGATGAAAGCAAGACAAAAGATTATAGCAAGACAAGAGATGACAACGAAAGAAGAGATGACAACCAGACAAGGGATGAAAACAAGGCAAGAGATGAAAATGAGACAAGGGATGACAACAAGACAAGAGATGATAGCAAGAAAACAAATGTCAACAAGAAAAGAGATGTTAACAAGACAAAGAGATGATAACAAGACAAGATATGAAAATAGGACAAGAGATGATGACAAGACAAGAAAACAAGACAAGAGATGAAAATAAGACAAGAGATGAAAACAAGACAACTTAGACAAGAGATGCCCACAAGACAAGAGATGAAAACAAGACAAGAGAGGATGACCAGACAAAAGATGATTACAAGACAAGAGATGAAAACAAGACAAGAAATGAAAACAAGACAAGAGAATGGAATTCCCAGTACAAGTTTCTTTCGTAAAGAGACTTTCGTGTTTGATGGCCAAACTGTTTTTTATATATAAACAGGCTATTTAGGCTAAAAATTAATTAAATTATTATTGTTTTTATACAATGTTAAAATAAATACCACTGATTTCGAAAAATTTCAAAGAAAGTGATTTATTAGATGTTCCATTCAATATGTTTGAAATGTACAATTGCAACAGTTCAAAATACACTAAATATCATCAGTCATATATGCATAGTTTAAATTTACACCAGTGTTTACAACAAATGTGGAGGAAAAAAAAAATTCTCATGTCACTCGGTTTAATATCTGACCTGGGTTATCACAACAGACTTATCAGATCAAGTTTACTTGTCAAACAATGCAAGTCAAATTACTCAATTATAAAACAATGTAAACTTAATGCGCAGATTGTTTGAATTTTTTATCACCAAGAACCCATGAAAATGTAAATATATATGAAAATGTAAATCTTGGACAACAACTAAAACATACTATTAATTAATGGTTTATTGCATCAAGAACAAAGTCAACATCAAAAGAACATGTAACTCATTGCTTATGTCTTATATTTTTTTCATTGCTTATATCTTATAGCTTTTTTTTTTATAAAGGCAGCTTTCTGGATGCTTCAGTGACAGTTCAGTCCCTGCTACGAGGCGTCTGGGTGACCCATTACCACCAAATTGCACAGTGTACTTATGTTGTTGTCCTGAAGCAACTGCAACTTGGCTACTTTTTTTCTAATTTAAAACAATTTATTGAAAAAAATCTTTTTTTTATCAAATTCCAAAAAACAATTTTCCACAATTTTTTTTTCCCCAAAATCTTCTTTTTCCAACATTTTTCATACAATGTACCCCATGGTTTTTCACCAAATTTTTTTTTTATCTCAAATTGGCAAATTGTTTATACAAGCCTTGTAGAAGGAGAATCACAAATTTTCTACTTATAACTTAGGGCTATTCCATTTAAAAACCTGGGGGTGGGGTGGTCAGGTTACATTTTTGACCCCCCCATGCATCTAAAGTGAATTGTTTTCGACCCCCCCTTGCATTAAATGCTAATTTTTTACCCACCCCACATGCATCAAATAAAATACAATGCGTAAGGCTTCATGGAGCGATAATGCCCCCCCCATACATCTAAAGCGATTTCTTTTGCATCCCACCATGCATCTGAAGCGAATTTCCGCCGATCCCTACATCCATCTTACGAAAAATAAATCAACCTGACCACCCCCCCCCAGGTTTTTAAATGGAATAGCCCTTAATTATTCCATTTCCCAATCATACTGTGTTTCATTATACCCCCCTCATAAACATTTAATGTAAAAAGTCTCACATATAAATACGTAATTCATGAATATTCAATTCATCAATGCAACATTTTTATATAAATTTTTAAAAAATACCCATAAATATTTTGCACCATTACCAGTATCAAACCTGTTTGACTACAAAGTTGGATAAAAATTCCTCCCACAGATAGGCCCACATATATAGGCCTACTTGTTCAAATATCACCGACAATGATTATTTATCATTTATTTTTCAATCCGTATGGCACATTTTTGAAAAAATCTATTTTTGAACACATTTACACTTTACAGTACAAGTCAGTGTACAACAAGTCTAGTAAATTGTATGTAACAAACAAAAATAAGTCCACAAGAGTAAACAAAACAAAAAATCAAACTAATAATATCACAATTGATTTGACCAGTCTGAGCAACAAATCATTTAATAACACATAGACTGTACTTGTATTGCTTTGAGTGACTAATTTGATTGAATAAAGAAAACAGAGACACCAATTCTAATTTAAATGGAGACATTTACAACTCCTTGTTTTCACTGAGCCATCTGACTTTGCATGCTCCAAGATTTAAAAAAAAATATTAAATTTTGGCCTTATGAATAGGTTCCCTCATCAAAATTGTGGTGCGATACAACATCAGAGGCAACATAACACTAGAGGTAAGGCCACACTTAATTGATCTTTAGCTTCTCGGATCCTCTCAAGGCACTTTTTCTAGGGTCGGTCGGTTGGACAAAAAAAAAAGGTGAAAAAAAATATATATATTTTTTTTTCAATTTTTTTTTTTCATCGGCAGGATTTCTATTGTGTCGGCGGGTCCGCAAAGCTAAGAATCAATTATGTGTGGCCTGACATACAATGCCAGAAACACAATTGACTTTTCCCAAAAACATGGCAGCCACGCCAATTCCAGTTATGTTTTACATCCAAAATGGTGAGTTATAACTGTAAATGTAATACACTGTAGACTGTACATGTAGTTGTAGAAGTTATGAACAACAATTTCATTAACACAATAATTATAATCAACAACCTTTTCAAATCTTGATGTAATTGGCAGCTCTGGTTACGTAAGTAAGTTGCGTAGTCAATCTACGAGATTATTAAAGAATACATTAGACACAAAGATAAATTAACATAGGAAAGAATAAATTTAACATTCTCAACAAATAAATTAATGAACAATACCAATAACATTCAAAGAAGCAGGAAAAGTCCTGAATAAGGAGGTCAAAATGACTAAATGGAAGTGACACAAAGCGAAAATCTTAAGACATACATCAATCTTAAACTTTATCAGACACTGACAGTTCATCTAAAAATCTCAGCTAAAAATTTGAGAACTGTAATGACTGTTAGTGTGAGAAAGTTTCTTTTCGAAATGTTTTACCCTGTTACAACGAAGTCTTTCCAAATAAAAACGATAGCCAATCAAGTTGAATCAACATTGATGAACCATGAAACTGTTAATATAAATTCACTGTACTTAGTAGTTGCTTAATTCTGCGCTCTCAAATAAATATAGCCTTGCACTGTACCATATTTCTAAATCAGAACTTATAAAAATTTGCTCGATTTGTTTTCCAAAATACCATTGCCCTAATTAACCTATCAATTTAAATATCACAGCCTAAGCACTGCAGTAAGCCCTGAAGATGAGCAAAGGAGCAGTAGGCTTGATTTCAATGGTGGAATTAGCCGACACGAATAAGACCGATCCTCGGACTAGTTTAGTGTCTCCGCCGGTTAATTCTGCTGCTCCTTCTATGACGAGGCAGATGCTGGCGCTGTCCATTGCTCCTATGGTGTAGTTGGAACTGGCTGGAACCTGAAAAATATTGATAACAATTTCCATAAATTATTAACTAATGAACCAATGTAGATTTGAAGCTATGAGATATGGCTGAAAGCTTTGGTAAGCAAAATATCAAGACTTTTTTTTGCCTTTCATAATTATTTGATATAGAACGGCGAGGCAAAAACATCAATTGATGAATTATTTTGATTCCAAACGTTATCAAGTGTTTTAATCCTGGTAATGCACATCCAGGGCCTACAGTAATTACCCCAAGGCTGATTAAAATAAATATTAGAGAGCAGCTTCCTTCGAAATCTTTTCATGCATTGGAAATTTTACGTTCAGCTAAATAGCAAAACCTTCCTGGTGATATTTTATTATCAAATATCTTAATATCACTGCTCAAAATATAACTTACTTCAAGTTTGTCCACCGCAAAGTCAGGCACAGGGGGGTTGAACACAGTCACGCTGCTATCTTTGTCATCCTTCTTTGGCACAAAAAGATTTTCTTTTGCTGAACGGCAGTTGTAGTTCAACATGCCGCAAAGAGTGTCCACGTCCTTGAATTTTGGAGTGAGACCAGCACGCACCACGTTGTCAGAACATGCCATGCATTCAATGCAATCTGAAATAAATATTTTGACAAAATAAAATCAAATTAATCAATTGTCAAGTTTGTGAAGTGAGGGGCGAAATAGTGGATTCTCTAAAATTTAATTTCAATGACATAATGATACGGTAAGGATATCTCTAATCTGTCAAATTATTTGACAGATTAGAGATATCCTTACCGTATTAAGATATCAAAATATTAAAAGCAATTTTTTTAGAAAATAAATCTGGGACAACGAAATTTTTAATAATTTTAAAAATAATTGCGAGACTAAAGACAACCAGGTTAATTTTCTTAAGAAATTTTTCAACCCAACTGTTGAAAATGTTTAATTTGAAATTTTTAGTCTGTTAATCAACATCATAATTAATGGTTTCTTTTGCACTAAAAAGGTGACAGGGCTACTTATGTAGGTCAGAAACAAATTGTATTAATTGAATCATGGATCTTTACCGTTGTTGTGGAAAATGCAAATATTTGTTTTTTATAGATATTGCACTACATATCAAAATTAATATGTCATAAATAAATCTTTAGGTATTCTCACCTCCCGACAAGTAAGCATGGGGAAGATTGGCCTCCAAGAAGATAGCGTCCCCAACATTCAATGTCATGTAATTCAGGAAATAAATGTTGAAGCACCCCACGTCTCCAGGGAATTGGGAGTTCAGTCGCAGCAACAAGTCTCCTAAGGATTTTGAAGTGTCTTGGCCTTTCGATCCTGCAAAAGATAATCATATTAGATAGAGAGATTATATAGATAATTAGATGTGATTAGTGCAGCCCTCAAAGCCCAGTTCTAGCCACTCACTACTCACTAGGGTTCGTTGATGTACATGAGAAGTGAAAAATTACTAACACACTTACTAACATACACACTAATTGCTTTACTTAACAATTACAAGGCACCAACAGAATTTTTGCTATATTAAGTTGTCAGACTGAAATGCATAACAGAATTTGTTTTCAAATATTGCTCAGAATCTGATTTATTCAGTTTCCATTATATTTCTAAATAGTATATAATATTTATTTTTCTACTCCAAGACAATATTAACTCACTTTTTATGTCCGATTTATACATGTAATTTTAGCTGTAGGCATGTGATTCCTAAAGCCCATTCTCATATTAACATACATGTAGTATAAATACTTAAAACATTTTATACAATAACACAGTTTTATTGACAATCTTTGCATAGAACTAGAGCTTATTTACTCTGTACATCATCATCCCAGGTCAAAGAAGAAAAAGAGTCACGGCTAATGGAAATAGTCTGGTATATGGAACACATTGAACAATGTAGGTCGAGTACAGTCCCACAGAAAAAATTATAATAATGTACAGAAACACTACAAGTGCTATTCCATTAATTTGCTATCCCATAGGAGAATGAAGTGCATTGTTGTTGTTCGATGCTATAACTTCTAAGAAATACCACTTAAAATTCCTATAATTTAATGAAATAGTTGCATTAACTGAAAACATTAATCATGCTCGAAAAAGTAGGGAATTCGGGCATGTCCTTGCCTGCAAATTTCTGAATCTCACTGGAAATTATTGAATAAAGGCCCAAACTTTTAACTTTGTAGTCACCTGATTTGCAACCACTTGTGGGAAATTTTGTAGTACTTCCCGAAATTGCCTTGAATTTCACCACTTTTCTTTTGAGTCATCATTTTAAAAACATGACTTTAAAGACAAACAAATTAAAAAGCAGTTAAAATACTACTTACTTATTGCAGAAGGAAGGCGGTCACATAAAGCAAAGTAAATCATAACAAGGGATCTTATAACAAATTAAAGAACTGTGGTATTACTGAAGTTCAATGGTGCATTGTACACTCCACCAGATGTCATAATTTTATGAACAGCCTTAAAATTTTAAATTCTTACCTGCTTCCTGCACTCTGGCAACCAATTCTGCGAGTTTTGTCTTGATAACTTCTTGGTCGGTGGTCATCAATGCTGTGAAGCAGCTTTTCAAAGCATCGGCATTTTCCTGTGAATTACTCGCTTTCTCAAAAGTTTGGACCTTGTCACTTCCAATGACAGAAGCAAATTCAGGAACATCTGGAATGAAAATACTTTGACTTGTTGAATCCCATCTCATCTCTATCCAATCTCATCTCTATCTAATCTCATCTCTATCCAATCTCATTTCATCCAATCTCATCCCATCAGTCTCATCTTTTATCCTAACTTCATCCATCCTCACCTCTTCTGACCTCATTTCATCCAATCTAATCTCAATCCATCTCATACAATCTCATTTCATCTAATGTCATTTCATCCAATCTCATTTCATCAAACCTAATTTCATCCAATCTCATTCCATCTCATCTCATCCAACCTCTTTTCATCTAATCTCATTTCATCCAATCTCATCTCTTTCAACTTCATCTCTTCCAATCTAATCCAACCACATCTCATCTCATCCAATCTCATCTCTTCAAATCTCATCCCATCATATCTGATCCAATCTCATCTCATCCAATCTCATCTCTTCCAAACTCATCTCTTCCTATCTCATCCCATCCAATCTCATCTCTTCCAATCTCATCTCATCATATCTCATCCCATCCAATCTCATCTTTTCCAATCTCATCTCTTCCAAACTCATCTCATTCAATCTCATCTCTTCCAATCTCTTTCAACCTAAGCTCTTTCAACCTAATCTCATCCAATCTCATCTCTTCCAATCTCATCTCATCCAACCTCATCTCATCCAATCTCATCTCATCCAATCTCTTCCAATCTCATCTCATCCAATCTCATCTCTTCCAATCTCATCTCTTCCAAACTCATCTCATCCAATCTCATCTCATCCAATCTCATCTCTTTCAATCTCATCTCATCCAATCTCATCTCATCCAATCTCATCTCATCCAATCTCATCTCATCCAATCTCATCCCATCCAATCTCATCTCTTCCAATCTCATCTCATCCAATCTCATCTCTTCCAATCTCATCTCATCCAATCTCATCTCTTCCAAACTCATCTCATCCAATCTCATCCCTTCCAATCTCATCTCTTCCAACCTCATCTCTTCCAACCTCATCTCATCCAATCTCTTCCAACCTCATCTCATCCAATCTCATCCCATCCAATCTCATCTCTTCCAACCTCATCTCTTCCAAACTCATCTCATCCAACCTCATCTCATCCAATCTCATCTCTTCCAATCTCATCTCATCCAACCTCATCTCTTCCAATCTCATCCCTTCCAATCTCATCTCTTCCAATCTCATCCCACCATATCTTATCCCATCCAATCTCATCTCTTCCAAACTCATCTCATCAAACCTCATCCCTTCCAATCTCTTCCAACCTCATCTCATCCAATCTCATCTCTTCCAACCTCATCCCTTCCAATCTCATCTCTTCCAACCTCATCTCATCCAATCTCATCCCTTCCAACCTCATCTCTTCCAATCTCATATCTTCCAATCTCATCTCTTCCAACCTCATCTCTTCTGATCTCAACTTTTTCAACTTCATCCTTTCAAACTCATCTCTATTCAATCTCTTCTCCATTTAATCTCATCTCCAAACAGACAGACAGACAGATTAGTTTATTTTGACCAAAGAATATCCATGATATCACACAGGTAGATGGTTTAAACTATACATGCAATCTCCATCCGACCTCATCTCATCCAACTTCATTTCATCCAAGCTCACCTCATCTTATTTCATTTGATCCAATCTCATTTCATCCAATCTAATCTGATATAAATTCTTGTCTTAATCTCATCTCATCCAATCTCATGTCCATCCAATCTCATCTCACCCTCCTTCCAATATCTGATTCAGTCTATCTCATCCAATCCCATCAAATTAAACTTTTTAGTATATCAGAAGGATGTTTTCGAACAGGAATAATTGTGCAACTCACCCTTCATGAAAGCCACAATCTCCTCCTTCGGCCTGAATCCACACAATGCTTCGAATTTTGTCAGAGCGATTGCCATTTCAGGTTTGTGGTTCGGGTCTTTGTACTCCTTGGGCATTTTGGCATGCAGTTCTTCTGCATGTTTCTACAATGACAAACTTTGCAATATTCTAATGTCAGAGACGATTACCGGTTATATTATGGTTGTCTAAGTAAATTATGGCATTATCCTCAAATTATAGATGGAGCCACTTGTGGCATGGATTGATACTAAAAGAGCTCCATGTGTGCAGAGTTATAGTCTGTGTACATTTCTCTAGATTTGTTTCAAAATTATTTCAGTCAACACAACTAGGATTCAATTTAGGTCGATAAATATTGTCCTCAGAATTTTTTTTTTTCAAATAAAATCTTGACATACCTTGTTTGGATGAGCTTGAATGGACAGAGCTTTATTGACAGACAGGACCTTGAATAGATAAGGGAGTTCCCCTTCCGTTGGGAATCTCGCCTTCACCTTGTCACCAACAGCTGAGGCGTTTTCTTTCAGCCATTGAGACAGCAGTTTCTTGTCTTCTCCAACCACATAGTTAGGTCCATTCACATGGGTGCCCATCCATAGCTGCAAAAATAAGTTATAAAGCACGATTTTGCGTTGATCGAAAAATTATTTAATTGGCATCAATAAGAGACAAGAACAGCCCAAGTAGGATGTCCTGAAAAAAAGGGGGCTTTTACATTTTTTGAACATCACCAAATTCACCATGATACAGGATGCAGTTACAAATCAACTCAAGATTTTTTTTTCAAGTAACCTAAATAAGTTTTGAAAATTTCATGTTCATGATTATGGCATGTAGTTCAACATGTTCAAGATAGTTTCAGCGATATAGCCAAGTTTAGAATTGTCATTGGACATCATCATGACTTCTATGGTTTACATGATGCAGGAGTCAGGATGACATCGGATTTTAAAAACTGCTGAATAAGTATATCTAAGCATTTTTATTATTTCAAGGTTACAGACCTAAATATGGAGTAATATGGCCCTAATTGTAAAAATTCATAAATCTTTTTCCGATATAAAAATGCGAGCAATTGTTAATAACAAATAAAATCACCTCAGCGTATGGCTTTTCCTCCTCAATGACAAAAGGGGGGCAGGCACTCTTGGTCAAGGTAGCAACCGCACTGTCCTTGCCAATCTTTCCCCATGCGTACTGTTGTACAGCACATCTCAAAAGAAATGCTGAAATAAATGATTATGGTACCAATCAGGCATGAACTTTATTTATACAATAATGTTTTTTTGGAGGGCATTACCAGGGATTAATGACTGGCAGCAGAGGGCAGTAAAATCATTAATGCCCAAGCCGAAGGCGAGGGCATTAATGATTTTACTGCCCGAGGCTGCCAGTCATTAATCCCGGTAATGCCCGACAAAAAAATATTATTTGCATTATTGTTACTATTTACTTCAAATCTGCATACCTGAGATCTTTTTCTAACCCTTACTGGACTAAAGGGACATTTATGTGCATCCCCAGCTTAGTGCCTGTTGGGCCATTTATGTCCCTAAAATCTGCTGTTGTCCCTGGTGACGTCACAAGCACAGGATTGTTTTTTTTTGGACTGCTCAGTCCAGTAAGGGTTTTAATTAATCGACCTTAGTCAAGACTTAGACAAGGAAAACAATAGATCGGTCGACTAAAAACAATATTTTCGTCACGGTTAATTTAATAATTTAGCCTATCTAGGTGCTAATGCCAGCAATGACCTCAAACGGCCGCTGAGTGCCATCACATTATTTCAACATTACCCTAATGATTAGGAAAATTAACTTATTTTTAAAAAAAGAAGAAAATTGGTACCATAGTTGTAGTGTCACCAAAAATAAAGGCATCGGCAACTGATCATGCCACTACCAGTGTTGAATGATTCTGAATAATACCAAGGTTGCGATATATAGGCCTATTCAGATAAATTTAGGCCTATTTAGTATTGCATTGATCGACAAAATAAGATCGTCATCATCAGATTCTAGCCCAAGTGAACTTTTGAAGCTGTCACAATGCAATGACATCACAAATAATAACGTTGCCATGACATCACTATGATGTCACTGCCAGGTGACGTCACGAAATGCACAATACAGGGGGCCTCTTTGCCAGGTCCATAATATCATTATGGCCCTGCAAGCAGGGCATTAATGAGATTAATGTTTTTCTTTATGGTGGATTAACATGGGGGGTCTGGAGCATTATCTGCCTGGTAAAGTGCATGTATAGTAATAATAATGTATTGTAAATCACTCAAATAAACCATGACCAATGTATGCCACTGCAGTGAAAACAGACCTTTTAAAATCTCAGTATCTCACTGAGTCATTCACTGTCATTGACAGCGCCTTGGTCCTTGGATAGTAGGATAGTAATAGATGCATTAATAACTAGGCCGTACTTATAGTCTACCTTGGTAACTTAATTACACATTAAATTAAAATCTTTTAATGAACGACTACAAATTTTAATTTAAGGCTCTTTAAATTACAGTTGTCAGGCACCGGCTAGCGGCTTGTGGTAACATTTGATTTGGTAAAATTGTCCAAAAATTTACAAAAGTTAATTCTTCTCAGCTACTCAATCACTGCTCTTAAACTGTTAAAAGTTATAACTCCTAGCACCTCCCATGCTCAGATAATGCTGCTGCCACAACTTGGCACAAGGCACAACTTTGACATTTTTCAAGCACATTTCTCTCAATACCAGCCCAGTATGACAAACCAAACTCACCCTTGTTTCCAGAAGTATTAGCCATGGTTCTTCTTTCAAGTTGTCAGCTTGTGTGATAGACAGAAAATGCAAATTATCATGAGTGTGCAATCTGTCAGGCCTTCCCTGCAAGCTGACCTGTCAACGAACGACCTTGACCTTGCTGATATGCGAAAATTTGATTCAGCAACTTTTACATATTTCGGCTTTCAAATCAATTTTAAGACTCTTTAATTTCGTTAATTAATGATGAAAAATATTTTAAGATGTTTAGGTGTATATTTTTAGATGAAATTTTAAAAATAATTTTATTCGAACAAATAATGGTAGCTCTGCATGGGGCATCACAAGACAAGAAATTTTTGGAAATTTAGCAAAAAATGTCAAATGCCTTCGGGTTTATAGGCCCCCAGGGTAAGTATATGGTCTCAAGTAATGGATAGTTTAATTTAAGGTAATGTAGAGAATCTGAGGAATGGTTTGCAATGAAAATCAGTGTCCTTGGGTGCTAATTTGGTGAAACAAAGTCTGGCAGCTTCAGCTTGCATTGCAACTTGCAAGGCCAGGTGGCAGGCTGATGTTTTGGACTTTTGGGGGGGGGGGCAGTGTTGTGCTCGTTACTCAGTCATAGTAACTAGTTACATATTACATATTACTTTTTAAAAATGTAATATGATTCAAATGTAATATGATCCGTTACATATTACTTAAAAAATTGATAAAAAGTAATAATATTACATATTATATATTACTTATTACTTTAGCGTATTGTGCCGCATTTAGTTTGTATTATGGGCCAAATGATGAGAACTGGGCATGGTCTAGTCTGACAAAGGCTGACTCAAAACTTGCTTGAATCCCGACAGCATTTTTGGTCCAGGCATGGTCCAAGTGGATTTATAAGATAATAAAAAACACCAGAATGACCTGATAGAATTTTTTAAAACTTATCTCCCCCCTCTTTTCCCTCTCTATTCCTTCCCTCCCTATTACTTCCTTCCTCCCTCCCCCTTACTTCCTCCCTCTTACCTCAGCCCCCTTTACCTCCCTGTCCCCTACCTCTCTTATTATAGGTGGAGCCACCAGTACTGAAATCAGTATGAACAACTGAGGGCAGCAGGCACTTCACTATTACTAAGTTTTTGCTATCTTTACACCTGAATATGATATCCATATTAATATGAAGACATTGTCTATGCCATGAGAGTGTCAATTACCTCAACAAAAAGCAAATATCAACAAATTTCAGATATAGGCAGTCAACTGAAGTGTGGACAAAATGTGGCTGCAAATTAACATGTGGGATATCGGTAAATAGGCAGTTTACCAGGCAATAAAGTAACGCAGAAGTAACGGAGAATAGGCATGCAAGTAACTCTAATATTATTACTTTGGGTTTGTAAGTAACTCGTTATATTACTCAGTTACCTGCCAAAGTAATAATATTAGGTAACGCAGTCCGCAGTCCGTTACTAACGCGTTAGTCGCATCACTGGGGGGGGGGGGGATGGTTTGTCTAGTGGTTGAGGGCTGAGCTGCCAATTGCTGTATTTAAGGTTCAAATATATATCAATGTGGGCGGCTGTTTCAACCATCCTTCACCTCTTTGGCCTATGTTGGACGGCTGTTTCGCCTCATAGCCGTGTCCTCCTCCTGTCCTAATTAGCCTACCAAGTGCATTAATACCCTAACATCCATCCATCCATCCCAAGGTTGGGCCTTTGGGTCTTTCTTGCTTTGAAGAACAGCATAGAGCACTTGAGTAAAAGGTGCCCTCTAGCTTTAACATCGTTATGCATTTGTCATACATGTACTCTGATAATTATAAGCATACTACATGTACTAGTTCAATAGTTTTAGGGAACTTATAAAATAAATTTGCCTGAAGTCTTCAACGATCAATAGGCTGATTCTTGGCATTTTGCCATGAAAATATTATGTATTTTGACCAGCTGTATATTATTATTTTGCAGTTATGCAGAATGTGAGCCCAAATCTAATCTCAGACCCAGCCTCAAACAACCAACCCCTGCAGTTCAACACAAACAAAGGAAAGCCGCCTGCGGGATTGCCAGGAATCATGTCGGACGACGGTCGACCCATGGATAAGGATGAACGTATCGGTATCGGTGGTGAGTTTAGCAAGTTGTAACAAATTTTTTAATTAAGCTCATGTTAAGTTTTAATGCAGTAAACTTGTGATTTAAAAGTTTAGACTTAACTGAAAGAAAATACCTTTTGTCCAAATATTAGTAGTAATTTGAAAAAGAATTGTGAAATATATTTGAAATTGGTCGTTAATTTAATCAAAAATTTTATTGATTTCAGGAGATACGAACGGCAACTCTTCCGGAGCAGGTCCCATGATGCCCCCACCACCAGGGGGCAGCATGGAGATGCCTGGAATGATGCCAGGGGGCCCCCAAGGGATGATGCCAGGGGGCCCTTTGGGGTACGGACCCATGATGGGCGATCCAAATATGATGATGATGCCGCCCATGGGCTTCAACCAGGTCAGTAAGCTTTGACTGCGTTTCTGAATCAAAATTGATTTGTTGAAGGAAGAGAATTTTTTTAAAGATTGAATTCAAGTCTGATTCACAACTTCCTGGTAAAGATTTTAAGAGATGCAAACAACATTAAGTTAATCATTTGTTATTTGAAGAAGTTGCTGTAAATTTGACAGAAATTATGTTGCAACGTAGATCTATAAAGTAAATTTAAGTTCTGAAAATTCAACTTCATGTATTGAATGGCAACATTTGGCAACAACAAACTCATTCTGCATGTGATCTTGATAAATCGAAATCTCTGTAATTAAATTGAAAATAAAAAAGGCAACCCAGTTGAAATAATAATGGCAGAATTTTTGAAAAAAAAACTTTTCATTTTGCAGTTTGGTGGTTTCATGGGACCCATGCAAGGAATGCCTATGAATGCTCCGATGCAGAAAGAAATCATCACGGTCAAAGATGCCGTCTTGTATCCACCTCCTCCCAGTAAGTTGAATAGTACATTTTTAATGGAGGTGTGTACACATCTCCATTTATGCGAGTCACACAAGAGAATGGGAAGTTTTGGCGGGAAATTTGAAATTTGAGCATTTTCAGAATGTCTTTTGGGCCCTGACTTAGCCATTTTGTTTGGAGGTGTTTGATGTCAAGTCATGCACTTAGCTTGATTATAGAGCATGCATCTGGCATAGGAATGAATCGCAGACATGTTGTAATTTGGATGTGTCTTCCTTTACAACCTGCTTGGATCCACTGCAGGCAGCATCACACATAGCCGTATTGGCCACTGTGCCTAAACTCTGGTACTTGTGCATATGATATTTTGCACATGAATGGGTCTTTTAGCATATATGTGCCATTTGGTGTTCATATTTAAGCAATTGGTACAGTTTTTGTAAAATATTGAAAATTAAAAAAAAAAAATTTTTTTTTTTCGTTTCCCGAACAGAAATCCGAAATGGTTATACCTATGGGCATGAAAATCTACCATAATATGCATTAAATACCCTCAATGTGCCTCTTGGGGGTCTAAATGCTCGTTCAAAAATTAATAACAGCAAATTCAGCAAAATTTGGAAAAAAGGTAATTTTTTTCAATGCTCCATAATTCCGTCTATTTTGGAGTTAGACCTCTGAAATTTTGCATTTAGATATCTTAATTATACCTCTTTTAAAAACTTAACTCATTTGGAGGGCCAATCTGATAAGATTTTAATAAAAACAAAAAAAAGGAAAAATTAGAATTTCTGATGTTTTTCTCAAATTTTGGCTTATCGCTAATTTATGCTAGTGAATAAATTGGTAGACTTAACAAATATTTTGGTTAAAAATATTTCGGTAGGCCTAAGTTTTATAGCCATATGTAGTTTAGTGTTAAGTTTTGTGTTGGAACTCAGTTTTGTCAGAGTCCATTGGATATTGATGGATGTCAGTAACATTGTATCCAGTGTTCCATACTGAGACAACTAATTCTATTAGTGGATCGTGTATGTCTAAGATTCCCAGTCTTCTCATCTCATAATCACATGATGGTCTCCAAAATGATTGTGTAGCTTCTTCCACAAAAAGGGGGTTGAGCTACCTGGCAGATGACAAACATTTCCATGCATCATTTTAAAGCCCTTTCCAAGTTCTTTAATGAAATGTATTCAACTCTATTGTCGCTCATGGCCCACAGACTTATTGTCATTCTATAAGAGAATGACAACGTTTACTTGTGCATATATCATCTAGAACAAGCGTTCGCGCTTGTTTTCAGCTGAGATCGGATTAAAATTAAGTGCCAGGCCAGACCACTGACCCGAGATGACCTGCTCCCAGAATGCCTTGCGTCGACCTCTTTTCATCTCAGCCGTCCAACGCAACAGACATGCGTCGGCTGGCTGCTTGTTTTTGGTTGATTGAGGCATTGACAATGGTTGTATTATGGTGTATAACCTTTATTGGATAGTTTTCTATCATTTCTGACATTCGTCGTCTTCAGGTAAGTAATTTTTCTTGGTTTTTCGTCGCCTCAAAGATCGGTCGTCGATGTCAACGTTTTCGCCCATCATGGCGTCCGGCGTTGTCACCTCGACTTTTGGAGTGAAGTACGATGGTTCTTACACACCTGGTTCGTTCTGGACCTCGTGCATTCCACTCAAATGTGCCTATTCTTCGTAGATTCTACATTTATGCCACTTTTCCTAAGCGTTTCCTTCTGGAATTCGCGCTGGATTGCATCGTTTTGCCATCTCGCCCACTGCCATGGCGAGCACGTGGCTTCGTACGATGTATGCGAGCGATGTTTTGGGGGTCTTAGACGCTTGTATATGGCTCTAATCCTTCCTATATCCTCGCTGGTGGCTTTATTTCTTCAATGTCGACCTAATTTGGAAGTTTTTCCTTCGTTTTTGCGTTGTTTCCTCCGGGAATCAACGCTCCCAACGAATCCCAAGTTGTCATTTCGTCCAGCGCCGCGATACCCTTTTGGCGGCCAGCGCTCTCCAGCGCTGTGGACGGCCTGGACGGCTGAATTTGGACGGTTTCAGACGCTTGTACTACGCTCTGACCCTTCCTTTCTTGGTGGATGGCTGTATTTCTTCGTTCCTGCCTGCATCTCCTTCGTTTGCTACTTCGTTTTCCTCCGGGAACACTTGGTCGAAAGCAGCGTTTCTTCCAACGCCGGAACAATGTCCTCTTATCAGTTCAGGAGTGTACCATCTGCTGAGGACTACTGCATCATTATGGGCCTCCTGGGCTCTAGTTGCCTCCTCCTGGGCTCCGGACGCTTCCTCCTTGGCTCTGCCTGGCCCGGTTCTTCTGCCCCCTACCTACGCCACTTGGCTGGGTCTGGGCTCTTGCTTTGGGTCCTGATAGATTGGATGCCGCAATGTGCTGTGTGCTGTGGACCCCTGCCTCTTCCTGGTCTTCCTAATGGGCTCTAGACCCTGCCTCTTCCTGGTCTTCCTAATGGGCTCTAGACACCCCTCCTGGGCTCCGTCTTGCCCGGGTCTTCTGCCCCCAACCTACGCCACTTGGCTGGGTCTGGGATCTTGGTTTGGGTCCTGATGCCGTTGATGGATGGGATTCACCTGCATACTGTTTGCTGCGGACTCCTGCCTCTTCCTGGTTTTCCTTTTGGGCTCTAGACACCTCCTGGTCTCTGTCTTGCCCGACTCTTCTGTCCCAAACCTACGCCATTTGGCTGGGTCTTGGGTCTTGCTTCGGGGCCTGCTGGATTGGACTCATCTATGTACCGTCTGCTAAGGACCCCTGCATCGGCCTGGTTTTCTCCGGCTAGTGGGCTCATGACATCCCGTCCTGGGCTCTGTCTTGCCCTGTTCTTCTGTCCCTACCCTACGCCACTTGGCTGGGGCTTGGGTCTTGCTTTGGGTCCTGAGGGGCTTGGCCTCGTCCGTGTTCCAGATGCTGCGGACCCTGCTTCTTCTGGGGTTCCTGCTGCGCTGTAGACACCCCCTCTTGGGCTCTGTTTTGTCCTTACCAGTGCTTGGAGTGGATTGGACGCTGTGACACACTCCACTTCTCCACGTCCTTGCGCTGTGCCTCCTTTTCTACCGGATCTTCTCCCTTGGCATCTGCTTGGCCTGGATCTGCTGCGGCAGCTCGGCGGGTCGCCTAAGAGTGTACCATGTGCTGAGAAACCATACATCATCATGGTTGGTTTGGTGGGCTCTTGAGCCCTCTCTCTGGCTCTTGTCTCGCCCTGTGCTGCGGTTCAACACCTACGCCAATGTGCTAGGTTTTGGTTCTGGCTACGGTGCATCCTGGCCGTGTCAACTTCTCCTGGCTCCATTTCTGCTCTGTCCGGCGCCAACGCTGTCTAGCTTGGTCCTGGGCTCTGCTGCTCCTTCCTGCCTCCTCCTGGTTGGCATAGGCTGCTTGGATGGGCTCCAGACACCCTTCCCTGCTCTGTCTGGCCCAGCCTGGTCTTTTCGCCTTCCTGGCTCGCCGGGGACGCTACTTTGGCTCCCCTGGCTTCCTGGCTGCAATCTGTCTTCTGGCCTACGTGGTGGCTCGAGACACCCTCGCCATGGCTCTATCTGGTCACCCTGGGCTGTTGCACACTCCTTGGCTCTGCATGGACCCTTGCTAGACGGCCTCCTGCCTCTGGCCTGCTTGGCCGGGCGCTTGACATCCTTTCCCGGGCTCTGTCTTCTCCACTCCTGATCTGGTCTGCAACTTCTGCCTCTGGCCACGCTTGCCTCCAGCCTGCACTTTGCTGGCTCTCGGACGCCATCTCTGGCTCCGGGTTGCCTTCTGGGCCTCTGCTTCTGGCGATTTTTGGTTGGCTCTGGCCACCCTTCCAAGGCACTGGCAGTGTCTTCTTCGCCCTGCTGCTGGGCCTGCTGTGGCTCACAGCCCTTCTGGCTCTACGTCTCCTCGTCGTCTCCGGCTGGTGGCTCTGGACCTCTGTCTTGGAGCTGCTTCTGGGCCCAATGGGACTGCTCTAGGTTCTTGCCTGGGGCAGGGCCATGGATTCTGCCGCACTGTTCCTGTAGGGCCGGCTCTGCTCCGCCCTGCATGATTGGAGGTTTTTCTACAGGTCCCCAACCCTGGACTCCCCATCTTCTTGCTGGTGGCGTACTCCCGTGGATGGGCCATTTTCCTTCCGGACATGGAGCCGTGGTCTACCGCTCCTTCCGGGCTGCCACTGGCATCATGGGGATTGGGTAGCTTCTGCCAGCACTCTTTCTCCTACTGGCTCATATCTCCTGCGCCGTTGCCTTCTTGGAGTCCCATCTGGCCCCGGACGGCACTGCTCCAGGTCGCTCTCAGTGGCTTGGTCCTGCCGCTCCCTGTTTGGTTGCCACGCCTTTGGCTGGCCTGGGGCTGGGTGGCCTCCATCTGGGATCCCCAGTGCCGTGCTCGACGGCACTGCCTGCTGCCTCTTCTGACTTCTTTGCGGCCTCTTCTAGACTACTCGTTGCCTCTTCTGGACTCTTTTCTGCATCGGCTGCGCTCTGGATGGGCGGGTTCCCCCAGGGGCCCTCTCCTGTGCTCTCCGGAGGGTTGGGTTCTTATCTGCTTAGCCGTTGCCCCCTGGGCACTGGCTCGTCAGCTCCTGCATTGTTCCTGGTTCCTTGGGTGTCACGCTTAGCGCTGCACTACCCCGGTCTTTGTTGTCCCTGGAACTCGGACCCCTGGCCGTTTCAGTGACTCTTCTCACACTGCGCCTTTTTGGGCCAGTGGTGGTTTCCTGGACTGCCCTCTACCACCGCTGGAATTTCCTCTTCCCTGTCCGTGCGACTTTGCTCCACGGAGGTTGGAATGGACCAGTGGCCCTGTGGCTATCACTTGCCCAGCCGGGCTCTGGCACGCCTTCTTCGTCCTTGGGCTTTGGTACTCCTGGCCTCTACATCTCGGCTCTGGCCAGGAATCTTGTGGGTGGCTTCTACTCTGGCGACCGATACCCTCTGGTCTTCCTTGGCCTGTGTCTCTTCCTCTTCGCGGTTGTTGCCCAGCGTCTGCTATGGTTCCGCGGGCCTCATCGTCCTGCCGTTCATGCAACCGGTCTTCCTGTTCTCGGCTGGGGTCTCGTCTGTCGGGCGTTGCCCACAGCGGACTCTTCTTCGGGAAGTTATTTTCTCCAGTTTCCATGCCTTCTCTGTACCCTTGGATGGTGGGCTATCTTCGCACTCTTGGATTGCCTTGACCTTGGCTGTCACCTGTCCTGCGGCTGGTTGGCCTGGTTTCGTCGTTTCATCTGCTCCTCCGCTGCCTTCCTCGGGGCGGGGGGGGGATGCTTACGGCTGGTTCTGGTTCCTCAGCTCTGGCTCCTTCCGGGCCAGGACCCCTTCAGGGATTGGGCGTCTGCGCCCTCATGGAGTGTCTTCAGGATGGCTCTCGTCTGTCTGGCTTGGACTGCTCTGACCTCAGCCTTCGTCTGGGCTTGCCTCTGGCTTTGCTGCTTGTGGGCTTTGGATCTCTTCCTCTCGGGATGGCTGCTCTTCTCTCCCCTCGCTTCTTGCAGGGGCTTGTAGCTCGGGTCCTGCCGCGGGTTTTCCCCGGTTTCCCCGAGCTGTCCCTCTTCACCGAGGGCCCCAATCTTCAGTCCCGTCTCCTGCAGTCCTCTGTCAGTAGCCACTGACTCTCCTCCGGATGGTCGCCGCATTGCTTCCACCCTCCACGGATCTCCTGGTTTGGGTGGCTTGCCTCTGGGCATGTTCTTCTGTGTGCCTTTCCTTGGGATTCTGGCGTCTCCCTACGGGATCTCAGGCCTCCTCACGCCGCCGCACGTCTTCTGGCTCCAGCATCTGTGGGCGGCTCCTGCGTCTCGCTGCGCCTGGCCGTCTCCTCTGGCTCAGTCTCCCGCTCTGGCTTCCAGTAGCTGGGCACTGCCCATCTCTCAAGTCTGACGTCCGCCCGGACATGGCCTTCTCTCTCCGGCGGCCGCTTGCCCCGGCAGCTTTCTCCAGGCCCCTACACCTCCGGGTTCCATTGCCTGTGCCTTGGGCCTTCTCCTTGCTTGATGTCAGCTCGGACGTGGTCCTCTTTCCTGCGACTGCGGCTCCCGGCGGCTTTCTCCGGTTCGCCTACCCCTCCGGGTTTGGTCGATTTTGGCTCGGGCCTGTCTCTCCTGCCTCCGGCATGTGAGCGGGCGCCTGGTGGTGCTTCCTTGGAAGCGTCCTGGTTGTCTTCTATGGTCTTCTGTACGCCTCTTGGCTGCCTTGACCTTTGCTTTCTCGCCTCGATGCCTTCCCTCAGCTTTTGGGGCGGACCCAGGTGCTCCCTGTTGTACAGCTCTGACCTCTTGCTGTTGTTGCAGTCTTCCGTACGCCACTGGGCTACAGTTCCTTGTTTCTCCCGCTCTGACGCCCTCCATGGGCTCCGGGGCGGGTCCTGTGGTGCTCCCTCGTCGCATCCTTTTCTCCGGTCGTCCGTACGCCTTCCGGCTCCGCTGACCGTGGTTGCTGACTCTCACACGCCTCTCTCGGGCGTTTGGGGGGGGGGTGGTGGTGCTCCCTCAGCATGCACACAGGCTGTCCTCTCCGATTCCGCAGTATGCCTCTGGCCTACAGGGACCCTTATTGCCCCCCGCAGGCCTGCCAACGGCTTTTGGGTGGGGGGCTCTTCTTCTACCTTTTTCTGCGGCCCTCGTCTGTACGCCTCTGGGCTACATTGACATTGGGTTCTTCCCGCTTTGACGCCTTCCCACGGCTCTTAGACGGGACCATGGGTGCTCCCTTGGCACACCCAGACAGCAGTCTTCAGTCCTCCATACGCCTCTTGGCTATTTGACTCTTGTTCCTCCTGCTTTGACGCCTTCCCACGGCTCTTTGGCAGGTCAGGGGGTGCCTCCTTGGAGCCACCCCCGGTTCTCTTCTCCAGTCACCCCCTACACCTGCGGGTTACGGTGCCTGTTTCGTTTTGTCTCGCCTCCAACCCCCTCACGTGGCTCTTGGGCATACGACACTTCCAAGACTCCCTCCCTCTCAGCTCAGACATGGTGTCGCTCTAGATGGGAGGCTACCTTGGTTCTTCGGTATCTTCAGCCAGACCACACTGAGGCCGCCCTTGGCAGCGTTCCCTGCTCCTTTATGGGTGTCAATGCCTCTTTCTTTGGCACGCGGGTTCCTTCCCCACCGCCTCTGAGTGAATCTGCACAAGTAAACGTTGTCATTCTCTTATAGAATGACAATAAGTCTGTGGGCCATGAGCGACAATAGAGTTTGGGTCCTCCCCTATCGGGATAGGACCTATCTCTATGAGCTCATGGCCCACAGACTTATTACTTGAGCTTCCCACCCGCCTCCCCTCGGCGGTTCTTGTCTGTGCGCTATGGCTTCGATGAATAGAGGTCGACGCAAGGCATTCTGGGAGCAGGTCATCTCGGGTCAGTGGTCTGGCCTGGCACTTAATTTTAATCCGATCTCAGCTGAAAACAAGCGCGAACGCTTGTTCTAGATGATATAGGCACAAGTAAACGTTGTCATTCTCTTATAGAATGACAATAAGTCTGTGGGCCATGAGCTCATAGAGATAGGTCCTATCCCGATAGGGGAGGACCCAAATTTTACGTATTAACTATGCCACATGGCCATTTTGTGGCTTGAAAATGGATTATCTGTAAAAATTCTGAAAATTAGCTCGCAATATATATATATAGGCCTATATATTAACAACAGCTGGTTCTTGGCACTGAGGGAAATTGTCATTTTTTGGGGGATATGAACTTAGGAATAGAATAGAATAGAATAGAATAGAAATTTATTTTCAACATCCACATAAATCAATAGCAGGACAACATATAGTGAAATTTTATATAATGTGATGTTGAGGGGTGCCCATAGAAACTCTGCAGTTTGTGGGTTGGACACCCCTTAGTGAAATGAAATGAGATGAGATGAGATGAGATGGATGATTAATGGCATCTGTTATTCTGGGTGACAATAAAATATTCAGAAAATATGCAATAGCTTAAGAAAAAATACAAAAAAAAAAAAAAAAGAAAAAGAAGAAGACAATTAAGTAATGGTATAATTCAAATGAATGTTATGATCCTCAAAACAATCAATAGTTGGCATATTCAAATATAAAGAATATAATATATAATAAAATAGATAGGCAACAATTACATTTGTGGTTATCCTATGGCAACATATAAAGATATACAGAATATTAATCATTTTATGTGATTTGTAAAAAGAGATAGCACAATTTTTACTCCGCCCATAGTAACTGACTTGAAAAATATCTTAAAATATTTGAGCATAAAATTCAAATTATTACACACATACTTTGAATATAGTAGGTGGGGGGGGGGATTCTTGTGTTATAGGGGGGGGAGGTTGGAAAAAAAAAAAATTTTGATAAATTATTTTAAAACTAAAACTTACGGGAAGTTAATCTACTTCTATGTATATATATAAGGAGGCTAATGAAGGCAAACATTGCAATTTGGAATAGAACAATTTTCCTGATAATTCGACACAAAGTATTTTTTAAGTTTCTTGGAAAATGATTGTGGGGATAGGCATGCTTTTGAAGTAATTGAGGAAGGAAGATTATTCCATGTTGTAGATATTTTATAATTTAGTGACTGTTTTCGTATGGAAGTTCTAATATTGAGACAATGAATATTGCTTTGCTGTCTTGTTTCATAGTGATGTACTTGATTGTTGGCTTGAAACTGGCTGAGAAAATATGGTCGTAGTATGTTTTTAAAGGATTTTTGATAAAATTTGCAGCAGCTCAAAGTAAATAAGTCGTTCAAGTTTAGCAAATGTAGTTTTTTAAAGATAGGAGAAGTGTGGGTATTATAACGCTTATTGTCTATCAGGCGCACAGCTTTCTTTTGAAGTGTGATAAGACGTTTCATTTCTTGGTTTTGTATGTTTCCCCATGCTATTATTCCATAATTTAAATGTGGGGATATTAATGATGTATAAATAGTTTTTAGTATGTATGAAGGGAGAGTATGCTTTAATCTGGCAAGAATTGCTATGACTTTTATGATTTGATTTGACTTGTTGTTAAGATGTACTTTCCAATTAAGCTTATTGTCGAAGTATACTCCTAGGAATTTTACATTGTCAACCTGATCTATTTGCGTGTCATTTATAACAATAGGATTTATGTTACTAGGGATGTTTTTATTATGGCTGTGGAATATGATATAATTTGTTTTTTTTATGTTGAGTGATAACTTGTTAAGACAGAACCATTTATATAATATTCTAATTTCTTTGTTAGTTTCCTGTATAAGAATGTTGAGATCACTATTTGTTAATAAGGGCTATTCCATTTAAAAACCTGGGGGGGCAGTTGGGCCGGTTAATTTTTCGTATGATGCATGTACGGGTGAGCGATAATACGATGTAGATATAATATATAATATAATAATAATAGACGTTTATATAGCGCTAATTCCAGTAAACTGCTCACTAGCGCTTGTGTAGAATAGACTTATTCATAGAAACTCTTGAATAGGTGAGTTTTAAGATTTCTCTTGAAGCAGTCAAGTGTTTGTGAGGTCTTGACAATGTCTGGCAGTTTGTTCCAGAGTTTTGGGGCAGCATGTGAGAAGGCCCTGTCCTCAAATTTGTTTTTATTGATGCTTGGGGGGCACTCGCGGAATTCACTGTAGATGTATGGGGGGGGGGACTATCGTTCTATTCAGGCCTACGCAATGTAATGACGAAAATTTTTTGTGATGTATGTACGGGGGACGAAAAAATCGAAGTTAATGCATGGGGGGGGTAAAAAAAATCGTTTTAGATGCATGGGGGGGGTCAAAATCGTAGCCCGACCACCCCACCCCCAGGTTTTTAAATGGAATAGCCCTAAGAGAGTTGTGTCATCTGCGAAAAGGATATTTTTTTAGCTATTTAATAATAATAATAATAATAATAATTTATATAGCGCCAATTCCAAGTATCTTGCTCATCGGCGCTTCAGTCTTGTTTGTTAATAGTATTACTAGGGATGTTTTTATTATGGCTGTGGAATATGATATAAATTGCATTAATTTAGTGCATTATCTATATCATTAATATATATTAAAAAGAGTAGTGGGCCTAGGATGGAACCCTGGGGTACCCCACAGGTAATTTTTAGCTGAGTAGAGTGAGTAGATTTATATGAAACATACTGCTGACGATTTTCTAAATAACTGATAAACCAATTAAGTGCTGACCCTCTTATTCCTATATTTTGCAGTTTTGATATTAGTAGGTTATGGTTTAAGGTATCGAAAGCTTGTTAAGTCAATAAAAAATCCAAGACAATATTTTCTAGAAGCTATTGCTTTAACAATCCTGTCCTGCAGTTCAAGTATTGCAAATTCTGTAGACATGTTAGGTTGAAATCCGTACTGTGATATTGTAAGTATGTCATTATTGGAAAGAAATTTTAGCAGTCTCTTATGAACCAATTTTTCTATAATTTTAGAAAAGCCTGGGAGAAGTGAAATAGGTCTGTAGTTTACAAAATAAGATTTGTTTTCTTTTTTATATACTGGGATTACTTTCGCTATTTTCATAGAAGAAGGGAATAAGGAAACTACTCCACCTCCATTTTGAACCCCTGGGTTCTTGTAAATTTTCTGATTGATTAGATAAGGCCACACATAATTGATCTTTAGCTTCTCGGATCCTCTGAAGGCACTTTTACTCGGGTCGGTCGGTAGAACAAAAAAAAAAAGGTGAACATTTTTTTTTTTCAATTTTTTTCCCATTGGCAGGAAATCTATTGTGTCGGCGGGTCCGCGAAGCTAAGAATCAATTATGTGTGGCCTAAAATCTAAAATGCTTGGGAGTAGTGAAAATAATACATTTTCTGAGGCATATGAACATTCTGCAGTGTTTGTACAATATACCTTTGAAGTACATACCAAATTGTTTATATTAAATTATTTCGATGTGTCAGTAAACAACTTGAAATTCTACCTTTCAGATGCCCCTCCCCCCACAACCAGAGAATGCCCACCAGGGTGCAGGACAATCTTTGTCGGGGGTCTTCCGGAAAATGTCACGGAAGAAGTCCTGCGTCAGATCTTCGAACAATGCGGACCTATTCAGATCATCCGGCTGAGCAAAAAGAACTTTGCGCACATCCGTTTTGACGACATGGGTTGTGTCGATAATGCCTTGTATATATCTGGTCAGTATTTTATTAGAATATCCCTTCAGAGCTTTGAGTTTTGTTGCTTGTAGATAATTCGTTATTGCAAAGATACCATTGCCATGTATGGATAGTTCAGCTCTGAAATGCCTGTATCAAAGATAGCCCAACTCTGCCAATAATTGATGAATGCTACCATATTGAATTGTAAGAATAAGAATTTGCCGCAGAGATCTTTCTAGATGGCTGATGTTTCACAGTTTCACTCTAAGTGATTATTGTTTTAACAATGTAAGATTAATCCTGAACTTTGGATGTTCCTATGTTGACTGTATCATTGTCTCTGCTGGGCAAGTAAAAGATCCCTCACATGCGGTAAATGTGTAACATGTTGACTGTTGAGGACTCCCGCTCTTTCTCCCATCTCATCAATCAACCCTTGTGAGCATCTAGAACTGGGCTTAGAGGGCTGCACTTACCTGCTTAGTACTTACCATGTCTGTCTATCTTCCAGGGTACAGAATCAAGATCGGCAACAAAGACGATAAGGAGAACACGGGACGTCTCCACGTGGATTACGCCCAAGCGAGGGACGACCTCCATGAATGGGAATGCCAGCAGAGGGCGCTAGCAAGGGAAATGCGCCATCGTCAAAGAATAGAAGAGGAGAGATTGCGCCCTGCGAGTCCACCTCCTGTCATCCATTTCTCGGACCACGAAGCTAGTGTACTGGTGGAGAAACTCAAAGGTACTCCTAGAAAAATGTTGACTGTTCAAATCGAAAGATAGAATCATTTGTGCTGTAATTATTTTTGGTTGATGAGTTGACCTTGGATGGTCACACTGTCCAAACATTGAAAAACCTTGTAATAATTTATGTACATGTAGGCTTTACATGTTAAATTTATCCACTTTTCAAATTGTTTAAAAGTGTACCTATTGTATGATTATTTTTGTGTGAAAATACCTGATGTGTACATTGTCTTCATAATTTGAACCTGGTACCGATGTGAAACGTTTTCCATACACACCCCTCGGCTTTGAATTCTTGAGTCCTTGTCAAAACATTCTGTAGGCTACATAACTCCCCAATAAGTTCTGACTTGGGTAGTTTCAAAAGTCTTAGTCTATTTTATCTTATCTTTTATGAATTCCAGGTGACGACACATTCATGAAGGGCACGCAAGTCCTAATGACCTGGTTAGAACGAGGCGACTGCAACAGAAGAACGGCCAACACCTTCTACAGCATGGTGCAGTGCGTCCATTCTCACGTCCGTCGTCTGTTAACAGAGAAGACTACACACGACCAAGAGTTGGAGGAAATGAAATGGAAATTCAGACAACGTTTAGAGGGAATCATCAGACAATGTAAGTGTATATTATGATATCTTGGTTGTTATGCCAATATTGGTAATGGTGTGTTGGGAATTAGTCAGTCAGTCAGAATGTATGAACTGCGAACTTGAACTGGTCACATGAAAGTAATGATCTGGTAAAACACACAATGACATTGGAAGCTGTTTGTGGCATAAGCTTAGTTGGTAGTGCTCTGGGCTGCCAACCACTGGGTCCAAGGTTCGAATCCAGCTCTTGAGCTTTGGCCGGGTCACCTGGACCTATGTTGGACAGCATGTTCAATCATCTTTCTCCTCCTGTCCAAATTAGTCTACCACAGTCCGGGCTGGGTACTCTGCGTAAGTACAGGTTGTAAAGCCCCAATCATCCTTCCCTCATTGAGGTCCATTTAATTTGAAAAATTGCCTGGTTCTATTCCAAAAAATGTATTAAAAGTTCACTGTTGTGACTTCTCTGAAAAACACAAAACACAAACGGCTTCCAATTGTCATTAAAGTTCAGCAAAGACAGAATTCTGAAAATGGCGAATTGTTGAATTGAAATGTGGAGAACTTGATTTGATGGTAAGATGAAGAATCGTGGTAAGACCAATGGATCAAGTAAGTCTGCCTGTCATGCGTGTTCTGAGCGGGCGCTCAAACTGCTGATTTTGAAATTGATTGTGAAATGGTAAGGAAAAGGAAAACGGAGCAATTTAAGAGGCATCTCATCTGAATTGAATGAAGTTGAAAATTATTTTAAGTGAATTCATTTGGATGTAAGGGAAATAAATGCATGTTGTAGGCAGAGAATCGGAACATCATATTCAGTCTTTAAATGGTTGTCTGCTGACAAATACTTTTTTGGGAAACTTTAATTCCAGGAGATGCTCTGCCACTTAGTGTCATCGGCAAAAATGATTAAGTTTTAAATGTTTTTAAGGCTACCAACTGCCTGCAACATGCATGCAGAACACATTTTATCTGTCTATTTACTCTCTGATGTCCTCTTGAAGACTTTTCTCTCATGTTTGTAAACCGCTTATTGGTAATACAGTGTATTCAAAATTTCATGAAGAAATTGTGCATATATTTATGTATCCGTAAGGGCTATTCCATTTAAAAACTTGGGGGTGGGGTGGTCAGGTTACATTTTTGACCCCCCTCATGCATCTAAAGTGAATTATTTTTGACCCCCCCATGCATTAAATGCAAATTTTTGGTGTGCAGCCAAAACGGCGATAAACCAGAACGGCTATTCGTTTATTTACCATAACGGCGATGATAAATTTGACAAGATTACAAGAACGGCTATTGCACTAATTTTTGGCAGAAATAGCTTAAAAACTTAGTAATTTTACTTTAACTTAATACATTTTGTTATCCAACATTGTTTCTGTCATCAAAAAGACAATTTAGTTACGTTTTTTGTTGCGTTTTATCAAGTTTTACACATTTACTAAGTTTTTGCTACATTATAACATGTCAAATTAGACAACAAAAATGTTACGTTATTGTGCTACAAAGTAACAAATATCTGACGTTTTTTTGTTGAAAGATACTTTTCTAAGTTGATTTTTAAACTAAATTGTCATCGCCGTTTTGGACTTTGATCATCGCCGTTTAGGTATTGTCTGTAAATATACGAATAGCCGTTCTGGTTTATCGCCGTTCTGACTGGCAGTCCAAATTTTTTACCCACCCCACATGCATCAAATGAAAATTTTATTATTACAATGCGTAAGCCTTCATGGAGCGATAATGCCCCCCCGTACATCTAAAGCGATTTCTTTTGCATCCCACCATACATCTGAAGCGAATTTCCACCGATCCCTATATCCATCTTAGGAAAAATAAATCAACTTGACCACCCCCCTCCCAGCTTTTTAAATGGAATAGCCCTAATCTTTGACAATATTCTGGTGCGAAAAAAAATCATATAAACATTATTGATAACGTATATATGATAGAAAAGTCTTCTCAATGCACTCAAAACAAAAACAGCATGGCCACTGGAAATGGAAAATGGTATGTTATATGTAAATACACACTGTAGGGTCTCTCACTGCATCAGGTAGGCTGGAAATGAATTAATGGACCCTGGATATCTTATGGACGAGTTTGCACTGTGTAGTATGGCCGGGGTGCTGGACTGCTGGTAGCATTGGTGCATCCTTGTGGTGCCCTGGATGCTAGTCTGGTGGTCTTGATACTGGTTCTGCTACCCTGGATGCTGGTCCTAATACCCTGGATGCTGGTCCCAATACCCTGGATGCTTCATCAGATACCCTGGATGCAAATCTGGTAACCTTAATGCTGGTTCTACTGGCCTGGATGCTGGTCCCAGTGCCCTGGATGCTGATCTCGTACCCTTTAGACAACTCTATGATCTCAAGGTGGCTCAGTACCCTGGATACTGGTTCCAGTACCCTGGATACTGGTTCCAGTACCCTGGATACTGGTTCTAGTACCCTGGATGGAAGTATAAGTACCCTGGATGTCGGCCTTTTGCACATGATTCAATCTGATCCCAGCAGACCAGCACCCTGGATCAAGGTCTGTAGATTAACACTGCATGGTCTGGCCATGTGGTGTCCATTAGCCTCCAATGCTACCTGGATACTTGTCCAAGTACCCTGGATCAGTGCCCTGGATCCTGGTCCCAGTGCTGCCCAGGATTCTAGTTGCGGTGCTGCCCTGGATCTTGTCCCCTGTGCCCTGGATGCTGGCCCTAGGACCCTGGATAGTGGATGCTCCGCTTTCTTTGCTACCCCAGTTGTCTGTACTTGTGGTAAGCACTGCAGAGGTGTCTCGGAACTGTCTCCTGACTATTGGAGACCTTTGAGAGTATTCTGTTAGAGTATCGTGAGTGTCTGTTCAAAGTTCTGTTGATGGTATTACGACGTCTTGGTCTGATTTGAAATGTTTTATAAAGTCGAACAGATAGACAAGGTGTTTGGGGCGGCTACCAAGCAGAAAGCGTGGGATCACTTTTCCAAGGCTCAGCGCAAGAACTTGGACGTGTGGAAGAAACAGGCGGAGGTGGGTCGATTAAGGTCATTTGAATTGCACTTCAACGGTAAAATACGGTAAAATACGGTAAAAGCAAGCCAGTAAGAATTCCAACTGAGACTGTATAACTCAAATGTCCGCTTATGGTGACGAAGTAAGGATGCAATGATCATTATAAAGGACTTTTACAAAGACCTGTAACTCTTAGAAACCACCTACTGTACTTATTGATGCCAGAACTTGATTGTTTGGAGCTTTGACAAATGTTTTGAGGTATTGCAAATCTAACCAATCACAATTTCAGTGATGGTTGTTGTTAGAACTTTGCAAGCAGTAAACATTGGAACTTATGTGATAATTGGTACTATGACTGGATTCTGTGTTGTCAAATTAAACAGCCCTTGTGCTGAGCGCGGGTAAAATAAACACAACTCAAGCGTGGTCATGAGTTCAAATCCTAACTGGGAATAGTTGTACACATGCTTTATGTCAAGGCAGCTGGTGATAACTTGATAATGATATGAATGAAGTCTCGTGTGATGCATGGTATTGTGGTGAAGTAGATACTAGTCTAGCTTCCTCAGGACAAGGTACAGTATGAGTGCATGGTGTATGTAGGGTTCCCACAGTCATGGAAAGTCAGGGTTATGGAAAGCCAGGGTTATGGAAAGCCTTGGTTATGGAAAGTCAAGGTTATGGAAAGTCATTGAAAAGCAAAATCCAAAATCTGATCATGGAAAAGTCATGGAATTTCAGTCGTAAGATTTTGTGAGATTTGTGGGAACCCTGCATATAATTGTATGAGTGTGAATGTGTTTAGTTTTGCAAATTTAATCCGCTAGGCCTGTAACAAAAATGGAGGAATGATGCACTGTGATGTGTATGATGGAATTAAAATAGGACTATTTTACTGTTCACTGTAACTGACTGTTTGGAGTCATCTTTCGTTTTGAATTGATTAACTATTCATATTAAATTTAACTAAGTTTTACATTAACGGTAGTCAAATTTTAGATGCGTAATTTGGATAACAACACAAGGATAGCTAAAAGGTTTGATCATCATTGGTAGACGTAAACCTAGGATTTAACAGAAACTTATACAGAAGATCTCTAGTCTCTTGTCTGCCTTGGTATAAAGCAAAGTCATGTAGAAAAGCTCCACTTTTGATTGCTGAAGACGGCATTTAAAGTATTCTGAATTTAATATGTCCCAGTAGTTGGCAGAAGAATCCCACTCTTTTCGCTGCTGAAATTTCCCTTAAACTCTTCAAATCGAGCAATTTGCACATGTTTTGAACTCATGACCATGACATGAGTTGGTGGTAAGTTTTGGAAGGAAAGAGACAGTAAGAACTCTTTTTGTGGCTCGGTAAGTAGATGGCGCCACAGTGGAGGTGATTCCATTATGGAGGCAACTATCGAGGGACGATGGAGTAGCTAAAGAAAGAATGGAACACTATCAAATGAGGATCACACGATGTAATTGAATCTCGGAGAAGGAAGGTTCTACCAGAGCTAGGAATAATAAAATAAGAGAAAGTCAACTCTGCGTAAAAATAATATTTTACACGTACCTGAAAAGTTGGGGATTGTTCTATGATCAATAAGCGGGAATAGTCAGGAACAGTTAAATGAGCAAATTTGGCCACCTGCTTTGAAACTATTGCGTGCTGCATTAGTGCTGCAGCCTACTCCAGAGCTAAGGTTGAAGTTGTACACGTTCTTGCAAATTTGTTCATTAAACTGTTCCAGCATCCCCGTTTTCCTCCTACTCCCAACTGTTC
The DNA here is from genome assembly GCA_026936325.1 of Platynereis dumerilii. Taxonomy (NCBI): domain Eukaryota; kingdom Metazoa; phylum Annelida; class Polychaeta; order Phyllodocida; family Nereididae; genus Platynereis; species Platynereis dumerilii. The sequence continues at coordinate 11,323,758 of JAPTHN010000019.1, forward strand.
ATTCTCGGTCACATCATATACTTAGGCCAGACATAATTGATCTTTAGCTTCTCGGATCTTCTCGAGGCACTTTTTCTAGGGTAGGTCGGTAGGACGATAAAAAAGGTGAAATCTAAATTTTTTATTATGTCAATTTGATAAAAATTCTGGTTGTGCTCTGTTGGGTCGGTCGATCCGAGAAGCTAAAAATTAAAAAAGTCTGGCCTAACATATACTTGGGATTAGTTGTCTCTCACTTGTCCACAATGGCACCAAGAGGGTAGTACACAATCCCGGCCGATATTAAACCATTTGTTTGGTAAATCTTCAGGAGATCAAGACGAACCAGCAGGAGGAGTTCTTGAAGAACAGAGAAGAAGCAGAGATGGAAATGTCCGATTCAGAGGAGGGAGAAGACGCCATGCCGCAAAACAAGAAGAGGAAGGAAGACACCTATCAGAGTAAGTGATTAAATAACATCTCTTCAATGACGTCCTAATTTTGTTTTAGAACAGGACCTTCCCGACTCTGCGCAACCTTAAGTGAGGCGCTAAACAGTGTTCTTGGCTATCAGGCCTTACCTCTTAGCCGATCAAATTTAGTGACACCAAAACGCAACATAGTTTAAGCTCCACTTAAGCCATGTTTTGCATGCAAAACTTCATGGAGTTATGGTACTGTATGGTCTCGGTTAGGAATTTGTTTATAACTTTGGATATGTCTTACTATTTGACTATCTCAGCAGAGAGTATGGTCAAAGAGGTCATAAGTCTCTTGAATGACACTGCCTGGTAGAAACGTTGTCCATCAAATCCCTAAGTACTGCTAAACTTCTCCCAAAACCTCACTACTGCACCATGACTCCTTCTGAAAATTTTGGGGCTGCAGACTCACTGTCCCTTTTACTTAAAACCTGAATGTTCAATTGTTCATGATCCAATAATGGACCGATTAATTGTGATATTGTGTAGAAATGGACTTTCGTACTATATATATTATGTATCTCATTTGCTTTCTGTTACAGATTTTGAGTACAACGCAGCGCAGTACGCCCTGAATAACTTGAAGGAGGAGAACGACGCCTTGAAGTGTCAGCTGGAAGCGTACAAGAATGAGGTGGACCTAGTGAAGCATGACGTGCAGAATGACTCGGACGAAAAGGACAAACAGATGAAGGCCTTGCAGCAAGCACTACAAGGAATGCAGCAGGTGAATATTTAATGAAATACTCGTAATATAATATTACATTCAACCACAGGTAGATTATGGAGACTAGCATATATAAATGTATTCATGTAACCTGTGATTGTATTCTGTTTTTGGCTAGTCGAGGGACTAGCCCTTAGAGAGATGACAAAAAAGCCCGCGAAAATCGGAAATTCAAAATACCGCAATGCAGATTTGCCTCAGAAAGCGTCTGTGGAGCAAGGAACTGTCTGAAAACCACCAGCGGCCGAGATATGACCGAAAACGATCGTCTACGATCATATTTACGATCGATAGAGCTCAAAACAATCCTGTGCGTCTGTCTCCATAGAAATACAAGCGAGTGGACCCACTGGGACTGTTGGTATCCCGCTAGCCGGGCGTATGACGCTCAGGCAAGCGAGCGGGCCCAGTGGTGCTGTATGGATCCCGTTGGGATTACCTAGCAGGAACACACCAGGGAGCAATCAGTGATTTTACAAACGCTACTAAGGCTTAATTGGTCTACTGGCTCTTTCTATTTGCATGCTGAATTGGTGTCTCATGTAATTTCTGATCATCCACCAACAGAGCCATCTTTGCCTCTATTAGGTTTGCTCTCTGGAATGGAACATTGGTCACATTCTCAAGACACAAATATGTAAGCTTTCTTTTTGGAATTTGGTTTGTGAATAATCACCTATTACTAAAATATGTTAATATAAATAAACGACTTCACTTAGTAATGACTTCTATGGGAAGGTGCCAATGGACATTGCTTGAAACAACAAAAAGCACAAGATGACTAGGCCAAGCAAGTAGAACTCATAACATAAGCTAGATTTACCTTTTTCCTTAAGATGTACTGAAAAGCCATTATCCTCTTTTTTTTCTCTTCCTCTTTGGCATGTTCTTCTTAAAGCATGTCTTGTTGTACACTGAACTTATGTACCAAGGCTGGTCTTTATATACTATTTACTAAGCAGTGACACATTCAGAGTTGACAGCTAGTGTCTAATGATTGCAATTACTCATTGAGCAGTGTCCAAGAAAATATCAGCTCAATTGGGTTGAGTTGGCAGGTAGTGTCTGATGATTGCAATTACTCATGGAGCTCAGTCAGTGTCAAAGGTAATATCAATTAATGGCAATTGGCTTTAGTTGGCAGGTAGTGTCTAATGATTGCAATTATTCATTGATCTGTGTAAAAAAAAAATCAAGTTATTGCAATTGCAGAATATGAGAATTTCTTGAAAGTAGAACACAATGCTTTTAATTAACTGTAACTATTTTGTGTTTTATATTGTGAATGAGAGTAAATAATTAAAAAAAGTATTCATTAATGTGATATCCAATTGAGCAGATTATAAAAGAAATATCAATTCAATTGCACTTACATCATAAGTAACATGTCCTCTTTGATTTATTTTGTCTTCTATCAAGTAAAATGACAGCCCAATAGAGCACAATTATGCAATTAGTGCTGTATTTTGATTTATCAAGACATATTAACTGTGTAAATAATTATACTCATACCAATTTGGCCATGTAGCCTTAATTTTACAACCATACTTTCTTGTTGGATTGGAACTGTTTGGAATTTTTGAGTTCCAATATTTTGATTTCTTGTAGTACCACATCACAACAATAGCTTGTTTATGTGTAGGCCTATAAACTAATAGGCCTGAACTCTGTTTCATTGGTATTGCAGCCCAAGTGCTGTTGTTAAGCAATTTCACACACAAGCTGATTTATCACATTTATCAGTCACAACTTAAAAACACGACAGATCAACAAAAATGTGCAGTTGGAAATGAACAAAAGTCAGTGCAACTGGTCTGCTTAGTGATGATATAATGATAAGTAATGCACAATAGACTGCAGTATCACAATCTGTTGTGTTTCATTGAAATATATTTAAATTTAAATAAGGAATTTCATTTTAGACACATTGCTTGAAAAAAAATTTCGATCAGGGCAATTAGACCTCACTTTGGTTACTTAACCTTCTTATGATATCAATTATATGCATGTTTTCCAAATGTGTGGTTAGTAGGTCTAAGTAAATGTGCATGTCTATTTTGTGTATTTACAAAGTACAAACTTATGATTTCAAAAGATCTATAATAATATAAGTATCTTGGGTGCACATAGACTGCATAGACACCACTCTATATATACAGTACACAGAATGTTTTGAGAATTTGTGGCTAATTTCTTCCAAAATGCTCTGTTTTTGATGATGGCCTTTGGAACAAAAATGCTGTCATACTGTGTCAATTGTTTGTTTTTACTGATGAGCTTCAAGAAATAAGAGCCTTTATAGAGTTCTCTTATAATAATTTCTTGTTATGTTTTATCTTAACGTTTTCACTAAAACCAAAGCTGCTTGGCCATTCGCTGTTGACTTTAATATTCAATTTCGCAGCTACCTGGTCTAAAACCTGCCTTTTTTTCCGCAAATTTCGCATCATTTACAATTGTGATAACTATATCTGCAAGACAGATGCTTCACTGTCACCCATTCCATGTTAATCACTGATTCATCAATATAGGCCTAATACGAGACGACTAGCCTTTGAATCCATGGATTCTTGTTAGTTCTTTCTGTTAATTTTATCCTGTTATGTTGTAATAGTGGGTAAAAAAGCCTATGGCTTATGTTATTATTTCTGTAAACACCCGACTTAAAATAAAATTTCTTTGACTTTGACTATGTAACATGTAAAGTGACAAATTGACCCAAATTCTCATTCATTCAAGCGTTGGCAACGCTACGACGCTACGTTGCAAAGGGCTGGAACTTATCTTATTAGACGGCTTCACTGCATGTATACTTTCGTATTCAGATGTTTTGGGCCTGGAGCATGTCTTTTCTTTTGTAATTTTATATGTAATATAGGTTAATTATTATTATTATTTTATTCATCGTACAAGAGTACAAAATATTTTTTAAAAATCAATAAATAAGGTAAAACAGTAATAAAAACAACAGGGTTGCCATTCAAGTCGCATTTCGAAATTCCCTGACTTTTCCCTGACTTTTCACTGTCTCGAAACAAGTTTTCCCTGACCAAAAAAAAGGCTCTCGCACAAAATTTGGATCGCAATTCGCGGGCTTTCGTGAATTTATGTTTCGATTTGAAACAGAAAGAAAATTGATAATGCCAAGTTGCTCACTCAAGACGCCTCAAACTACAGATTCCTGATTTTATGGCCACTTCATAACCATCAAACAGGTTATAAACTGGCAAATGTCAAAAATTTCTCTATCGTTCTTATCACGAAACCATCGGCTTTTGAGTCGTGAATAAGTTTTTATGCAAAATTTCCCTGACCAAGGTGAGATTTTCCTGACTTTCTGCAAAATCCCAAATTTCCCTGACTAATTTCAAAGCTCCCTGACTTTTCCCTGACCTTGAATTTCCCTGACTTTTCCCTGACCAGTGGCAACCCTGAACAACATAAGATAAAATAAAACAAGTAAAAAAAATAATAATAAAATAAAATAAAAAAATTACAAAATTTACGTCTACACTATCTGTAGCTCTAGCTAGCTTGTACACAAGAAACCAATAATGTCATTTATTTCACTGGGATCTAACAACCATGGGTCAGCAACATGACTGTCCCTAATATGAAGAAGTTCTCTAATTTGAGAGCCAGTCCTCAAAATTGACTCCTTTACATTATCATAAAAAGCATTAATACTGGCTACTGCTCTGACAGGTTTTTCAGAATACATTATATTGACATTAATTCCATACTTGCGACAAATATGTAACAAATAAGCACCTATTCTGGAATTTTGTTTACATGAAGTACTACATTTAAAAATAAAATAATGGCAGCATGCTGCAACAGGGTATAAATTCAAAATGCAGCATGCATATGCTCCCACTCATGCACATGCACCCACCCCCATATAGGAATATGCACACATGCAGGGGTCATGCTAACATGCACAGAGCATGCACATGCACGGGGCATGCAGACATGCTGGAAGCATGTAGACATGCTGGAAGCATGTAGACATGCAGGGGACATGCATGAAAGAAGCTGCAGATATATATATGCAAGACAATGTGCACATGTAGTGACATCATTGACATGCATGCATTTCGATGCAGGATTGTTGGGCATGCATAGGGCGGCTATTAGGGCCTGTGCATCCACAGGTCCATGTACATTTTTGGTTTGACTTCTTTAATAAACCTCATAATCTATTTCATGAGCTTACTGAATGAAGGACAAACCCCGAAAGGGTGAGCCTCTGCTTATCTCATGCAATTGAGGCACAGGCCGTGGCGTCACCAGAATTTATTTTCGAGGGGGGGAAAGGGGGGGGGCCAGGCCATTCAACCAGGGGGCCATGAATTGTAATGACCTATGGGACAATAGGTTTAAGCCTGATTTGGGGGGCCAGAGGGGGGGGGGAGTGAATTTCAGCCCCCCCCCTGCCCCCCAACCTGGTGACGCCATTGGGCACAGGCAGGAAATTTCCTGATTGGGCAATGCTTCAATATTTCCTGATCTTACTTTAATATTTATCTTCTTCTGCAATAAAAATCAAATGCATGTTTTGTTTTTTTTGCTACTGCAGTATTCCATCAAATGCACTCATTTTGCTACATTACTTCTAGACTGGATTGCAGCAACCCCCCTCCCCCTACCACATCCAGGAGACTGCATAATTGTCCTGACCCCCCCCCTCGACATCAACTGGCTGTTGTCACTCCCCGCCTCGGCCTAACTCGCCTCAGCAAAAACTCGCCCCATTACCACCCGCCCTGCTTCTGTGTACTAAAAGAAGCTGTGAATTTAAACTCTTTTCTATCAGTTATTTGTATTTGTTTAATTGTTTAATACCTGACCGATCAGAAGCTGTGAAAGTTTGTACATCACAACTTTTGCGCAAGTATTGGCCTATATATCTAAGCCCACATTTAATCATCTCAGAGAATCAAACCGCATTTTATTTTGAGACTGTCTTAACTCTGATCTGTCACCTACTTATAGAAGTTGACTTTTTTTTGGGAATGTAGTATTATAAGCAGATGACTGATAACTGTTTAAAAGAAGAGACAGAGAGTTTTAGAAGATAGGCCTACCAACTATGCAATTGTTTCCCAATCAATCAATGAATCAATCAGTCGATTATATTTTTATTTGCAACTAGGCCTATTCATTTCTGATGTCAGTGCTTGGTGTGTATTTTTTTTCAAAATTAATGTGTTCTTTTACCATGGCTAAAAATTTCACAAACATCTAGGCCTATTGTTATCCCAAAGGTGTGAACGCCTTGACAGTGGGTCCATTCCACTGATACCCTGAAATACACAAGAATTGCTTAGATCTTTGTCTCTTTCTCTTTCTTTTTTTTTACATGCAGAATATATGTATAGTATTTAAATCCATCTTTTAAACTTAATTCTTTTGTTTAGATTTATCTGGTGAATGTATTATATTGACATGAAGTATAAAACAGAATCCTTAATGCACCATTTTTATGTTGGATGGCCAGCAAGGTGCATGCAAGATCTTACATGGGCGAGTACCTAAGAGCTCCTAAGCTTATCTGGAGGGGGGGGGGGGCTAGGAGACGGGAGATTGAAGGGAAATTAGGCAGGGGTGGGGGCTGGAAGTATGTCGGACGGGCGGCCGGGTTGGACCCAGGGCGAGTTTTATCGAGGCGGCTACTAGTCTCAGGGCGGATTGACCAGGTACCGACTTGCAGGGTGTCCCGGCATGGGCATGGGCATGGGCCAGGCATGCGCCAGGCATGGGGTTGAGCACGACGAGCTGTCGTTGCATGGTATGCGAGGAATGTGCATGCGCACGTTTTCAAACACCCAGACGGTACAGTTTGTCTCACAAGATGCGAACTGGTGTTTGGCCAGATTGCTCAGCATCTACAAGTCACACTGTAGAAATCAGTGATGGAAATGGGGGGAGCTCGGGGGAGCTGAGCTCCCTTGACCAAAAAACAGGGGGAGCTGTACCCTGCTACAGCTCCCCCAATGATCAGTGGTGAAATCACAATTATCATGTTACTTTTTCAGTCTTCATGGTATTTTTAGCCAAAATTATCCTACGGTGGAAGAATTCTTTCTCTTTAAAAAATTCGGAATGGTGAGCCGCTGCCTCACGAGCTGAGAGCTCCCTCAATGAAAATTTTCCATTTCCATCACTGGTAGAAATACGAATACTCAACCGATAGAAGAGTAAATTTGTAATTTATAAAAATTTATCACATTCTTGTGATGTTTTGGTAGAAATGAGACAGACTGTAGTTACATGCACTTGTGGGCTCACAAGCCGGGCTCACAAATCATGACTTGTGTTATTTTTAACCGGCTAAGGCCGGTTAATAGAGGAGGGCTTAAGGTGAAATGGGACTCTTGTCCACTTGTCCACTTGTCCATGTGTAAACTTTCCACTTGTCCACTTTTCTTGTCAACACATTTTGAATTGCCCATTGCGACTTTAGTATTTCACTTGGATTTATGAAATTTGGTATAGGGATTCACTTTGGGGTCTCACTCAGAAATTTTTGGGAAAATCCAAGATGGCTGCCAAAATGGCCGCCATATTTTGAATTGCCCACTGTGACCTTAGTATTTCATTTAGATTTATGAAATTTGGTACAGGGATTCACTTAGGGGTTCCCCTCAAAAATTTTTGGAAAAATCCAAGATGGCTGCCAAAATGGCCGCCATATTTTGAATTGCCCACTGTGACTTTACTATTTCACTTAGATTTATGAAATTTGGTATAGGGATTCACTTTGGGGTCTCCCTCAGAAATTTTTGGGAAAATCCAAGATGGCTGCCAAAATGGCCGCCATATTTTGAATTGCCCACTGTGACCTTAGTATTTCATTTAGATTTATGAAATTTGGTAGAGGGATTCACTTAGGGGTTCCCCTCAAAAATTTTTGGAAAAATCCAAGATGGCTGCCAAAATGGCCGCCATATTTTGAATTGCCCACTGTGACTTTACTATTTCACTTAGATTTATGAAATTTGGTATAGGGATTCACTTGGGGGTCCCCCTCAGAAATTTTTGGAAAAATCCAAGATGGCTGCCAAAATGGCCGCCATATTTTTAATTGCCCATTGAGACCTTCGTATTTCACTTGGATTTATGAAATTTAGTACAGGGATTTTCACTTGGGGGTTCCCCTCTAATTTTTTTTTGGAAAAATCCAAGATGGCTGACAAAATGGCCACCATATATTAAATTGCCCACTGGACTTTAGTATTTTACATAGATTTGTGAAATTTGGTACAGGGATTCACTAAGGGGTACCCCTCAAAAATTTTTGGAAAAATCCAAGATGGCTGCCAAAATGGTCGCCATATTTTAAAATGTGCACTGTGACTTTAGTATTTCATTTGGATTTATGAAATTTGAAACTAAGAGGTTCCACTCAAAAATTTTTGGAAAAATCCAAGATGGCTGCCAAAATGGACACCATATGTGACTTGCTCCACCAAAATGGGTTCAAAGTCGACCTGCTATCATATATAGCTGTGAAAATTGCTTTGTTCTAATGGAATTTGGCTTTAAAATGATGTTTCATTTGTCTTGATATCTCCACTCAATCCAAAGATATGGCACCTCAAACATTGATGATACGAAACATTGAACTTTGAGAAAATGGCATTTGAATTTCCCGCCATTACAATAAAAGAACTAGGAAAATCAAGAATGATGCCCAATTTAGATAATTTAAAAGCAGTTTTTGGTTAAAATAGTCTTAAATAATCAAAGCAAATTACTTTTGCTAAAACGTAGTACCAACAGCTAAAAATCATCAAAATGTGACATTTTGACACATTTTGCTCATTTCTGGAAAATGTAGATTGCCTACTTAGAACCCATTTTGATGGAGCAGGTCACATATTTTGAATTGGCCATTGTGACCTTAGTATTTCACTTAGATTTATGAAATTTCGTATAGGGATTCACTTAGGGGTTCCTCTCAATTTTTTTTGGAAAAATCCAAGATGGCTGCCAAAATGACCACCATATTTTAAATTGCCCACTATGACTTTATTATTTCACTTAGATTTATGAAATTTGGTATAGGGATTCACTCAGGGATTCCCCTCAGAAATGTTTGGAAAAATCCAAGATGGCTGCCAAATTGGCCACCATGTTTTAAATTGCCCACTGTGACTTTAGTATTTCACTTGCAGTTCTGAAATTTGGTATAGGTATTTGCTAAGGGGTTCCCCTCAAAGTTTAATGGCATGCAGCAAACACTATCAGTCTGGCTATCACTGCTCAATACAAAACAATCCATGTAATAATATATAAATCACCCTCTTCATGATTTCAATCCCGAATATACAATTGCCAAAGGCCGGTTTTGAATCCATGGATTCTTGTTTCATAATAAACTAAATAAAGCCAAATCAACGCATTCAACATCACAGCAGCGCTGCTATAGTGCCTAGTCTTAGTAGTCTATGCTACCTTTATCTTGCATGGTCGTCCTCATAGACGTATTTCGCAGGGGTCAAGGGGGGGTGCAGCCCCCCATGGCATCAGGGCAAATGGCATATATATCAGGGCAAATCCTCACCAATCAGGGCAGATCCACTGCCCTGGTCACATCCGCACCATGTTAAAATTTCAGGGCAAAATAGCACAAGAATCCAAGGATTCAAAACCGGCCTAATGTAATTGCATTAAAGGTAGCATTTCCCCTAACTAGATAGCAAGTGATGCCATGAGGATGCAAGAAAGAGTTGATTGGTAGACATTAGAGTGACCTGAACAGTTCCTTTTTCGGGAAATTTGCAAAATACCTTTGCAAAGTTTTGAATGAGCAATGTCAATTTGAAAGATTAGAAAATGGTAGAAGAAGCATACTTTACAAGGTGTTGCAACGGAAAAATTTGTCAGCTACGGCCCATGGGGGATCAATACTTTGTGCAGAACAGACCTAACAAACAACTGCTGCAACACGAAAATGCAGGAAAAGTCTCAATGTAATGTCTTCTATATCCTGCCTTGAATAAGATCTACCAAGTAAAGAGGCATCTGATCCACCTGGATTCCATGTAGGCCTACATCATTGTCATTTATAACAGCGGAAATGATTCAACATTGATTTAAAGGAAGTTGGAAAATTGAGGAAATTTATCTGTGCATTTGTGACAATTAATTGATTTGTATTTGACACTAGTTTTATCGATTTAATTTTGGGTTTTTACACCAGTTACCTCCAGAGTGAGTGATTTTGTGTTTTACACCCCCCATCAGCACCAGCGTGGGCTATTTAGAGGCTTCTGATGTTCACTTGACTTAACGCTGATGTTATATAACTTACATTGTTACTATATTCTGTAGGCCTATTAGTCATTGACCAATAACCACACATGCCAGAGGAACTTAATCATGATAATTCACAAAAGTGCAAGAAGCTTAATTACTCTTTTAGAAAATGGTCATTATGTGGATACTTCCTCTGAATTTGCATTAAAACAAGATTAATGTGTGAATTGTGATTCACTTACTTGAAAGAGTGAATAAATCAAAATCAAAATGTCACAAGAGATTGTTTTTAAAATAATTGATTATTATGATAAATATTTACCCAAAAAAAGAGAGTACTATAGGCTTGATATAGAGCAAATTTTTTTCTGTCATCAGCAAGTGGCCAAGTTTTATTGACTCACTTGTCTATGATTTTTATTGCCTAATGAGAATCAGGCAATCTCAGCTTGAGCCAAGAACTGAGTCAACTTACAGAAGCATAGGCCTTGGCACAGCTCTGTGCAGCAAATATTTAACACTAGGAGGCTGCATGTAGCATCACATTTTTGTGGTGCCATCTGTTGGTGGTTGCTATATAGGCTACTACAAAAAAAAAATTTCACATGTTCTATTCATTCAAGTCATCAACTGACGAAATAACAGTATACACACATATCATTCCTCTAGCAATACTATCCTTATGGTACATATAAATGTTTAAATGAAAAATTCACGCTATTCCTTCATAAATTGCCAAGTTTCAGGCCATCTCATAATGACTCAAGTAGCAGACGAGTTTCACTCATCCATTCAATTCACTCCTCCTGTCACTCATCCTGTCACTCGTCCTTAGACCTCCTCTAATAACCGCCATTAGGCCGGTTAAAAAGCCCCCCCCCCCCCCCGCGAAACGCCTGTCCCGTACGCCTATGGTCGTCCTGAGGGATGAGGTTTCAGGAGAGTGTGACCAAGCGAGTGGGCCAACTTTGTTGAACATGCTGATTCGAGGGGGGTCCTAATTAACATCCAACAAGTATTATGGCAAAAACAGCTAAATGTATAGATCTAATTTTCAAGACCAAGTAGTGATATGAGATTCTGGGGGGATAATCATATGATCATCCCTCCAAACTCATCCTTGCCTAGGATGCATCCCCCTCCATCCCTCTGAACACATATATGAGCCTACATGTTCCAGCATGTTTGCACATTCCTGCATTTTTGAAAGCATGCCCCTGCATGTTTTTGCCATGTCTAGATGTTTTTGCCATGTCTACATGTTTTTGGTATGTCTGCATGTTTTCAGCATGTCAGCATGCATTCAGCATGTCTGCATGCATTCAGCATGTCAGCATGTTTTCAACATGTCAGCATGTTTGCATGCTTTTGGCATGTCTGCATGCTTTTGGCATGTCTGCATGCTTTCGGCATGTCTGCATGCTTTCGGCATGTCTGCATGCTTTCGGCATGTCTGCATGTTTTCGGCATGTCTGCATGTTTTCAGCATGCACCCACATGCACGCATGTGGGTGCATGCGCATGTTGAATTTATATATTTCTCGCATGCTGAGCTGTTTACCTCTTGAGCCTGATTCAATTGTGGTCAAGGTAACCAATACTGGTCCATCTAAGCTGAGGGTTGACTAAACTACAGTCCTGGCATCTGTATGGAATCACTATGGATAGTGGCAGACTGAGTGCCAGAGCTCCAACTCTCCAGGTCTAAAACCCAACAATCGCTAAGTACTGCTCATTCACTAGATCGAAAAATTCTATCTTATTCAAGACAGCCAGAGGCTGCGTTGTTGTTGGTCAGCCTTTGTCGGACTACTCATTCATTATTCAACTAATTTGAAATTCATTATTTTCCTTTCAGCAACTCATCAGCGCCAAGCAACAAGTCAAAACCAGCGAAGAAGAACTAACCAAGGTAAGATATAGATCTCTGAACAATAAAATTAATTCTTCCCTGTGTTGGAAGCCCTGGTATTCTATACATTGGAGCTGCAGTATGATCTCCAGGAATGAATAACTTAGTAACAACTTGTTCTTTCTTATTCGACAGTTAAAAGAAGAGAATAAAGAGCTGGCCCAGAAAGCAGAGAAAAGTCAACAAGAAGCAGAAAGTAAAGAAAGTTCCAAATCAGATTCTGCGAGGTCATCCCCCGCTCAAGTCACCCCTGTTGCCGCACCTGTTGCCACGCCTGTTGCCATGACAACAGTATCCACAGCTCCCCCATTGGACGAAAGGAAGGCCAGACTCATTGGTACGTTACTTGTTCTTTGTATGTTGTTGATGTGGCGAACGTATTGATCCTAATTTAGGAATATTACAGGCCTCCCAGCGGCCCTTGACAAAAAATTAAGGGATTTTATAGGATGTTTTCAATGAAATTTATAGGGTTTTATGCTTCTTCAGGAGTAAAAAAATAGGGAAAATTAAGGGCTTTTCGACTTCAAATGTAACTTAAACTAATATTAAATTCACTGTTCGGTTGCTCAATCGGAGACTCGGAATAGCGAAGGAATGTACTGAATCAGACTTGACCAGTGTCGAGATAAGATACATTGGCATGTCGACCAATGAATGACCTGGAATTCTGGTATTCTCTCTGACAAACACGAAACAGTAAATACTCACTTTAATGCCACACGAAAAGATGGAAATTGATGATTTAATGCCATTAAATATAGGGATTTATAGGGATTTTTGGCCCAAAGCTTGAAAATATAGGGAAATGTAGGGAATAGGGCCCTGCACGGGACGGGAACGGGACTGAACTTGACAAAATTTGGCGGGAGTGGGTCAAAATTCAGAAAATTTTATCATTGTAATGCCTAGAACGGGATGGGAACGGGAGCAGATTTGGAAAGAACGGGCGGGAGTGAGACAAAAGTCTAGTCCCGTGCAGGGCCCTAGTAGGGAACAAAAAAAATATATAGGAAATATAAGGCCGCTGGGAGCCCTGAACTATTAGAATGTGAGAAGGTTCTGGAATTATCAGGAAATCTTGGAATCTGGGGAAGTACACTCAAATTTTTCCTGATGGAGTAAGAGCAGGGAGGTTTTTGAAATGTTTGGTTTTATTTGAACAAAAAGAACAGTTGTACATCGAATAATATTTGATTGGTGACCCTCGAACTCCGGAGAAATATTTAGAGTCACCAAGATAAGAATAGGATGAGAATGAAATGGATGAAATGAAAGATGAGGACAAAATTTCCGACAAATGTTCTTTGTTGTCGCAGTACTAAAGCAAAACAGAAGACACCATTTCGAAAACCATATTTGATGAAAGTCACAGGGTTCTGGAATGTGAATCCCAAACCGTATTTCATTTAATCAAAGCAATAGTCAGAAAAAAGAAAACTTCAAATTTGATTAGAATCGCAGCGTTCAGGATTGTAAATCCACAACTGTTTTCATGTCAATTTGAGAATTTGATGAAATCCGTAAACAGAACAAGATATCTCCAAACATAAATAAACTGTCTTTGTCAAGAAATTAAAATAAAAGAAATATAAGAAAGTTAAAATGCGAAATAGTCAGAAACTGGAAATCTTCAAGTCTAAATTTGATTAAATCTCATCCACAACCGTTTTTCGTATCAATTTGAGAATTTGAAGAAATCCGTAAACAGAACATGAGATCTCTAAACACCAAGCTCTGTCATGCTTTCCATTCTAGCTCTGGCTGGATCTCCTGGTCCTGTGTTGGGCAGCCGTTTCAATCTCCTTCTCCTCGGTACTGTGTCCTGTTTCCTGCTCCTGTCCTAATTGGGGGCGGGAGGGTTGGTCTAGTGGTAGGCTACTGGCGTGCTGGACTGCCAATCGCTGGGTCCAGGGTTAGAATCCAGCTGTAGCTGGGGGGTCACCTGGGCCTATGTTGGACAGCTGTTTCAATCATCGTTCGCCTCATTGCCGTGTCGTCCTCCTGTCCTTATTAGCCTCCCAAGTGCATAAATACAGGACGTAAAGCCCCAATCATCCATCCATCCATCTGTCATGCTTTCAATTCTAGCTCTGGCTGGATCTCCTGCACCGCTGTTGGGCAGCCGTTTCAATCTTCCTTCTCCTCATTGCTGTGTCCTGCTCATGTCCTAATTAGCCCGCCGAGTGCATAAATACAGGACGTAAAGCCCCAATCATACGTCCATCCATCCTTACAAAGGAATCATTCCTCATATAACTTGTTGTTTCACAAATTAAAAGCCCCAATCATGCATGCATCCTGTCCTAATTAGCCCGCCAAGTGCATAAATACCACTTCAGCAAAGCCTTCAGTGAATAGATCAGACACGCCCACAATGATGGCCAATGAACAGACCTTCACACATGTTATGCAAATGAGGCCGATTTCGCCGATTCGGACACTTCCGTAAGGATTACATGTGTGTTTCTTATATTGATAGGTCTCACGTCTCTGTGGAGTTCATAGTTGCTTCGCAAATTGCCGGTAAACTTTTGAAGTGGACTGAAATCCTATGCGCTGATTGGCTGAGACGCTCGTGACGCAAATCTATCATAATGCGGAGTTCCTGAGAGATTCGTCTAGGGTAGATTCTCTGGGTGATAAATACAGGACATCCATCTAATTCAACTGAATTATGTTTCAGGTATCATCTCCACATTCCTTCATGTTCATCCCTTCGGTGCGAGCATAGACTACATAAACTCTTACTTGCACCGGTTAGAGATTCGCATCAGGAGCAGCGAAATTGAGGATCTCTTGGAGTCTATACCTTCCGTGTTCAAAGAGGACTTCATTGGCGTCGGTGCTACACTTGAAAAACGGTGGAAATTTATAGGATTTGTAAATGCCGAGAAAGAGAAGGAGAAGAGGAGTCCTGTGGAATATATTGTGATATGAGTGACTGTAAATAACCAGCTCGGGCTTAATTTTTAGCCCAAATGACAGTTTAATTCGCCAGCTTTAATGGTGCTGCAGAACAAGACTGAATTGCAAGTGTGCTTTACATAAAATGACATAGAGATTGGAAGATATTGTTTACTTAATTGTCAGCTGGATAGCTGCGGCTTTGAATCCGTTGATTCTTGTTAACAGTTTTGTTGCCTGTCTTGGAAAAAAGTCTCTAAGAGATAAAAAAGTCTCTAAGGGATAATGTTTTGTGATGATATTTAAACAGGTTTTGAGGAAATTAATTGATCACTATGGCAATTGAAACATTTTCAGAAAATTGGTTTTCTACACATAATCATGAATTAATTTAATGGAAATTATAAATGGAGCTGATTCAATTACACGGAGAGGAGAATCTCAGATGATTACGTTAGGATAATATGCAGAAAGGAATTTTAGTTTTTTGAAAGAAGCCTGCAAATATTGTCCATTTGCACGATTGGCAGTATGTCCAATTTCGTGTATGACTACATTTGTTTAATTTCATGTTCATGAACTGTTCTATAATGTATTTTTATGCCCATGTGAAAATCGAAGACGGAAGTTAAAATGGTGATTATAAATTTGTTTGTTGTTTGTCATAAGTAACATTACGACATTTGGTGTATATGGTGATGACAACTTTAATGTCACTGGATTACAAACATATCTTTAACCTATAAAACGCAGGGCGCCTTTAAGGGCTGTCTTGAACCGAACTTGCCGGAAATTTGCGTAAGTAGTGATGCATTTACTCGATTGGAAACCTTTGGTCTGCTGTTTGAGGTTGGTCTCCGTTCTTTTCATATCAGAAAAGAAATACAACGTTTTAGATGAGGCCTAAATCTATTTAAAACTCCCCACCCAGGGTCTCTGTTCGAGATGAGGGGGCCTTTAATTGACTAAATACTGTAGTATAGATCAATATCTTTGGCAGAAAAAAATATAACTATTGAAGATATGTCCTGTTATTGTAGAGCTAAGGCCAGACATAATTTATCTTTAGCTTCTCGGATCTTCTCTAGGAGCTTTTTCTAGGGTCGGTCGGAAGAACGGAAAAAAGATATGAAATCACAATTTTTTATAATGTCAATTTTATAAAAATTCTGGCTGCGTTTCAATTTTTTTTTCCGTAGGCAGAGTATCTATTGGGTCGGTCGATCCGAGAAGCTATAAGAAAAATTTAAAAAGTCTGGCCTAATACTGCTAGTGTTCTGATCATGTAATAGATAGTCCTAGTCATTGTTTTGTTATGATTGTACATAAATACTATGTTCATTGCGATAATGGTTTGTAAACTTTGTATTCATGTTTGTTGAAGTTTGATTGTGAAGTGTTGAGATTGTTAATTATGGGTATGCTTGATAATTGCATTTCAGTATGCATTCATTCAATGTTAAGTGATGTCAGTTGTGAGTGTTCTCAAATTGATGTACGTACGTGATGTGTAAAATTGTGAATTATGAATTGTTTGTTATCACTTGCTATGAATTGTGACCAAAAAACTTTGCCTATTGTATACGATCAAAAGGTCGAGTTGAAAATAAAATGCATTTCAAATGAGAAGAATTGTTTTTGTTCATCATGAATTTCTAAATTGATTTACTCTGATTAGACTTCTAAGTTATGGATCTGGTGTTTTGTAGGCTCTTAATGTCTTGTAGTTCTTGACCAGTATGCAGGGCTTTGGAGTCGGGGAGTCGGAGGTTTTGGGTGGAGTTGGGGTCGAACTTTGAGTTTCAGGTGGAGTCAGAGTCGAAATTTAAATTGGTCACTCCTGGCTGCTAAAAATAACTCAAATATTTTACAAAAACTAAATTACAAATATATGTGAAATTTATTCCAAATTTTACACAAAACTTCATAAATAAGTGTACATGTGCATAATCCTATGAAAACTTTGTAGAATTATTTTTCTCCCCTGTTAACCATGTAATATTTGTGTGAAATAATGCCGATAAGCGGAGTCGGGAGTCGTAATTCAGGAGACCTAAGGAGTCGGAGTCTGAGTCGCTTTTCAGAAAGCTAAAGGAGTCGAGAGTCGGTTCACTTACTACCCGACTCCAAAGCCCTGCCAGTATGCTTTGTAGATCTGCAGTACAGTTGCGTATATGATATTGGGTACATTCGAATCATCTACTCTAAACTACAAGCAACTTTCAAGATTATGCATTGAGTGTCCCCAAAAATGTGCGTTGAATCTGACAATCTGGGGTAACAGCAAAATGACTGCACCAGGGGCTGACCGCGGTCATAATAAATAGAACTTCGACCACAGTAGTAAAAGCACACCCAATAATTATCGTACATGCATACCACACTGAAATCCGCACGTAATATGATCATATAAAGAGCAAAACATTTTATTCATCAAGGACTGATACAATTATACATAAATATTAAATATAAGCTTGATTGAATTAAAATACAAGTCATTTATCAGCTTCCTAACATCGTAGAAGTGAAAATCTGTTGCACAATGTGAGGTAAGTTCTTCGTGTCCATGCAGATGAAGGCTCTGCCAGCTGGCATCTGTTTGATAAGTCTGAAAAATAAATTTAAGAAAGTGTTTAGCACTAAGGCCAGACATAATAAATCTTTAGCTTCTCGGATCTTCTCGAGGTACTTTTTCTCGTCGGTAGGACGAAAAAAAAAATGTGAAATCTCAATCTTTTATTATGTCAATTTGATAAAAATTCTGGTTATGCTCAATTTTTTTTCCGTAGGCAGAAAATCTGTTGGGTCGGTCGATCCGAGAAGCTAAAAATTTTAAAAGTCTGGCCTAAATTATCTTAGGGCATCTGGTAATGGAGTCCGATAACAACACATGGCGAGTTGATAAACTGTGCTGGGCAAGTAAAAGATCCCTCACATGGGGTAAATATGTAACATGTTGAGGACTCCTGCTCTCTCTCTCTCGTTTCATCGCTCAACCCTTGTGAGAACCCAGAACTGGGTTTAGATGGCTGCACTTACCATACCCATCTATCTATCTATCTATCTATTATAAACATTGCACAAGAAGGACTCTTGAGGATTTTAGAGCTGCTAGCATCATGATTGCTATAGCTACACATTAGCACATAAATTTTAGTCTATTTCTGGGTAGCGTTAGTGTTCTTTCTTTTAGTATAGTATTTTCAATTCTGTTTTTATCATGAATGTAAAAAGATATGTTATAGGTAAATCATAGGTTAATCTATTTCAAGGCAAATTGATGTTTATCGGACATTACAAACACTCCCAAATCAAATTTAACACAGGAGAAATTTTTTGAACAAAACACACCAACTAAACACACACTTTCGCCATAATTTTAAATTTTCATACATACCTATTAGCCTGGTCTCCCAAAGATCCTATGAATATCACATAAGCGTTTACATCTTCATTGGAGGTCAAGATGTCGGCAAAAGCCTTTGGTCTGATTCCGTATCTTTCCAAATTTGCGTCACTCAAGCAAATGACAAATTTCTCGTCTGCATCAACGTCGGCCATTTTCTGGATCGCCATTTTTGCGGCTTCGAGGGTGTGGTCTCCGCTCAGGCAGAACTGCGAGTGGGCGTGGAGAGACTGTAACGAAAAAATAATGGAGTTAGGCCACATATAATTGATCTTTAGCTTCTCGGATCTTCTCAAGGCACTTTTTCTAGGGTCGGTCGATAGGACAAAAAAAAAAGGTGAGCATGTTTTTTTTATTTATGTCAAAAAATTTTTTTTTTTTCTGCCGGCGGAAAATCTATTGTGTCGGCGGGTTCGCGAAGCTAGCAATCAATTATGTGTGGCCTTAGCCCTATAATAGTGTTTTTCTGATGTGAAAAAATATTGCTGCAGTCATGTAATCTGACAAAATCATTGCAACTTATTTGCTTTAGATATTGCCAGAAATATCTTGATGGCAAGCCACCCTACTGAAGCCAAATTCATCAGTAAAAGAGTAAAAAAATGTGAACAGTGGCATGAATCTAAGCATTCCATTATGGCGGACGTCCTGCAGGCGAAGGCAGACCAGTGTGCTAAATTCACAGAATCCCTGTTGAAGACTGGTCGTAAACGCCTTATTCACAACATAGACACTGACTCCTACTGGGGCTGTGGTGCAGATTTACTTGGCCGTAATATGATGGGCACACTTCTTGAGGAACTCAGAGACAAACTTGGTGAACAGGTACCTACTACATCAATGCCTGTCTCATCAATTCCATCAACTCAAGAAAATGACGTTGTCTCCTCGAACTCCCCTTCAAAATTCGGTGCCCCAACCTCAACCCGTCAGAAAACTCTTGTTCTAGGAAACTCCAATGCTAGAGGAGTTGCTCAAGGCCTCAATAGTCGAGGAATTGATGCTGTAGGTTACACCATCCCCGGTGGAACCATTCCCTACATTATGTCGCGACTAAAACATGTCAAGACTACGAAATCTCCTGACAGTGTACTTCTAATAGCTGGAGATATTGAGGCTGCCAATGGTCTCACAGCAGAAGCGATAAGTGCCCGACTTGAACATCTTGTAAAAGAAGCAAAACAACAGTTCCCGTGGTCTCGTATCATTTTGTCTGGATTACCGCAAGCGGGCAACAACTATCGACAGAACACCATTCGTGAAATAAACCATCGTCTTGAAGTAATTTCCTGTAATGACCGACTTGTCGAATTTGTTGACAATTCAAGAGCTCGTCTCAAAGACAATATTCACATGTCAAATGTATCTAAAGATAAATTATGTTTCACTGTTTCGCGTATTGTTAAGAAGTTTTCTCTGTGAACTGGTTCCAGTCTCAGCCATTGTTAGAACAGTCATTACTATGTCGAAATTTCAATGATGATTACTTAAGAGAAGGAGTGGTTGATAATATTTGTTTAGACACTTGTATGGTAAATGAAAGTGAATTTTTAGACATAAATAGCTCACTACACATCCTCAGTTATCCATCGGAAAATAATTACGATCGTGTTAATGAAAATCTATTAAATGTGATGTCATGGAATATTCAAGGAATTGGAAAAAAATTTGAATTAGATGAAATCAGACAACTTCTTTTAAAAAATGATATTGTTTTTCTTTATGAAACAATGAAATTAGATAGTTATGACCCTCAGATAGACGGCTTTTACTACTTTCATTGTCAGAGAAGCTTTATGCACCCAAAAGCTAGGAGACCATCTGGTGGCATTGCAGTCCTAATAAAATATGACTTATATAAAAGCAAAATAGTTTCTATAGTCAAATCAAATGAACATATTATATGGTTAAAGATAAAATTCTTTAATCAAGAAATGTATCTTGGTGGTGTCTATATCCCTCCCTTGGGAAGTAGTATTAACATTTATAGTAGCTACAGTTTAGACTTATTCACTCAAATTAGGAATGATTTAGCCACGTATCTCGACACAACACCATTAGTTTCACTTTGTGGCGATTTCAACAGTAGGTGTGGGCTACTAAATGACTTTGAAAGTGACATAGTTGGCAAAGATTCTGAGGTTATTGCTGATTTAAATACTGTTTTGTGTAATAACACAAGAAAAAATTCTATGTGGTCTCAAAACCTAAGGAAATCTAAAGATAAAACCATAAACAATTATGGAAAGGACCTCATTGAACTTTGTAAAACTAGCAATATCAGAATAATGAATGGTTATTTTGATCCAAATGAAACTGAACACTTCACCTGTCATACTCCTTTAGGACAAAGTGTCATTGATTATTTATTATGCAGTGAAAGTATGTTTAACGTCTTGGAAAGTTTTAACATTGTATGTAAACTTGTTGAATCGGATCATACGCCTCTTACATTCTGCTTTAGTATTCCATGTTGCAAAAATCATTACATCATGGATGTCCCCGATAAAACTAGAAATTCCGAGAACAGTCTTCAAAAATTTGTTTTTGACTCTGAAAAACTTACGGAATATCTTTTAAATTTTGAGACCGATATCTCCCAAAATAATCTATTTAATTTGGGATGCGATATTGCCAGGAATGCTGGTGTTGATGCTGTAATTGATACAGTCTATGAATATGTGACAGGAAATATTCAGTCTACTTTCAAACTGAGGAAGTCCAGGTCCTCAAAGAATACTTTTCCAACTAATAATTGGTTTGATCAAGAATGTAAATATCATCGTAAAGTCACTAACGATTTTGCAAAACAAAATGATTTGTCAGTTGTATGTAACAAGGTTAAATATAAACTCCTAAATAAAAAATACAAGCAAGTAATACAGAGAAAAAAGAGAGAGTTTCAAGACAATAATAGGCAAACCATGCTAAATTTTCTCAGCAAAAATCAGTCAGAATGTTGGAAGCAATGGAAAAAGTTGAAAAGATCAAACAACATTCAAACTTCTGGTCCAGATCTAGAAACTTTTCATACATATTTTGAACAGCAGTCATATCCTCCGGAACGTGATTTCTTCGACACTGAACATATGAAATATATTGTTGACTCATTGCAGTCTAAATCATACATATGTAACAATTCCGTTTCTCAACAAATTTGTGATAGTAAAATAACTACAGAAGAAGTCTCATTACATTTCCGGAAGTTAAAAAACAACAAAGCTTCAGGTGTAGATGGAATTCCGGCAGAGTTTTATAAATATGCAAATGAAAAGCTGATAACACCTTTTTGCTCTGTATTCAATTATATATTTCAAAGAGGCGAATACCCAAGCCAATGGTCTGAAGGATTAATCAAAGCATTGCATAAAAAGGGAGATAAAGATAATCCTGATAATTATAGGAAAATTACAATAAATGTTGTCATGGCCAAACTTTTTGATTCTATTCTTAACAGTAGACTATATTTTAAAAATGAAGCCTTAGGAATAGATGATCCTTTTCAATTTGGATTTACACCAAATGCCAGCACTACTGATTCTGTATTTGTTCTAGACACTGTTATCAAATCTCAACAATTTAAGCGTAAACCTATTTATCTTTGTTTTGTAGATTTTACTAAGGCTTTCGATTATATTAATCGAAGTGCTCTCTATTATAAATTGATTAATCAAAATATTGGTGAAAAGATGCTTAAAATGATAATGAGTATGTATGATAAAGCTAAAGCTAGGGTTTGTCAGTCAGGCATTATGGGTGATACATTTGACAGTAAATGTGGTGTATTGCAGGGCGGTATCTTGAGCCCTAAATTATTTAATGAATATCTTTCAGATTTGCCCCGATACTTACAGAAAAAAGACGGTATTAACATTGACACTTTCAATATAACTCATATTGCTTATGCAGATGATATAGTGTTACTGGCCAATTCAGCTGAACAGTTGCAGTCATGTGTAAATAATTTCCATAATTTTTGCAGTAAATGGCATCTTATTGTGAATGTAAATAAAACTAAAGTAATGAAGATTGGAAACCGATCTACTGATTTTTCTGTCTACTATAATGGACAGCAAATTGAAGAGGTTGTAAATTTTAAATATCTTGGTCATGTGCTTACAAATAATTACAATATTCACAATGAAATGACAGACTATCTTGTGACACAGGCTCACAAAGCTATTTTTGCACTGCAAGGTGACACTAAACAATCTCTTGGTTACATTACTCCGCAATTGTCTATGAAAATGTTCGATACTTATATTTTGCCAATACTGGAATACAATTGTGAATTATGGACAAAATCAAAACCTATAAATGAAATAGAGAAAGTACAACTCGGTTACCTAAAACATATGTTAGGTGTAAGAAAGCAAACTTCCACACTTGCAGTCTATGGCGAGACAGGGAAGTTTCCTTTGCATCTTAGACAACAAATGAGAATGATCAATTATTGGCTTAAACTTGAGAAAAGACCAGATGATAATGTTCTTAAAAAATGTTTGAATTTTCAGAAAAATATACCTTCACGAACATGCTGGTTCAGCAAAATAAAACAGGTACTAGAGAACAACAATATACAGTTTGGAGAAATTAATGAGACAGACCTAATTTATGAAACGTTCTCTAAGATGTTTAAAGAGAAACTATACCAAAAGTATCAAAATGATTTTTTCCAAGAAATGAATGACTCGACTAAACAACCAAAACTTAGAACTTATAAATTAATGAAGACTGATTTCAGAATAGAACCTTATTTACTACATAATATTAACAGGAAATTATACACTAAAATTGCGAGATTTCGCACTAGCTCTCACAACCTTCGAATTGAAACTGGAAGACATGAAAGCCCTAAGTTGCCTGTAGAAAACAGAATTTGTAATAAGTGCGATTTAAATGAAGTTGAAAATGAAATACATTGTTTATTGTTATGTCCTAGTCATGGATTTGACAGAGAAAATCTTATTACTATATCATCTAATATAATATGCAACTTTGATCAACTCGATAATTTTGAAAAATTTTTAGCCATTATGACATCACGAGAACCCCAATTATTAAAAGCTATAGGTAAATTTCTTGTTAGTATTGATGTTTAATGATATAGTCTGTCGTTTTGCATTTCATATTTAAATGTATATATATATATAGCCCATTGTGATTTAATTTACTGATTTGTCATGTCTTAGAATTAACATTTATTTAATTGGCTGGAACCTTAAATTGTATAGATATTTTGTAAGATTGAAATTGATTATGTCTTTTTAAACTTGAACCATTTATTGTATGTTTGTATTACTATATTGTTATTTTCTGTTTTGACAAATGTGTCAGATGTGACATTTTCGTTGTCGTAATAAAAAAAAAAAAAAAAAAAAAAAAAAAAAAAAAGCTAACCGTTTTTTCCGAAAGCACAATTGGTTGCAACAGAAGATGATAGCATAGCTTTTTCCCACCAGATATCACTAGTCCTCAACAAGTCATATTGTTACAGCCGATGTTGCAATAATAATAATGTTTTTTGAAAGAAATGGCATTAAAATGATTTACTCAGAAGTTTTACAGATTTCTGGATCCCCTTTTGTACCTGGTACTGCCCCTCGGGCTTAGCCCTGGACCCCTGGGACAGGGGTCATGGATCCTCCCATTGGAAAATCATGAGATTTGAAAGACAGGGTTTGGGAGAATCGTGATAACTCAAAATATATATAAAGTTTGTTAATTTTAATCATACCATCTAAAAAAGTGAAAAATGTCCTACTGACGGCACCTATTTCTATAGTTCTGCATGTTAAAGTAAATGAGCACTCACCCTGTGAAGTTAAAGAAATTTTTTTTTTTTTTATACATTGAAAAAATGGTGTCGTCTCATTGGGTGAGAGAGAGTGATGTCACAACAAACGTTTATGATGTCATAGGTATTTTCTGTGACGTCACAATGGTGACATCAAACATCAAAGTGAGGCTGATAGCTGTTTCTCACAAATTTTTGGCAATTCCCTCATTTAAAATCAATTTTTACCATACAAACGTTTGTGGAAGTGCTTTCAAAAGTGGTGCCGTCAGCAGTAAAGTATGTAGGCTACCCAAATCCAAAATTTCATTAAATTTGTATGAAAACTGTTTGATATAGACCACTTCTCCTGATGCCATGTCGAAATCTCAAGATTTTGAATGGGACGACCCATGACCCATGCTACGCATGGGTCCCAGGGCTACCTCGGGGTAGATTTACAGGTTGTACGTCCTATTTTCTATCGGGGGCTTTCAAAATTAATTGATAATTTTACTGTTCATAACATCCTACTTTTTACCTTACCTTAACAATGTTCAGCCTCTCCTTGTTGTTCTTGGGAGGTTTATCGGCCGAGAGCATTTCGAAGTGAGGTCCTTCTCCGGAATGGCCGATGATTTCATACTGGAAAGGAAAATACAGAATAATTACGGCAGAAAAGTTACTGCAGAGCACACACCATTGGGCTTTATTTTCCCCACAACTAACTGATTATAGATACCGAAAAAAAGAACCGCATTAAGAGAAATTAGAGAATATAACTTAATTTATCCAACCAAGGGCAATTGCACATTTATAATGGCGAGGACAACCACTGTGGTAAAATAAAAATTCAGCTGCATATAGTTGTGTTAATTGCCATTAGTGTAACGGCACATATCCTACAAATGCTGTTTTCAATTTTTATCCGCACACAAATAGCTGTACATATTACTACTGACCTTGATTTTATGTTCGTAGCTCTCAAAAGCCTCCATGCACATGACCATGGCCTCCATCTCTCTCTCCAGGCGGCCGTCGTAGCCGTTGAATCTGTACATGCTGCCGGAGACATCGCAGAGGAGCTTCAGGTGCTTGGGCTTCTGCTGCGGGCTGCCGAGCTGAAAATCATGCAGAAAATGATAAATAACCATAGAAATACATAGAACAGACATGAGGCTGTATGATGCCACCTCAAGATGAGGTCACCAAATCCGCCATATTGGAACTGCCCTGAGACATGACGTCACAACAGACTAATTATGATGTGACATCATGCCATTGTTACAAGTGACATCACTGCTATTGGTGACGTCACGGTTACATTGTGCCAGTATACAGGGCAGTTCCAAGATGGTGGATTTGGTTGCTTCATCTGCCAGAGCCTCATGTCCGTTCTATGTATTTCTATGTAAATAACACCTGTGACTCTCCAGATTTTTAAACTTCTAAACCGATAGAATGTGGGAGGGTCTATGGAAATTATTCTATGATCTTCGTTTAAAAAGTGGTTAATATATTTTGCCATTTTTCACCCAAGTTTAATGAGTGATCCGCAGTTATCGTTATTCACATCCACAGGTATTTGCCTGTTAGCATGTGATAATTTCAGATGTCATAAACTCCAATCTGTTGTAGGAATGCCCTTAAGTTCATTAATTATTGAATCACTCCTCAAAATTGCTACCTCTTAATTTCAGGGCTGAGAGGGCTGCACTTATCACAATCTGTCTGTCTATCTGTCTAATAGTGCAATAGACCTATTTCAATGAATGGCCTGAACATTGATCCCAAATAACTTTCTTGTAATTCTGCAATTCTTCATTTGCTTTTCACACATAGGAGATGTATACACTGCGAATCCAAAGCCACAACTTTGAAAATTTAAACTGAAAGGATGACCAAGTTAAAAAGTCTTAAAGTTACATTAAAATGCACTAAAAATACTCCATCTTGGGGTCACCTTGGCTGGACCAATCAGAGGCAAGGGCGGGAAAATCTCTTAGCCAATGGGATTTAAGTATTCTCCACTTTTCCCCTAGTGTTAACTGAGAGCACCATCAGTGAAATTACTCTATTGTTAACGAGAATTTTCTAAACGGAAACTAATTTTCAAAAGTCATTAAGTCATTTACCTCCGGGTCCTTCTCTCCCCTTCTCTTGTAAATGGCCCTTTCTCCCGTTAATCCCTCGATCAGTTTGGCTTCGTCTAAGTCTCCGTGACTCTGGTGGTGGAGCCACTGTCTTTCTTTGCTCTTGGCCTGAAAGAAGAAATTAAATTTTCAAAATATTTCGTATTTCTTAAAACTTTAATAGGGCCTAAATATTCGATAATCTGACTTCAACACCATATGAATTCTATGAACTCTCAATAAAATACATCACTGAATTCCTATTTGGAAGACGAAATGATATCAATATAAATCACGATCTATTAATTTTACCTGCAAGCTGTCAAGAATGACGCGAGTAGACTTCACTTGCTTCCTGACACTTTCGGAAAATCTCTCGTATAATTCTGCGTCGTATTCTGACATCTGGATTTCCTTGAGGCGGTCCTTCCATGCCTTCAGTGCCATTTGGCGGGCCGCTTCTTTAATCTGATGGAGGCGAAAAAATATTCACATTTTGATAGGCTGATATATTACTGATTACCAATGCCTCACACTAAGGCCAGACATAATTGATCTTTAGCTTCTCAGATCTTCTCGAGGCACTTTTTCTAGGGTCGGTTGGTAGAATGGAAAAAAAGGTGAAATCTCAATTTTTTGTTATGTCAATTTGATAAAAATTCTGGTTATGCTCAATTCATGTGGCCAAATAAATTGAGCCTATTCCCAACTATGTGACATTTGTGACGCACCTGATCTAATACACAAAGGGCAGAGATGTCATAAAAGTGCCCTGCAGTGCCACCCCGGACTTAGTTCTAGTCAAGTTTGTATCAACAGATCCACCAAGTTCATTGAGATGAACTTTAGGCCACACATAATTGATCTTTAGCTTCTCGGATCTTCTCAAGGCACTTTTTCTAGGGTCGGTCGGTAGGACAAAAAAAAAGGTAAAAGAAAATTTTATAATGTCAAAAAAAATTGTTTTTTTTTTCGTCCGAAAATCCCCCAATTACACTAACGCTAGGAAGTGTGATGGGGATTCTGATAGTTGACGCAAGGAACGAGAATTTGATGCGGGATTTCTCGCTGAGCATGCGACGTGCGACGCACAACGCTTCCGATAGCCCGATACACGGACCAATCAATCCTCAAGCGTTGGCAACAACAATTTTATCCCATATCAATACAGGGAAGGGCAGGGTGGGCGCATCAAATTCTCGTTCCTTGCGTCAACTATCAGAATCCCCATCACACTTCCTAGCGTTAGTGTAATTGGGGGATTCTATTATCGTTGACGCAAGAACGGAATTTGCTGCGGGATTTCCCGCCGCGCATGCGCCGCGCAACCCACAACGCTTCCTCCGCACAGTTTGAAGCAATGATTGGTCTGTGTACAATTTTTACCTACCTATGCCCTGTGGAGCAAGGTTGTAGCCATATCCTGTGGAGTAATGGTCTTGTGATAAAACTTGGCAAAGGTACACCCTGATGACCACCCAGCCTTATTGAGAATTTCTTCAATGGGTACTGCGCTGGCAAGTGCGGATGAAGTAGCAGCGGCTCGTGTCGAGTGTGCTGTGAAGTTTTCAGAGATGCCTGCCCGGTAGAGCATGGTTTTAATCCAGCGTGCAATAGTAGCCTTAGACACTGGCTTATGATTTTTCGAGTAACTGAGGAAAAATTTTGACTGACTCTGTCGGAAATGTTTTGTACGCTTTAAGTATTCATGAATATAATTAACGACACACAGTCTGCGGTTTGGCACAAAAGCTTTAAATGAGATTGTGGGGACAGAGCGACCTGGTCTGGACTGCTTCAACGGGTCAGTCAAAGCAAAAGTAATAACATTTTTCTTCTTAAGCATTGTGCTAATGTCTAAACGGTGCAACGTCTGCACCCTCTGTGCTGAGACCAGTGCCATGAGAGTAACCAATTTTAATGACAAGTCTTTAAGGCTCAAAAATTTGGCTGGACCCAACGTCTTTAAGTAGTTCAACACAATGGTTGGGTCCCAAATGTCAACATAACGAGCCCGAGGCGGGCGAATGTTATAAACACCTTTCATAAATCGAACAATTAACGGGTGCGCCCCAGCAGTAACTGAACCAAAATTAATAATGAGTGAAAGTGCACATCGTGTCGTGTTTAACGCGCTGTAACCTATACCAGTCTCAAATCTGTCAACAAGAAAATCCAGGACCTCTGCTACAGAGGGTGTATAGTAACTAATTTTCCGTTCAACACAAAACTTCTGCCATCGTCGTAAGGCAGAATTATACTGTTTTTGAGTACCCTTTCGCCACGACTGGTAAATGATGTTAAGAGCTTTCTCTGAAACGTGGTAGTTTTCTTTCGATTGCCGGAAACTTTGCAAGCAATCAGCCGTAGATGAGGCAGAGGGTGGACTCTCGAGGGCTCGCTCGGCAGGTACAGAGACTGGTTTTTGGGTAAGATCACTGGCACATCGACTAACATCTGGATTAACTGTGCGAACCAGGGCTGAGCTGGCCAAAGAGGTGTGATGATCAGTGCGTCTGTGCATTGTAACGTCAGTTGCTGTAAGCATCTGGTGATAAGGCTGAAAGGCGGAAAAATATAAGTGTAAATATCAGCCCAAGACATAGTAAAGGCATTGACATGATACGCCCCAGGGTCAGGCCTCCAAGTCACAAATGTAGGCAGTTTTGCATTAAGCCGAGAGGCAAACAAATCTATCTCTGGTGTTCCAAACCGATGGCATAGTCTGTTGAAAATATCCGGATAGATTGCCCATTCAAGTCTATTGTCAACATGGCGACTTTCATAGTCCGCATGGATATTTAAAACTCCAGCTATATGTTCTGCTGAGAGCCAGATGTCATGAGTTATAGCCCAATTCCAAATTTCCTTGGCAACCTGATTACACAACTGTGACTTGGTGCCGCCCATGTGGGTGATGTAGGCAACAGTGACCATGTTATCTGATCTAACTAGAACCGTTTTCCCCCTAAGGGTTTTGACGAATGCTTGTAAAGCCAATTTAACTGCCAACAACTCACAAACATTGATATAGCCTCGAGAGAGGAGAATCTCCTCATGCGAAAACGGACCACCAGTGGTTTGGGATCCACATTTTGCCCCCCCAGTTCTGCAATGTGGCATCTGTGAACAACTCTATATCAACCGACCCTTTCACAATTTTGGCAGTAGAGGTTGGTAAGTTATTTATCCACCAAGTTAATTCAGCCTTCATGGCATGTGTGATTACCACTGGAGCATCAAAGTTTTGATCATGTCTAGCCAAAGCATTGATCTTAGCAACTTCAAGGTCTCGATAGTGCAAAGGGCCCTGGGGTACTCCAGGAAAAGTGGAGACAAGTTGACCTATCACCTTGGCTAAGGTTCTAATTGTGACCGTGTCTCGCAGTAATAAGGTCTTACAAAACTCCACATAGCGCAGTTTCTTTTCTGCCGTTAAAGTGACGGACATAGCGTCAGAATTAATTTCAAACCCCAAGTACGTGGTGGAATTGGAGGGAGTTAAACAAGATTTTGTGGGGTGAATAAGAAACCCACAGTGTTCTAAAAGAGAAACAGTGGTCTCAACCGCCTGCGTACATGCTTCAGCTGACTGAGCCTGAACATAAATGTCATCAATATAGGCCACTGCTGTGTGGCCTAAACGGTGAAGTTGAGCAAAAATAGGTTTAAGCAATTTAGTGAATACCCTAGGGGCATCAGAATAACCATTTGGCAAGGCGGTATACTGAAACAATTGACCCCTCCATTGGAACTTTAGATACTTCTGGTGGTCAACATGAATTGGCACAGTATAGTAGGCATCCGAAATATCAATAGAAGCGACATAACAGTCCTTGCGCACAATTTGTAGCACCGTCTTCAAAGTGTCCATTTTGAACTTTTTATATTCTATGTATTGGTTAAGAGGTTTAAGATTCAAAATCATTCTGTGATTCCCATCTTTTTTGGGCCTGGTAAATATATTATTTATAAATTGACCCGGCTCATGTGTTGAGCGGGCCAGGACACCTTTGTCAAGAAGTCTGGCAATTTCTGTGTCTATGGCCAAGGATTCTTGAACATTACAGACATGCTGATAAGGTTGTCTGCATTGGATTGGAATGTCGCCATCAATAAACTCCAATTTGAGTCCTGAAACTACTTGCAACACAAAACTATCATTAGTCAAATTGTGCCAAAAGGGGATAAAGTGTTTCAGTCTACCAGCCACTTGGCTACTTACCTGGTTAGTAGCAACATTATTAGTAACTGAAGTGACAGGCTGAACTACTGTTGAGGAGCTGGAGCTCCCAGTGGCGGGTAGTCCCCCCCGAGATTCTGACCACGGCCTCTACCTCGGCCTGACCTCTTGTAAGGGCCTCCTTTCGAGTCACCTCGTCCTCGGCCTCTTCCACGTCCTCGGCCTCGTCCACGCCCAGTAGGCGCGGGTCGATTGTGGGATCTAAATGCTGAATGGGTCAGCTTGTTAACCTCCGACAGTTCCTTGATCATTTTGATGACATCATCACCAAACAACTTTGTCGTATAAGGTCCAGAGGATGAACATATCTGAGCATAGTCTGGGGACACTGCATTTCTAATAAACTCTCGTCTACGCATGGCAAGTTCAAAGTTACAATTGCCTAAAATCATGAGAGCATCTGAGCTCTGGGCCATCATAGCCTGAAAAGTTTCTTGAGACAAGGTGTTGGTGTCTGCATCCCACTCATTAAACAAGGTGTTCACCAATTGAACAAAAGCCGTGGTGCCTCTCAAAAGAGAGGTGTGGACTCGTTGGAGCCTTAAATCTTGGGCCCTGGCATGATGATCAATCATTCTCCAAACAGTTTCATTAACCTTGATATTTTCTAAGCCTGGGCAATTGGCTGGAGGCAAATATTTGTCTAAATTTGCACTAAGTTTGGATTCCTCAGGCTTATTGCGCATAAACTCAGTAATATTGTCTGCTAGAGTTTTGTGAATATTTGGGCCCTTGGGCTCCTCAGTGCTGGCTGCTGAGCACATTCTAGCCAATGACTGCTTTTTGGCCTCAGGCAAACTTTCCTCAAGCACAGCTAAAGGCCTCTTACGACTCACTGGAGTGCCATCATTAGTGAAACCCAATAATTCATTCTCATTGTAAGAATCATCATAATAACTGTCAGCATAGTCATACTCATCCTCCTCATAGAGTAGAGCATCATCCTCAGCACTAGACTGCTTGGACATATTATTTGACAGCAAAGCATTAAGAGTATTAGTCATGCTTTTAAATGCATTGGTCATGTCCGCCATCGACGAATTGGCGCCTGAATTGTCATCGACCGAGTCGGCCATTTTATCATTTTTGCTTATAGCCGAGTCGGCCATTTTTGCAACCGGCGCTTTCAAAGCGTCCGGTTTGGATGCACTGGCATCCATCAAACTCGCCTTCAAGACTTCTTCCTTTGTTCTGGACGAAGCTAAGTTCTTCTCCTTGTCCTTGTCCTGCTTTGTCTGCTTATGGCCTCCCATATTAGACGACAAGTTAAGGGAAGAGAGACGAGCCGCACGTCTAACAACCGCGCTGTCAGCTAGAAAAGTGGGGAGGAAGCGTTGTGGGTTGCGCGGCGCATGCGCGGCGGGAAATCCCGCAGCAAATTCCGTTCTTGCGTCAACGATAATAGAATCTATTGTGTCTAAGCTAAGAATCAATTATGTGTGGCCTTATGGACTGTACAAACAATGCTAAATTTCTGTCCCAATGACAGACAGGACATACTATAATGGCAATTACTGATAAAATATGGATAGCACACCTCTGGAGGTACAGCCTCCTTGACCTCGTCAGGCACCTGGTGGACATCGTGACCAGCGTCCAGTCTGTACGGCCCTCCGACTCCTCCCAGGCCTGCTGTATCTCTGCCACCTGAAGTGATATAAAGTATCAACTGTAGATATCTCACCACTGACAATCGACGTGTGATTTGCATTAATTGCACACTACCTGAACAACGGCGAAAATGATGGCAAATTTAACTTCTTCTTTTTGTCAATTAAAAAACTCGGGGAGATTCATATTTTAAGTTGCTTTATTAATAATCTCAGATTATTGTTATAGTATCTACACATATATGGCCCAACATGTTTTTTAAAAGAAAATCTGAGGAAATAAAATGGGCAAATATTTGTAATTCAATCTGCATAATTGTTATAAAACAATCAGCCATTACCACACAATTAAATGAATAATTGTTTTATATAAATGCGAAAGTCTTATAATACTTCTAAATTACTAATCATAATTAATTTCACTCCACCTACCAGTTCCTCCGGCCCAAGTGTTTCCTCCCACGTGCGGGTCTCCCTTCGGGTCCATCTTTCCATGTTTGGGCATTTCCGGTCGCTTGCCAGGTTGCAGCCTATCTATTGTCATCTGTAAGAGAAGATATTTGCAATCACTGATCAACCCTGAAATAGTTTTCTGTTTACATTCTACAAGTCAATTGTTACTTCAATAAATTTTAGCTGAAAGGCAGACCGATGCCTCTATTGCTTAATTAGTTTGAGCCTCCTACATTTGATCAAAATACATTCAGATAATCTCTTCTTCTTCTGTTACGCTTATCCGTCTCAGTGAGACACGGCGCTCCTCACCAATGCACTCCAGCTGTTTCTATCTTCTGCAATGTCAATTAAATGTTCAATGTTACTTTGCATCATATTAATGGGCATGTCTAAGTCTGTTGATATTGTCTTCCACCAGGTCGTTTTAGGTCTTCCAGGATCTTTTTTTGCAGGTTTTAAATGTTCTTCTAGAGCTTTTCTGGCAGGTGTTTGTGGATCTAGTCTTAGTATGTGTCCCAGGAATCTCAGTCGTCTCTCTTTAATGATGTTACTCCACGGTCTTGTACTTGTTCGCTTGTATAATTCTTCGTTCGAAATTTTATCCATCTTCGTTATTCTTAGACATGTTCTCAAAAATATTCGTTGTTGCACATCGATCTTGTTTTCTAATTCTTTCGTAAGTGTCCAAAGTTCCGAATTGTATAGGAATATGGTGGAGACAAAGGCTTCTAGTCTTCTGATTTTATTTCGTATTGATGATTTGTTTGTTAAAAACGGCCTGATCGTATTGAAGGCACTGTATGCAAGTCCTTTTCTTCTTTTGATGTCTGTAATTGTGTCTAGTGCTGTACCAAGGTACTTGCATTTTTTCCACTCTTCTGGTCCATTTTTTCTGATTGTGTAAATTTCAGTTTTTTCTTTGTTCACTTGGAGATTTCTTTCTTCTAGTTTTCTTGGAATAGTCTTGATAATTTCTTTAACAACTTTTTTATCTGTTGTTATCCATCCAATATCGTCTGCGTATTGTTGATCTTGAGTATATTGTCTCTTTTCTTCAGTTTTTGTGTATGAATGATCTGATGAAGGTGCAGGTGTTATCATTTCGTTTTGTGATGGAAGAGAATAATCGTGATCTTGTAATGCTGTTGGAATTTTTCTTTGTTGTAGACTAATGGCCAGATAGAAAATAAATAAGTACGCACTGGCTGAGTCTCCTTGTGGGGAACCAATGTTTGTGATGAAAGGTCTTCCGGACGTTTCTTCAATTTTGATCGAAATTTCAACATCGTGTAATAATAGATAAAACATGTGTAATTCATCAGGATCTAGAACTGTGCTTAAGTCATTGATTAGAGTGTCTCTTTTGATGGTGTCGAACGCTTTGGACATGTCTAGTAGTAAAATGTTAATTTCATAGTCACTCGATGTGAGTGCTTTATCGGCAAGCATTTTGATGGAGAATACTTGTTCAGTTGTACCTCTTCCTGGTAGATAGGCTGCTTGTGTCTTTGGTATTTTTGAATTTAATTTATCTGATGTTCTGCGTATCATGATGACTGCTAGGATTTTTCGAATTGTGGATAGCAGTATTACGGGTCTGCAATTGCCTGGAGGTCCTTTGGGCTTGTTCGGTTTCGGTAGTGGTACAAGAACTCCTGTCTTCAATTCTTTGGGGTACTCGCCTGTTTTTGCCATAAGATTGAGGAGGGTCGCAATTTCCTCAAATATTTCTTCTGTTCCATACTTGATAAGTTCTGCTTTAATTTGGTCACAGCCTGCGCTTCTGTTGTTCTTCATTGATTTTATAGCTTTTTTCACTTCTGTCGATGTAAAGGGGCATGTCATGGGAACGGGAGGAATATGTGGAATGGGGACTGCTGTGTCTGTTTTGAATACAGATGAGAAATGTGTAGTTAGTACTTCTACACAGTCACTTGGGTTAGTGGTGAGCCCATTTTCTCCTTGGATGATGAGTTTTTCTTTGTGTTTCATGGATCGAATCGCTCTAGATGCTGCATACATCCTGTTTGAATCATCTGATATTTTTTCAATCATTTCTATTTCTTGATCGATCTTCTTGCATTTTTCATTTTCTAATTCTTTGTGTATTTTCTTCATGATCTTATTTCTTTCAGATCTTGATTGTCTTATTATTGCGGGATCTTTGCATGAATTGATCTTGTCTCGGAGTTGTTTCTGTTTTTCTGAGAGCTGCTTGATTACGGGATTCTCGCTTTTCTTGTTTTTCGTTTCAGGCTTCATTACTTCTGTTGCAGCTTTCAGACTTGATGTCACAATGTTGTTCCATATTGCTTGCGGTTTTTCATTCTTTTGTTTTTTCTCATTGTAGTATTTTCTTTGCTTGACTTGGTATTCTACTTGTGTTGTTTTTGATGTTAATTTGCGCACATCATACGATTGTTTCTTGGTCTTGTTATCGTAGCACTGGTATATGTTTTGTAGGTTCATTGTCATTTTTACCATTTTGTGGTCTGTGCTGACCGTCAGATTTCCATGGGAGCGAGCATTGGTAATCAGTTTTCGATGTGTATTTTTCGTAAGTATAAAGTCAATTTGATTTCTGTATCTGTTTCTTCGCGTCGTTTGAGTGTTCGTATCTTGATGCGGTTTGTGTCTTTCTGGCATCTCCCACGTTGTTCTGTGGGACATTTTGTGGTAGAATAATGTATTTGTTAGGTTCATATCGTTTTTTCTACCATAGTCTATCAATCTTTCACCATTTTCGTTTGTTCGTCCTTTTCCATATAGTCCTAGGGTTCTGTCTTCAGATAATCTACCCCAGAAGAATCACTCAGATTCCATTTAATCATAATTTTACGTCATGAGCGTCTCAGCAAATCTGCATGCAGCATTACTCGCCACTTCAAATGTTAAAATGCGATTTGTGTGAAGATTATTAGGTCCTCAGAGACGCAAAAGATCTATCTATCAATATAACATTGATATCTCTACCACGTATGGAAGTATGTGAACTAATGAATGATGAAATCAGCCTCATTTGCATAACATGTGTGAAGGCCTGTTCATTGGCCATCATTGGGGTTGTGTCAGATTTATTCACAGAAGGCTTTGCTGAAGTGTCAAAATATTCTCTTAAAAAATTTAATTCTTGAGGCATGTCTGACCTGTGATATGATATTTTTTGCACTGCAGAACAGTTACTGTTCCGAAGATTAATTACCCCAGCATTCCAGCATCAATTTTCCTGAGGTTATCCCATCCATGTACATACGGTTCGGACACAACAAATAACTTGAAGAGGACAGAATACATAACAACACATATTTACCTGGATAGGCCTGCTCTCTCCTTGTCCTATGAGCTTCCTCCATTCTCCGATTGACCTTTCAAGATTTACGGGAGAAGTCTCCCACAACCGGACGCACCCTCCGCTGTCAACTGTCACGAGACCATCCTCCGACATTGGAGCCATGACAAGGTCAACCCTGCTGCCCACGCTGAACCACTGGTTGTACACTTGGCTGTTTGTCACTCTGAAATAGGATATGAAATGCTTGAAGTTACTGCAAATTTGTCTTGATGCTCAGGCTGCGCGACACAGGCTTAGATGCGATAAGCAGGTGTCATATTGCGATGTCGACAAATCATGTGATCAATTCACAGGCAAGAGATTCTCCTAGAAATTTGTAAAATTGTTGCTAGAAATAGAAATCCCCCGATTATAAGTTGGAATTTTTTGTCACAAACACCAAAAATTATTAAAATTTATTTGTTGCACTTTCTACGATCAATTTATTGCACTCCTTGGTGTAGTACTTGATATCTCGATAAGCGATAAATCTACGATTAATCGTGCTGCCATACTTGATACTACTGGTGTGAAATGAATTCAAAATGTATAGGGCAGATAGAAAAATTATCCTTACAAAATTTATGTTACAAAAATGCTTAAGTGAGAATACAAATAACTTACGGAGGGACGGGCACATAGCGCACTTTGTGGTTCACTGGGTCAACGACCTCCAAGTAAGCAGTAATTCTGTGCTTTGTCTCAGCTGGAAATAAAGGTAATGGAGTAATTAAGGGAAGGTAAAACTCATAATACAAAAGACACAGATACAAAGGAAAGAAAGGGTGACAATGACACATCACAGTCTATCGATGGTGAAAGTGCAAAACCTCGTAAGTCAAAATTTTTCTATTTATAGATTTTGAGTGGAATGACTTATTCAATATCCAATACATGTTGTCAATTGGTCACCTTGCGTCTTTGCTATTTTTGGAAGCTGTAACAGAGTGATTTCACCAAACCTTGTATGTCGATTTGTTCCAAAAAGTGAAAGTGCAAAACCTCGTAACTCAAATCAGAACTTTGAAGCACATATTTAGGATATTTCAACCTTTTTTGAAAAATTATGATTGTGGTATGTTTTTTATGGCTCACAGGAATTTCCTTTTCAAAATTTTTTTTTCCTCTGTGGCAGCACTGTATATAATATGCGCTCACGCCATCTGTGTACATATTTGTAGATACATAAACCTCTAGCGGTCGTCATGTTAATAAAGTCAGTTGACGCTCGATTCTCACACTGGCTGGTTGCTTCTCATCTCTTCTCTTGTCTTCCACATTCTAATACTTCATGGTGTCAGGAAACGGATAAATCTGTGCTGAAATGGAGTTGCAGCACCCTGGAAATATCGATTTACATAGCGACAATGTAGCTGAACGTTGGCGAAAATGGAAACGTCAATTCCAGTTCTTCTACGATGCGTCAGAGCTGGATAAAAAATCGAAAACTACCCAAACGGCGATTCTGCTTCATGCGGCGGGACCAGAGGCTCAAGAAATCTATGAAACATTTGCTTGGGCAGAAGGCGAAGACAAAAAAGACTATACTACAGTTCTGAAGCATTTTGACCAGTATTGTGAACCGTTGAGAAATGTCGTCTACGAGCGATATCAGTTCTGGAAACGTGACCAGAAGGAGCATGAAAGTGTCGATTCATGGCAGTCAACTTTACGCAAGATGGCGGCGACGTGCGAGTTTGACAAACAAGAAGAGCACATGCTTCGTGACAAGATTGTCTTTGGGATTAGAGACATTGGAGTCAAGGAGAGGCTTCTTCGTGAAAACCCTTTATCTCTCAAAAAAGCTTTGGATTTATGCAGAGCGGCCGAATCCAGTAAACAACGAATTCGTGTCATGACGGAAATGGAGCCGCACGCATCCGTCGACGTACTTCCGGTCGGAATCCAAAATGGCCGTCGTCATCCAAACAAATCTGGTGAGACATTTTCTGTCGTCAATTGTAAATACTGTGGTGGACGTCATGCTAAAGGACAGTGCCCCGCTTACGGAAAACAATGTGGAAAATGTTCTGGCTATAATCATTATGCTGCTGTTTGCAAAGGAGGCGGATTTCGTCGCACTTCTAATTCGAGGCCTTCACATTCTGCTGTCAAAATGTCGGCCCCACAGCACAAACCTCGCTCATCCAACTTCAAGCCAAGATACAACAACAAGGCAAGTCTGTTAGAGTCCATGCTGTTGATGAACATTCTGATGCTTCGTCTGATGATGAATATTTATTTATGGGTCCAGTTACTACGTCTGAAGAAAAATCTTCTCAGAGATGGCATGAAAAATTTGTGTTGAACAATTCGGAAATTGCATTCAAGCTTGATACTGGTGCTGATGCAAATTGTTTACCAATGACTCTATGGCATAAACTGTTCCCAAATGAAATTCTCAAGAAGTCGAAACACACTCTACGTGCTTATGGTGGTGAAAATATTAAGCCTGCTGGTGTTGCGACTGTTTCTGTGAGATGCCCTGCGACAAATATTACTTTGCCTACTACATTCTATGTCACTGATGCTGATGTTACCCCAATTCTAGGCCGGGTTTCATGTGAACTTTTCAAGCTTGTTCAGAGACTGTCTGTGTGTCAGCTTAGCCAACCGTTGACAACGGACAAGATGTCTTCAATGTATGATGATGTATTCAGTGGTCTTGGTGAATACAGTCTACCGTATCACATCGAAGTCGACCCTAGTGTGACTCCAGTTATGCAGCGAAATAGGAGGGTGCCCTTTGCCAAGTTGGAGCCGCTTCGTGCCGTGCTACAGTCCCTTGAGAAGGATGGTGTCATTGCTCCAGTTGACCGTCCCACCGATTGGGTAAATAACTTGGTAATTACGGAGAAGAAAAGTGGTAGTTTGAGGATTTGTCTAGACCCGAAGCCACTTAATAAAGCCATCAAACGCGAGCGCCACTCCATTCCTACAGTTGAAGATGTGTTGTATAGACTTAATGGCAAGAAATTGTTCACTGTCGTCGACATGAAAGATAGCTATTGGCACGTCAGGTTAGACGAGCCATCGTCTTATCTCTGCACATTCCACACGCCATGGGGGCGTAAGCGATTCCTTCGGATGCCATTCGGAATCAGTTCGGCTAGTGAAATTATGCAGAAGCGAAATGAGCAGACCTTCGCAGATATTCCAGGCGTTCATGTCATCGCAGACGACATCATCATCGCTGGCAGTGATGAAGCTGAACATGATGCTACTCTTCTGAAGGTGCTAGATCGTGCTCGTCAGTCCAACATCAAATTCAACATGGAGAAACTTCAATTCAAGAAGACAGAAGTTGCGTACATGGGTCATGTTGTCACAGCTGAGGGACTTCGTGCTTGTCCCAAGAAAACCGAAGCGATTATCGACATGCCCTGTCCTACTGACAAGCCTTCACTTCTACGCTTCCTTGGAATGGTAAAATACCTTTCGCAATTCATCCCCGGAGAGTCAAGTCTAACGGCTCCCCTTCGTAATCTTCTGAAGAAAGATTCACATTGGCAGTGGAGTTTTGAACATGATAAAGCTGTTGAGAACATTAAGCAAGCCTTAAGCAAACCTGTGTTGTTACATTTCTTTGATGTGAAGAAACCTGTTCTGGTTCAGGCAGATGCTAGCCAATCTGGCCTTGGTGCTTGTATTACGCAGGATGGTAGTCCTATTGCTTTCGCATCACGAGCCCTTACGGCTGCTGAATGTAACTATTCACAAATTGAGAAAGAACTTCTTGCTATTTGCTTTGCTTGCTCCAAATTCCATCAGTACTGTTATGGCCGAAAAGTAACTGTTCATTCTGATCATAAGCCACTCGAAATGATTTTTAAGAAACCTTTGGCTATTGCTGCTCCTAGATTGCAACGGATGCTACTGCAGTTGCAACGTTATAGTCTTGATGTTTCGTATGTGCCTGGTAAATACTTGTACATTGCAGACGCCCTTTCCAGAGCCTACCTCAGTGACAGCGAACCGATTGGCGCCCCAGATGACATAGAAGTTATGGTGCACAGCTTGACATCATCGCTTCCAATGAGCCAGCAGAAGTATGAAGTGTTCCAGAAAGCTGTGGCGGGAGACGCAGATCTACAACTTCTACTTCGTGCAGTCCATGGTGGTTGGCCTAGGTCCTACAAGAAAGCTCGTGGAATCCAGAGGCAGTATTGGAACGTCAGAGATGAAATTCATGAAGCCAACGGCCTTCTATTCAGAGGTAACCGTATAATTGTGCCTGCTGAACTAAGATCTGAGATGCTAAAGATCATACATGAAGGTCACCTTGGTATCGAAAAATGTAGAAGTAGAGCTAGACAAATTTTCTACTGGCCAAGCATGGTTCAAGACATCGCTGATGAAGTAGCCAAGTGCAATGTATGCCTTACTCTTAGAGCCAATCAACAAAAAGAGCCACTTCTGTGTCACGAAGTTCCGATGCGACCATGGCAAAAGCTTGCCGCAGATATCATGTCGATTGGATCAAATGACTACCTAGTGGTTGTGGATTATTTTTCAAAATTCCCAGAAATAGCTTTGTTAAAGCAGAAAACAGCTAAGTGTGTTATTCTTCATTTAAAATCAATTATGGCTCGTCACGGAGTTCCTGAAGAACTTTTCACAGACAATATGCCCTTTGCAAGTAGAGAATTTTGAGGTCCTCCCCTATCGGGATAGGACCAGTCTCTATGAGCTCATGGCCCACAGACTTATCGTCATTCTAAATAGAAAGAATGACGACGTAAACAGTGCATATTCCTTCTTGAACATGAGTTCAAGCCTATTTTTAGCTGAGAAGATCAAATTTGGCGCCACACCAGACCACATGACCTATGATGTCATATCCTACCCACAATGCCTCACATCTGCCTCTTTTCTACGAAGCGAGACGCATAGACACGTTCCATCGCGGGGATGGTTGGGTGGGAGCACTACGGTATAAGTCTGTGGGCCATGAGCTCATAGAGACTGGTCCTATCCCGATAGGGGAGGACCTCAACTCTATGTCACTCATGGCCCACAGACTTATCGTCATTCTAAATAGAAAGAATGACGACGTAAACAGTGCAGATGTAGCAAAGCGGCGGTGGGGATGGAACCCACACGCCTGGGAGGCATTGACACCCCAGACAGAGCGAAAGCGCTGCTGGTTAGGGAGGCCTCATGGTGGTCCGGTTTGTGCTGAACAAATGACTGATACCCAAGCAGAAAAGCCAACTCAGAGCCCACAAGGGGTGAGATGAAGTGGGCAACAGGAAGGACCCCGAGCAGTGCCACTGGTGGGACTGGAAAGGGGAAGAAGTGGTTCGGCCGAGCCAAGGCTGTGGAACGGCCATGGAAGCTGCAGGAGGAGGTACAACCGAGGAAGACGGGTACCCAAGGACCTCAAAACCCGGCCAAGCAGGGTGGAAAGGAGGTAGCTGTAGAAGAGAGCCCCACGCTGTGCTATGACAGACCACAGGGCCAGAGACCAGCTGCCCAAGCCCGGAAGCTGTGGGAGCAAGAGCTGGAGGCAACGAGAAAATCCTGGTCAGGCTGCAGAGGGGCAGACAGCAGGAGAAGACATCGGGAATCCAGAGATGCCCAAGGAGCAGCGGAGCGATCCCAATCGGTGGGGAACCCCGCTCCGAATCCAAGGGGCAGGCGAACTGAAGACAGCCATTGCAAGCGGAAGAGTCCCGATGCAGTCCCAAGACACAAGGAGCAGGGCAGTCCAGGGAGAAGAGAGCCCGCAGACGAACCCCTACTGGTGAAAGGGAAGGCCGACAGAGTCGCCCAACTGATTCGGAGAAGGAAGAAACAGGGGGTGTCACCACGGATGGGAGACCCCTACTGGTTGAAGAACCGAGGAGTGCTTGCGCCAGGCAAGACACCCACCAAAGAAGTTGGCTGGGGCCACAATGGCAGACCGTGGTGGCCTGTGGCCAAACCAGATGCAAATTGGCTGAGAAGCAGCCAGCCAAGCAGAAATGGACCTGTGAGGAGGCAATGTTGCCAGGACCCCCAGGATATGGCTGGCCGAGATCCCACTGGTGCGGCCAAGCCGAGGCCGCGAGGCAGGCGCGCTCCCCCCCCCCTTTTCAGAGCCGGGACCGGCCAGAAAGAACAGGAGGCAAAGGAGTCTCCCACAGGGCCACAACCAGGGCCAGGGGAGATGGGAAGGAGCCAGGATCCTCCAAGCCCAGCCAACCGGAGAGGCCGACGGTCCAGCAGGAGATGAACCAAGGCACGCAGGAGGAAGGAAGGAGCCTTCCGAGGACCTACAGGATCAAAGGGATGGTAGTCCGCGGCGACCAAGGCTGGAGTGAAGGACAACACCCAGGGAGCAAGCCGAAGGAGGACGGGTATGCCGAGCTCCGGAGGCATGAGGGCGTGACCCAGCAGCGGCAGGCGAAGACGGGGCATCACGGCTCAGGCAGAAAGGCACATTCCAGGAAAGAAAGGTAACTGGAAACATGCCAGACGGGCAAAGGTGGGGCAAAAGCACAAGGCCTGAGCCCGCACCGCAGACCCAAATGGACGAGCAGCCCGCAGGGAGAGCTGGAGGCCAGGAATAAAGGCCACCTGGGAGAACGACCGTACTGGTACGGGCAACCCCAGCAGAACCAAGCCCAGGGCATAATGCCAAGGATGGCAGAGGCCCCAAGACAGCAAATCCAAAGTGGATAGGTGAAAGGTCCAGGCGGACGGACCCCACACACCGCAAGCAGAAGGCAGCCGGAGCCTGCCCAAGGGAGACAGGACGAGGAGAGGGTGATGTCCCTGACAACGTCCAGGAAGGAAGAGTCGGGGAAGCAGCTGAACAGCCGCAGCGGAGACGACGCCCAAAAGGCCAGAAACACAGCAATGAAAACCCCAGACCGAGCCGATAGCAAGGCCAAAGGGGCATGCTGAGGCCACGACCAACCATGCCGGAGCATGGGGAGGAAGACCAGCCAAGGCAACCTGGCTGGTAAGCCAAGGAGAAGCTGACCCGGACAAGCAGACAGCTGAGGCTGGCGGGAAGACAGCCGAAGGACCCAACCGGCCAACAACTCCCGGAGGAGAAAATAGAGCCACCCAGGCAAGCCGCATAGGGAGACTGGGCAGGCAGAGGCCCAGAGTCCTCAGCACCAGACCAGCCAGTGAGCTGACAGAACCGCAGAGAGGACCCGGGAAAAACGGCAGAGCCCTGGAGGGGAGCCCACCAGGGACAACCAGGCCAACCAACTAGGTGGTGCCGGAGCAGCCACCCGAGAGAGAACATACGACGGGTCGGAAGCGGCCCGAGGAAACAGCAAGACACAAAGGAGGCGGGAACCGCCAGGTGCAGACACACCGGAAGGAGCCGGTCCACCAGCAAGTGTTGCGTCGAAAGCAGTCAGGACGGGGAGCCTCCCTAACTGCATAGCCCCGGACCGGAGCCCGAGGGGGTGCAAGACCACCGGAGGAAATCGCGGAGGCAGAACAAAGC
The DNA here is from genome assembly GCA_026936325.1 of Platynereis dumerilii. Lineage (NCBI taxonomy): Eukaryota > Metazoa > Annelida > Polychaeta > Phyllodocida > Nereididae > Platynereis > Platynereis dumerilii. Next base: position 11,367,433 of record JAPTHN010000019.1, read on the forward strand.
CTGGCCCAAGACGGAGAAAGGAGGGAGACGGCAGCCAGGGCAGAAGGATGCTAAAGGCTGGAGAACCCAGGACAGGAGCAGCCGGAACTACCAAGAGTCCCAGGTGACGACTGCGTACAGGCAAGGCCGGATTCCCGAAGCCCAGGGGGAGGAAACGGGAGACCCAGCCAGCCGGACCTACAGCCCGAGATACTCCGGCTGGGAGGAGAAAGTCGAGACGACCAAGGAGCAGCCACGCCCCCAGACAGAAGGGGGGCTGGGCAAAGGCCAGAGACCCATGAGGTCCGGAGACCCCGACAGAAAGTGGAGGTCCGGAGACCCAGACAGAAAGTGAAGGTCAAGTGACCCAGAAGCAGCACACCAAGGCTGCGTGGCCCAAGAAGTCACCATGGCCCGGGGAGGCCGGAGAGCCACGGAGGGCCGGCAGACGGCCAGAAGCAGAAGCAAAGGCACCTAATCCGGAGACTAGGGAAAAGGGTCGGATCCTAAAGAAGCCACACCTATGTCAGGAGAAGCCTTGTGCAGACGCACACGGCTCACCGCAGGAGACCAGAGGAGGAAACTGCCAGTGAAGACACGAGGTCTGGAGACCCAGTCGTTCCACAAAGGGTCCAGCAAAACCAGGAAGCCCAAGGAAGCCTAGACCCAAGAAACCCACAGAAGGGCCGGAAAAGGCTGGCGTAGTGCCCCAAGGCCAAAGCCCAGAGGCACGGAGACAGGAGCATCACCCTGGAGATGGCAAAGGGAAGCCACAGGGTCCGGGGACCCCATAACAAGCTGGAAGCCCGGGATGGATGGACAAGACTAAAGCCAGATGGGCAAGTCAAGTGGAGGGTATCTGAAGAACCAGATAGCAAAGAGCAAGCGGATCCCAAGTCAGCAAGGCCGACCGCAGAGGAGTAGCGCGAAAGTGCCAGATGAGGTAGACCCTGGAGGCCTACGGAAGGGCAGCCGAACCAGCCCGGAGGCCGGTCTAGCAGGGAGGCTGTGCCGGATGAAAAAACCCATGCCGGAGCATGCAGGCGAAGGATACCCCCAGGAGGAAAGCTGCCAACCCGCGGGGGGTTGGGAGCCCAAGGGCAATCGACAAAATCCCAATTACAGGAAGTGAGAACCACAAAAATAGCCCGACCAGAAAGGGACAGGCAACAAAGAGGAAAGTGCCCAGTACAGGAACTGGGAACCGCCGAACGGCCCGGCTCAAAAAACGCCAGGCAACAAGGAGTAGAGGACCAATCCCTGAAAAGTCCAGCAAGGAGAGAAGGATGGCGAGGAGAGGAGACTCCGGAGAGTCCATGATCCCGGAAGCCAGGAAAACCAGGCCCAATGCACTGAGGGCAAAGGCACGGAGGCAGAGGAAGACCAACTTTGAATCCACAGATTCTTGTTGGCCAGCCAGGAGAAGATCACCAGCACAGGTCCAGAACACAGAAGGATCTGGCCAAAACTAGGAATCAGGCAATCCACCGGCCAGGAGGACCGGATGGAAGCAGGATTGGCGAAATGGGGATCCGGAGAGCCCATCCAAGAGCCTAAAACGCCGAAAAACGCCTGCTCGGGGCAGGTTCGACGCTCACGGATGGCAGGGGCGGCCATGACAGGGGCCGAGTTGACCAGACGAATAGTAAATAACAACGTCTTTGCAGGCCAAAACAGTCTTTTGGCGGTGCCAAAAACGGCAAAATAGCCATCCACAGGACCGTCCAGAAAGGAATAAAGCCTTGGAGAGGTCCAGGAGACCCCTCCCAGGGCAGAACAGCCAGCAATATACCCCGCCGGAGCGGGAAACGCACGGGGCAGGCCGCGAGTCAAAGCGGGCGGCCTGACCAGGCCCCAGACGAACGAAAAACCGTCGTCTTTCCAGGCCGAAAACGTCGATTTGGCGGGCCAAAAACGACGATAAAGTAGTCCTAGAGTCAATCCAGAAAGGATTGAACTGGGGGATTGAAATTGGGGGTCCGGGGAGCCCCTGAAAGCGTCTAAAAGCGACGCAAACAACCCGGCCGGAGCGGGTAGCACCAGGCAGGCCGGGCGGCCATGACAGTCCACAGAACTCGCACAATGGAACGGCGGCAGTCCCGGCCGAGAAACAGTGCAAAAATAAAGAAAGTAACGACTCCCAAAGTGGTCCAGTGATGGGAACAGAAAGGATGGGTGTCCGGGGTTCCGGGGAACCCCATACCACGGTAGAAATGAGAGTATTTCGTCCGTAAACGACTAGAATTGCAGCGGTGTCAGACCGGCGGCCATGACAGTCAGAGAAATACAGTAGAGTGGACACAAGACGCACGAAGAAACGGCGGCTTGTCAGGCCAACAATAAAGAAATAACAGACTCCCAAAGTTAGCCAGAGACAGGAACACCAAGGATGGGTGTCCGGGGTTCCGGGGAACCCCACATGACGGGGGAAATGAGAGTATTTCGCCCGTAAACGACGAGAAAAGGCAGCGGGGTCAGACCGGCGGCCATGACAGTTGTCAAGAGACGAAGACGAGCGAGAAGACGTCGTCTTTGCAGGCCTAAAACTAGAAATTAACACCTTCCCAGAGCAGTCCGGAGACTACATTCGATTGAAGGGTAGTCTGGGGTCCGGAAACCCCAACCTGACGGTGGAAATTGGAGAATTTCGCCCGTAAACGAAGCTGGAAAGTCGGCGTGGGCAGACCAGCGCCATGACAGATTTGACAATCCACGGCCGGCCGAAGTCCGGGGACTTCGACGGTCGATTCTGACGAGGAACAAGCCAGAAAATCAGCAGAAATGATGGAAATCAATCAGCAGTGGCACCAAGAAGCAAGGAAAATTAGTGTTAGAGCTTGGAAAAGCGTCTAAAGCACTCGGAATCACTTACAAAGTCGGACAGTTAGACGCTGAGGTGAGCGGTCCTACCGACGATCTTTGAGGCAAGAAAACTAATAAAATTACTTACCTTACCCATGCTTAGCTCTGTAAACATGGAAAGAAACCTGAAAGGAAACATTTGACAACAACCTAACCCATTGTCAATGCCTCAAACAGCCAAAAACAGGCAGCTCCAAAAACATGTCTGATGCCTTTGGAGCTGAGAAGAAAAGAGGCAGATGTGAGGCATTGTGGGTAGGATATGACATCATAGGTCATGTGGTCTGGTGTGGCGCCAAATTTGATCTTCTCAGCTAAAAATAGGCTTGAACTCATGTTCAAGAAGGAATATGCACTGTTTACGTCGTCATTCTTTCTATTTAGAATGACGATAAGTCTGTGGGCCATGAGTGACATAGAGTAAGAAATTTGCCAGTGAATGGGACATTAGACTTAGCACTTCTAGTCCTACGTACGCTCAGTCTAACGGCCAGGCTGAACGTGCAGTGCAGACAGTAAAACGTTTGCTTGTTAAAGCTGAAATGTCCGGTCAAGATCCCTACGTCGCCCTTCTGCAGTATAGATTGACCCCCCTTACCGGTACGCCCTATTCCCCAGCCCAAATGTTAATGGGACGACAGTTAAAAGGCAAGCTCCCCGTTTCGTCGAAACTTCTAGAGCCTGCTAAAATTAATGCTCGCCCCTATCTTCTAGAACGTCAGTCCGTCCAGAAACGTCAGTATGATAAAACTGCAAAGTCTCTCCCACCTCTACAGTCTGGAGATTCCATTCGTATGCAACGGAAGGGAAAGTGGGAACCCGCAGTTGTTATCAAACCTCACAGTGCCCCGAGGTCCTATATCGTAAATTGTCAAGGAGGAACGTACCGTCGGAACAGACGTCATCTACTGAGCACGCCTCGTGTGCCTGCTCCTCGCATCCAAGATGCCTTTCTCGACGACTACATGATGGCACCGTCTGCAGCCGATGATGTGCCATGTGATCGTCCCGTACCCCCAGCTGCACAAGCGGTAATTCCTGGTTCTCCGCCCAGATTGAACCCGGAACCTGAGAACCCCCCTCGTGTCGAAGACCCCGCACCGCCAGTGCAGATTACTCGCCCGAAAAGAGATCGTCAACCTCCAGCTCGGTACAAAAGTGATTACGTGATGAGCAAGTGATTCGGTGCTCTAGTTTTTAAAATGGATTTTATTGTACCGTCTGGGTTTTTAAGTGAAACAAATAATTGTTTTAGATAGAGTATGTGCTAGTAACCTCTGCTCTTATTATTTTTATAGAAAATTGGATTTTATCGTGTCATCCAGTTTTTAGTCAACTAACATCATCTTCGAGATTCATCAAGTTCCAAGTGTGCTATTCAAAGACTTGATATTTCAATTTATAAATAATTCAAGACAAAGACTTTTCGATTTATTGATATTTTATTTGACAATTCTATTTGGTTATTCTAGTCTCAAGATGTATAATTTTAGTTTGTTGAGTTTTACATGATGTTCTGTTTAATGCTATTATGTTTTATGCTATTACGCTTTATGCAATTTTATTATGCTATTTTATTATAACTTAAAAGGGGAGATGTGGCAGCACTGTATATAATATGCGCTCACGCCATCTGTGTACATATTTGTAGATACATAAACCTCTAGCGGTCGTCATGTTAATAAAGTCAGTTGACGCTCGATTCTCACACTGGCTGGTTGCTTCTCATCTCTTCTCTTGTCTTCCACATTCTAATACTTCATCCTCCCTATATTTATTGTGGTGATATAGGCTATTGAAAAGAGCGTGCACAAAAATTTGAAAAAAGTGTCATTTTCCTCATTCTTGCCATTGTAGCAACTAATTAAAAGTAGCTGTTGTTATTTATCATGGTCAACTTATATTCTTTACTGCTTACCTATATATTAGAGGTACATTCAATGCTGCAAGTTGCTTTAAAATGTGATAAATGGTCGAGTTACAAGGTTTTGCACCTTACTAACTTGCAAGAAAAGTGAAAGTGCAAAACCTTGTAAGTCAACATTTTCAATCATATCTGATTGGACATCAATGCTAGAGGTCAACAACCTCTGACAAAAAATTATGCTAAAACAGGGTGTCACTTTCTATAAATCAGGTTGAGCCTAACTCACATATTGATAAACATTACCATAAAAAAAGATCGGTGACAGTTTTTTCCAATTTCTGAAAAATGCTTTTTTTGACATACGAGGTTTTGCACTTTCACCATCGCTATGAGATCCGGAACTGAGAAACACTACCATCACTTAAAAAACACGCATAAGTAAATTTTCAGGAAAAAGTCCTACCTATATATATAAGAATTCAAATTAAGAATACCTTTTAAGAGTTTTTCAAAGTTAAGTGGAAAAGTCAAACACAATATCTCAAATCTAGCCCCTACCCTGGCTTGATAAAATTTGTAATAATAGCGTTCAGAATTGATGTACCCGCTATTGTTCTTAACAGTAAAACAACACTTTTCCATAAATCATAACGAACTCACTCGCTGGATGAGCATCCTTTGGAACCATATCGACCGGCACGGCTCTCACGATCTGACCGCTGTTAGGCTGACAGGCCACTAGAGGGCGAGAGCGAAGCCTCGGTTGTTTTACACTCGTCATATGTGAGAACGCATCCCTCAGTCTATCCACGTCAGGATTCCTTACAGCTTCCCTCGGAGCTGAGTGAATGTCCACGGATGACTGAAAAAGAAATGAAGATTCTTCGTAAATAATTATTGCAAGGGAAGTCCTCGATTTGGTGTGGGAGGGTTGGTCTAGTGGTAGTGTGTTAGGCTGCAAATCGCTGGGTCCAGGGTTCGAATCCAAAACTTCCGGGTCACCAGGGGCTTTGTAGGACAGCTGTTTCAATCATCCTTCACCCCATTTTCAGACAAAAATCCACGTTCGAACCCTAAAATTTGATGCTAACTAATACAAAGACCTACATCTACATGTAAATTTTAATTCACAAACAGACATACCAATTCAGGCATGCCCACAGCAAGGGTCACGTACGAGTCCCTGTTAGCGATGACTCTGTTGGGCGACTCGATCTTCTCATTCATAGTGGCACTCAGCAAAGCGTTTGGCATCTGCACTTTGCCCGCTGCCGCTACTTCTCCTAATAGACTAGCATCTGGAAATAAAAACAACTTCATTACTGCATCAGTTATGCAATGTTTTTCTCATCACACTGAACTTATCTGTTTAAATTTGTGACATGTTTGTGTATACGTAACTGTCCTCAGAATCATAACTGGTAGGCCTATGCAGGAATTTTGTCAAGAATGACGTAGTCAATCATGCAGTATCATTATCCAACAGACATGCCATACCCTAGCAGTCTAAGAACATGTTAGGGTCAGAGGTAAACTTAATTAATGCAGTAAACAGCTAATCATCACTAAAGAGATCAGATTAATTGATAATTTTTGATAATCTTTGAGCTCTAAAATCGACACGATTCTGTACAGAATGAGACAATGATAATGGACACAACAAGCGACAAGTGTCTACTTTACAAAGTTTAATCATGCATTAAAAAAAAGCGCTGAATGACAAGAATTATCAATATTTTAATTACCGTCAATGTTGACATTTGAAGCTTGCTCCAGAGGTATGAGTGTGTAATCATAGGGGTCGTTCATTTTTTGGCTGAGGATGAAATGTCTGAAAAGAAAAATTTTAAATATTGGATTTTTTAATCTTTTCATTTACAGTAGTGTACAATTCTGAATACCTCTCACTGAAAGTATCCAATTATAGAGGTATATGACGGATGAATGTATTAAAGTGTAGGGGTAGGGGTATGATTTTACTTGGAACATTAAGGTATTCACCTGTATTGCCTCTGACAACCATTATTACACAAATGAAGAAATATTCATGCCAATTTATTAATGTCATGAACCAGACCAACAATTTATTAATGCCATAAACTAGACTCACACAATTTATTAATGCCATAAACTAGACTTACAATATTTAAGTCATAAACTAGACTCGTACAATTTATTAATGCCATAAACTAGACTCAAACAATTTATTAATGCCATAAACTATAGATATGTTACTCACTTTTCAGAGTCAGCCTCCGTAATCAACCACTTCTGTCGGGACAACATATTCACATTGATGATTTTAATCGGGAGTTCAATGTTGATGGCTCTGCCTTCTAATAAGTTGTATACTTCAATATTTTGCCTGCGAAAAAGAGTATTTTAAAACAATACCAATTTGAATTTCTCTTACTAAATTATAAATCAATCTAGTCTATAAAACAGTGTATACATAGTCATTACCTTTATATTTTGGTTTATCATTTTCAATCTATAAATCCTCGGTTCCAAAATTTTTACTCCATTTTGTACAAATTAATGTGTCTGCCACAAAAGCATCGTATTTCTCTTGCACATTTCAATTAACAAGTTAGGTTTGTGTACTTGTTCCACATAACTTTTGATTTAGCGAATCATGATGTTACAGTTCTTTAGATATAGCCTATCATATCTACTAATAAAAATAATAACTCACTCTTTTTCTCTGTAAAACAAGGTCATGCCGTCACTTTCGTGAGTGAAGTCACTGCACATCTTAAAGGAGCCCTGAAAATTAGAAATATAATTGAGCAATTAATATTCAGCGGTGAGGTATGCTTGGCGATTTCTCGAGGGGCATATATTGAATCTGATTGACAGAGGGAGGAAAAGTAACTTGCGATTAACAATTTTAACCAATCAGATGCTGTCACAAGAACTACATATTTTCACCTGATTCTGCTTGAAATTTCTTGTGAATTTCTCGGCGGCTGCTTCGATGAAAGTGGAAGTCTCTAATCGAGTGATGTCACCTGTTTCAGTGTTGATGTTCAGGATGCCATTTGTCTGAAAAAAATGAAAATGATTGATAAACTACATAGAACATATGAATATCATTAGGCCACACATAATTGATTCTTAGCTTCGCGGGCCCGCCGACACAATAGATACACTGCCGATGGGAAAAAAAAATTGAAAGAAAAAGAAAAAAAATTTTTTTGAAATTATAAAAAAATTTTTTTTTACCTTTTTTTTTTTGTTCTACCGACCGACCCTAGAAAAAGTGCCTTGAGAGGATCCGAGAAGCTAAAGATCAATTATGTGTGGCCTTACTAAAAGGACAAACAGCGGCAAATAGTTGCCTAGGGTGTCCTCCTATCCATGTAATGCTTTTCATTTTGTGTAGCCATTATTATAACATCATACTGTATATTTCATGCATTTCATGACAAAATAAAACTTCTTGAGTCTTGACTTCTCCTGAGTCTTGGATATAGTTGGATAGATAGATAGATAGTTAGCTATGTAGATAGATAGATAGATAGATAGATAGATAGAGAGATAGATAGAGAGATAGAGAGATAGACAGATAGATAGATAGATAGACAGATAGATAGATAGATAGATAGATAGATAGAGAGATAGAGAGATAGATAGATAGATAGACAGATAGATAGATAGATAGACAGATAGATAGACAGATAGATAGACAGATAGATAGAGAGATAGATAGAGAGATAGAGAGATAGACAGATAGATAGACAGATAGATAGATAGAGAGATAGAGAGATAGATAGATAGATAGATAGATAGATAGATAGATAGATAGATAGATAGATAGATAGATAGATAGGTAGATAGATAGTAAGTACAGCCCTTAAAGGCCAGTTGTTGCCTCACACGAGGGTTGATCGACGAGAAGGAAAAGATAACAGGTATTCCAAACATGTTACACATGTATACGAGAGGACCATTTACATGTGGGCCTGCATGTCTTCATACGGATGCTAACATAATAGCCAACTAATTCAACACCTCATCTCAACATTACAACTATCCAGAACCAAGATACAAATAGTATTATTTTCTTTAAAACATGAGAACGACTGTACTCGTATTACGGGCTATGACTGAAACATACTGACCACTTCATCATGGAACAACACTTGTCTGTCAAGTGGGAATCCAAGGGGCGCAAGCCTGATCCTCGGTTTAGCAAACTGTCCTTTATGAGTAGGGAATAGATCGTATAAGTCGATGCACGTTAATGATTTTCCTCGCGGATCCATGGTGTATAAGCTGACAGGGCTGACGGTGGCTATGTGGATGATGTCTCCCTTGCCAGCTACCGGGCGGCTGTGCGGTCCTGGAATAAGACAGGATGGTGATGTTTAAATTAATAAAAATAAGAAGTTTTATGGTCACTTTGTAACAATGTACATTAAATTTTTGGATGGTCTTCTTAAATAGGTAGGTACACAAAATTACAATCTTAAGAATGTTAATTATATCTAAAAGAAACTGAACTAAGTTATATAAAAATATAATTTTGATTGAGCAGGACACTCGCAGGTAACGCAATTGACACATGCTAGTTTCTGAAAGTGCCTGAGGGTAGCCTCGAACCAGAACTGGAAAGCTTTACTTGGAACCGGAACCATTTTGTCCCGTGTTCTACAACGCTCGTCGCTCGACCCTCGTAATCAGAAGTCTTTCTACAATTGCGATAGTAGCTTGAAATGGAATTTGCACGATGGCACTTTGTGGTGGATACTCGCCTCAAGTCTGATGTGTTCAGGAACTTGTGTTACACATACAAACTTTCAGAAAAAGCTCCAATAACTAATCCCTGCCATCATGGTTATTCTTAACTTCACGGGTTATCTTAAATATGTGACCTGCTCCACCAAAATGGGTTCAAAGTCGGCCTGCTATCATATTAAGGGCACATGCTGGTCGAAAAATGGTGAAAATATTTTAGAAAATGGAAATTCTGATTTTGACAGTTTCAATAAATACAGATGTCCAGACAACAAATGCAACTGAAATTACACAAAAATTCCTTTATAACCCTGCAAAGATTGTGAATTAGCTCCATAGTCCCATGTTCGCGAACCCAGAAAAACCCTATAAAAACATATTTTTAGTCGGAAAATAGTCTTATTGCGGATCCGAATACCTCAAATTATGAAAATAAAGGAGCTCTGATTATTCTGATAGCTCAGTCTTGAGATGAATTTTTTGTAAGGCAGAATACTTAAAAATATGTAAAACCGTAACCATGGCAACTTAAAATTTCACAGAGGGTCATAATTTGGTGCCCCGAAGACCTGTGTAAAATTTCATAGCTCTAGCTGCAACAGTTTCTTCTGGACAGCATACACACATTTTTCGACCAGCATGTGCCCTTAAGTTGTGAAAATGACTTTGTTCTACTGGAATTGGGCTTTAAAATGGTGTTTCATTTGTCTTGATATCTCCATCCAATCCGAAGATATGGCACCTCAAACATTGATGATACGAAATATCGAACTTTGCGAAAATGGCATTTGAATTTCCCGCCATTGCAATGAAAGAACTAAGAAAATCAAGAAGGATGTCCAATTTAGCTAATTTAAAATCATTTTTTGGTTTAGATGGTCTTAAATAATCAAAGCAAATTACTCTTGCTAAAACATGGTACCAACAGCTAAAAATCATCAAAATGTGACCTTTTGACACATTTTACTCATTTCTACAAAATACAGATTGCGTACTTTGAACTCATTTTGGTGGAGCAGGTCACATTTAAGCTCACAAAATCTCCTGCTTCCCACATACCTAGAGCTACAGCGACATCAGATATAGCAGCTGTCTCGTGAAGTGGCAAAGACCAAAATGCTTCTTGTTCGGAGAACAGCATGGACCGAGCTTCCTCTCGTTCTAAGGGGAACGACTGGGGTTGGATCTTCACTGGGCCCTGAAAGAAAATTGAAAAAATAAATAGTCCATTATTCAAGGCCCGATTATAATAGCTAATTTCATATGACGTATACACGTAACATAATACAGTTTACTACAAGTAACATTATTTGAAAACAACACACTATAACGTTTCACGCAAACTAAAAATGGGTCCAACCAACAAAATATATTAAATAATATCAATTCTAGTATTAGCCTATTAGGCCTAAGTAAAATTAAAGTAACTTTAATACTCTGAGAGAGCCCTCCGCCCTGCAATAGGCCTACTTGCTTTGCAACTATAACACAGGTTTTACAGACATTAAAAAAATAAGCATTTAAATTTTTCGAAGAATTTATCGTATTACGATTTTCCATTTTGACTCAAGATGCATAACAAATAAATCAAACCTCTCACATCACGGGGACATGTAAAAAATAGAGAGGATTAGTAAATCTGTTATACTAATCGTAATACACACCTTGATTTTCATGCTGCGATCTTCCACGGGACAGCTGAACAGCCCCGTTCTCTTCCTCTCTCCCAGCCCCTTCATGAATATCTTGCCGGTGTGTTGCAGTTTGGGAAGAGATATCCTGATGGCAAAGACATTTGTGTCAATTGGACGTTAAACACAGGTACAAGGGTGGATAGGAGATCAGACTCAGATTCAGAATATATTTTATTTGACTCAAAGGAAATTTTACATAGAGTCAGGAGACCCCTTAAAAGCTCAAATAGCCACCAACAAGGGGCTGTGAGAAAATAATTTATCCTTAATTGATTTGTTCATATTATTATAGATTTTTGGGAGCCTATATGAAAAACGTTGTCTTGCAAATTCATGCCTTACTCATGGAATAGGTGGGAGCGGTTGGTTTGTCAACCTAGTTGCATACCTCGGATGAGCATGCTCATTCAGTTCGACCAGGGACAGGGAGATCTATCTGTATAGAGCTGGCTTTATGTCCTGTATTGATGCACTGATGAGGCTTTACATCCTGTATTTATGCACTTGATGGGCTAATAAGGACAGGAGGAGGACATGGCAATGAGGCCAAGGATGACAGGGAGACTAGCTCAGTCGGTTACAGCGTCTGCTCCGCTGGATGTGCTCTACCTGCGTGGGTTTGAGCCTGGGCATGGGCAGTATGCAGCATCCAAGAGCTCTACGGTACTATAAATAGCCCCTGACCTGTCCGAGCCCATGGGACGTTAAATGGACGAGGGTTGTACCCAGTGTTCTATGCTGGGGCAACTGAAACACCCTGGACATCCCTGAAGAAATAGGGCTTGTTCCAGACTCACCTCACAGCCTTGTCATTCATCAATCAAACGGCGCTCATCCCGCTCTGTACCATAGGCTAGGCGTTCTAGGGGCGTTACTCAGAATTGAAAGGATGATCGAAACAGCCGTCCGAACCCAGGACCCCATGATTAGCAGCCCAGAAAGACCAACCCTCCCCCATCAACAGGTGAATCCTTCGTCTAACTTTGGTTGCTTGAGGCAACCCAGTGCATTACCTCTGAGCTGAAGAACTTTTATCAGGCCTAACCGGATACATTCCACCGGGTTCTTACAGAAACTACAAATCTGATTTTATGACTATCCCACCATCAAAATTACAATTCTCTTTAACTTCTACTGCTACATCATGGTTTGCATTTACCCTCCAAAATGAACATTCTCAAAATGTTGACTTGAAAAATCGAAACAGTTGAAAAATCCATGACTTCTCTTCCAACCCATTCCCAATTCACCAACTTTTGAAACGTAACTTTTTCATGAATTTTCGCTGGCCATAACTAAAATTCTTCGCATTTTTCACGTACTTGTCCAATGAAAACTTGAATTCAATTTCACCTCACGTTAAATTTGCCAACTTTACTTCATATCTTTTGACTCTTCATTTAAGGGCACATGCTGGTCGAAAAATGTGTGTATGCTGTCCAGAAGAAACTGTTGCAGCTAGAGCTATGAAATTTCACACAGGTCTTCAGGGCACCAAATTATTACCCTCCGTGAAATTTTAAGTTGCCATGGTTACGGTTGCCATGGCAACAAAGAATTTTACATATTTTTAAGTATTCTGCCTTACAAAAAATTCATCTCAAGACTGAGCTATCAGAATAATCAGAACTCATTTATTTTCATAATTTGGGGTATTCGGATCCGCAATAAGACTACTTTCAGAATAAAAATATGTTTTTATAGGGTTTTTCTGGGTTCGCGAACATGGGACTATGGAGCTAATTCACAATCTTTCAGGTTTGAATCGCTGTCCTTCGGCCTTTAATCCAAATACAGTTCTGAAAATAGCCTTATTGCGGAAGCGAACTTGTCAGTAAGCAGTATGCCAAAATTCATTATGATGCCCTCAGCGGTTTTTGAGATGAATTTTTTGTAAGCACTCAAAGTCACTAAAATTCGCAGTTTTTGGAAAATGGCAAAAAAAGAAAATAAACTCTTAATAATTTTAACTGTAAAGGTAAGATCGGCAAGGTTGTTTACCGGGTTATAATAGGAATTTTTGAGTAATTTCAGTTGCATTTGTTGTCTGGACATCTGTATTTATTGAAACTGTCAAAATCAGAATTTCCATTTTCTAAAATATTTTCACCATTTTTCGACCAGCATGTGCCCTTAACTGAAACAACCAGTTAAGTGTTATCATAAACCATAGGTGACTGCTTCTTGATAAAAAACAGCATGTTTGGCAATGAATTATTACTGATGCATCAATTAAGAATCCGTAAGTTCGAAAGAACAACAAAGATAATCAATTTTGTTTAAGGTTTTTAAAAATTTTATTCCATAATTCAAATGCCATACATGCTGTTTTATATATTATATCCTATAAATAATAACTTTCATTAAAAAGCAATAAATTAGATAAAATGCTTGTATGCATAAATAACTCTTTAAAAACAATAAGCAGAGGGTCCCGAAACTTAAAACCCAATTGATGTATGCCTATATAAATTAACTCATTTATAACTTTAATACAAGTCCCAAGCACCCGAGCCCTAATTGCTTCAGATGCTTTGCGTACCCTTGCAAAAGATGACTGATTTTGTAATCAGTAAACAACTGCAAACTAAAAATTCTCTTTTTACAATAACTTGTTTCTTCAAAATTAATATATTACTGGTGCAAATATTTGGAGTCAACAGCTCCTCCATCATTGCAAAATTTAACAGAATAATGACACCATTAGTGACATAGACACAATCTCATCATGATTAGTTTTATCAAAGGCACAACCATTTCATAATCAACATCTCTTACTCTTTGGCAAGGCTAACACTCCTGGGATCGGCTCCAATGGGTATGCCATGCTTCTGAAGTATTTTCGTGACAGTTTCGGATAATTCCTTATTGTATGAATCAAAGTCAAGAACGTTCTTCACTACTGATGCTAGGCCTTCGTCAGGGAACATCTGAAATATTAAAAGAAGATAAATAGTTAGTAAAATGTCAAAAGTAATAATATGAGTAATAACGAGGTTTCGTCCCCAATCATCTACATCTACATAGATACAAACACAGATCCCACTTGCAGGAGTCTCTAAATCAGAAAGCAGGGTTTGCAGTACACAGCAAAGTTTTTCTTAGCAGGTGAATTTTCCATCTAGCTGAAAACAATTCTAGGCACTTTTCTACCTTGAAATTAAACCCTCAATGTGATGACCATACAAGATTTCGGCATGGCACAGAGGAGATTCATGAAAAGAAGTGTAAAATATTTTGCTGGTCAACTAATGCATTTTGATTATGTAACTTAACTTCTGGTGATTAATTTGACTTGATTATACACTTGTGATTATGGTCATGTAGTAGACTCATGTACTGACGTATGCAACATATGAAATTTGTTGTTACTGTTATTTCTAATCATTAGTTACAAGGTAAAATTAGCTATATATAAGTTCTTCAATGGGGCAGATTCGATGTATGGATGGATGTTTGGGGCTTTACGTCCTGTATTTATGCACTTGGTAGGCCAAATAGGACAGGAGGAGGACACGGCAATGAGGCGAAGGATGATTGAAACAGCCGTCCATCATAGGCCAAGGTGACCCGGCAAGAGCTTGATTC